>JAODKC010000095.1:19251634-19281060 GCA_026777985.1 Mormyrops attenuatus | reverse complement strand
GAAATGGTTGGAGGACACGGCCTTGTGCAGCCAGTAACTGAGAGTGATTGTTCACATCGGACCACTGTCAATATGCTAAAATCAAAATAATTAGGAAGCCGTGTATAGGAACATCAACACTTCCTGACATCTGTGCTGCCACTGCATGCAGCCAGTCGCATGTTTTCCGTACATCTAAAGGTGGTCATTTCCTCAACTGTGTTAGAGCACATCAGCATTTTAGCTGCAAGTATTCAATAGGTGGATCCTAGAAAGGTAGGCACAAGCTGTCAACACATATTTCAGGGTGTTTGTTTTGAGTTATGTAGCTTTTGAGTAAAGATAGCCAACACAATGAACTGTTATTTTCAATGCATGACTTTAAAATATAGTTTGCTATTTTTGATGCTATTCAATAGGCCGATTTTAGGCTTCCCGTTACTCCATCAGTACGAATGGGACTGTAGCCACTGATTTTAGGCCAAATTGGAAAGCTGAATAGCCGTGCATCTAACCATGCATGACAAAATGTATACAAAGGCATATCCATCCTGCGAGCTGTAATCTTCAGGTAACATACATGGGCAAATCCTTATTTGATTGCAACACACATAATCACATGCAGCATTCGGTAAAATTATATAAGAAACACTAAATCAGAGCTGATAAGATGAGAGAAGCATCTTTAGAATGTGACTGCAATACGTAGCATTTTCAAAGTGTCATTTGGAATATTCTGTTTCCTGTATGGCAGCGAAGGCCCCATGGCTGCCTCTGCTATATTTAACGAATATTGTAATTAAATAAGGATTTAAATAATGAATTGTTAAGCCAAAATAAAAATGTAAAACATTAATAATCAAGAGAATCAAGGTAACCCAAGAACATCATACTCAAGGCAGAGTTCCATAGTCATATAAAAGTATTCCTTATAAAATCTGGGAAGCCATTTCAGTTTCCTTATAAACAATTCTAGTACTTTAATCATAAATTAACTCAAATATCTGTGACCATATTTTAATGTAATTTAAATAGAAGAAAAAAGTTTGCCAAATGCCAAATCGATTTAAATACTTTAATATTAAACAATATTTACGAGTTATAGAGGGAAAATTTAACGCATAAATTTCCTACACCTGTTTTTTTTTTTATTATTATTTCCCAGTGATTCAGGTCTTTTCCTGATACACTTTATACAGGACATCAAAACTGCGAACAAAGCAGCAGAAGTAAAAAGGCAAGCCGCACTCCAGACACCATCACAACAAGTTTACAGCCTGATGCCTTCCTGTTCTGACCAGCAGCGTGTTAGCCTCCTCCAGCACGCTGTACCAGTAAAGTGCTACGAAAACCAAGTGGCCAGTCCAAACCGCTGCCTGCTCAGACAGCGATTACACGTACACAGGTACAAACACATGCACACACATACATACACTGCATACTGTATATAACCATTTGATCTTTGTCATCAGACTTAAATAAAACACTGAACTGTGCTGGGACACGCAAACCTCTTATGCAATAAAAATGACTTGATTATTCAAATGTATTCAAATACATTGATTCACCATTTCTCTGTGCTGGGGTTTGTCCGTGTGAGATTTATTATTAATATTATTATTTTTGTTCGTATTTTGGCTCACTTTAGCTACTACTAACAGGACCATAGCATAAAATTCCTTCCTGGAGCCCACTGAAAGCCGCGAGTGAGATTGTGGTAGCTCCTTCATACCAGGCTGCTTCTTTGGGTTGCTGATTCTGTCTTTGTGGCTAATTTGTGGTCTCTAAAAGCCAAAAAAATGACACCCAATCGCAGCTGCATATGTTTCTAACGAACGATCAGCACGGAAGGGGACCAGGTCTGCCTGGTAATGCCGGTTCCTGCTTCCAGAAGTCCACTCTAGGGTTACTGCGGTCAGCCTGTGCAGAGTCACTCCGTGGCTTTGCAGTCAAGGGCTGTGTGATCATATTATGCTCCCCGAGATGGAAAATGGAAGTGCAGGCTACCTCAAGTGAAAATGCAACTCAATGCCAAGTTAAAATATAACAATTAACCTTAGACTATGTGAAAATAAGTGTCGAGATCCCACTGTGGTTCAGTGAAAATTGTTGAGATAAGGTAGAAAATATGAAAGAGAAACTTCTGCTCTCTGTCAGTACGTAGCTGTGCTGTCGCGCTAGGTTAGAATTCCGCTGCATCTCTTCCAACAACACTGGATATCCTACCACATGAATCCACATATTCTACTTCCCATTGGGATGTACCTCCATCACTCAAAAATTCATCGCAAAAATGGCCCGTCATGTAAATATTTTGCACTATGTACATGTATAACCTTCTTCATAACAAAGGGAATTATACCAATTTGTTACACGCATAATAGTTCTGTTTCCAATCAAAAAAATGGCAAAACTAATATATTTTAAAAAAGGAGTTTATTGAATCAGTATGTACAAGCCTTGGCATAGATTTAGGGGTAATAATAAATATATAAATTACTACTATTACAGCCACTGCTACTATTACCAATAAAAATAATAATAATAGTAACGATAATGATAATAATAGACTAAATACAGACTGACATTGTTCTCTGAAAGGCTTGTCCCAGAGCATTGGATTCTGTACACCAGAACTCTTGTTCGTTTCTCCTGACCTTGTAGATGTTTTCAGCAGTTATAAGTCTAAAAGCTCACAGCACAGTACGACAGAGTACAGCGTATAAGCATACGTATGAAGGAAATGCGTAAAATATCACGGAAAGTGCAATACTGTGAATAAACGTCCACTTTTGATTAGTTTGCTTGCTGTAGTGTGTGCAGAGAAGTATGTGCGTGTGCATGTGTGCCCGCTGGTCCGTGTGGAGACGTGAAGGACTCGTGTACTTACGGTCACGCTCGCGTGTCAGTCCAGTCCCACGCAGTGTCAAAGCCTCATTCTTTCAGCTGGTATCCCTGGGCTGGCCAGCGAAGGGGCTTTTCGCTTCTTCTGCTGAAGATGTTAGTGGGGGGGGAACTGAGTGAGCGAGAGGGAGATATAAAGAGAGAGAGAGACAGGGAGGGAGAAAGAGAGAGTGAGGGAGAGAGAGAGAAAGAGAGGGGCTTGGGGTGGCTTGCGATGCGATTTGCCTGGCAGTCCAGGAGAGGAAGTGCTGGCTTCAATGGTGCCGGCTGAGCCTGCTGCGAGCGCGTTTGCACATAGCTTAGAGCCAGCAGAGTCAGGCACACGCAGCTACCTCACGCAGAAAACACGCACACGCTATGCTTACTCGCCTGCTCTGCTCACACTCTGAAAACATCACAAAGACAGTGAGGGAGATAGAGACTGTGAGAGAGAGTGGGAGAGAGAGAGAGAGAGAGAGAGAGAGAGAGAGAGAAGGGCTGGAAGAGAGCGGGGGAATGATATCAGGAGAGAGAGCTTTGCTGACAGTCCCCAGCAAAGGCTCCTCCTTGGCTCTCCCCACTGTACAGGCTGACAGGTGCTGAACGACAGCAGTGTCAGGTGAACCTCCCCCCCTTTACCCACACTGCTCCCCTACTGCACCTATACATTTTAGTCTTTTCTCAACGATAACACAGATGCTAAACCGTTCTCGTTCTCGTTCTCTCTCTCTCTCTCTCTCTCTCACACACACACACTCAAACAAATACACACACACTAGCATGCAAGCATGAATGTCCACTCCCCGCCTTCCCCATTCCCATGACCCTCTCAGCAGTGAGATTGCTGTCGTAGGGGCTTAGACAGGGCTCAAAGCTGCCTCCCGCTTTATCGCATCTTGTTTAACTGGTGCCGTAATCAGAAAACACAGCTGAGCTCCATTAAAACCAGCAGAATAGACCATCATGAGGTGTCTGAAGCATTCGCAAACTATTCCATGTTATTGTTACTGTAGGTTTTATTACTACTAAATTAAATATTATTATAGTATTATAATATTACACAAAATAAAACACCAAATTAAGAACTATATTGATAGTTAATTGTTGACTTTGGCCATGGAGATTGATATCTCCTTTATTTGGTATCTCAGGTCGTCACATCGGTAGAGGCCCAACCTGGTCAGCAGCCTGAGACCATCAGAGTCGCTGGTCTGTGATTCTCTGTCCTTCACCACAAACGAGTACACTCCACCGAATTCAATTATATGAGAAATTAGCAATTAGATCACTGTTATGATCTTATAACAATGATCTAATCTGTAATTCGTTAGCCGCCGCTCCCCCGAGGTCCTGCCTGATGAAGTGTCTCTGCGACTCCTTGGCGTTCACCGCGATGGCCTGCACATTAAACACTCCATCACCCCAGCCTGCCCGCTCCCTGCGCCATCCTCCCCAGATCCTCCTCTTCCCTTTAGCAGGTCCTGACGCACGCTATACCATGCTTTTCATATGCATGAGGACCCCCCCCCCCAAGGCCCCCCATCTGGTATTTGGACAGACAATGAAGAAACCTTCACTCCCATGGGACCCACTTGCCACTTTTACTTCCTTAATTAAATTCCATCTCATTAGTGGGTACGAAGGACAGGTGACACACCCCTGATCTCCGCGGGGCAGCAGGGCTCGGAGTCACGTCCAGATAGGAGGTGGGAGTCCAGCCCGGTTCGCTGCTCTTTGAATGGACCTGTGACCTTCAGACCTCCAGGTGTCGAGGAATGCCTACGCCGTGTTGGGGCGAGGCCTCACCGATGGGGTGCCAGGGCAGTCCTCATCAGGGAGTGGCCATCCTCAACACCGCGCTTGCACTTAGTGAATCAGCCAGTGAGTGCTGACCTGGGGCAGGTAATGCATTATGGAGGGGCCCGCGCTACAGGTGACTATTTCCGCTATGAGGGTGCAGAGGCGTTGGATCAGTTCACTAAATCCATTTCTTTTCTCAATGTTTCTGAAATCAGACTTTGTTTATTCAGTCTCCATATCTGTTGATTGCTAATAGGTTTGTAACCTGGCAACATTTAATACTATGGAGGATATTAGCACAAGTGGTGTATATTAGTTCAGGTCCAATTACAGCCCCAGAGACACAAATTTGCAAAGAAGTACGGACCCACACACACACACAAACAAATGTGTATTCATATCTTTCTGGGGACGGTCCATTCATCTCCAGCAATGACAACCTTAACCCCTACCCAGTCCTAACCTTAACCACAAGCAACCAAACAAAATATGAGACCTTTGGCATTTTTTGTCTTTTGATTGCATTCACAGATCTTTGTAGGAACCTGAAAAGTGGTCCCCAAAATATCAAAAAGACAGGTTAGTCCCCACAATGTAATTTTAACCTATTACACACACACACACACACACACACACACACACACACACACACACGCACAATGTGGCCTGATTACTGTGCTTCGCTCATTTAGTGCTTCTGAAGGAGTAGTACACAGCGGTCACAATCGGAGCCAGAGTTACCCGCGGCCTAAAGTGTGATTCCCCCCCCCCCACCCCTTTCCCATCATGCTGCAAACAGACAGCAGACGCAGGTGCTAGATGCCTCCATTACTGCGGCGCCACTAGTTCCAGGGCCTGAAGAGGCATTGTCCAATTTTTGCCACAGAAATAACAATAAGAAGACTAATGATAACAGGCTGCAGGTTCTCTGTTTACTAATTGGCTTGTTTGCTGCAGCTTCCACTCGGAGGGTCATGGGATTTTGTGGGTGGCATCTGTAAAGAGCTAATCATTTCTCCAGGCGATATCTTCACTTCAAAAGACTTTCTCTCAAATTAGTAAATAACACAATGATAACCGGGAATCATTACAATTACCAGAAACAACAATGAATTGTGAAATAAATAAATAAAATGCCATTTTTGCCGCACAGTAAAAGACGACTATTTTTTAGTATGAAGAACGCACTGGTTACATGGAGACTGACTGTCAGATTGCAGGTTGGTGGTACCACCTTTTTTTCCAGTGCGAGAAATGCCAGCGAGAGCAGGTAATGGTGGAGGGCAGGCAGACTGTTAGCCAGGTTAACCTGCAGAGGAAGCCGCCTCAGCACGGGTTGACCTGAAGTGCAGTTAAAAAGTGGGGAGTCTCTCGGCCCGTGGCAGTGTTTTTGAGAAGTGTCAGCCTCTCCGTCATCTGGCCGACCATGAGACTTGGCCCTGGAGCGACATGGAAGGCGTCACGGGCTTCCAAATGCTGGCAGCCAACCGGGGAGCAGGTCGTGGTTTAACACATCGAGGAGGAGACGCATCAGCCTGTGCGCAAGCACACTGTTTGTGAGGTGCACCTCTCTCTCCACCTGGTGCCATTAAGGATGGCGGCCGAGCAGCCAGGGAGAGAGGAAACCCTGAGGCAGGGTGCTTCCTCCACTGAATAGGCTTCAAGCTGGGGTGTCGTCTTTTGACTACTTGCGAATGCATCAATGCCTTATACATTACAGGACTACCGGTGTTGCCCATTTCCTGATGATGTCCTCCTTCTCCATTAGCCTGTGTCACATTCTCTGCAGCGCGAATAAGCTCTTTAAGGCCAGAGGCAAATTACCTCTGCAGGACGCACTACCTCCCCCCCCCCCCATTTTCCTCTCTTTTCTTGCCCGAGCCTAAAATTATAATGGCGCATTGCACAGGCAATCACTGCAATTCACCGTTAACAAATCAAATGGTTTCCGCTGGCTGTGTCACTTGAGTTCACATTGCCCGAAATGCAGGAAACCCCCCCAAGTGCAGGCTGTTTCTATTCCGGTACGGACAACATGTGGGAACGACTGTGGGAAGGTAGCGGCCGTCTACTGAAGCCCCCTGCCCCGCCCATACATAACGGCCCATTAAGAGAATTTACCGGAGACTTGGTAGGTCTAAAGATGCCTGACCCAGTGTAAGCCCTAAAAGCTGCCAAGTCAAATGGTCAAGTGACTTTTTAATTCCGGGGGTGGACCGTAAAGCTGCGCTTATGGGAGGTTTTCAGACGACAGCCCACTTCTGCTGTGCCACAAACCAGCATACGGTCTTTTAACTTCCGCCTCATCTGTAGGAAGATGCTCGGCATGGAGAAGAGAGAGAGAGCATGGTCAATATCTCCATGCCTCTGCCTTTGCGCACGTAGCTGTTGTCTCGGCGGTGCAGTGTTTGTACTCAGCTCTAGTAATCCTATCCTCTGTTCACAGCACTGTATACACAACGGGCTGGAGCTAGACCTATAGGTCACTGGCGAATAGACATATAAATCTCAAGTAAACACACACCCGCATACATACATACCTAGAGACTTGTGCTTGTGTGTCAACAACGACCTGCAAATCAGGGATAATAGGACTGCACTAAAAGAATCTTATGCCAATGTTAAACCTGAATTGTCTTGGCTCTCGTTACCCTATAAATATTAGTCTTAGCTGTCAATGTATCGTACACATTAATGCAGATATTATGTTAATTTCATTGATGTCCTCTGCCAATGCACTGAATGGGTTTGCTGTGTGAGGGGGAAGAGTCACTTTTACAACAAAAATCCAAATATAGGTTCAGGTACAAAACACAGAAGGAGAACAGGTTGGAGTAAACACTGTCTGCATATACATAATTTGGCTAAAAGTATGTGTACATCCCTTTTAATGAAAGGAACTGGCTAATTAAACCACACCCTGATGGTCTATAATTAAGTGTATAGCCATGCAATCTCGAGCTATAAACAGACAGCAGAACGGGAGGTGTATGGAAGAGACTAGCAACTTGGCACCATCATAGGACGCCATCTTTCCAATAAATCAGTTTGCCACATTTCTGCCCTGCTAGAGCCGCTCTGGTCAACCGCACATGAAGTGACTGTGAAACATGTAGGTGCAAGTTCAACTGGCAAGTAGGTTCAGCTGCCAACTTGAATGACAGCAAATCCCACCAGCAATGCTCCACCATCTAACATAAAGCCATCCCAAACAAGAAAAGGCTATTATGGTAACAAAGGGCAGAAAAATACTTTTGGCCATATAGTGAATATATATGTAGTTTTCAATGAAAAACCCAGTCCTGAAGCCTTATCAGAGCTGTTTTAAGTAATATCTTCATCACTATCAATTCATCCCAGCTGTTTTTTATTCTGTCATGTCAAGATAACAAACACCAGTTGGGCAGCAGTTACATGGTCGCTAGCACTCAGCGTCAGGTGCAGCCAGTTCCGACCCCGTGCTGGACTCTCTGCTCAAACAACATGGCATATATTTCCCAAAATGTAAAACTCTCAATAGCAATGTTTGTGAAGAAATCTGATCTTATCCAAAGACATTTATCCACAACTTAAAATAGTAACAAAATCAAGGCACATGTGTTTGGGATCACTAAAGGTTATGAAGGTCAGCATGGTTGCGAGAATCGGGTTAGTCTAGATTTCTAGTAAGAAATAACTAGTTACCTCAATCTGTACCTTTTAAATTAGTTAGAAGGGGAGTAGATCATAATGTACAAGTCCAATCATCTAACTCTTCTGTCTTTAATTGGACTTTTGACAATGTTGAAATCAGAGGATTTTTTTTCTACTTGTTATTGGGGTGAAATAGGGCAAAGAGTTACATTAACAAGCTTCATATACTGGGAAATAATAACCACGCACGACTTTCCCTAACTGAAGACGGACTGGTTATGGAACTTGAATTTGACTAGTGCACCTTCCACATAACCGATCATGACTATATATAAACCGGAGGACCCAACCGCATTGCCACAGTTTTTCGATAATTTTGCTGGGGGAGCAGATATACCCAGAGGTATAATCTGCCGGTGGTGTTTCAGAGCTGTGAATTTTGCAGGTATTATACTACACATTGGAACAGAAAACGCAGGTTGATTAAGCCGGAATATGGGAAGATGAAACTTTTGCGATTGGCTGTTTTTGTTGGGACGCCCTGTTGGGGTGCTGAGAGATGTGGCGTGCATAAGGCACCTTCCTTGGAATCCCAAGAGTGTGATTCCGTGGAGGACCCACCGCATTTAGCATATGAGTCTTTTTTATCCTAATTCACAAGTAAACGCCTTGCCAACAAAAGCCTGATTATATCAGGAGAACAAGATCTAATTAAATTTAGCCTGATCACTGAAGAGTAAATTATTTAGCATCAGAGACCCAACTGCCTTCCTAGGTTGCTGAACTGAAGCTTTTGGGTGTTTCTATGCCTTTGTTACCATTTTTAATCACATCTTACTGCCCTATTCTCTTTCCATGCAAAAATGTAAGCTCTGAAAGAAAATCACCTCAGCATTCATGCTACGTTCTCAAGAAAAGCAGTGGTCAACATTAGACTAAATGTATTGGTGCTGAATAAAACATTGAGTTTGCTCGCAGAGGAGTGTAAGATTATAAAGTACATGAAAAATAGGACAAGAATAAGAGACAATGAATCCCCACTGCTTCATTATCAAAAAAAATAAATGTATTAGCATTTTTTTCTTGAGTGTGCGGCCATTTCAGAATATTTTAAATATTAAATGTATAATGGCTTTCACTCCATTTTCTACTTTACAAACCAGTTATTATTGAGGCTTACAGTCATTTTTATGTAATAAAATTGATGATTTACTGGACATAAATATTGAACGCATTTATGGAGGAAATGTAAACCACAGACGATATTCTAAGAGTGTCTATATAAGTTAATAACAAACCATGTTACAGTTTATAAGAATTTTTCATATTAAGTTATTAATTTCTTCAAGGGGATTAAAGATGTATGGATGTATGTATGCATCTATCTACCCATCTATCCCTCTATCTATCAACACTGAACGATACATAACCAAAACAAAAGGACCAGCCGTGAATATGTAGCACATGTTCTCTACGGGCTGAAATGCAATCCACACTGGACAGCACTACAGGCAGTGTGCGGAATACGGGGAGGTCTGGGGGGGTCTGACACCCCCGATTAACCCATGAGACCCCCCGAAAGCCTCAAAAGCAAAATTTTAAGGGGGTCTCGAGATCTGTATTACAACAATTGCAACAATAGGGAGATGGGGACCCCCCCGAATATTGACGGGTATTTCGCACACTGACTACAGGTATTGCTGAAAGTTGCCCAGACTGTTTTATTTTCAGTGTTTTAAAATGCATACATATGACAGTATGAATATATAGTTATAAATACTAAGACATTTTGATTAAATAGCTTTTGATAAATGTGATCAAGATTAAAAAAAAAAATAGTGCCCTAAAAATTCCTGTGGATATAAATTTGTTCCTATTTCAGTTATAATAATGTGTATGGTTTATCATTGCTGTCTCGTGTAACTAGTAATCATAAAAAAGAGGTCATCCACATAATCTGTTTGGATTCAAAATCCAATTTATATGCAAAATACCCAATTGATAATGAACATCTGGACTAGAATTAAACTGGATGAAGTGTGGTGTCAAGTAAGTTACCTGAATATGCGTCCAAAAAAAGAAAGCCTTGCAAATATAAAATGAAAGAAAAGTGACTGCACGTGTATATGCTTGTGCCACTGTAGCCACTTGTTTATGCCTGGTTCCGTTCCAAAGTTCAGACTGGAGCTGCCAGTAGCAGCAGCAGTGTAATGAAACAATTCACTTTGTACATGGCACTGTGCAAAACTGAAATAAATAATCCAAATTAATTCAAGGTAACCGAAGACACTAAAATAGCCAGAAAATAGAGAGATGAAAGCCCACCAAAGGTTATTCTCTTTCAACACCAGCTCTGAAACACTCAGACCAATTTTAAGGATTAAACTTATCCACTTTGCCTGTAATTAATTTAATTGAAATTTACAGTTGCAATGAATATTACAAATGTAATACAGTATATTAATATATTATAAAATTAATGTAATTCACGTACTCAAGTGAAAAATCTGACGAAAATATCCAGAAAAAGATTTAAATGTTGAAATTTTAGAAAATAAATCTGGCAGAAAAACTGGTCGATATGATGGTGATATGATGTTTCCTGGATGCTTTGCTTTGATTTGGATGCTCTGCATTCCATTTCGACACTATTGTGAATTTAAACTCATTTAAGGGAGACAAGCTGAATTAACAGACACACCTACAATATACATGTACAGAAGTATTGGGACACCTGCCCATTACACCCACAGGAACTTTTATAACATCACATTCTAAATCAACAGGCATCAATATGGAGTTGGTCCCCCTTTGCAGCTATAACAGCTGCCACTCTTCTGGGAAGGCTTTCCACAAGAGTTGTGTCTGAGGGAATTTTTGCCCATTCATCCAGAAGAACATTTGTAAGGTCAGACACTGATGTTGAATGTGAAGGCCTGGCTCGCAGTCTCCACTCTAGTTCATCCCAAAGGTGTTTGATGGGGTTGAGGTCAGGGCTCTGTGCAGGTCAGTCAAGTTCTTCCACACCAAACTCACCCAACCATATCTTATCTATGAACGTTGCTTTGTGCACTGGGACACAGTCATGCAGGAACAGAAAAGGGCCTTCCCCAAACTCTTCCCGCAAAGTTGGAAGCATAGAATTGTCCAAAATATCTTGATACGCTGAAGCATTAAGAGTTCCCTTCACTGGATCTAAGGGGCCTAGCCCAACCTTGGAAAAACAGCCCCATACCATTATCCCTCCTTCATCAAACTTTACAGTTAGCACAATGCAGTCAGGTAGGTAACGTTCTCCTGGCATCGGCCAAACCCAGTCTCGCCCATCAGACCGCCAGACAGAGAAACGTGATTTGTCACTCCACAAGAACAAGTCCAGTGGCGGCATACTTTACACCACTCCATGCAATGCCTGCCATTGTGTTAGGTGAGGTGAGGCTTGCATGCAGCCGCTCGGCCTTGAAAGCGCATTCCATGAAACTCCCAGTGCACAGTTTTTGTGCTGGGGTTGATGCCAGAGGAAGTTTGGAACTCTGCAGTCGTTGAGTCAGCAGAGCGTTGGTGACTTTTACGCACTATGCGCCTCAGCACTCGGCAACCCTGCTCTGTTACTTTACATTGCCTGCTCCTTCATGGCTGAATTTCTGTTGTTCCTAAACGCTTTCATTTTGTAATAGCACCACTTACAGCTGACCATGGAATATCTAGCAGAGAAGAAATTTCATGAATTGATTTGCAAAAGTGGCATCCTATGACAGAACCACGCTTGAACTCACTGAGCTCTTCAGAATGACCCATTCTTCCACAAATGTTTGTAAACCAGACTGCATGGCTAGGTGCTCGATTTTATAGACCGGTTTCAAAGGGTCTGAATGAAACATCCAAAACCAGTGATTAACAGATGTGCACCACCAGTACTTTTGTTCATACAGTATAGTGTATGTTGAACAAAAGGTGTGGGATCATAGATTCATGTGACACATTAAAGTAACAGAAATAGACAACATACTTACTTTAAGAGGTTACAGGGACAGAATGGATCATTTAAATCAAAGTAACCTTATCCCAGAACAGTCATTACAGAATTACATGAAGATATTACTCAACTGAACAAATTAAATGTAATACTTTACAGAAGCTACATACTATTAATACTATTGCTTGCCTGATTTATGAAAATTACATTTTTGTCTTTCCATGTTTATATTTTATGCAATGGTTATATTTTAATGCCAATTACTATACTGCTGAGGATCCAACAAGCTATTATTTACAAGGTAATCGCTAGTCTCTGGTCTGCTCATTTCTGGATATATGTCTATAGCCCTCCTTCCGGATCGAGTCATCAGGACCAAATGGCCTACAGTTTATTATCTGCTATGAGATGGGTCATACTGGTTGCTACGCAGCTGCAAACAGAAAATACAACTTACATAAAATATTTTTTACCATGTTCCCATTCCTTTATAGAAGAAGTGCAAAAGCGCAAAGATGTTTATCGCATATATAAAACATGCGAGCTGGATTTTGGCCCGGCAGCTTGTGAGGCTCCGAGTAGCCATGGGCCAGACGGCCATTTAATGAGCTCGGCAGCATTCGAATCTGTAGTAAAACGCAATCCTGATCTGGCTGCCGCCACAACTCAAATGTTCCACGGTAAATACCTCTGGGTTATGAGAGGAATGGCTGCTTTGGCAATGGAATAACATCCAATTTACTTAGAAATATCTTTTCAAACGTTCAGGTGTTTACATACCTTCTGGCAGAAGCAGCGTGCGCTTGACCATATGGAGTGTTCCGGTTGTTGCACTTTAACCTCCTACTTGTACAAAGTCAACCAGAACAACACCAAGCTGGCTAATTTTAAAATAATTATATACCTGACAATTTTGGGCCTGAATTAAAAAAATATATATGCCATTTTTATTGTAGAGCAGAAATTCACTTCTTACGAAACGATAAATTTTAAGGGAAAATTCACCAAATAAGCTGTAGAACTTCATATGAAAGTCACAATTTAATCTGCTTAAGAAGTTTTTCCAACATACTTTTGAAAATTTAAAAATATGTATTTTAAATTAATATTTAGTATTTATTTGTAATAATAGATAGGAGATCTTGTTCATATTTGTTGGTCATGGGAGATATGCATTCAATTTTTTTTTTAAGTATATAATTACATTTTCGAATCCCACAAGCTTAAAAAAAGTCTAGCAAAAAATATACATGTGTGTTGGAGAGAAAGATACAGGCATCGCTGGGCACCACAGATAGCGAGAGCTACTAATTCTGTGTAGGAAAGTTTGTGTACTTTTCCTTAGTGTTGGACTAGGAGCGAAAATCGGTTCTGGCATTTACATCCCAGCTCTTCACTGAACAATGTTCAGCACAATGGCTTCGGGTTATAAGGTAACTCAGAAAAAACAAGCGTGTCCATTTAGCAACCTTCAAGCAATAAATAATCAAAACTGATACTTTGCCAGCTCCCTTACAAAATACTACGTGCCGAACATGAATAAAGGTTCATTGGCACAGCATGCCAACCACTTGCAGCTCGTGCTGTTCACAGCTGAATGTTTTGAAAACGAATGCCTGACTGAGATGATCTTGTACGCTGACTGACCAGACTGTGTGTCACGTTGCGTAGCTGGCGAGCGGGTGAAGGAGGCGAGTGAGCCCAGGATACGGGGAAAACGGGGTTTATTCCGGGTAGACAGGGGAGCATACGGGACAGGCGCAACAATACATGACCACTACACTTCAGCACACAGTAGTAGACGTTAATGACGGATCTGACGGGACTGAACAGAACATAGACTAAATACAGGAGATGACGAGCAGGAAACGAACAACAGCTGGTAAACGGGAGGATTCCACACGGGGTTAACGAGGAGGTGTGGTCCACATGAGGGTGACCGGGGCTGGGCGTGACACTGTGTCTGCGATATTTAAATTAATCATTAATGTGTGCCATTATCCTTCTCTTAAAAAAATGGTGATTATAAAATGGAATGCAAAAAGACATCGCAGTTCATTTGCATTGTTTCCCCTTTCTGGTTTCAAAGTGTCAAGTGGGTGCCTAAGTTAGATAGAAGACAGTAGTAATGCTTAAGTTTTATAATTATCTAATAGTCTACTATGGTGGATATTCTTAACTGCCCCATAATTCCAGTTGCATTGTATCACTTGTCTTTCCTTGTTCCTGGAGAAGTATAAGTAAAATATTTTTTTAATCTACCCAATGCACATATTATTTCACCAAAGCAATTACAATAGAAAAGTATGGAAAAGAAGGTATAAACCACATGATATTGGCATGCACTCCTGCTGTGAAACAATGCTGATCACAGGCGAGCGTGATGTACTGAGTTTTGCACCTGCAGTACCTTGGATGACATCGCCTCAACAAAAACAAATAATCCTGGCGGTTATACATTGCCAGCTGCGATGAATCCAATAGCTTGGCCTGCCCATTCGTTGTCCATTCGACAAAAATTACGGTGGCTTCGAGCAGCCTAATTGAGAGCATGGTGCGAAAGAAGTGAAACTTCGCAAACAAACAAACCGAACTAATATGCTATTCTGGCATCAGAAAATTTCTGTTCCACTTCCTCTTGTATGATTTGAAAATAATCTTTTTCAATGATTCTGGTGGCATGTAGCTCAGCAGATTGTGGATCTGTGACTGTATGGAATGTTATGGGTTCCAACCCCGTGGCTGTCAGACTCATCACAATCATATCAGTCCTTGAGCTTGGGTCCTGGAGCTGGACTCTTCTACCCCCATCGCTCCGAGGATGCCGGCCGGCCCTGGCCATTGATCCTCACTTGTATGTCACTTTGGCCAAAAATCTCTAGTAGATAAGTGTGAATTTGATAAAAAAAAAAAAAAAAAAAAAAAGGCTTATATTAAATTTTTGAAATAAAACAAGTTTTTAAAAATTAATGCTTGAAAAAAGAAGACAAAATATGCCTTTACGGTAACTGATTACTTTGCAAACAACAATGCTTCACTTAGTCACAGATACAAAATATCTGAAGGGCATGTTTTTCTCTTAAGACATATCTGCACATTCATCAATGACAGGAGCAACGGAAGTGCAGCCAATCAGAGACTGGTTTAAAGAATGTGTCACTTTCAGTACGACGACGCTCACTTGTCAAAACCACAGCGGGAAACTGCCCCCGGAATAAATATGCATAGAAAGTGAGTAAAATAACAATTGCCCCTGGCATGTAATAAAGGTATACACTACTTCTGACAGATCAAGACGCACGCTGTCACTTATATCAAACTTCATATCATAATGGATGTGAAAGGAAGTGAGACATTTGCTGACCAGAAAGCAGGAAAACAGATGCAATGCTACGTTGCATTGTTTTGATGTCGTTTGGAACAATTTTCATTCACTAACTGCTTACTTCTCTTTGGGCATGCAAGCATTCCGAGATTTTCATTTTTTTTTTGGTTGACTTGACGCTAATATTTTCGCACAGTTCAAGCTAATTATACACTATAAGAAAATGGAATTTTATTTCTCACCAGATGCTCCACCGGTGCCCATCTGAGACAACAGGTTGCGCTGGTGAGTGTATGTGGGCCAAAATAATTGCCTTGAGCATCTGGTTACTGAAGCCATCGATATAAGAAATTAGTTCCATAATATCTTAAACATTCTCCACCCTGGCCATCTATAATTTTCCAGTCGAGACCCACAGACACAAGCAGTCATGCAGGCAGAGTCACATGCAAATAGAAAATATAAAACGTGCATATGTACTCGTAAAGTATGTATGTATGTAGTTCGTCCAAAAGTTTTAAAATTTTGATAAGACTCAATGTCACAGGAACTAAAAATGACAGTGCAGTACGTTCTGCTGTTCAGTGACCTTAATGACTATCCTGCAATTTATCTTAAAGAAACAGCAAAAAAGAAAGGCATTTGTTGTTTTTGATAAAAAAAGGTGAAGCTGCAGTCACTTCAGCTTGCTATTTGTGACCTATATGATCCTAGTGAGCATGAATTTGTATTTCTAAAACTATATATATGAATTATATTCTCTGTATTGCATTTTTACATTTTTCAAAAGACATCTCCTTAGAACTGTAAAATCACTCAAGTCCTGTAAAGATTTTACGGAGAATATTTTGTATTCTCACTAAAATCCTTTGCTAGGTCTCAGAGATTTTTCCGCTTTTGAGTATATGACCTACATATATGCAGAGTGGCCACTTTATTTGGTACACCAAGCTAAAACTGGTAGGACTCACTTTTGCCTCCAGAACCACTTCAAACGTAAATGAGTTCAGAGATCCCTTTCTGTACACCGCTGTTATACTGAGCTGTTATTTTTTGCACTTGTGGCCATCCTATTAGCTTTAACAAGTATCGCCATTCTCCTCTGACCTCTCTCATTAACAAGGTATTTTCAGCTACAGAAATGACATTGACAGGATGTTTTTGTTCAGCACAACATTTTCTGTAAACTCTAGACACTGTAGTACATGAAAATCCCAGTACGGTGCCTGCTTCTGAGATACTAGAAGCACCACATCTGGCACCGACAATCGCACCACGTTCAAACATCTTGTGCCTGCTCTTGTTCAGAGGAGTAGGATTTTCGCATTAGCAAGCAGGTATACCTAATAAACTGGCCTATATTGCTGTTATGCCAGAACAGTGCTGTTTAGCTTATGTTGATAAGCTTTTGGATGCCACTCTTAACAGTAAGGATGTAGCAAGAGCTCTCTCAACTTACTTAACTTAGCATACTGGCCCCTAACTAGCCATGTGAGATTTACAAGGGCGGACAGTAAACAGAACCACATGGCATGGGAATTAGAATGGGGAATTGGTTTATTTTGTGTGCAAGGATAGAGAAACGGGGCCTGGATGGCATGACCACAGCAAAGCGGGGGGCACACAAATGAAAAGGAAAAATAACCACAGATACGGTTCCAGCAGGAGGGGGAAAAGGAAGGTAAAGTGAAAGATTCAGGGGGGGAGCATTGACAGCACGCGGGTTAGGGAACAGGCACTGGGTTCGTTTATAGGGGAGAGAAGAAAGGCAAATATTTATAGGGCTGAACATGAACGAGGAACAGGTGCAGCAAATCAGGACACTGTGGACTTCCACCTCCATCTCCACACATGTTAATGTTCAGATATATTATTTATTAAGTATCTGAATATTTTATTATCGGTTATTAATAATATGTGAGTGAATGCACCCATTTTGCACATTGCAAACTAAGTTCAAATTGAGTATATATTGTTGTCACTGTGTGTGTTTGTGTATACACGTCACATTGCATTGTCAATTTCTAGGAACACTCGCTGCCCTAGAAGACAAGGAACACCTTGTGCATTGAGTCAGCTGGTTCAAGAAAAGTTGAAAATCTCAAGGTGGTTGCTTATGGTCAGGAAGGCTCCTATTCCATTCTGTACTGGTAAATCCATAAAAGTGTGGGCTCCACAGGAACCCCTATACTTCTAAATTATTTTGAAATGTAATGTTATTGTTGATTCTGTTCTAATTTCTTAATATGTAATTGGTTTTGCAAAAACATGTCAAATGCATAACTAACCAAGCTAAAAAGTATTTCTGCTTGTCATCTACAGAAAAGAAACTCAATATTAACATAATATTAACTTTTATCAGTTTGTGTAAGCAATTGTCTATGTATTCTTACACTTTACATTTCTTCTAACATTTTACCTCAATTACCGGATAACTCCATAGCTTATTTAAATATTACTCTCACTATTTTCTCTTGCATGTAGCAGAATCACTTGTTAAGCTGGTAGTATGGAAGACCTTAATTAGGAAAGCGATCTATCGCTGAAGTAAAGTTAACTTCATATAAACTCATAATTAGTTTCTTGGAAGCCTTTTGCTGGTGATTTAATAACAGCATGTAACAGCTATGGTATGTGAAGAGCTATTTATTTTAAAATAGCCAGCGCCCATTCACATTCTGCACATGTTGCTGCAATTAAAATACAATAGGAACATTTCCCTTTAAGACCATCTAAAAACCATGGTAACTAAAAGCCCCTGAGAAAAACAGAAACCCAAAAATACACATTTCCTAACCTTTGCGTCTACGATGGACCTCCTCAGAACTCTCCTTATTCTTGAACTTACAAATCTATCTAGCTGTCCCTATTTATACCTTAACAAGCCAGCGGCCTAATCAAGGTCAATTAAGATTCATTGCTCTAGGCATGTGAAGGCACATGGCCAAAGATCAGTTGCTATATACCTTTAATTAATCAGTTTATCCCGACCCCATGTCATTTCTTTGCTTCCTCCTCTTTTAACAACAGGACTACAAAGACAATAAGCAGATTGAGGAGTCCACAAGAGGCAGAGATATCCAAGCACAGGCAAATTCTACCACCCCTTGTTCTTGGAATGTTGTCCCATCATTTAGGATAGAAGCTGAGGAGGGGTACACCTACAGCCCCTGGCTCCTAGACCGTAGCAATAGCCCCATTCAGTGCAGGCAGCTGTGTGATATTAATGCCTCATGAACCTGCTCATGCCCTTTGCTGAGAAACAAGAAGTAGTCACTTGGCTCTGGCCCACCATGGGTCGGTTCCTGTGTGATCTGTTTGGTGGAGGACAAAGAACAAATTCGCGTGACATAGGAATGGGAGGATTGTACAAGGACTTTATTAGGGAGTTGTGGGTTAACAAAGTGGGGGATAAGATCAGACACAAAAGTCAGCTTTTTTACATTGACAAAGGAGAACGGAAACAGAGAAAACAAGATGGGTGTCTTGTCAAATGAGGTCACAGGGTCTTGGTGTGTGGTCTGGTGTGTCAAGGCTGAGAGACAAACAGAAGGTTTTTACATCATTAATAAGAGCTGGGACTTCAGGTGAATGAATGGGCTCGTCATTTGACTTTAACCTGCCCCAGGACACACACCCCATGTCTTACAGTTACCTCTGGGACTATTGGCAGCAAAGCGAACAGCTTCATCATTCCGATAAAAGCCTCAACCCCTTTGGGATCCCAACAGCACTTGTAGAAGGGGAGACAGGGCAGGGGAAAGGAGGATTTATTTCACATAGAAATGACTAAGGTTCTGTTCAATCCTTTGAACACTCTAAAATGCCCTGGACAGTTATCCTTATTCTTACTTAGATGAATGGGTATGGCCATCTTCAAGCTAAGCATGAAGGTCTTCCATGTGGAAGGTAAAAGATTGTAATGAGTGAACCTCTTCGTCATGATAGACGGAAGGCTATAGCTGCAGTGCTGCTGGAGTGTAATTGACTGTGGTTGTTGGGTCTACTGAGGAAAATGATGGCATCAGACATTTTAAATGTCATTGTTCAGGGTGATATGTGGTAAGAGCACTAGGAGCTAGAATCTTTTTTGTTTCTTCTGTCTGAAATTCTCTCTGGTCATTGTCTTTGCAGTCCCCTCCCTTTTCCTCATTATCACTGACCAGATTCATGATGGTCATACACCCAGGGTCCAGCCTATAATCCTACCAGGATTGTGCACGAAATGTTTTCCTGAGCTCCTCCCATCTTATCCAGTTTTACTAGACTTCCACATTCTACACAATCAGGGTCACTAGCATTTCTCAGCAGGTTTCTGAAGATTAGGGTCTTGGGTCTTTTTTTAGTCTCCCACAGCATCTCCCAGATGGTAACAACCCACCACTTTGGACAAGGTCGTGAGAGCTGACCAGCCGCCGCATGGTACGATGGACAGCTTTCCAACTGCTGAAGGTTCATTTCCTGTCGACAATGGTCTCCTTCTTGGTTTAGCCTCCAGTTTTTCATTGCATACTAGCTCCTAGACCCTCCAACGGGGTGTCTGTCTTTTCCGAGGGGATTTCAGCCCACCAGTGTACCACTGTCTTCATGTCCTCATTGTCTCTTGAGTTTTTCCTTTGCCAGAAGCTTTAGGAGCCCTGCAGTTTCTTAGCAGCTTTCATAAAGCTTGGCTCTTTATCTTCAGTAAGTTTTTGACAGTAAAAGTGTCATGGATCCGGGCAGACCTGGTGTGATGGCGAGGCATGGTGCAGGCAGGAACAAACGTGGACGACCCACTTGCGGCTCGCGGGCAGACCAGCAGGGATTTATTAACAAACAGAAATAAAAACACTAGAAATACAGTTGGCCCTCGTTTATCGCGGTTAATCAGTTCCAGACTCTACCGGGATAAGTGAATTTCCGCAAAGTAGGATTCTTTATTTATAAATAGAATATTTTCGTAGTTAGCGCATAAAAAACCTGTTTACGACCTTCTAAATACGGTTTTTACATTATTAGAGCCCTCTAGACATGAAATAACACCCTTTAGTCACCATTACACTCGTATTACCCAAAATATTAGACAAAAAAGAAAACATGACATATTAGATGTTACAAATATCATATTATTATTGTACATTCAATTACTGCAATTTTTTGTTGCAGATAAACTACATTTATTTGAATCATGGATCCCAGCAAAAACATGCTCAACACGTTGAGCCATGCGGCTGACAGGAAGCAGGGGAAACACAAAGACTGGGAGGAGGGACAGGATGGCCAGCAATGCCTGCTGGCCAAATGGGGAAGGGACACAAAAGAATGAGACACCATCAGCTGACCCTGACAAAAAGGCAAATAAGCCTGGCATAAACATGTGGGAACTCTCTGCTGCCCATCATTCTCCATCAAATGTGGCTTGTTGCGGTAAGATGGTCTACCAATAGGCTGGATAAAGTCAAACGGCAGCCGGGTAACAGAGAGGGAATTTTTTTCTCTCCGTGGATGTGGATGAAAATCAAAACTAGACACAGTAAATGCTGAGGCATCCATTTCCAACATTTGTGTTGACCATGCACTTCACAAGCATATGCCACATATTTTCCCCAAATCCACCCAGCTGACTCTATTTGAACTCAAATGAATGCGGTAGCTTAATCAGGCTGAGTTGAGTTTCATTACGTCAGTTGCTTGTAAGGCTGATACTGGGGATCAGTTACCATGGAAGTGCGACTGATCAGCTTAAATCTTCCCCTAGCCATAAATATGCCTCTGGCTGACTCAGATCTGGTTATGTTTTCTCTTGAACTTTAATGTAGATTCATTTGATCTCATCATATATGAAATAAACCAAGACCTGATTTCATTGGGAGCTGAGCTGGATTCATTCATAATGTTATGCAATGCAACAAAGTAAACATCAAACTGAATTTGACCCAGAAGAATTCATACTTCCAAAGGTCTTAGAAGGGTTCCAAGATAAAAAAAAAATAGATCATGGACTACAGGGCTTTCACAATTAAAAATTGTATGCAATAAAAATTTAACTGTTTGGATATGCTGGGAAGAGTGTTTGTTGCCTGCAGGTTCAAGCTCAGCTCAACAGAAAAGAAACTCGTAGCTCATGTGAACCATAGCGGTTGGTCTTTGCTGTTTTAGACTTGTTTTGGCAGCCACTTATCCTTGGACCCTTTTTATGATAGATATAATCATGAACTTCAACATGTACCAAGATATTTTGGCCACATATCTATGTCATTCTGCCGAGACACTGAAGCTGGACTACAGATATACCTTCCAGCAAGATAATAATCCCAAAGATACAGTACATGGAAATAAACAAAGACATAAATGACTGACCACAAAATTAGCAGTCCAAACTAAACATGTTAATCAAAAGCATCTAATAAGAAAAAAAGAAACAAGGATGAATTCCCTCTATAAAGCAAAACCCTGAAAAATAATTGTAGTGTTATCCGTGCCACATAAAATATAAAATTCTGACTAAAATGGGGTGTGTAATCATACTTCATGCCACTACATAATTATTAAAGTGTATTTTTTAAAATACCAAAATAACTAATATTAATCATTATGCCCTACTGGCATAAGATGGTCATCTGTAAAGAGCAGTAGCTTTCTGACAGGAAATAGTGATTTACATGATTCATTTAGCATAAAGTTGGGCCAAGATGTTGTGATTTTCCCTGAAAATATATGTTATTCATAGATACTCATATCCCTAGATTTTTCATAAAATTACATATGGCAGTAGTGAGAAAAAGGGTTGGATATGCTGCGAGATTAAAAAGCAAATCTCTGTCCGCAGCGATCGACACTATATACTCAAGAGAACCATGCATCACAATATTCATTTGCAAAGACCTTTAATTTCCTGGAATGCACACATTCATGTAGATGTTTATTTCCACACAAATCGACAAATGTTTTCAACAATTTAAAAATGCTCAGTAGGAGATTTCTAAAACAATTAAATGGCTTTAAGAGGCAGCTATTGAAGAGAAAACAGTATTGTTGTCATGGAGACAAAAGAGATTATAGTTTTAAGGAAAGATTGATATTTAAAGAATTGTTTCTTTGTGACTGAACACTTGTGTGAAGAAAGATCATAACAGATAAAGTACATGCTCAGAAAATGTGATAATTTTAAGGATAACGAGTACGCCTTTTCTTCCAAATATGCGTTTTGTAAACATTCCAATATCAATAATTTTACATAAGGGGTAGCATGCAGCCTGGACAGTCTGTAAAAGAAAGAGTTGGAAGAAATAAACAATAGATACATGGTGCACTATAATCATAACTGCAGGTATTAAAACATATAGAAAATGGATGGTAAAATGAAGAGAGGAACCTTTTGAAAGACTGGGAACAAGGAATGATATTCATGAATTCACAAAAAAACGTTCTGTTAACCACCAAAAGCATTCAGCCCACATCTCCCAAGCACTGCTGAACTAGCATTTCCTAATCCGTATTCTGCTTCGTTGTCTTTGTCACACTTCCTTACCCCCTTTACTTAAAAAATGAGGCAGAAACGTGGTACAGTATTAGCAAATTTCATCTGGATACACAGCCTGAGAAAAGCAGTTTTCATAATATTGAAGTAAGGGAGCAAGCATAAGGCAAGGGATAGTGGGAGAATGCATGTCCCTTTGGAGAAGGCCTCGTACTGGGAGGGAATCATACTATCTTGTATAAAGACAAAATAATTATTTCTAAAAGGAGCTACCTCCCCCGCAGTGTCAGAGTTTCTAACCTCAAGGAGAGTGTGGCTGCCACAGTCAATCTTCGACCCTGTCAGCACCCTAATGCAGCAACAGGAGCCAATAGCCGGCAGTTTCAACAGCTTCCCAACCTTGAGAAAAGATCACAGAGGGTGGTCCTGACAAAAGCCACCCTATCTGGAGAGCAGTCAATTTCTAACCGTCCTTTTTAACTGCTGAATGAAACTGGTTAAAGAGTCGAGCAGTGATGACTGCATAGAGCAATGTATTGTCAGGTTCATCATGTCTTGGCTGGGGTCAGTGGCTGAGACTGGAGCCCCATATGAACAACAAATATGCGAGCTGTCAAATGAAAAGGTCTCTGGCTTGCTTTTGAATAAGGCCCTGTTATCTGCCATTAGCGTTTAAACTCACATTGACTTATGTCTCTACTGATGTGCATCAAATATTTTTTCAGCTTTAGTTCCAGAAAATTCTAGAACTCAACATGTGACTGGAAAGCTGCTCTAGAACACACCATCTGCCAAAAAAAAATCACCTATACCTTTCTTGCTTTGCATTTTATCTCTTTAAAGGTCAGTTTTAATCATTGAGTAATAAGAATGATTTTTTTTAAATCACAGCAGCCTCATTAAGCACTACTTCTAATTAGTGGGAAGGATCATTGAGAATGCAACACCTTGCTGTTGGATGTTGTCACTCTGTGGGATGTTTTGTGAATGCCATGGTTTTTGTCTTCTCTTACTGGATATCTGTTTATTATAGAGGTGAATGCATGCAAAGCCAAATTTGTAATGCATTTTCAGAATTGTGGTTCTTCATGACGTTGATCAGACCTACAGGACATCAAGATTTACAGTAAGGATGGAATGGGGTCATTTCTACTGGCACCCTCAGGAGGAAAGGGGCAGACCAACCAAGCATCGAAACAACTGCTTGACTCTCAAACGAAGGCATACCAAGCTGTAGGGCAACAAGAGTTGAACCTCTGCTTCTAGATACTAGAATCTCTCTCTCTCTCTCTCTCACACACACACACACACACACACATATAATATAATTGATATGCTTAATTACAGGGGAATAGAGGGGCCCCGTCCTTGTGTTTTGGTAGAACGCGAACACCTGGGATTTACTCTTCTGTAGTGGGGTTTACACTCCATTGTGGGCTACTGGCCAATCACAGGCTGAGGCTTCAGACTTTGTGCAGTCATTGAAAGGTTTTCCTAATGTCTGAATCTGACCAGTGGTAAATTCTTACCTTTATTTAAAACATCGCCTTATTTAAAACATCCCGCTGTTGGATAATACTGCTAAATAATGCCTTTTTTCATTCTTTGTACTTTCATTACCAGTCGGGATTCTGCATAATTTAATTTTTCCACAGCACTATCTGCACACCAGTCCTGATGTTATGAGTACCAAGACAAGCTGAATGCCGTGGATTAAAACAGACAATGCATGAGGGATGTATTATGAAAACTGAGAGATTGAGAATTAATTCAATTATGTTGTGGATTTTAAAATGATAGGGAATATTTGTATTTGTTAGCTAAAAGCATAATTTGTTTTTAAATAAGTGGTTTCTTATTTTTCTTAATTTACAATAGATTGAAACAGTGGTTCACATCACAAAGATATGATGTATGTCTTTTGTGAGCATTCTCCATATTATGATACTCTGTCACATCCACAGCATATATACACAAACAAACCCTCAATTTACTTAGCTACGTTACTCTTCTTCAGTATCTGCACAAGCTAGATAATATGGGCAACCAATAGATAAATGCACATGTGTAATGATTTTGGCTGATATTCAAGGTTGGCCAGATTCCTCATGGGTTAAAAAATTCTTGAGAGGGACTCCAAACAGACCAGAGTTAAGCACTCATTTATTACAAGTCGGCATCTTTTCTGGTATGCATAGGATGATTACATTATGTATTTAATGTATAAACAGTCTGGAACATGTTCCATCGTTGACTGCTTTCTGGATGAGTATATTTTTAAATTACATTTGAAAACTGAATATGTATGTCTTTAAAAGGTTGTAAACTAAGGTTGTAAATTTGCATTCCGTCTTTTAAAACTGATTTCCTGGCATTGAAATTCACATTTCATCTGTTTTTCCCAAACTGAATACAAAGTCAGAATTTGTAATCATATTGCCTAATTGGATCTGTAAATAAATCGAAATACCAATTCAACATTCCTCAATGCAAATTGCTTTACTTTTAGCACTCATATTGCTCCACATAAATCAGTTTGTTAACAGCTAGGTTTGAAGTGTAAACGTAAAAAGTGGGGTCATTGGTGAGCCACTTCTGACTGCCGTATGATGAAATGTAATGTTCCTTAAGTAGGGAATAAGACACAGCCCACTAAATGTCTCTTTTAATACTGCCAGTTAACTGACATTTACCTCTATTTGAGTCATTATATCCAAGGAAAGAGCACACAAAATATTGAGTAAACTAAGTTTAATCGTTAAATTGCCATTGATGTTTAGGATATATGGTCCTGTGTTTTGCAAATTGGTTGTCTGTCTACTATCTCAGCAGTGAAAAGTAGTGTGTAACACGGCTAAATTTAAAGAAGTAACTCAGCCATAGCGACGAATGTCTTCAAGAGATCCCATAATGTGCTTTTGAGTACAGGCAGCAACCAATCTGGAGTGAAGTAAAATGCACCAATTACAAAATGATTAATAAAGTTTTCCATTCATTTTCCGTAACTTGTTATCCAATTTAGGAAATCCTGGAAACTCTCTCAGGGTGTACCCTGGACAGAATGCCAGTCTATGTTAGAATAACAGGGCAAAATCACAAAGGGTCATGTACAAAAACCAGTTCACTTATGCCAGGTCTTCTGGCTGTGGACAGCTACCAGAGTACAGAGGAGACCTGCAAAAACATGGGGGGGGGGGGCACACACTCATTCCCTCGGACATACGAACACATAATGGGACTCAAACCTATGCCCATCAGCATATGAGGCTACAACACTGCCCATTCAGCCACCAGGATCCTACCCGGCCTGTCGGACAGAAGGACAGAAAAGGGTAACCTTCCAGAAGAACAAAGCAGTTAAGAAGCTGGGAAGTCGATAGAAACATGTCAGCCAGGAACAAAGTTTTCAGACCAACAAATTTCATAAGCGATAAACTGCCTCTGTCTCCACGCACATTTTTCTTATCTTTCATTCGTGCACTGCATGCATGATGAACTCCGGGATTCTTACATAACACTGTGCTTCATCTCTAGAAGAGCTTCATTAGAAGTTTCATAATGGTCATTTAAGATGAGGAGGTAAAAAAGTTTCAGTCCCAAACCACACCACCAGTCATTTTAATTAACAACCCCATTTTAATTAAACATTGATTACCTGCTAATTAGTCTAATGATCGTCCCTAGATGAGAGGGAACAGGTATGGCAGGTGACAAGCAGAGAAAAATGAAGGATTTGAGGCAAATGGAAATTGTATTTGAGATACCCCCAGGGTTGAATATTTTGTGATTATTTTTTCTATTATAAATGATGCCTTCACCACATATTTCTCTAATTTATGTTTGTCTGATGGGTCCCGAATGACTGATGCATAGTAGATTGAGTTTATGCATATTTTCATCAAATTTGGGCAATTTTCTGGCACATGGAAATAAATAAATAAATAAAGACTGAGACCCACTTACATGCAAATTAATCTATATTGTGATAATAAAGGCATTTATTTGCAGGAAAAATGGCAATTTGTATGACTCCTTTCAGCTAAAAGGGTGCATAACGAGGTAAAAGTCTCATCGCTTTTCAGTGCGCATTTCTCAAAATGCACTATCGCTTGGAGGCAGATAAAATATAGTTAAATACTGCCATGACTTTCCGTGAGAATTTATTCACTCATTAATTACATACAGCCATTTTTTCTTTCCATTTCTTTCAAAATGAATGGATATGCACCATCATATACAATGCAAGTTTATTTGTACACAGTCATAATGTATATGATAAAACTGTCACGCATGTGATTCATCGATAAAAACAAACAAGATTAAAAGGATCATCATACAACAGTATAGTCAGCTAAGAATACACGTATAGCTTTATTCAGTTCCCTCCCCAGAAAACCCTCCTTCAGGGTCAATAATCGCCATCAGGTGTGCATTTTTAAACAATTTTTTAACGTGGTTTTTAATGTTAAATTCATTCTTATAGTATTAATTTGTGTGTGATGAAGCCACAAGAAAGGTTACCCAGATAGTATGAAAATGTGGGATACAGTGGGCTGCTATTCTTTCTAGGGTGTCCCCCGCCCAGGATTGCCTAAAAGGGGGGGGGGGGGTCTAAGATGATTCACTGTATAATCAAAAATCAGAAGATTGTAAATTATACGACGTACACATGCAGGAAGAAAAGGCCATGTAGAATCAGAATTTACAAAGAAACAACAGATAAAGGGAATAATAAGATTTCATTAACAACACAGCTGAGGGAAATGACAGACAGCATTGCTAATATTCATTTTTAGTGTTTTATTAATTTGGAGCTGCAGTACAAATGTTTTTGTACCTTTTGAATTTTAGATCAGTGTTTCCCAGTCCGGTCCCCAGGGACCAGCAGACAGTCCATGGTTTTGCTCCCAAAAATGTGGACAGTCTGGCAGGGAGTTGGGAGGGAGCAAAAACTGTGGGTCCCCGAGGACCAGGTTGGGAAACACTGTTTCAGATTATTGTCATGATTTCTACTAACAAATGTATGCTAAGTATCTCATGCATCCCACTGGCGACATCAGATTTAGTTTCAGTTTAGACAAAGATACACATTTGATTGTTGTTTTTAATCCTTGATACTTTTTCTTTGGTTAACTGATAAGGCTGTCAGGTTAAGATTCTCCAAACTTTTGCTGATCACAGTTCATTGCTTTGAGTTTGATTAAAGTCAGTTCAGATGGGCACAGCAGCATTCATTAATTGGAGATGGAGAGGATATTGCTATGTAGGATAGGCAGGCAATTATTGCTACATACGTCTCAGGGCGACAAGCATTCATCTCCCGCTTGATTTACAATCAAGGCTGAAAATTCTTGTCATCACTGACCAACAAATCCAAACTAATTCCAGTGGCAGCTAATTTTACTGAACTGATTAGGAAGCTTCATGTTTAAAAAATATTAAACAACACAGAGCTTAAATACAACTCAGCACAACTAATGTAAACTTAAATAAAATACAATAATTCATATTCACACCATGACCCTGACCATGATAAATATTTGGAAGATGAGTGAATTGTTAATATTTTCATTCTTTTGCTCACGTATTATTGTGAACTCTAAGATATTTTTTTGGGAAGAAGCACTATTATTGTGTATCATTTTTACCTTTTAGGTGTGGCCTGGTGGCTCAGTGGTTAGCATTATTTGAGGTCGTTGCCCATTGTTTGAGGTCGTTGCCCATTGTTCGAATCTCTGCACTGACTCAATGTGCGTGGAATTTGCATGTTCCTTCTGTGCTGTCATGGGGTTTCCTCTGGGTACACTGGTTTCCCTCCACAGTCTAAAAACGGGCTGAGGTGAATTGGAATTGTCAAAAGGTGTGAGTGCTATGGAGTGGGTTGTTCCCTACCTTGAGCCCTTAGCATAAGTTAGGCTATGACCCTGCACAGAACAAGCAGGTGTAGAAAATGGATGGGTTTTTACCGTTTAACTCTTTTTGCAGTATTGATAACTCGACTACCAACCATCTTCGTGAATTAATCTTGAGAATTCTTCTGTTAAATTGCGATCAGTTAACAAATTAT
Source organism: Mormyrops attenuatus (assembly GCA_026777985.1). Taxonomy (NCBI): domain Eukaryota; kingdom Metazoa; phylum Chordata; class Actinopteri; order Osteoglossiformes; family Mormyridae; genus Mormyrops; species Mormyrops attenuatus. The sequence continues at coordinate 19,251,938 of JAODKC010000095.1, read as the reverse complement.
ATTGGCAAGTGACCACAGTCTGGGAAATGATTCTTTCATGTACAGGTCTTCTATAATTTCTGTCTGCTGTGAAGATGCCTGAGTTTTGAAGACCATAAAAGATCAGGCTGGTCAATCCTTTACAATTGTGACAAAAGGCATAAATGTCTCTGGCTCTGGCAGAACTATTTACTATTATGATAGTACAGGGCTATCCAGTGCAGCAATATGATCCAAATCATATTAAAGCAAATGATCTGATGATTTGAGACACTGGATTGGCATATATATTTTTTCACATGCCCAGGAACAGAAATAGTGGCTT
>JAODKC010000095.1:19221730-19251534 GCA_026777985.1 Mormyrops attenuatus | reverse complement strand
TAATCGTAATAACCTATGACAATGTCCAAATGCAGTAGGCAGTTCATGCCACACAGTGTGCCTAATTCATTCATACAGGGTTGAAGACCTTTTGTCAGACTCATGGGAGCAAGATGGGGGAGTGAGAGAGATAGAAGGGGTGTGGGGGGGGGGTGTGTGTGACACAAATCACACAGAGTCAGGCTCTCTCACTCCTCAAGGAAGGAAATTGCATTGCATATTGATCTGTGTTCCCTTCAATTTGTTGGTAAGCAGAGTTGGGGGGGAATGAAGTTCAGAAGTAATGGACATCGAGGGAGTTAGTGCCACTAGCCATTGGGTTGGAAAAGCCTGTGAGTAACCAGAAGTCATTAAGGCATACGATCAGATGGGACACACATGGACCTCTGACTACACAACCCCCCCCCCCCCGGTGCTCCCTCCTGAGTTCTCCGGTGTTAACTGCCCGCTGCCAGCCGAATATATCCGCAGGTCCACATCCTAAAGAAAGCAAGGCGAGCTTTAATGACTTTTTTTTTCTATGCATTAAATGAGAAAGGGTGAATTTGACTAAAAGAGCAGCGATGAGAAAAATGATTTTGGTAGGGTGATCACACTTTGGTGTTCAAAAAAGAGGGCAGCAGGACATAAGGAAAAGCAGCGGAGCAATACGTGCGCATGGGAAGAAAAATCCCCGACATTTCAGGCAATTTTGAAATACCGGCTGGTCCAAAACAAGAAGAAAATTTGGGGAAAAAGAAGATGTACAGGCACCGTAACTTAGTAAACAAGAAAAAGCTGTGTAATGTGCAATCTGAAAATCCTTAAAATGTCTCTAATCTGTGCATTTCTATGATATTTCAACAACAAACCATTTAGACTTTAAGATGCTATTAAAGCATTTCATTTCAAATCATAGAATTAAACAGAGGAATGGGGGAAATGTCTTTACTGTATATCTGGTGCAGCTCTTTGTGATGAATGAAAAATTCATTATATTACAAAATTTGCATAGATAATATTTGATTAGGTTAAAGTATTTTACATGTGAATTTCTTATTGATAACACCGATGATTATGCAAGAAACAGAATGCCATGGAAAGATGGATTTCTGTTTTTAAAGAGTTAATTTAATATGGGCTATTTAAGCTGGCAGGGCAGAGAGAAATCAGATTATATTCGCTCTTTATGGATTTTCACCATCTAAAAGCTGGAAGTGCAAAGGGGTATGGTTTACAAGACCTGACACAATTTAAAAGATCTAAAAATGTACAATGGCAATCACTGTAAATTACTTTTTATTGATTATTTAATATATAATGATTATGCTGTTTTCATCTAAACAATAGACTTACACCTTATTGACACTTACGCATAAGAGTAGCCCAAAATTCAGAACAGCCTGTCATATATTTGAGTAAATGATGCATGGAGTAACACTTATTTGTAATGTTAAATCATATTTCTTGACACTAACAATGTAGGCCAAAGCAAAAATGTCAAAAAAGTGATTGAGGTAGATTATTTTCAACTCTGAGCAGTGAATATTAGTGTTATTCAGTTATTCAGTCAACTGAAAGATCCAAAAATGTACATACAGTATACAGATAATTGACAGTGAACATATTTTTAAGAGGTTGGCTGTAGGTTTGGTTTCAACATTGGTAGGGACCAAATCAGCCCTGAGCCCCCCACCCCCTAAACACACTCGGTACTCCCACAGTACTGGTCATACTCCTGGACATACTCCTACTGGCCATAACATAATCTATGCCCTTGGGTTGGTGCCATGCAGGCAAGCATATATTAACAATTTTGCCATAAAAGGCAGAAAATTCAGATTACAGAAAAAAACATAAAAAGATAATGTGGAAAATCAAAGAAATCCTGAAATAAATAATGTACTTAATTTTGATGAACTTTAAGACCCAGAATAAATTTTTATATCAATATTTACATGCACAGGTGCCATTTTGCACCAAAATCTATAAACATATCTATTTTCTCTAAAACACTTGTTTGGTTTAAGTTAACTTCATAGTGCTTTCGAAATCATTTCCTTTGTGTTTGCGGATCTCTTTTTGTATACCGAAAAGCATCATTAATTAATTCTAGTTACTCTTCATCCTGGAAACTGACGTTTTCATTTTCAGTAATAAAATACAGCAGCCATCTACACTGCAATTCACATGCATGCAGTTTAATTCTGCTAACATAACTTATGTTTTTAATTTATTATTATTTTATATTTGTACCTTACCTGTGATAGGTTGGAGTCCTGTTCTGGGTTGTTCCCTGCCTTGTGCCCATAGCTTCTGGGATTGGCTCCAGACCCCAATGACCCATAAGACAAGTGGGTATGGAAAATGCATGGATGGATGGATGGGCAGAATTTCTGAACAACAAAAACACCAACAATAGTGCCATACTACACAAGTCTAAACGGAAATATTTTTTTTTATATTTGTATATATGCCCAGAGTACATTTCAAGATTTCATTTACAGAAAGTATCTGTAATAATCTGTAGCATAATTTTTTTGTTAGCTTTTTTGGCTTAAGTTTCAAATAATTTCACAAATCATTCATTTATTAAATGTTGAATCAGTTGTGCACAATGATTAATACATTTCCATGCAGTTATCATGTTACATAGCAACGCTTAATTTCAAAAGCTCATTAAACACTTTTGGTTCAATTAAGAAGTCGTAAATTTATGTACACTCGAGATGAAAAGTGCTTCTCTAAATCATTTTCCTCAAGAACAATCAGTTCTCTGCCTTTTAGAAACCCATTTTTAAAATAGTCCAAGAATTGCATGCCAAAATGGACTGAAAGATATACCAGTTCAAACTATTAGACTTTGGACGATCTTCAGAGTTTTTTGTGGGTTATAGAAAGTGTAAAATAAATTTCTCTAAATTTAAGTGAAACTGAAAAATGATAAACAAACTACATGTAAATGTAAACATGCAAATGTGAAGTTTTGCTGTAGCAGAGTGTCTGAATGGCGCACGATGAGGTGACAGTGATTTTGATTTGCTGTCGTTTATTATTGAGCTCCATGGTTTTGCAGGAGACCATTGGGATAGTCTGTCTACTCACAGCTGGGATGGGTAACATATCAATCATTGTCAGCAGAGTGGGATTTCACATGCAGGAGAGGTCAATCAGAGGCATTAAGAGGATGCAAAAAAAACATCCTGATGCTTGCATTACACCACTGGAGACATTAAGTTCTTCGTCCATTATATGTTAACATGGATGCATTCGCCTTTAATTCATGATGTCATGCTTTGGATAATAGCCTTGTTCTGCCCACATAATAAAGCTTTGAAATGCCAAGTTCTTTGTTTACATTCCTGCTAAACTCCTTTTTGGATATCCACTCATACATTCAAACTCTCCACCTCACCGCCCCCAACATTTCATGTAAACATATGAAATTCTCATGTTGGCTAAACAGTTTTGGCTTGTTTATTATGCTGCCAGATTCCGGTGTTTTCTGTGGCACTAATGGGATTCTTGGAATTCTCTGATGTTGTGTCCCAATCTGGGAGGTTAGTTGAGAGAGTGAGCACTCATTATCCCTTCCTAATTACTGACAAGTGAGCCTGGTTTCACCCTCCGCGCTGGTATGGCCATACCATTACACCTCTGTTATACTCAGAGGATGAGAAAATATTACCATGGAAGACCTTTGACACTGAGGAAGAGTAAATGGGCCAATTAATGGGTTTTGGCTTTGACCCTCATGGCACTAGTTTGAACTTCAGTGCCATGTGCTTCTCTATATGTTTTCAAGTATTTCCTCTCTAGCTTAACTTCCTGTCTATTACAGGAAGCAGGCTAAACAGCTTTTTTCTGTTTTCTTATTTCCTATATCAGATTGTAGGACTGGAACTGGACTTTGCATTTACGTTACAGTATATGATTAAAATGAACTTCACTGACCTTCCCAACAACTGTCATTCAAGCTGATGAAGGTCATAAAGTTGCTGCTTAACCTTTGCTTCAAGGTCAAGCTTGAATTGGTAACTAATAAAACACATTACCCAGAAGTATGTGCATTCCACCTGCCCCAAAGTCTCATTGGTACATTTTACCACAATGCTACCTGTGTAATATAAATGCAAGCTTAACATATGCATAACATTTTCTAAAGGAGCACAGATCACTACTGCATCACCACCTTTATTTTATTACTAAATGTATGAGGAAGTAGCCAGTTATTAAAAGGTTCAGCAAAGCTCTCTGGACATTATATTCCATTACTTAGTCAATTGATTACCAGGAGTCAGCACAAACATAGATCACAGAGACAAATAGGATGGGGGACTTGAAATGGGTCACTGAGACCAAAACAAGGCAAATTACCCCACTGTGATGCTGAGCGGGGGGATGCAGACTATAGGGCTATTAACAAGGAAAAGGCCTTTGGATAACCCGGTCATTTATTCCTACACTGGCATACCTGATGCCATGAAAATGACCACACAGGCCCAAACATTACTGCAGATTGACAGAGAATTCTGACTCTACCAAACATTACTGCAGATTGACAGAGAATCCTGACTCTACCAAAAATTACTGCAGATTGACAGAGAATCCTGACTCTACCAAACATTACTGCAGATTGACAGAGAATCCTGACTCTGCCATGCGGACACTGTAGATTTCCTGGGCCCACACCCATCCTGGACTGTTTTCCTGACTCACGCTATCATATAGACAGGCATAAGCATCTAGAATCTTTTATACTGCTTAAGACACTTAAGGAGTGTTGCTGCTTAATGAAGTGGACAGCAAAATATTAAGACCTCAAAACTGCTGCAAACCAAATCTTGAATAACACACATCTTAGTCTCAGATCTTTTATTGGCCAGCTAATTTAAATTTGTTCAGGGTGACAGCTTACTGGGAAGTATTCTAAAGAGACATAATGAATTCCATTATTATCAGCAGTGCAAATTCTAAAGAATGTTAACTCTCATTATCGAATCTGTCCTGAATGTTATGGAAATATGTATCTTATGACTGAATATTCTGAGAATGGTGACATAAAGCAGATACGTACCGTAACCCATGACGGAGGGACACAACAATTAAACAGTACAGCTTCTCTGTGAAAATTCTGGACAGAGTATTACAATAAAAAATAAGAACACACATTACTATCTTCAAGGAGCACAGGAGTGATTTTTTTACAATTAAAGGCATGACGCTACATGCTTTCCTGTCTGCAATAAAGAGAGCAGGGAGGTGCCTCTAATGAAGCAACATGACCTAAAATGATACATTTAACTCGTCTTTCCACAATGACAGTAACGGTAACCCAATAGCACTTATTAGAACTTATTAATCACAGCGACCAGAAAGCTTTTCTACCATTGAAATTAAATTACTTGAATTGTTTCTGCCTAATAGATAGATCAATTTAAAGTCTTGTATAAATATCTATTAATGTAACTTTTTTCTGCAGGCTGTGTTCTTTAGCCACTAATGTTAAAATCTTTCAGAAGGAAATCTAGTAAGCAGTCATGTGATTATAATACATTTCCCTTAAAGATAGACTGTGAATGTGTACAGTATGTGTAACACATTATCACATCTTCTGTAAGACGATCATTGTTATTTGAGTTTGTGTGCATGCTATAAAAATCTCGCCTATGGATTATATTATTGCATGTGCATACTGTCCAGATTTTCACCCTAAAAGCACAAGAAGACTTGACAAATATTTTTAAAACACAGCAATGTCCTAGAGAAAATAAAGGCATTTGAGGATGATATGAGGAGATACTGAAATACATTTAGGCCTGTGTGATTTCTGTCCATTAAGGGTGGACCGCTCTTCCATCACACCCAGTTTTACATATTCATGCTGTTCTTTGTATTTTTTTTTTTAACAACTTCTGGTCATGTGTATAAGATATTGATCTCATGTTGACCGGTCCATTGGGGAGCACTGAGAACACATCCACAATAGAAAGGAACCCACAAATGGAACAAATGTCAGTGAACAAGTACATTCATTAAACACATTATGCATGTGACAGTGGATAATGAGAATCCCCACGCCATTATTAATGGCGCCGCATTAGCATACGCGGCCGCATGTAGGCTTAATCGCTTTTCACAGGCCTGAAGGCACACTTCTAGGGAAGGGGCACGAGGACCAGAGGGGCCAAACATGTACCAGAATGCCTTTCTCATCAACATGAGCGTACACAGAACTACATTGTTTGTTTTTTTTATATATAACCTCCCCCTGGAACATAAGCACATTCTTAGGGCAGCAAGCATAATTAATGACCATTGTTGTAGAAAACCATGCCTTCACCATTGAATATATCTGTAAGGCAGTCTTCAACGATTCAATGATTTTGTAATTAATTTCTTGCTATGACAATCTTGTTTTACTGATTCTTCCCCTTTTCTATGACTTTGATTAACATATACCTCGCCTCAAAAACCTGATTTCTTCCCCCCACACCACAATTTAAAAATACAATATGATCAATACAAAACAAGCCTCTTAGCAAAACAAAAAGTTAACGCAACTCAAGTTCCTCATAAACACGGAGAAATGAGCCGTAGCTGCGATTTATGAATGCCCGGGTGTGCAGTAACAGCAGAACATGATTACTGATGAAGGGAAGCAGAAGGGGGTTTCATGCCAAAGGACTTGAGCCATTTCAGCCCCTCAAAGGAGCTGTCAAGCCTCCAGTTTTCACTGGGTCTCTTGTGAGACGACATGTGACCTGTACTGCTTCTTTGAATGTCAGGGTAGGACATTTTGGAGCCCTAATTGGTCTAATTGCTGCTCTTTAATCTATTATACATTTCAAACTCTGTATATAGAGTGTAGTCTATCCTTGATATTGCTTAAACCAAATGTTACTTCTGATTGTTACTGGTAGAAATGATTGAAATAAGACTGCTGCAAGTTTGGAAAGTTCCTAATAGAATCGCAGTATTTGACATCTTAGTTAATAACACTTTTGAGTCCAAGAGGCTTAGTTTTCATCATCATCTAAACCATTTTTGACAAGGATACTGTCATCTGTTGTATGTGTTGCACTTTGGTGAAATCTGTGAAACTGCTGGGAGAACAAAAGCAAAAATAAATCCAAGGGGATGGAATTTAATGAAGGGACTATTAAGTGAAATATTTCATCTGAAGTCTTAAAATGTTAAAGGGAAATGCAGTGATTTTTGATGTACTGAAGACAGGAGAAATTTAACTGCATTTCCATCTCAAATATAACATGCCACACTGTAAAACAACCAATTGTTGCTGAAAGATATATTTCAAGAAAATTCATGAAATTATCTCAAGCAAGAACATACTTCGTGGTTTCCATCATTCAAGTAATTCAAGCCATATTAATCTTGACTGCTGGTATGTAAAATGAAAGTATTGTTATTTTGCTTTGTGGAAAATGCTCCATAATATTTGTATCTATTCAGTGTTAAATATAGATTTTCAGTCTGGTTAACCTTTAAATTAAATTACGAGTATCTAAAAATAAGTTATTGTTCTTGTAATTACGCTGGATGAAAATAATATATTGTGTCATTCTTTAAACGGCTGACTCCTTATAAATTACTAAGAAGGATGGTTCAAGTAAGCATGAAAATAAATTGAAGGCAAGTCCATCAATCCAGCCATCCTCCAAATGCTTATCCTGCACAGTCATGAGTAGACAGAATGTGAGATATTAATACATACAGACAATCCCCAGGTTATGAACGAGATCCATTCCCTAAGTCTGTCATTAAATCAAATTTGTAGGTAAATCGGGAAAAAAATAGAGTACATAATAATGATAATACAATAATAATAAAAGTACATACGGCCAACAATTAAGCTACCAAAGCCGCACAATGTTTTCATGAGTGTCACAAAGAAGTTGGTTTGTTCGTTATTAGGAATCATTGTATTTAACCCAAACTTTTTATATAATTGGTACGGTAATCAGTTCGTAAGTATGAGTTGCATGCAAGTCAATCAAATAATACTTGACAATGGTAAAACACAGATTTGATCTCTATTAAGTAATGGAACTGTATCAAAATGAATTGCTCTGTGGTTGCCAGCATATTGGGTGTTTTAAGTAAAATAAGACACAGGCTTATGTCTGGGATTGGTAAACTATCGTAGCATCGACCATGAGACAGTAGGCAGCGTACTCTGTGTCACTCTAAAAGGGTGACACAGGATGGCACCAGCCCCTCTGAAATGTAATTGCCCCCCCCCCCGGTGCCTTCCCCAATGCCGTTGGGGTACTTAGTGTACTGTCAATCTGACAATGCCCAACGACATTGGGTCAAAGCGATATCAGTCTCTGCCTGTTTTTCTTAATAGTGCATGTAAATTTGACAATGTTCAATGCCTCTGAATCAGAGCGCTGTGAATAACTGCTTGATTTGTGATGTGGAATCGCAGTACAGTGGAATCCCATATCCGCTGTTTTGGTAACCACGGTTTCAGTTATTTGCCATTTACCGTGGCCTGAAGATATTCAGTGAAAATTTCCATAAATAAACAGTTAATGAGTTTTAAAATTCTGTTTAATTGACCCTTGTCCATTACAGCAAGAACGTTTTCTGGCAACTTTAAGAAGACTTGCATAACGTTAGCTAAGTTCTGGGAATGTTCCCTGTTAGCTGGGACTGTGCCATGTTTTCAAAACAGGAGAGTCATGATGGGAAGTACATGGTATGTATACACCTAGTTCTATATTTTGAAATATGCTGTCGTAAGGTGGCTGCTGCAATAATATGCATAGGTGTACTCCAGATAACAGCAACAGTTATGACTGATGTAGCTTACCGATGGCAGAAAGCCACTGAAGCCTCGATTGCCCCAGTAAGGACGACCCTCATGGGTATAACAGCATCAAAAGATCCCAAGAGTTGCATTACAGTATTACGTAGCATTCCGTTCATATTGGAACAAAACAACGTTGTTTTGGGGTGCGGTATTTACAAGGTATTTACTCTGCATTACTAAATATGGCTTCACAATTGAATGCTTCTGCCTTAAATCAGACCAGACCATAGCTGTGAAATGTAGCTTTAAGTAATATTAATGGCATGGTTAGTGAATTCATGGTTGCAATTTATTTTTTAAGGAAATTTTGTGAATTAAAAAGAATGGAATGGGGACAGAGTCAGAGACCGCAGGATATCCAAGTATCTTCTTTAAGAAGAAAACGTAATAAATAATAATAATAATAATAATGATCATTATATCATGCTCAATGTTTTCTAAGCCAATTTTAATGGTGTTTTTATTTCTGAGGGATTTTTTTGATTTCCCATGCCCCCCCAACTGGTGCTTGGATCCCTGTGCAACCTCATTTAAAAAAAATCCTAGAATCACCCCTGACAGTAGGCGAACGGTACCCAGATGACATACTACATTCTGTGAAACTCAGAAGTCTGCAACCAATGGACGTCACGCCATCCCACAAGGCCACTGGAACCGAAGCCAGAGACAAAGAATGTCGCTCAGAAATTTGGGTCAAGAGGGAGGAGGAAGTGCCAGCTCTCTACAAATGTAAGTCGAAGACAATACCCAGTTACATAAGTTGAATGTGTATTTTTGTCGTTGATAGTTTTTAACAGTTTTTAACTTTTGTGGGGGTCCAGCTACATCATTGGTATAACTCTTGGTCAAGTAATATGCAAAATGGTGGCTGCAGTACGTCCAAGTGCAAACTTACTGTTTTTATCCATATGTACAATACATAGCACATTAATTTTGCGTAGTAGGCTTTTAATGAAAATCAGTACATACCGTGTAAGTATGTGATTTCGGACACACCCTGAGACTAAACAGGAAGCATTAATGAGAGAGAGTTTAAATATTTTGATAGATTGACTGCAGATGTGGGAGATTATAGATTATAACCATCAGGAAATGGGTAGGGTTAGGGAGGATGACCACACCAGTGGAAGGCATCTTGTGAAATTGATTGTGTACTAAAGGTAATAAGCACTCTTCTTACTTAATGTTAGGAACACATTTAATTTGCTTTTTACTTTCGGGGTTTTGTTGGAATACTTTATCTGTATGTTTTTTTTTTATTGTTTTAATTAGTAATATGATAGCTTTCTATATGAAATTATATGTGAATGTGTGATAGATAGATAGATAGATAGATAGATAGATAGATAGAAGTACAAAAACATTGCACAAACATGGCGTTTGGATGTGCAAAGAATTAAACATCACTCATCTTACTACAATGACACACATATTACATTTCTGTAGTCAATGTGTCAGATAATGTGTCAGGTGTTGCATTTTGCACACATTGTGTCCTTGGACTAGACAATTAAAATCAATAAAAGCTGTATCCCAAAATACATATATCAAATGTGGTTTATAGACCGGGGAAAAATAAGAAGTTCTAGAAATGAAAAAATATTTTTCCCCCAATGTGAAACCCATAGGAATGCAATAGATGTGATTTTGGGGAAGAAAATAATGTCCAGGGAATGGTAGAAGAGGCAGGCACAGTGACGTCAGGTGTGGTAAAGCCCTTTTTGCCATGCTAACTGCCACTAAGGGCGGGCTTAAACTTGGAATTTAAACATGTATAATGTGTTACAAAGCTTATCGCTAAAGAACAGAGCTGGATATTTTCAAAGACAGAGCATTTGCATTACGGGAATGTTTATTCCAAATGAAAAATAATTACGGAGTCCTAAAGCATGCAGTGCATTTATATTTGATGTCCTCTGGGGTGTCCAGATTCAAAATACAAATAAAGGCACATTTTTGTTGCAAAACTGTTAAGTAAAGCAATGCAATAGACAGCATAAAGAAAAAATATTTCATATTGTAATAAATACAATGGTATTGGCAGCACTATTTTATCTGAATGTAATTGAAGTAACAAAATTAAGATTGATTATGTTCATGAATACCTGACATGCGCATGCCTATGTCCATTAGTTAAACCTACAAGGCACTAAATGTCGCTTACAAGTACAGAGGCCACAGCAGTTTCTAACAGCTATTGTTTTTATTATTAAATATTCATTGTGGGCACATTATTCTCCCGTAAAAAGATAATCTGTGACAATATTACAGAATATTCTTCAAGATACAAATCAGCTGACCGAAGCATTCCTAAAGGTTGTGTACACAAAACTTAGTCTTTATAATGCATAATTAAGTCTCAATGATGACCAATTAAAACCCCAATACAAATGATTATTTATGTGCTGAAATCCAATTATTATGATATGGAAATAAAAATATAATTACAGGTGACACAGCAAACATCAATCCCAGCTCGCTGATAATTAAAGGTCCCTAATGAACGATTCATTTCAATTCCTTGGTGCACAGTCATGATGTATTGCTATGGAATTTGGAACAGTTTGCCAATAAATCAAATATGTATCACTGAGGAAGGCAAGGCTTGGTTTGCTAACCTGCAGCTAACGTTGGCTTGCTTGTCTACCAAGCTAAGAATACATCATCCCAGGAAAAAAATTAAGAAAAAACAGCTGCTCACTCTTCATCGTTATTATGTCCAACTTAAAAGGAGGAAATAGACACTTGTTTCCCCGTGACTCACAAGCACCGTTTCTGATCTGGAGTAATGCAGAATCCTCTCTCTTTGGTCAGAAAAAAGCCATCAGCATTGCTTCACTGCAGTACAAAGGAGAATCAATCACAGGTGTCCAAAACAGCTCAGAATGACCTGAATGTATTGAGAATAAATGCTACTGGAAGAAGTACATGAAAGACACATTACACTCAGAATCTAGGCTCATTTGTTTTGTGTCTTGAAAGACCGAATATAGAGTTTGCACGCTAGCTTTCATATTTCATTAACCCTTCAATGGTGAATAGGTACACATGCACAGAATAGCAGGGAATTGCCAATTGTACACATTAGCCACCTGGATCTTTTACAGAAGCAATTTGGGTTAAGTACCTTTCTCAATAGTAGATGAGTGACCAGAAAGATGAAAAGCAATATTCAGTTTTTTTTTATATATATATATATATATATGCTGCAGTCCAGTCCAGCCAAGGGACAAAGTCATTTAGTTGCCTAGAATTTTTGTAGCCATTTTCTGAAGAAGCACACCCAAGGCATATCGTGGGCAATATTTTTCTGAAAACTGCCAGATCATATAACTCTTGGCTTCATTTACCGTTGACAATTGTTATTTTATAGTTCACATACACTGATCAGCCATAACATTAAAACCACCTGCCTAATATTGTGTAGGTCCCCCTTGTGCTGCCAAAACAGCTCTGACCCGTTGAGGCATGGACTTCACAAAACCTCTGAAGGTGTCTTGCTGTATCTGGCGCCAAGATGTTAGCAGCAGATCCTTTGAGTCCTGTAAGTTGCAAGGTGGGGCCTCCATGGATTGGATTTGTTTGTCCAGCACATCCCACAATGCCCAATCAGATTGAGATCTGGGGGATTTAAAAGCCAAGTGAACACCCTGAACTGTTTTTCATGTTCCTCAAACCATTCCTGAACAATACCTGCAGTGTGGCAGGGAGCATTATCCTGCTGAAAGAGGTCACTGCCATCGGGGAATACCGTTGCCATGAAGGGGTGTACTTGGTCTATAATTATGTTTAGGTAAGGTTGTATGTGTCAAAGTAACATCTCCATGAATGTAAGGACCCAGAGTGCTCCGGGCACTCTGTCCAGTCTATGGCTACACAGTCCCATACGCAGGGAGCTGCTGTGCACTGTGTGTTCTGACACCAAAGCCAGCATTAACTTTTTCAGCAATTCGTGCTACAGTAGCTCTGCTGTAGGATCAGACCAGACAGACTAGCCTTCGCTCCCCACACGCATCTATGAGTATTGTGTGCCCATTACTCCATTGCTGGTTTTCTGGTTGGCCTTCCTTGGATCACTTTTGGTACAGTAGGTCCTGACCAGTGCAGACGGGAAACACCCCCCCAAGACCTGCCATTGTGGAGATGCTCTGACCCAGTCATCTAACCATCACAATCTAGCTCTTGTCAGAGATCCTCTGATCCTTACGCTTGCCCGTTTTTTCCTGCTTCCAACACATCAACTTCAAGAACTGAGTGTTCACCTGCTTAATATATAATGGCAGGTGCCATTGTAATGGGATAAATCAATGTTATTCACTTCACCTGTCAGTTGTTTTAATGTTATGGCTGATCGGTGTATATTAGCTACCATTTGGCTAAACAGATTTCATTTTGTTTTTGATATATTGATAGTGGTCAGTACTGTTGCCTCACACCTCTGGAACCAGGGTTCGAGTCTGGAACTCGTGTGTGGAACTTGCATATTCTCCCCGGGTCATCGTGGGGTTTCCCTCCAAAGTCCAAAAACATGCTAAGTGCTAGTTTCCAAATTGTCCCCAGGTAGGTGTGCAATGGTTTGGCACCCTGTTGCTAGGTAGGTGTGAATGTGTACCCTGCGATGGTTTGGCGCCCCATAGCCAAGTAGGTGCACGTGTGTGCCCTGCAATGCGTTGGCTCCCCGTCCGGGTTTATTCCCTGCCTTGTGCCAGTACCTTCTGGGATAAGCTCCATACCCCTGTGACTCTGCATAGGATAAATTGGTATATCAGATGGATGGGTGGCTACCTCTTATAAAGGAATATGAATCTATGTTTTCCAGAATTTGTTTTTTTTACCATTTTACTGAATTTCAGTCAGCTAGCAACCAGGTTTTGCATATTTATTTTGCTTGGGCCTGCCTCAGAATAGTTTGAAGCAGATCCTGTGTAAGTTAGGAAAGCATTAAGCTAGTGAAATTGCTGGCCAAGTAAAAGGTTAGGCTTCTGTTGTGCTGTGCAATTGTCACAGACGGAATTACATCAAAGTGTCTGCCAACAGTCAGTCAACAATAAAACTGAGAGTAACCTGAAACCATTTCTGGACAGCGGCTGCTGCGTTTCAGGGAACAATGTCTTTATTCTGCTCTTTATTCTGGTAAGCTTGGCCATAGATTTGTTGCATTTGGACCTTCGACAGTAGCCAAGAGGCAGATGCCGCAGTGGAATTTCAAGCTGCAAATATGTTTGTGTTGTATAAGTAGCTGGACAGACAGAGATTAGCATATGTGGCACGCAGAGGTGCCAGCATGCTAAAACAATTAAAGGAGCCATGTCTGTTTCCAATTCCTAAATTCAATATTGAGATATAATTAACTGTAATGCATTATTAAGATCTTGAAGTCCATTCCATATTGTTATGAACTGAGGTTTCAATTTTTCTCCCATGAGTCTTGTTTATTCGAAGGCTAGGCAGCATTGTATACAGTACAGCTTAACACATTTGTCTAAAATGAATTGTTTCATTTTGTTAACTTGACATTTTGTTAATCGTTATTGGACAGATCATTGCAAGAATTTCCTGTGGAAATGGCATGGAAAAAGTGGTGGCCGTATTTCTTAGGATTCCCTCCAGCGAGGGAAGTCACTAAGCTGGTCTCTCATATCCCTAGTCCAGCTCTTGAAGAATTTCTCATAGGGCTCAATTCTCCTACATACCTTTTGCCATTGACACTTGATAATGCACATTTTCTTTATAACAACATGACCGTTACAGTTTTCTGGCTATTACTTTGACTGGCCAATAGCTAAAGAAGACATACCTATTCTACTGTAACGTCAACTACGTCGTATCTTCTGGTACAGTTCTGGTTTTTGTCTCTGCTGTCCCTCCTAGGCTCTGAGCATCTGATCTGCTCTCTTTCTGGTTTCAGATCCAACTATCTCTGACCTCCCTTTTCTCCATGACTTCCTTGGGTTGTCATTCTGCGGTCTTATAATTTTTTTTTATATTCATAACATGCTTTCTTCATCCGTCTGCACCCTGCGTGGTTGTCCACCCTTACTAATTATTTTTATTCTGTGTATAATTTCTTTTCAATTTGACATATACACAAGATCCTGTTGTTGGTGCCCCCTGCCCCCCCTGCCCTAGATGGATGGATGGATGATGGAGGGATGGATAGAAGGGTGGATGGAATATATTATTTTTAATTTGCTGATAGTGATTTGAATATGGACAGAGGCACATAAAATGACAGACACAGATATAAATAATGATGTAGGTTAATAAACACATTCAGACAATAATAGATTAATTAGGCCGTTAGTGGAGAATGTAGCTGCCAGGTATAGCCTGCTTTGGACGTGCATGCCATCTTCTCCTACCTATTAAAGCTCACCTTTCTTTTCCGTCTCATCTGGAATAGACAAAACGCAGACACACAGGGGAAAATGGTAAGGGAGTGCAACAGCAGTGCACTTGAACAGAATGAGCTGCCTTTCAGAGTCACATACTTTGTGACAGATACTGCTCCCAATATAGGCAAGGCATTTACAGTTTTCAGTGATTTCAGAATGATGGAATAGGTGGGCTTTGCCGTGGTAGATGATGAGGATTTCTGGAAAGACATTCTACAGGCTTGCAGCTACAGGAATGACAGATCTCATAACCTGTCTTTAGACAACTGGTGTGCTTTGAATACTCACTACTGTGCATATTCAGCATATGGAGGAAGATGGGTTGGAGAAGTTAGACATCTTTAGTGCCAAATTCAGTTAAAACTTTTGTAGGTCAACTGAGGAAAACTTGTTATATTTCTAACACTAATGTGACAATGTAGAGTGGTGTTCACAGAGCACTGTTCTGAATAAGTCTGACCCGACCAAACTTACTGGGTAAGGTCACCTGCCACATTCGTTGTTTTCCCTATATGGAAAAACATGCAGCTGCATTAACAGGTTTGGTAAAAATCTATTAACCAGTCAGTTTTTCTCCTTCTGGATCTTACAGTATTTCAGAATCCTAATTGCACACATTTGCCGCATCGTAAAAACTTTTCACTCTAAATCTGAAAGCGGCCAGCATATATTTCACCTGTTCAATGTTACCTGTCCAATGTTGCTAAGAAGTATTTGTGTAGTTTGGAGAAGGACCATTACAGCAACAGTGATCCGTAGCATTTTCGACAGCATTTTCATATTTTTAAAACACAAAATCCAAAGGGAAACTGAAAATAAAATGCAATTCATGAGAAAAAAATTATTTGCAGACCCAATAATTTTATTGTCATACATAAAATATTTTTCCACATGGTATCTATCATATCTATTATTCCTGGGGTGCAAGAAGAAACTTTTTAAAAAGATTTTTTTAACCTGATCTTAAAAAGCTGGCAGCATTTCAAATATTTAGGAGCTGTGTCTATTTTAGATGATATTTGTATGATTTCACTGAATAATTTTATGGCATTTTATTTAAAATGACAATTCATATTTTGTTGACCCCCACAACTTTTGCACTGGGTAAGTGGTTGGAAGATGGATGGATATTTAATTGACAGGAGTAAGTTAAAAATGAATCATCATGAAAAGTATTTCATGATGTATTTCATAAAACAAAGAGGTAGAGGCATCTAATTGGAAACAGTCTCACAACTGCCACTTAGTTAAGGCATATTTAGTCCAAAGTGAGTGTATCCTGTCACTTTGACTTTTTGGAACTTCCTACTTCACTTCCTTGTATAACTGTACTTAAGTCCTCTTCCAGTATGCTTCACCAGCCGCCACCACTAACTACATCCACCCTGCTCCTTCCACTGCTTAACTTCATCCTTACAGGCAGGCTGGGAAACTGCAAGCCTGTTGTCAGGAAGACAGGCTTAATTTCAGCCTGTTCTGTTCCCTGCCTCCTTTAGCTTGTCATGCTTACAGACTCTATCCTGTCTTCTTTCCTTTCCTTTTTCACTGATCCTACCTAGCCCTACTTTCACTGAGTCCACCATCATCCCCAGGAACTGTAATGTCTCTGAGCTGGTGGGCTCTCTTCTCTGTCATCCCTGTCCCACATCTTCATAACTGTTGCAGTTCCCATCTCGCTGACTTTATTAACCAAATTCTTTAACATTTAAACCTAAAACATTTTTGGCAACTTCTCCTAGTTTTGGGGCTACCTTAAATAAACCTTAATATTACCCATGTAATTGCAAAGTCATGAATCAAGGTCTATAATACAATGATACCCCATGGACCTGTAATATGGTGGTTGTCCAACATGATGATGTTCTCTGACAAAAAAAGAAGAAAAAAGTTTCTGCTAAGCAATAAAAATTGATGTTCATCCATTGTGTCCCAAGACCTTTACGAAAACTGTACAGAATTGTCCAGGTTACAATTATACATAAGTACATTTCAAAAGTTATGCCAGATTATTTTTTCATGTTTTTTTCTTCCATTTGTAACAATCTACATATGTAATATAAACAATCACATAGACACACATACACTCACACAAAATACACACAAACTCAAACACTGTAATTTTTTGTCCAGTTTATGAATACATTTGAAGTAGGCCTAGTAGTTGAAAATGTTATTACATTTGCATTAAATTTATTTACCGGAGTCTTTTATCCAAAACGATGTAAATTTTTTTGAGAAAGTAGGGTCAAACAGTCCCTGCAGCAATTAGGGGTTAAGGGCCTCGCTCAAGAGCCCGATGGTGAAATCATACCGCTGACCCTGGGATTTGAACCAGTGACCTACCGATCACATTCACAGTCCAACAATATGCATAATATTTATCTGGAAGCATTGTGATGTAAATCATTAAATGTTTTTTTCGTAAGCTGGAGATTTTTCTCAAAACTATTTTGCTAGTTGAAATGCTAAGGAGATGTGTGGGTACATGTTTTGTATTCTGGTAATGTATTTCAGATTGATTATAATACACAGGCTTGATCATTTTGTTACAGGACTTGTCCTGTAATTTTAAGTGATGCAGGACCACTGAAAAAAATCAAGAATGTGGGTTACTTGAGTTCTTGTTTGTTACATTTCTAAATTATTATGAAGTGCATGATGTGCAATATATCAGCATTAAGGTGTTGTTTTTAGATGTTTTTGCACTGAAAATGAAGTGAACATCAGCTTAAATTTACATTTATTTATTTAGCAGATATTGTATAAATGGGAAAAGCTTGTGGGTTACGGTGCAGGGTCAGCTAGCATCCAGCACACCTGGAGTCATTGGGGTTCAGGGCCTTGCTCAAGGGCCCAGTGGTGATATAATCACTCTGCTGACCTTGGGATTCAAACCCATGACCATCTGAACACAGGCAAGTAGTCCTAACATTCTTAGTTTTATTTCCAAGGCAAACAGCCTTACTCCACTTCAACCTTTCGAATGTTTTTGGAGCCCAGTGACCCTGACAAGCAGATATAAGATATACATTTGAATTCTTAATATCATCATGAATTATATTACTAATTTTTTAATCTTAAATGATTTTATGCCTCTACACAGTGATGTGGGTTTGGTTTCAACATTAGTAGGGAAAATCAGTTCCAAACCCCCCCGCCCCCATAAACAAACATGATATTCCCACAATATTGGTAGAGACCTGTCCTTACTGTGCATATCTAAATACACACTCTTGTCTCCAACATCTCTACCTGGCCCTAGAGGAAGTCTTTCTTCCCTTTATACTTTAATTCAATAAGTATTTTTACTCTTTACTAAGTGAGCAACATGATGTTTGTCTCCGGGCTAGTGCACGCTTAGCTGTCAAGCAGGCTGCACCCCCTAATCTCATCAGGTGGTTAGTGGCTCAGAGGGCCAAGTCTCTGTACCTATGGTTGGAAGTTTGCTGGAAGTTTGCTGGTTTGAGCCCCTGCCTTAACAAAACAGTCACAGGTCTGCAGGCCATTGAGCAAGGCCCTCAGTGAGGGGTGTCGCACAAGGGTGTAATCTTAGGTTGAGCTTTGGGGGGGGGGTTGAGGTCCCCACCCATTTAAAGGGATTCAGGGGTTTGTATTGGCTGGTTTTGATTATTGGGGGGGGTTACAACCCCCCTATACCCCCATAATTTACACCTATGGAACCACGCAATGGTTGACCCTGTGCTGTGACCCCACCAAACTATGTAGGTAGGCGAAGAGACAAATTACCTGTACTCATACTTGTGCAATGGCCAATAAAGGATTATTATTATTATTATCATCATTATTAATAATAATAATATTATTATTATATGTGAACAGGTTTCCTTGCCTTACTTTATTCACTTGCTTTTTGTATTCCCGTAATTGACTAAGACATGCGTCAAAAACCTATTCATCTAAATAATTTTATTCACCCTTTTTACAAACTCATTTTCATTGTGCCTAGATATCTGGATATATCAAAAGAAAAAAACATTCACACTAATTTTGTATCATGAATAGTCTATACAGCATAAGGCATATTAACATTTAAACACATCTTTATGCACACTAGCTACTGTTTCTGCTAAAGTAGTTATCCCTCCATTTTGTATGTATTTTTAAGTTATGCTTTATATAACGCACCTGCCTACTCAGGTCAAAGACATTCAGATGCTTATCTGAACCTCAGCTCTCTTCAAATAAGTATAAGTGTATCTTCAATTTGTGTTAACCAATTAAAAGCAGTAAATAATAGTGTCCACTTTGGCTGTTCTCTGTCATAATAAAGAGGGAGCAGTGTCTTCCTTGTTTGTTGAGCATTTCTTTCTCATTGGGGGGGTGAAGAGGGAAGATTCTAAGGAAAATAAGGTTTGGTGGTTGGATGAGTTTGTGTACACTGGACCACAGAGGACGGGCGAGCCCAATCCATCAGCTGTCAGGCGAAACACTTACACCGCCAGAAAGTTGGGGTGGGAAGCATTAACAAAAAAAAAAAAACTGAATTAATCTTCCTTTTTCCTCCAAAACAAGTGACCCTGCAAGGTCATGTGATGAAACTTACAATAAAGAATTGTAAAGCTTTTTAGATTGGAGCTGGACTCCCCTTTGACACGTCTTTTCTTACTCGATGACGCTGGAGTGTCCATTACCTGTGGCCTGGCCGGTAACGAGCAGGAGGTGTGTGACCTTTTTGATCTAACGAGCTTGGTGTCACGGTTAAAAAGTCTTCTCTTCTGCTCAGGGCCAGACACCTCCCTGAAGGACAGTTACGCAGTAATTTGATGCATCGTCTGCCTCTGACTGGTCAATAAAACAGTAAGACTGCAGCCCAGAGCCCTGAGGAAGATTAAATCACAAAATCAAAAGCAAGGATTTTTTTCAGCCAGCCACAGGTAATGTTCTCTTCTTTCCAGTCAATCACATCACCATTCGGATTTTTTCCCTTTCACACTTATTTTTTGTTAATGACAAGCAGGGTCATCTACGCATATGTTAACTGTACAGATTTAGCATAATCCACAGGACTTGTTTACACTTTACAGGCTTTGTGGTTTCTGATGTGGAAATCTGCCAAGCAGAGTAAGCAATCTGTTTGCGAAAGCGTCTCATTTCTATATTCCAATGACCCATATAGTTGTTAGCCTTATTTCTCCGGCACTGATATGAGTTGTGCAAGAAGCATTCAGTCAGAAAATTAATACTTTATTCAAATATGATCATTTGAAACATGTTAAATATGAATTCCTACTGCCCTTTAAATTCACTCGCCTGAATATGAAAACTCACAAAATTATCTGAACTGGGGGATCCAGATGTTGAATTAACATTTGTGAATCAACTCCGGATAATCTTTCTAATGCCACATGACTTAAACATGTGACGCCAAGACTCGGGTACATGCACAAAATGCACAAAACGCACCACTACTGTCCTCCCCTGTTTTACTGTAGCTGCTAGTTCCATCTGTGTCTGTATCCGCCTACTATCTGGAATCTGAAGTTGGTACATAAAAACGAAAAAGCACCACCCTGGCTGTCATCGAGAAAAATGACACACCGCCATGTGAGAATTCCGCCGGGGGTTACCCACAATTCACAGAGCCTTGCTGCACAATAAACGTTTATCAATAACTTTGGAGCACACGGCGTAGGGTATGACTTTTAAGTTCCATGTGGAGTTTCTTTTGGCTAGGAGGGGAAGAAAAGGCTGGAATATCTGTAACTTCAAGGCCCCCCCCCTCCCCGAACCTGATTACTCACACCGCCCGCAAACAGCTGGCATGTCTGCGGCTCATATGAGATATGCAACTGGTACGTTTTGTGCAACAAGTTGCTTCAACAGGTTTAACAAAAATGTTGAACTGGTTGATCTGTAGTACATATAGAGCAATGGAAAGGTCAATGCTGAAGGCTGCGCATTGGAGTGTCCATTCTGTCTTCAATAAGCAGAAAAATCGTAATGCCCGACCACTTTTACATTCGAGGAAAATAGCTGAGATCTGTTTCTTCATATTTATAGTCTATCTAGCTGAATTATCTTTCAGAAAATTGTTTGACTGAAGAAACTCTTCTACAAATACTGCATACAACGTTGGTAAAAATGTATGTTCTTGGTGCAAAAAATCAATGTAAAAATGCTCAATATTGGTGTTAAATATCTTGCATGATATATTACACTGGATGTTGTTTCATTATTGTTTTTTGGTGGTTTATGTGTGTAATTTACTTTAGAGGTTCGGGTTGGTTACTTTGCTGAAGGGTACAGACACAGTGTCCCACAGGGACTTTAGGTTACGAGCTTGTGTCACTGCCATTGGTGCTAATATTTTACCTTATGTTGTGCTCATATATGCTGTCCTCAGATTATACGGATCCCACTCCTCCCTTTGTTCATGGTTGGCGTTGCATGCTAAATTTACACAAAAAGGCTCCACAAATCTCGGGGTGAGATGGGAAAGTTTACATGATCTATCACGTCTCTTAACGTAAACACGAGGGCATAAAACAGCTCACTCACAGGTTGGTCTCATTGTTCCGTCCCTTTAAGAGGAAGGAGTGCTGCTTCTCAATGGCAAAATGTGGACGGACGAGGAGGAGGGTGAAGGGAAGAGAAAGAAATAATTATATATCTAAAAAAACCTCCATTAGAGCTGTCACTCTGGTTTCCATAACAACTAATAAACCCACTCTCAAAATTTTTTTGCAATACTACTTTTACTTGAAAAGTGAGTGTTTGCTTAATATACATGAAGTGGGTGAAATGAGCAAAACAGTTTAGAGAAGACACCATTTTGCAGGTATTGGCTGCTATCACCTGCAATTTCAGCGGTTGAGGGACATTGTGTGTAATGATTTCTCACATTGTGACGCCTGCTCATTCCATTAGGTTTGTTAGTGACCCTTCAGACCTGAAGGACTTCAATCCCTCGCACCTATTTTTCCCTGACAAGAGATAATAAAACTGTTACAGCTAACAGGCTACAGCACATAACCAGGTGTGGGACTGAATTCTCCCCATTAAATGCTGATGGGGAGGATAACATTGAAATGTTCAAATGTGATTTTATTTAGCCGCAACATCCTGATAACCCTAATTCAATGAGAATTTCCCAGAACAGAAAATATTACAAGTGACCCTTGTAATCCACTGCTTTACAAGGAAAGAAAAACAGAATCATATTGAATGTGCAGAGGTTTTATTTCAGCGTTCAGTGTTCAGCCTGTGCAAAATGTAAAAATGAAAAAAAAAATGCAGTTCTTTCCTACGCCATCATAATGACAAAGACAAACAGCATGCATTTCATACATGGCAACCTGAGTAAGAGGGAGTAGCCCCCATGCATCTGGATCATAAGGCCAGAAGACCCATCGCAGCAGAGCCACAGAGGGAAAATGTGAATCTACTGCTAATGAAACATTTGGGGGGCTAGCGGAGGATTTCCTGCTCGCAACCAACCAAGACGTAAAGCCGCCATCCATACAAACAAACCCTAGCTCCATACACCAGTGACCTTTCGAGAAAGAAACTCTATCAAACTTTTTTCTAAATAATAATAAAAAAACAATAATGATAAACTCAAGGTGAACAATTTTCATCCTAAGACAACTAAAGCCCAGGATGTGAAATGTCCAATCAGAAAGTAAAACTGAACGAACAAACAGAAGAGAGATAAAGCATTTTTGATATAATTTGAAATTGTTACTGATGGCTGTATTTCTCCGCGACTTTGGCAGTGCTAACCTTGAGCCGCGCCTACCTTACCCAGGCCCTGAGCGGGCGGATGGGGACTTAGAGCCCCACGTTTACTTAAGCATTCCGCTCAACAGGCGCCCAGGGGGTTATAACCCTGAGAAATTGTATTAGTTCAACTGAAGTCGCCATTAATACACCGCGGTGGGCCACACCATAACCTTTCACTACTCATCTCAAGGGTGTCCTCAGAAAAGCGTCTCTTTGTTACAATCGCCTGGGAGGACTTTCAAAGTGACCTCCCGCCAAAGTCAGTCCCGTCCGCTTTTCTTTTTCATCCCCTCCCGCCCTCCCTCCGCTCTCACATCTGCTTCTCCATCTCCTCCGTCTCCGAGCGCCGCCGGTCGATTGGACTTGAGCGCTCGGCTACCTGTCAGGTGAAAGGTATAGGAGCCGCCCTCCGACCGTGGATTCAATTAAAGATTGGAGTGGCTGTGGGGGATGAGGCTCTGTTCCTGCTTACCGCAGCACTCCAGCCCCCAGAGCCTGACGGACAATCCCTCACAGACGGACGTCGGCATGATGCTGAGTGTACTGGCAGGGATGTGGAGGGCGATTGCATCGCAGCCTTCCCGAAGTCCTGACTCTCTCAGCCACAGCTTGCCACGGATTGCGTGGAGGCCAGATTAAATGAGTCCGCTAACCTTTTAAATAATTAAACTTTACTTTATCAACCACGAAACTAGATCTGATCTCTTAACGAGGCGCCTATTTATCATTTGCTATTAACAAAATGATGGGCCACTAAGTAAATAAAAGTACATGTGCTGAAAGACATTTATCAATACAAACATATTCCTGGACATTCAACTCTTTTATAGTTTACTGTTATGCTGGATAGTTTGTTCCTACAATAAGAATGAAAAAGCCCAAAGTAAAAACAGATTTTTTGTTTTTCTTAAATAATAAATTATGCAATGTATTAAATCATTTTTAACTTTAGGTTTACTTTTCGAGAATAAATGAAGATGAATTCTTATATGTCATATTTTTAAGGAAATTTGTATTGTTGACATTTGCATGGTCACAGGAGACTACATACGGAAAGGTTGTTGTAGCTTAAGAAAAGTTGCTCAAATATGTCTCTCTATCTATCTATCTCTCTCTGTCACATACACAATTATTGGTATTGTAATTACTGGTCACTTCATAAACACTAAATTTTATTGTAATGCATGGTAGGTACTAAACCAATCAGCATATCAACACAGTATATTGATGATATTTCTTGTTTGATTTTCTGTACAGATGCTCCTCTACTTACAAACATTCAACTTACGAACTTTCAGGCATACGTCCATAAGTCCAAATTGTGTTCACTGGGCTCCCGTTTCCTGTCCGCAACATCAATTTTTTTTTTTCTGCACTCCAGTTCCGCCTACTATGACTTCTGGCCGCTACTCCCGCCGCGCAGCAGCATAGTGTGCATACTCCCAGCATCCTAGTTCTTTGTGCTTGCATATGCCCTTAAAATGATGTTGAATAATGACTTATGAACATTGAACGGCCGTTCAGAACGTATTTCGTTTGTGAGTAGAGGAGCGTCTGTATTTATATATAGATGTGTCTACATATATATAAGAATAATGCGACTCTCTGCCCCTTGGGTCACGTCCAGCCCACCCTACCTTCCACCCCAGCAGAAAGCTGCCGATATACTGACCCTGGGAATTAAACAGCTGCCATTTGCACTACAACTCCTCTGAGGAGCTAAGCGTCCGAGCCAGACAAGCATGTGGGCTCTCACTGTCCATTTTAATATTCCCCCAGGAGCAAAGGAACAGACAGAAAATCAATATCTTCATTTTTTCAACATTAAAAGAAACAAACCTGCAACTCTTCACTATAAAACCCAAGATTGGCTTTAAAGGCATTTGCCATTTTATCTTTGATGGGTCTGGAGACAAGCCTCCTGGGCAGAATTATTTGATTAATTGTTGTTCTGGATTGTTCTGTCTTTTTTGAAACTAAAGAAGGATCTGTCTAAAGCTGTCTGTTTTGCTGTTAGTCAGCAGTTTCCAAAGTTTCGGATTATTATACATTTCCAACATCCTGAAATTGACTCTTCAACTAACATTGAATATAACTGGGCGAGTGACTGGTGTATTTCATTTCATTTACATGATGAGAAACACAGTCATCTCATTTCTTCACAGTCTGCGCAGAAGGCTGCAAGAAATAATTAGCCAGGTACTTTTAATGAATTTGTTTCTTAATACATCTCCTCCTTAAGCTTATGATAAGTAATGGGATGTTTCATCTATTTAAGTAGTTTGCAATTCTGCAGCTAAACAGTGATGTACAATTAATAAAAAGAAAATATTTTGCTTAATGTATGCTGTCTTATCTATGTTACCGTTTATGCAACAGCTGTCCTCAAAAGCTAAACTGATAATTTATTACTGAAACATGATGAAAATTCTAGATTTCATGAAGCTGAATGTTCATCTGCATGAAGCATATAACTGTGTTCAACCTTCTTTCACCATTTATATTCCAGCTAACACTGCAACCCCCTTATGTTCATAGTAAACAAATGAAAAAAAACAAAAATTTGTTTACTTTTATATCATGGAGTGTTTTGCAAAAACGAAATTCACTCACGTGATCGTTAAAAGTAAAAAGCATTAAATTAGCCATATTACATAAAATACATATGGCAAAATCATGCAAAATAAATAAAAAACTTCATTGTATCGTTCAATATTAAACCAGTCTTTCTGGCCTAAGTCAATAGCTACTCTCTTTAACAATAGCTTAATTTAAGAAGTATTGGCATCACCCTTTTAATTGAAAAGCTTTTTGGCTCTCTATGAAATATATGGAAATGGTTTCACGTTGGTTCTCTGGCTTTGAAGCCAATAGTTAGCTTTTTGTGGAGAATTTTTCCTGCATACTGGCTTTGTCTAGTATCTAGGTATTGCATATGGAATTAGTGACTTGCACAGGGCTCTGCACAGTTTAAATTGCGCTATTCTCTTTGCGTGTAAGATGGTGGGAGATATCCATGGCTTTGGCATCAAGTTCATTGGCAAACACATTCATTCTCTTCACCTGTGCCTTATTCCCAATAATACAAAGCAGATTCTGCTTTCTCTCTCCGCTCCCAAAAAAGACAATTGGACCCTGGTGCCTATGTCGATTCCCACTGTACCTATTTCTACAATTCTGTGGCTATATTTTTACCTATATAGCTGTCTTTTTTAATCATTTCTCCATGTTTATTCCAGAACCCAAATAAAGTTTTGATTCCTGACCCCATCCAGATCTTACCAGGATATCAGGATAAATGCAATATATTCATCCTGTATTACTGGCAAAACTGCTGTAAATAGTACTTATTGTTGAGGATGATGAAATGACAGGGGTAATATAATCACCTTCAAGTCAACATCAGTCAAGTAACCAAGAACTACGTAAAATTTTTATTATAGTGTGTAACTTCATATGGACATTAATGTGTGTGAGTCAAAATTAAATTATGAACACAGAAAGTTTTTTTTTCCATTTGTGAAATAATTATGTGCTGTGCACAAATTGTAGAAATTGTTTGGAAAGGTCAAAACCCTAGGTATATAAATTGAAATCAGATCTTATTTTCGACACTGTAACCCAATACTTTTGCCTCTTTTTGTACACAAACACTTTTCAAGAATACCTTGTCATTTTCATTCTACAAAATGGCCAAACATTCGAGCAATGTTTTCATTTTATACTTGCCTTTTAATTTATTGGCATGAAAAAAATCCACCTTGCCTATGCTTCAAACTCTGAAACATTTTTTAAGAGTGACAAAAATACTCTCGCAATAGCTTTCACTTAGAGTTTCTTCCCTAAACATTACGTTTTCCATCAGAGACAGAATTGTGCCTGTGGATCTGTATTTGATGGGATATGCCTGCAAGGCATGATGGGAGGAAGTACTATGTATATCAACAAAATGATAAAAATGTGAGGGCAGGTGGAGAATTCCCAGAGGCCAAATGGCAAACCAGGCATCAAGCTGCAGCACTGGGCTGGTGAAAGAACACAGTGGCAATTCAACGGGCACATCCAAATCCATCAGTCAGCACGGCTAACGCAAACAGCTACTTTACATTTTACAAAGTGCTTCCAACATCACCCATTCAGACATGGCACAGAAAGGCAGAAAGGCACTTCTGTATCCACCAGGTTTGTATTTCAAAGAAAGCCATATGCTTTTGAAAGAGACGTATGCCAACCCCCGCTAGATGTACAGTGCTAGTGGCCATCAGGCTGATGGTCAAAGCAGTGTGGCAGCAACACTAATAACAATACCGCTTCTCATAATCATTTACTGAACGAGCGCAATGGGGGCGTGACCTTTACTTGGGACACCTTGGTGGGAACGTCATGGCCGCATGCAGTGCTCGGGAAAGACTTCCAGATAAATGACATGGCCACGGCAGCTAACATCCTGCTTGCCTGTCCGTGACACCACCATAGCTCAAAACCCGGCCTACGAGACAGGTTAACAGTCCCGGCACGGAATATGGATTCTTGGCAGGCCTAATTTGCCCCAGTAGGCATCATGCATAATATGCCCAGAACTAATTATCCTAGGGAAGGAAACAGTGGCAAAATTCAGCTAATGATGTGTGAAGCCAGATAAATAACAGTTTATAATATTCTACTTTTTTTATTTTACCTAATGTAATGATCACTGAAAAATACATAAGTTATGTTTTTTCTGTATAAACGAATGTATTTTAGAAAATATATCAATGCACAAGTATATCGGAATTTGCAAGAACATGTTTGAGTATGTGCCTGAAAATTTCATTAAAATAAAGACGTGAACAATATATTTGGGGAACTATTTAAAATTTTATGTTTTGCTCGTCAATAATTTTTTCTCTGTTTAGCAGGAAGGCAACTTTCACATGGAAACAAATTGCCGTATTAAGTGTAAAACACTTTCAAATCACCAGCGGGATTGTGGATTTAATAGAGGATGAAAAATGCACAAGGTCTGGGGTTGCCCTGGTGAAGCGTGCCGTAACAGATGGTCCTGAGGGCTTATCCGCTGGTACAGCAACCGGATGAATGTCTGATTTGCGAGTGGGGGTAAATTGAAGCCTTTTCTGATGGATCTTTAGCTACACCATCACACTAGCTGTCCAAAATAGCTGGAGAAGAATGCCACATCAAGCTGAATTCTTGGAGCCCTCACCAGAGCTCAGCTCAGGCACAAAGCTGGCTGAAGGAGAGAGGAAAAAAAAACAGTGTTAGGCTGGTTCGTGAGTGCTGAGGGGCAGGGGGAAACCAAGCCAGATCAAGCACTATCCAAGAGGAACCAACGAAAAAGAGGGAAGGCCAGGGTCCTATCCATCTGCCAAGCCTGCTAGCATAAAGCACAGTCCAGAGGGAACGTCGGCAAAGCTGGACTAAACACGAGTGGCAACCCACAATTATGCCTGCGGTTATCGATGGGACAGTGCCTGAAAGCGCCGCCCGCACAAACAAGTGGGAGGAGAGCAGTTAGACTGCTCATTCTACTCGTCAAGCTTGTTGGCAGCATCCCGGAGAAAATACCAATTGCAGCCATTGTTCAGTTCCAGCGAACATTGTTCAGGCCCTCCAGTGTAGCTGGAAAAGTATGTCACATCATCTCGTGAACCAAAGCAGCAATAAGCGGGAAAAAGGGCGGCAAGAAAAGTGGGAGATGGAGCACAGATTCTCAATCCGCCCTGTAACATGACATGGTCCTGGAGGAAATGACACGATGGAAGCCCATTTAAGGAGTCACAGGGGGCTATGTCATCCTTTTCATAACAGGGAGAAAACAGTCTGTTCAAAAAGAGAAGCTGCGTTGGTGGGAGGATAATTATTTACTGTTTTCTGAAGTAATAACCTTTAATCTTCAAGTCAAAATGTGAACAAATGTGGAACTTTAGAAATGGGAGCTTTTACTGTGTTGTGAAAAGTGTTCATAACTGCATCATCTGTTTTTTTAGGACTGAATCAATAGAAAAGTAATTAATCTCACAGTTTTCTGTGATTAATCGCGATTAATCGCACCTAGTATTAAAACTTATAATTATAAATATTCATACATTGAAACCCCAAATTAATGTAGAATTAATACAAGGGTGAGTATATGGGTCATTGTCACAAACTCATTACTTTAACATATTAATTTGCTCCAATTTTTAGACAGACTCAAATCATACAACTTCATTGTCTAATCTGTCAATTTTGCCTCTGGGGAAATCAGTTTTATTATATTACCATTTATTTCTGTAATTAAAAAAATAATTTAATCCAGGGCAAGACTTACTGAGATGAGAAAAAATGACAAACCTAACAAAAACTGAGCAAAAATATACATCTTGTCATACAAATTGAATGTTTATTGTGGGTTGCATGCAAGAAAGTTTAAAGATTTAAAAAACATCTTATGTAGTTTCATGTTACAGACTTCAGGCTAGCTATTTAGAGGAAAAATTTAAAAAATCAAATCACAGCAACAAATGACAATTTTATATACTTATAAAGTTGTTAAGGTAGTGTCAATTGCTCTACACAAAACAAACACTGTTTCAGCAAAAATAAAATACTGAAAAATTCTCAAGTTTGTGAAAATGACTATATTTTAATATATTTTATTAAATAAAATTATATATTTTAATATTTGTTTTAACTTAAACTTGTAGTGTGCAGATTATTCATTTCCAACGTATATACTACGTACAAGCTTGAACTGATAGCAATATGGAAATAAGAAGAGAGGATATTGTATTTGTCACGCCCAGCCCCGGTCACCCTCCTGTGGACCACACCTCCTCGTTAACCCCGTGTGGAATCCTCCCGTTTAC
>JAODKC010000095.1:19192241-19205602 GCA_026777985.1 Mormyrops attenuatus | reverse complement strand
ACCAAACAACACACACCCCACCCCCAACAAAAAACACACCCCCCCCCACACACCCCCCCCCCCCCCGGCCCCCCCCCCCCCTTTGGCGGGGGGGGGGGGGGGGGGCAGGTCCGGGCCGATTTGGTCCCTATCAAAGTTGAAATCAAACCAATGCCTTTGTGTCAGCAAATACTGTCACCATTTTAACTGGCTTTCAGTTACCCAGCTTACACTGTCTTAGAGAGCTTACTACTCGTTCATAAAGTACTTCCCAAAGACCTAGTACAACACAAGCATGAGACACAAACATCTTTGTATAATAGTCTGAGTAATAATCTAGATTAAATATACGATTAGAGATTGTCTTCTGTCATAAATTACATTTATTCAAGTTAATCATTGATGTTGGAGGCGGTTTCAATTTGTTTTAACACTTTTATGTCAAACTGCATGTTGAAGCACAATTAGTCAGATACTTTGATGATACTTTTGTCACTGTCTGGTCCTGGATTATAAAGTTTTGACCTCTTAGGGTACTTTTACCTTGGAAAATTACCCTAGATAAGAGTGGCAGCCACATGAATAAATGTTACTTAAATTTAAACTTAAAACTTAAATTTAGCAACTGAGACAAATTCTAGGTGAAAGGTGGCAATAAAATATTGAATCTATTTAAGGCAGGGATTTTCTGCTGGTATTATTTATTTCGTTACACTGTTTTTCTCAAGCTAACCAACAATTTTTGCCCATTTTACTCAAATAAAATTCCGGATCGACATCTTGCCCAAGGGTAACTGAGCACAGCACCTGTAGGGGGCTTGACATGCCACATTTCCTGCTGCCCTGCTGTCCTCTGGAAGACACAGCCAAGACGCCATGATGTTAGCTAAGCTGTCAGAAGCATACATACTGAGATTTAGAATGCAGATCACAGGGCTACCTACCAAATAATAAAAAAAAAGAAGTTCAACTGATTGAACCAATCAGATTAGGGCCTGGGTTTTGACCATTTTTTCTTCAGCTGGGGGCAAGGTAGCAGGGAATGCTGTGAGTAGGGAGCGATGGGTGACTCAGTAGGCTAAGCCTCTCTGCCTGTGACTGGAACGTCACTGATTTGAGCCCAGCCTTGTCAGAACAGTCACAGGTCCCTTAGCTTTCAGCTCTCCAGGCCCCAGCCAGTGGCAAAGCCTTCACTTTAACCCCAAGCTTGCTCTCACCTGCATATGTGTTTCATGGAGAGCAAGATCAGGCAAAGAGAATTTCCCCACAGGAATTAAATAAGTATCTCTTCTCTTCCATTTTGTTATAAGAAAGGTTTCTTTTATTTGAAAGGTGAAAAACTGTGTTTTTCATAAGCGGTTGTTTTCTTTCAGGTTCGGAGCAGGAAGCTGTCTCTAGGGCCCTCATCGGTCTGGGAGCAGTGGCTGGGTTTCTGGCACTTATGTTTGTGGTGGCTGTCTCTCACAGCATGTATAAACGACGGCGCGGCAATCGCAGGTAGAGATGTCTCTCTTTTCCTCGGGGGCTTTGCTTTCCCATTGGCGAAAGTCACGGCACATTTGCCATATATCCAAGAAAAGGCTGGAATTACCTACCGTCTTGCTCGAAAGATCGCACAATTCATGTTTGCACTGAAGTAGCAAATGATGGAGGATATAGCCTTTTAGAAGGTTTATTTGTCATGCCAGTGTTCCACTTCTCCAACTGTAGAAATCCATTCATACATACAATCTCCTTATAAATATGAACTACAAAAGGGTTCAGGTTATTAGACAACTGTCGATTATTCTAAAGTGTCATCCGAACCACTAGGAATCAGCCACCGACTCTTGCCGCATAATGGTTCAGACAAAATGTGCTGCGCATAAAATTGTTTCATTCTAGCCTAAAAGGCCATTATGTGTGCTACAGCTTAAGGTCTGATTTCTTTTCCTGGGGTTTCAGCTGCGAGGGAGGTGTGGACACTGAGGAAAAATGGGGCGTCAGCACACAAACATCCTTCTGAGTACTGAGAAAAAATGAGAGACGAGTGGCACTTCATAAGGCTGAGGATCCCCATCTCCAAGATCTTCTAAGCCCCACCAAAAAAAATGTCTTCAGTAGCATTCTGATGACTCTGCATTTTCTTTAACTTCACATGTATGGTTTCAGGTGTGTGTGTGTGTATATATATATATATATATATATATATATATATGTATTTCATATATTGCCAGCAGGGACATTACAGAAGACACAGCCTTGTGGATCAACTTAAAATCAAAGTGCATAGATTTTCTTTAACCAGGAAAATTAAGCAATTATACAGAATTGTCACAGTCAAAAGAACATTCTGTAACCGGACCCCATTACAAGAAACATGTTGGTTTCCCCAATTAATGCAAAGCTAAGCTAAGTAAAGTTGTTAAAGACAAACCATGTATGCATTATAATTGTGGACATTTCTTATTAATTAGTTAATGGCAACTACCACAGAGAATTAGCCCTTGATAAAAGGTACATCTGTGAGCCATAAACTTGTTAATTTCATTCAATGTATTGTGAGTTGTGTACATAGAAATACATATAATGTGGCATGAAATGTATTGTTCACACAGATTGCCTCGAAAATGTTCTGTTTTGCATTTATTTACATGTTAAAATAAAGGATTTTGCCTGCAAAATTTTGCAGTATTCTAAATTCTGAATAAAGAAAATAACGAGTAAAATGTAATTGTTGCCATCGAATATTCTGAAATATTCCTGTACTGAAGTGCTAACTATAGAGTTAACTATAATCATACTTAAGTAGAGATGGGAAAAAATATCGATTTTACGATTAAGCACGATCCTGGCTTTGACATTCACTAAACCTCAAGATCCATCTAGTTAATTTATGCCTCTTCCATTGACTTTGAAAATATTTTCATGTGAATTATCCTCGTATCAGTCCTCTTATCTTATCTTATAGGCGGCGCTACTTTCTTTCTCCCTTATAGGAAGGTTGTAATAGTATTGCGCGATCGCCTTGCACCGCCATCTTGGTGCATTGTCAGTCATGGTAGTGAAGGCAAACAAGTCATGTTGGGCTTTATTCTCACACCAGTCATATTCAGTGCACTGCTTACGGTGACGCGAAATAATGTTAACGAAAAGCAAAATAAATGAAACGCAATAATGGCAAACGAGGTAAAGAGAAAACAGATATAAATGGATGTGACCTTATGAGAATATTCGTAATTATCCATTTCTTCAAATGTCGTGGGTAACGCTGAAGCAAATGAAAGTGACTATAAGTCTGCTGGTATAATGTATTTATTTATGGCTGGGTACAAGAATGGCAGAGGGAAGGGTGTGTACGAAATATTTTGGTATATTCACGAATAAGTAAAATAATCTCATGCTTATTATTAAATATAGTATTTCGTTATCTTATTATTTTCGTCATGTAATGGTAATATTAACACTACAGTGCGGTGCCTTTTGTCAAATAGTTTTTACAACAAATCTGGCTTGATCGGACATTAGTGAATGTTTCATGAATGTAAACTGAATAGAATTGAAATTGAATGCAGTTGGGAACTTGTGAATCAAAATTGAATGGAATTGTGAGGTCAGGGCTAAGCAATGCCTGTATGTATTCTAATTTATGTTTTGGCAAATACCTTTAAGTTAAAGTCCGTCTGAAACATGGCATATGAGTTTTAGACTGATTTTAGTAAGAAGTCATTTTTGTGCTTTGAAAGAGACAGGTTTGTTTTTTTTTAAGGAACTACACCCATATGTTCCCCAAATAAAATGATTTTGGTGTAAAAGCCTTTGGGCTTTCACAATTTGTTTCCAGTGACTCTGCATTTATTGTTTTTTTTTTTAGAATGTAATGATTAATTGTCATTGTTGATACACCACGACGAAATGTTTTCTCGGCATTTAACCCATATGTGACATTGCGACATAGCAGGGGGCAACTAATTCAGCGCCCAGGGAGCAGTACCTTGCTCAGGGTACCTCAGTGGTGCCTTGCTGGTCAGGGATTCGAATCTGCGATCTTTCAATTACATGTGCACATCCCTAAGCATTAAGCCACCACTGCGCATCTCTAAACATCTCTCCAAATATGTAAAGCTACTATGTAGTATTTCATATATCATTCCTATTCGACTGATATTGAATCAGAATCGAATCAAATCATTTTCTTGTGAATCGGAATAGAGTAAAATCAGGGCATCTGTGCCAATACCCACCCTATACTTAAACAGTCAAGAAAAGTGACTGTGTCATATATAAAACATGACATCCTTCTTAAGTTGCATTACATAGCAATTATATTACAAATATACACTGCCCGGCCAAAAAAAGGTTGCCATTTGAATTTATATCAGCAAATACTTAACCCTCTGGAGTCAGCTATCTGACAGAAATTTAGGTTTTTGAAAAGTATATGCTTAAAGTTGATTTTAACAAAAAATAGAATAATAACATTCTAAGTGATCTCAGATTATTGGTGCTGAGTTTGTACTGAATAAAAGCACATGTAACACTTTGGGATAAATGTTTTTAGATAGGTGAAATATTTTAAAATGTCAAGGCATGTCAGACTATCCCAAAAGTGGCTGAGAGGCCTCCGACTCCAGAGGGATAAGAGCCAATGACTGGGTCATTATTACAGCCCAGCAATGTTATGCAGCAAATATTCAGCATATTCTAGGATAAGAATGCCAAAATTCATTGGCAGGTGAATTGTTAAAGAGTGGTTCAGGGAGGCTGAGGAATCACTTTCACGTATGACTTGGTCACCACGTATGACTTGGTTATGACCTTAACCTCATTGAAGGTCTTTGGGATTTGATAAAGGAGGCTTTATGGAGTGGTACAACTCACTTGTCAATACAGGATCTCGGTGAGAAATGACTGCAAATCTGGATGAAAATAAAGGCTGAGATGTTTCATAAGCTTGTGGAAACAATGTTATGACAAATGTGAGCCATAATCAAAGTTAGCGGTGGTCCAACGAAAAATTGAAATGGCGGCTTTTTTTTTTAGCTGGGCAGTGTAAATTGGCAAACATAAATATATTACAAATATGGTAAGTAATTATAAAATATGTATAAATTACAGCAGCCATTTGACACATTTAAGTGTCACTTATTTTTAATTTTACATTTCTATTGCGTGGATACTATGTTTGACCAATTAAAAAATAAACATTTATAGACGGAAAAAGATAACGTCACCTAAAAAAAAAATTACCTGATTTAGCCAAAGGGCGGAGAGAGTATTTAACGTTTTCCGTACATACTTTTTCACGTTGGGTGCGTTCGATTTGGGCAGGTCTGTCTGCAGCTGACGTGACGTGGAGCGAGATCTGCCGGCGGCTGCAGGGCTGGAGTATAAACTGACTGCAGCCAAGTCGGACAATTTCTACTCCTCGTGTGCGATACCTGACTGCAATGGCAGCACTGTCAGAAGGGTGTAGATAAATCTATAGAAATATCACCTACATGCACATTACTTCTTTTACAATAAGCAAATCCTGATCCAAACTGCTAGCGGTGGAAAAAAAAAGCGGTGGAATCCCAGGAACATTTATTTTTCTCTTGTACGGTGGTCAACACTTTTTGGTCTACTCTGTTTAATTGTTTATCTTCACAATATGTAGTACCACACTTAGAGTATCTCACCATTAAGTTTGGGGTTTTCCTTGAAGAGAAGGATACTGAATTTTTGTTCAACAATATTATTTTAATTGCAAAATTTTATTTACATAAATGTAGATATATGAAGGTCCTCCCCAACTTTGTAGCTTTTAAAATGATTTAGATTTTTTTTTAATTCTTCAAAGAAGGTTAAGTAAACTTTGTACTCGACAACACCTACCGAAAATGTAACTTCCACTACTACGCATGCGCACGTGTACGAGACGAGGCGTGCTATTTTTACGCCATTGTGTCACATTTTATCGTCTGTTGATTTTTTATGAGAACGTCGACAGCGAGAGGAAAGAGAATATTTAACCAGATAATGATGGAGACCTCAGAAAGAGCGATGTACAATACAACGTATGGCCGCCCGGTTAAGTCGGACAAAAAAGCTAGCCATGATGCATTGCGTCAGGACCAGAATGCATTGCTTTAAGCCAGCGCTGTAAGCGGCGGCAAGAAGTCGAACGCATCCGTTCCTTGTGAAAGAGACCGAGGGCGCCACTAACCTAAAATAACAGAACATGGATCGTTTTTTACTTAACAAATGTCCACGTTTGGAGTATAAAGAACTACCTGAGGAATAACTGTGGGGACTGTCGAAGCAGCAACCTGGCACTTTTGGCGATTAACCTTCAAAGACGAGGAGCTCTGGACAGTGAAAAAAATCATTGATGCCTTTTCACTAAACCACAACAGGCGCATTGTGCTGTTATGAAGACATCTAATAGTAAGTGAAAGATTTTCCAATCTCTAGCTCTTTTGAGTTTAATTGTTTGGGAATTGAGACTGTTTTAAGTCTGGAATGGAATACTGCTGATTCCTGCTGACTCATTTCAAATACTTTTCCCGCTGCAATGTTCATGATGCAGTGTGCTTCCGTTTCTGTTTGTATTGAGCAAGTAGATTTGTGTGTGGTTTCATTGTCAGAGATTGTCTGTAGGTTTGTTGTTCATGCCTACCATGATGTGTAAGCATACATGTGTGTATACGTGTTATAATAACAGTGATAACACATCATCAGGAAACGTAAATTTCACAGCACCCACAATAAAAGGCCAAGCTACCCCGTAGCACCAGCAGTAAAAAATTTCTGGAGCCGCCCCTGGGGCACATTTTCTTGTTCTGTGAATTTGTGTGCCACAACCAGTTTACAATGTCCAGCCTTAAGCTGTAGAAACTGCATTGTGTGCAATGCACAGAGCTAAATCAGGTAATCAGGTATACCGCAAGGAGAACATCCCACAGAGTCAAGCAGATAACTGGTTTTGCTGAAAGACCATGTGCCTTTTTAGGGGGAACTCTGAAGAACTATCTGAAGAAAAGACTTTCATGCTTAGTAGTGCAAAAGAACAGTGTAAAAACAATGATTCTTTCTGCAAACAGAACCTTTTTTTAGCAAAGTTTCCCTATGAAGTACCAGAAATTTAAAAATGCATTGAAAAGCAGGTAACTGGGTAACAAAGTGATTTTTCCTCCTTTTAAAAATGATGAAGAGTACACGTTTCATTCTGTTTTGTTAACTTTGTTAAAATCTTGTTTTTTGATATATATCACAGAGAAATTATGATTTGCAACTTGACACGTCCTTGAGTTCAAATCCATCCAGAAACCTTGTCCATGATTTTTTGATAGGATAATTAGACATACTTTTCTCATAAACCTCATACCTTTGCAGAAACGACAGCAGGAGGGGTCAGGTTGTGTCCCAGCACCATGCTGGAGTAAAGTCAGGAGTCGCCATTGACAGTTTTTCTGTCAGTGTTTTGTGCAATACCCACCTGTTCCCTTCTAGCACCACCCTCCCTGGTGAACTTCACAAAGGAGTCAGAAGTTGTTAGAAGTTATGTAGCTCCTGCTCCAGTATTGCTTATATTTGTACATGGGCATTCATTGGAAGCTCAGCCTAGCTGAACTTATGCCAACTTAAGCTGACTCCCTGACATCATATATGTTTGCAATGTGCTATTTGCCTCACTTGTACGTCGCTTTGGACCAAAGTGTCATCAAATGTGTTAAATATGAATTTTAAATATAAACCAAGCTACTATTGGTCTCCTTTAATGGATTCTGCTGAGACGTTGACAGTGATGCAGACGCCCCCGACCTTCCATATTCGACGATTAAAGAGAAGTGAGATTTTTGATTAATAACACAATTACTATGACATTAAAATATAAAGTTAAATAAGAGCTTTTTAAAAATATTGTATAAGGGGTGGATAAAACAAAGGAAACACCACATGAAGAAGGACTTTGAAGCAATTAAATCAGAATTTCAAAAGCAGCTATAAAAGAGTCCTTTTAGGCTGAACGCAGAATTAGCAGGACGTGACAGCTATAACAGAGGGCTGGCAATCAACACTTTGATGTGAGTTTTCAAAGCAACGAGTTCCAAAGAGAGTCAGTACCAAAACTGCAGGTGCTTCCGTCACTGCAGAACTACTTAAAATGTCCAGGGGAACAGTCTCGAAAATCGAGACAGCATAAGCCAAACAGGGATAGACAGATTCAACAGGATAGTTGCTAAACCCCACAAAAGTACAGCCTTACAAAGTACCACCGAATGAAATCAGCCCCTTGGTGACAGCGAAACCTACACAATGTAAGATTCACAAATTCAGATCAGTGGAATCCAAATCCGAAATCCAGCACCGCACTTACACTACACCCAGTTCAGCTCTTCTGCACCCTGGCTCAACTTGATATGGAGGTCAGCTGTCCCTGATTAGTCAACGCATATTTATACCCGCTTCCTCCCTGTGAGCGCTCGTGCGGAATCGTTTGTTTGTTGCTGATCCCCCTCTGCTTTGCTTGACTGTCTGTTCACTGACTTGTTTTTCTTTTTCCAATTCTGATTTTACATCTAAAACCCCTCCTGGTTGTCTGTTTTCTGACCAGCGTCTCTTTATCGGCTCTGCCTCTGTATTATGACTTTAACTGTATGCATGCTTGCTTGGTTTTGACCCCTGTTTTATGGATTTTGACTACAATTGTGTCATTAAAGATCTCGCTCTGCAATTGGATCTGATCTCTTCACCATTGCAGCTGGAATAAATGGCTTGGTTGTCATTCAGAAACCCCTTGTATCTAAAGCAGCACCTGGTGTACAAAACCTGGAATCCTGAGCGATGGAAAAAATAATATGGTCTGATGAGTCATCTTTCACCCAATTTCCTACATTCAGACGGGCTGACATTTGAAGCAAACCAAGGATGCCTTCAGCCTACAGTGTCTGCTGGTATGGGCAGCAACCTCGTGGGAGTCATTAGGTCTGATGATTGCTCTGCATAGTCGTATAACAGGCAGAGAACATGGGGTCCTTTTACAGGACCAGGTGCACACTATGGTGCAAGCACTGTTCCCTCATAATATTCCTGTATTCCAATGCTACTATACACACCACTAAACAAAGAATGTGTTCATGAACACCAGAACGAAGTTAAACACTTTTCATGGGTTCCCCAGTTGCCAAATCTGGACATCATTGAGCCTTAATGGGGAACTCTGGAGGGCGGGGGACGGGGGGATAGATTTCCATCTTCTTCAAAACTCAAAGACTTGACGCAGATCAGGACTCTTGTGACTGCATTCCAGGTAGGACTGAAACTGTTCCGAAGTCACAGGCCCAGCACCTACTTAGATGCTTAATATTCATATTTTTATTTTGTACACCCCTTGTACAATAGTTGATAGCTGTACTGGATATTTTTTGCAAACTGATACGTGAATTCTCTATAGTTTGATAGTTACTTATTTGATCAAATATTAAGAAGGATTGAATGCCTTATAATTGTAATGATCGCTGATCATTTCAAGGTTGACAATATGGAAAGGAAGATCCTTATTTACATATTATTACTCTGGAGGCGGGTTTTGGCCTTTGGGCGTCTCGTGGGGGACTGCCAGGTTCATGGCCGTTTGTTATTATTCACCCTTTCCCTCTGCAGTTCCCTAAAATGTGTATAAAGGTGTGTATTCTGTTTTGGTTGGCCACCACTATCCTGCACCTGCAGCCTAAGACCCACAGCTTGTCAACACCTTCATGTCCCCACTTCCATAGCCATCTCTCCATCTTTGTGTTTTTGTTATTTTTGTCCTGCTGAAATGCCAGCTGCTTTTCTTGTTGGCTGAGTACTGTCACTTCTGTCTCTACCCAGTCCCCACTCGCTCCGGAAATATGCATTTCTGTGCTGCTGTGCTTCACAAAAAAAGTTCTGTTTAATATGGAATCATGCTACCTATTCTGTCAACTGTTCAGTTATTGCTAATTAATTTAAAACCTGGACTAGTCGTGGACGTAGATGTCATACCGTACAAGGTATATAAGGCAAGTGTATGTACCATGAACCAGGGTAAGTATAAGCATATCATATGTATAATAAATATGTGGTGATGGATGTCCTGTCCTTGCTAGCATTTTGCATGATACTTTGATTAAAATATGCATATTTTTACATATGAAATATTTACGATATTCTAAAAAGTTTTTCTTAACCAGTGACTTATAGCTCGTAGAAAGAATTTTTATGTGCTATAGGACACTTTATAGACCGGGCAGTCTGCCAAGCCCGAAACTGAACAAGCTGCGCTTAAGTTAAAAGACAAAATTAATGACGTGGTGCTGATGGAATTTTAAACTGTACACATTTCTTTCGTATAGACATTCCTGCCAGTCAACACGTTGTGCCCCCCGTTCCAAAAACACTGGGTAGTGCCTCACCAGTAGTGCTTTTTGTAACTTCTGCTCTGAGCTTATGCATTATGACCATCAGCAAAGTATTAGCAACGTTGAAATGAATGAGTGTAATTGGCTATGTCTTTGTTTGAAGAAGCCAGCGTCAGATCATCTTCAGTACAGTGGAACTTTAGAATTAAATAACATTTTCCGTTCTTAGTTGATTTTTGTTACTGTTTCAAAGCCCCAAGCCATTTACAGCCAATAACCTGCAATAGCTGAGCTTATTACCAAATGCAAATATTTTGACGTATGGTGGACAAGAGCAATCAAAAGTAAAGGAAACGGTTCAATTTGAAATATTTTTTGGGCTGGCTATCTGCGGTTAAATTTATGTTTGCTTGCAGCCTATGTTCCCATTTACTTTGTCTAATAAAAAAATTAATTCATAAATTTAAATATTTTAAATGCCTTGACCCATAACTGCAAAAGAGGTTGGTAGAAGTATAGATGGTTGCATATGTTACTTCAAATGTCTTTTATCCATTTGTTCTCTGGACGTTCTTTGTTTTCCCTGGATGCTGGATTTTGTGGGCTTTTGTCGTTTTCCCAGCCATTTTGGGGAGGCCCATGTTTAGGCAGAAGGACTGGAGGAAATGCAGCCTTGAAATGTCATACCCAGATTAGGCAAAGCATTTTAGGATGATTTGGCCAACTGTTAATTTGCATAAATGGGATTTTTCCAAGGGAAGAGAGACAGCCTGGAACTTCATTGTTGGTGGGGAAGAGTTGTTCCCTGTATCCTACAAAATGGAAAGGTTATCAGAGAGTTTATACATCACCCCTGAATTCTTCTGTAATGGACAACGTATTAGCTACTACTGTGCTCTATATATGGAAATGAATTCATTTTGAATAATTCTGGATGTGGATTTTATGCTTTGCATACATTGCCTATTTTACAGTAAAAGGACACCTTGTTTTGGGTAAGGCATTAGTGAAGATAAGACCAGCATGAGACCGCAGTTTAAGCAGATTTTAAACAGCTTCACATACATTAGAGTTTTTAAATTCATTTGTGATAGTTGTGAATTTTATGTTTTTTTTTTTTTTTTTTTAGCTCTAGACTAGCATTATATTACCATCATGATATAGTCCCTGCAAAAAAGTTGACTTCCCAAATTCAGTTTACAGAGACTAACTCTAGAATGTATAGATTTCCTGTCCAGTTTTTCAATTTTTTCAAAAGACTTCACCAATTTTCAAACTTAAAACACTCCAAAGTAGTCCCTCCTGCATCAAAACACAATACCGCATTCAACAATGGCACACCGCAATTTCATGTACTAGGACCAGTACACAAATTAGCAAGAAATATGAGCTTTCCAAGAAATCACAATGAAATTGTGAAGCAAATACATTGAGTAGCGCGCAGATCTGTGCCTATATCAAGGTTGTAGAATTGAATCCTGTGGCCTCGAGAGTAATCAGTTCACCGCTTTGCCACTGAAGAAGGGCGCTAAGTCCCACAGGTCCAGGGGCACCTGACTCCAAAAGTGCGTCACGGACA
The DNA here is from genome assembly GCA_026777985.1 of Mormyrops attenuatus. Taxonomy (NCBI): domain Eukaryota; kingdom Metazoa; phylum Chordata; class Actinopteri; order Osteoglossiformes; family Mormyridae; genus Mormyrops; species Mormyrops attenuatus. The sequence continues at coordinate 19,193,698 of JAODKC010000095.1, read as the reverse complement.
GCAGGATTGGTTTTCTGAAAACCAAGGAATTCTTATGTACCTTGTACCAAAAGCAAATAAAAAATGCAATTTAAGCAACTAAATAGCAATTTTGCTGAAATTAAACAAAGGATGACGTCGTTTTCTCTGCAATGCAGAGTCTTTGCTGAGCTGTGATGCGCCAAAGCTGCCTGCTTTGCAATGCAGGACCTGTATTTCCATAGTGAGAACCGTGTCCTACACTTGTCATAAGTCGAAATTGTTCTGGTACAGCTGGACGTCCCATTACTTCAGCAAAGGTTTATCCTTTAACCACTGTTCCTTACTTTCATAAAAAGGGTATCGAGGTGCAGCCAAGAGTGTCAGGCTTAGGAGCTTGGGCATGGATTGCGATCTTCAGTATGTAATGCTTTGTGAATTTAAGAGGGCTGGATTGGAAATGAGCATCTCCGTGTCTGAGGCTCTGGATCTCTCCTGGACTAAACTTCTCTCTCCTGGCAGAGAGTGAAATGAAGGATTTCTGTTCACAGTTGATGGCAAGGGGGTCGTCATGCTTACTGGCACAAACGAGTAGGTGATTGTGAAATGTTTAGTGCTGTACATGATAAGACATAGATAGATAGATAGATAGATAACGGTGGAAATTATAGCCACTGAATTTATTTTAAGCTAATTACAGGTTGTGATTTCAAAGTGCAGCCTGTCCGTTATTTAACATGCATGATTTAATGTTGAACCCCCACCCAACAGAAATGCAATGCAATTAATATTATGCAGACATATTATTTTGATCCATTAACCCATCATGTTACTTTGTACAGTTTTAAAATGTAGAAAGTGTACCCCAGAAAAAAAGTTTAAAGACAATTCCTTGGAATACAGCTTGTCCACATAATAAGTGTCTTCAAAGTAAAACAAAGAACTTGATCGCAATAAATAAAAGAGTATGTAATCAGCTAACAGCATGGGTGAGCGGGCACCATCATTTGGGAACGGCATTATTTCAGGGAACTGCATTTGGTAGCTCTCTTGAAATCAATCTTTAACAACATTACAGAAGAGAAAATTCAGGCTCTGAGAAATGAAAACCTATATTGATCGCATTCATCTGTGAAATAACCTTGCGAATAGCTTTTCTTTTAAGTACTATTTAAATAGTATATTCTGATGCTTTTTGGAACAGTACAATGTGTCCATAACCCCGGATTTAATACCACTCAAGAGAAGATGCAGTATTGTCATTTTTGTTTTTTTTTTTGATGAACTATTAATTAGTTTTTTTTTTTTGCACTTGTGGCCTTCCTGTTAGCTTTAGTAAATCTCGTCATTATCCTCTGACCTCTCTCAGTAATGGGGTGTTTCCAGCTACAGAACTGCCCCTGACTGGATGTTTTCTGTCACATGACACAGTTTGTTGATGAGTGGTGGGACAATGGCACGCTGCCCATCTGGATCACAGCACAGAGGCAGGTAAAACA
>JAODKC010000095.1:19179858-19191845 GCA_026777985.1 Mormyrops attenuatus | reverse complement strand
AAGCAGGTGGACCGCACAGTGGGATACATCCGCCAGGCAGCCCAGAAGCACGGGCTCACTGACAGACTCAACATCATCACTGCTGACCATGGCATGACCACAGTGCTCAGGATTTTTATTTACAATAACATCATCTGATTCTGCATCCCTGATTTCTTCTTCAGTGTGATCAGGTTCCATATAACACATAGTATTTTAGTAGTAACATTTTCACACTGTGGGCATTTGTAATACTTATATGATTCCATAATGGCAGAAACAAATCAATTGAGAAAGATTTCTTCCATTTCCTTTCATTTGAATTAAGTGCCATTATGAAGTATTTCAAAGGAAATAGAGATAAAGCTAAAGGTCTTGTCATACTATGGCTTTCATGCAAGCTGCAGACAACACAAATATCAGTTCTTGAAACAGTCACGTTACAAAGGCATTTCTTAAATATTTCCTATTTGTGTATGTGACTATGACGAACTGGTATCCCTCTAGCTTGCCTCCTGCCTTGCAAGCTGAGCCTGCTAGGGACTGTGACCCTACACTAGATAAGTGGTTATGAAAGATGGATGAATAGATAGATCAATTACATAACTCTACACGACCATAAAATGTCAGGTGGACCCTGATCTTGGAGAAACATAAAATCAGTGTCTCCTTATGGCTTGATAAATATATATGCTTTGATACGCTTTATTTCTCTCACTGGATGGCACTATTCCAAACATAATTAACTTTTAGTTTTAACCTAAAGAGAACACAGTATTTGTCCTTCTACATTTGCTGGAATCTTATCATCTTAGAATCATTATTTAAACGCATGGCTGCACAAATAAATACTTTTAAACATAAACATTGGCACTTAATATGATGGTAACATCTTTATCCTTTAAGCTATTCAAAATATAAAGCAGGACCATTAATATTGAGCAGGTTCTAATGAACTGTTCAGTTTGAGTGGTATTTTTTTATTTACCAATGTTCAAGTGATGCTATGAAAAGTATCTATTCTTTATTTTTGAAAAGCTTTCAATCAGAAAATGTTGCAGATAATGTATTTTAGTGTAAATTTGAAGCTTTATTCCCTGGCCACTTCACATTTTCAGCAAAATGCACTTTCCCGGAATAAGTTTGTTCATCGTAACATGGTAAATCACCTGACAATGACTCACATTTATATTGTGCATTGAATGTGATTTCATTTCTTGTGCTCTGGATTAAAAAAAAAACAATGGGTAAGCGGCTGGAAGATGGATGGGTGGATGTGTCAAGAAAATCTTCTGAGTACACAGAAAATGGACTTTGCAAAACTAATGAAAGATATTCATGAATCTAAAAGTTTGCCCATTTGCATTTTGTAAACAGTGGAAAATAAAGAGTGGTCTTGCCACCTTATCCATAAAATTCCAAACACTCCAGGTTTATGCTAAATATCTCGGGACGCGTTGAGGTGAGATTTTCATATACACCCAGTGACCACTTTATTAGAACCACGTGCTCCTCATTGCAAACAGCCATCACCTACAAACAGCAAATTATGTGGCTGCAGCTGAACATATGCAGCATGCTGAAAGAGGTTTAGTTATTGCGCAGCTTAGTATTACAGCGGCTAAGGAGCATGATCTGAGCAGTTTTAAATGTGGTGTGATTGTTGATGCCAGACGTGGTGGTTCCAGAAACTTAGAACCAGCCACACTCCTGGGATTTTCATGCACTGCAGTGTCCCTGGCAGGGCTGGGTAACCCTGATCCTGGAATGCCGGTATCCAGGAGGTTTTTTATCCTACCTTCTGAGCTACTATCTGCCTGAGATCAGGTGTGGTTCATCAGACACCAGGGAGAGAGAGAGACAGCGGTATAGAGCGCTTACTGATGCAGCGCATTGCTGCTCCAACCTCAAAACGGACCTCCCCAGGGATAAGAACCCGAGTGCGTTCATGTGGCGGTTGATACCTCAGCACCACCCTATAGTTTGAATGGAATGAAAATCTGTGAAGTTTTTTCCAGTGGCTGGAGTGCCAATCCTGCCACCAAGAGACCAGGTAGGATTGGATTCCAGTACTCCTGGATCAAAGTTGCCCAAACATCCAGAAGACATCCAGTCAAGGGCAGATCTTTAGCTGAAAACACCTTGTTAAGAGGAAACTCTCCAGACATTTTCATGCTAAAATAAAAGCAGCAAAAAATAACAACTCAGTACAACAGTGGGGTATATAAAGTCATCTATGAACATGTAACTTGTCAACCCTTGAAGTGGTTCTGGAGACTTAAAGGGTCTAACCTGATACTATTGTAGTGTTTAATGTCAAATACCTCTTTTATGTGGATCACTTTGCTATGTTACATCCTTCGGCTCGAACATTTTTAGAATGAATTCAAACATGGAAGATACTCTTTATCGGATTGAGTATTTATGCTGAAAAATAAAAATATATTTATTTGAAATATTTTTACTCAATAAAGTTATTGTGATTGTTACAGCTCTTAAGATTTCTTAGTATCCACTGTTGGTTACGTAATTTAGGATATTTTATTTCCAAAACATGTTTAGTAACTATGGTGACCAGCAAGAATTTGTAATGTCTGGTATATATTTTTTTTTTTATTTTGTAGCCCCATCTACACAGCTTTGATTTTCACCTGGACATTCCATAGTAAGGAGGGTCAAACTTAAAATTTGAAGCGGGCAAAGTTTGTATTTTGTTTTGACTGTGTCCTTCTAATCGAGTGCTTGATTATGAGGTTCGGCCCACCAAGGAGCAGCATGTGAGCCAGTTAAAGGTCAGTTTGAACACTGAGCGAGGATCTCTGCTGTAATGGTGACTCTCACAGTCTTTGGTTCAGCTGAAGAACCAGACCTGCAGTTAATGGTTACACTTACACATCTTCATGTTATTGAGGATATGGCGACTGATCAGCCATGTCACATGGTACCGCAAGATCGCACTCAGCTTTTAACCTCTCCTATTGTTTAACACAGAATGTGCAATTTTCTTCTGAAGCTCAAAATAATTACTGTGTACCATTCTGACCAGCATGCTTCTGTGAGATCAGCCACAGGATCTTTTTGCTCATAATCAGAACCAACTAAATAAAAAAGCTCTGGGAACCGATGCTGTTCTGAAGCCTTGATGAACTTCATGGTTTTCCTTACGGTGCTCACATTTAAGCATTTTACTCCAAAGTGCCTCTTGATAATGCAGTAACATGTTGTCCCAGTGCATATTTCCTCCACTTAAGTATGTCTTACAATTCTAATTAGGCCAGTTCTCTCACCATACATTGTAAATGCTCAGTTGGAAGAGGCCCAACTAATTTGTCCCATAGTCAAGCACATTTTATTCATGTACCTCTCAATTTCAGCAAACACGTTCTTCCTTGTAGTGGTGCCATGCTTTGCTGCCACATAAAAATTTTCCATGCCAACTGGGAGAGCTGGTTTCACTCCCCTGAAATTGACAAGGCTGTCAGTCAAGTCTATACTTTTGTCAGCCATGAGGGAAAATCTGCAAAATTTTCCACTTGACAACGGAGCTGTGTCTCTGTTTTTCGTTTCTAGCTCACTGACCCTCTCTGTGACTATTTCGCTACAAGCTTGCTCGAAAAACTTGGTCTGACTTCTTGTAATTTCAAAAGTATATGAAATGAATGTTGGTACTGCCATGGATTATAGAACCACAGGTTTAGAGAAGCACCTGCAAGTCAAAGTAAGGGATGCCCATTCACTCTCAGTATTTGAAATAGAAAGCTTATCAGCTTGGTCTAGTTCTCTGTAATGGCACCACTGCTGCTGTAAATGCTGCCATCTCTAGGCATGTATGTCATATTTCAGCATCAGCATCCATCCTCTGGTTCATTTTTTTCACCTCTTTACCTGAATGCCTTCACATTCATCTATTTTCTTTATCTCACCTTCTTGTGCTCTGCTGCTTCTTCTAAAGCTGTTCCTAAATAACATATGACGTGTAACAACTGTCATTGAGTTTTCTGTTAAAAATCCATTGTGTTTCATGCAATGCTGATATTATATAAAATTTAAGACCAAGTTACAGTTATAAAATGAACACACTGACTTTTCTGATGCCTGTGATTTTATTTTATGCATAATAAATTGACATTAGATAATTTTTTAAAGCAGGTACACTAGAAACACAATATGAAAACAAACCGCAAACATTTACAGTGTGTTTTTAATTGAACTGGTGGGGGGGTGACTCTGAGGCTAGGGATCTGTGCCAGTAATTAGAAGGTTCCTGGTTTGAATCCTGCAAATACCCAGCGTGGTCCTACTCTGTTGGACCCTTGAGCATGGTCCTTAACCTACAATTGCTTTGTCTTGGGTATGATGTCAATCTACATCCAGCCTTGTGGGAGGTAGACTTATGGGGAAGTTTGTGGGTTGGTGGCAGGATTGGCACTCCAGCCCCCAGAAAACTCTCATGCTGGTCCATTTGGGCTAGTGTGGTGCTGAGGTATCTCCCCCTGCACTCTCATCTCTGTGGTGGTGGGTGTGTCAATGTGCTGTAATCAGTGCACGCCGCTTACCTTTAATTAAACTGGTAGTCCTGCTAATATTTAACATATTATATATATATATATATGTTTCTATGTATGTTTAACCCAGTTATACTATTTGCTTATTAGAAATGCCCTCTATCCACTGTGTGAAGATACTACTTTCAGCTCCTGTGAGTTCTTTCATCCATCTTCCAGCTGCTTTTCTTGGACAGGGTTCCAGGAGACCTGGAGGCAGCATAGAACCTTCCAGTTCAAGGCACACACACTCATACACTACAGGAAGTTTAGAGACACCAGCTCACCTAACTGGCGTGTCTTTGGACTGTGGGAGCAAGCCTACATGCAAAATACACACACACACGTGTTTGTATTCATATCTTTGTGGGCACCATCCATTCATTTCTATGGGAAAAACCATAATTCCAACAATGACACCCTTAACCTCTATGCAGCCCTAACCTTAACTATAAGTTACCAAACAAAATACAAGATGTTTGCCATTTTTTGTTTTTTGATTGCGGTCACAGAATTTCATAAAATTGAGTTTCCCCTTGTGGGGACCACAAAGGTGCACAGCGTCAAAATATCAGGTTTTTATCACGTTGTGGGGACATTATAATACACAATATAATATATATATGACCTACACACACACAAACAGAGTAAGTGCAGAATTTGAACTTCCCATCCCTGGATGCATGATGTAACAGTACCGCCCACAGAGCCCCTGTGCTGCCCATTCCTGTGTTCTTGTATTATTAAGTCAGTCATTAGGATTGATTTTGTCTGTACTTGGACCGTTTCCCAACCTCAGTTACCTTTGTTTGAAACTAAAGAGATTTAGTGGTTCTAATCTGTCTTTTTATGGCGACCCTTAAAGCCTGGGACTCATTCTCATTTCTCTCTACAGCAGCAATATCCATTTCAAACTGATCAAAGTTTTCCAAAGTATCGTAGGAGAGGTCTTATAGGCGTATTTTACAGCTGCAGCATGACGCACCTGCACTTCAATTTCAGGCAGCCGTTTGAGATAAGTCGATGGCCAGGCTGCTGACAATGAATCCATTTTCAAGAAAGTCTTGAATAACGAGATTTAAAAAAGTATTTAAAATAATTACTTATGTACTTGGTATTATCCTTTGTGTCATCCGTCCTCGCTGACTGTTAACTAATCAGTTACTCTCCGGATACCTGCCCATTATTTAAAGGTCTGCACAGGGACGTTCTTTGAGGCAAAGTCCTTCAGGTGAGCTAATAGCTTTATCTTTCTCGCTAAAAGTCTCACGAGGCTGACCATTGTCCTCCCCCACACGCTCATGACTTTGAATTTTAATGTCCTTCAGGGGTCTGAGGGGTGAGTTCAGCCACCATGTTCCCAACACTGGCTAAATCTCTGGAAGATTGCTGGCCCTGGTCTCGGCAGAGCAGTCACATGTCCGCGGGCCCTAGACCAAGGGCTGCAGAGGTGCTGCGTGTTGGCTAACCCTGCTCTGTGACCCCCAATCTGTAGAGAGGAGATTGGGTGGCAAAGAGAAGAATTCCTCTACGCATACTTGTACAAATTGCAAATAAAGGGTGTTATCATTTATCAGTGTTCTCAGCCTTGTCCGTCATTGCTACTGGTGCCATGTTTTACTGGGTGGTTTGATTTGACCAAACCAATTCCACTTGATCTGCTTCATCCTGACATGCTGCCATGTTTGTAAACCACATTTCCATCACTTGCCTGTGGTGTGTGTGGGGTGGGGTGGGGGGGGGGGGGGTGGTATTTCAGCAGAGGAGCATGAGTCAGGGATGAGATCCTCTTGTCACCTGTAAATCTGTAAATAATTATATGAATAGAAAGCAGGTTTGTTGGCAGGGGGAATTCCCAAGAATAACGGCCTCCCTCTTTGCATATGTACCCTGGACAGTGAAATGGTTGTCCTGCATATTTCAGTTTTAGAGCGCTCATAAAATTGTTTTTACATTATCAAAGCCAGTTTTGATGAATACCGAAATCTACTGAAGACTTTAAGTGAAGATTCTAGCCAAAACTGGACTGCCATGTCCAAAACGGTTTTTTGTTCTACAAAAGAATTTTGTAAAACTCCTTGACTTCTTTTTTTGCATCTGTGCTTTTCTTGGGCTTGTTTGTGCACAAATTCAGTTTCTAGTGTATTAAGTCTAATTTAAAATCAATATCATGCCTTGTTAGCCATTCCGCTGGGGAGAAGCATATTGTGTGTCTCTGTGTAAGTGCCCCCTGGACACTTTTTTTTAGTTATTTGAATGTCTTTGAATATACTAGAAATTTGCTTATATTTAATTCGTTATACTAAATAGAATTAACCCTCGCACACTACGTTCAGGTGAAATGTAGTTATTAAAACTGGTACTGCCGTATTCAGTGGTAATCAGGAATACAACCTCACTTGCCCTGCATGTGTACTTGCTCATATTCAGTCATAGCTCCCTGCTCCTGAGCCCTTGCGGTAACGTCTCTAGCTACACCAGGTCTCTGCGACACATCAGCAAGATGTCAGATATGGAATCTTTTTTAAAAGCCCGGCGATTGTTCTGTGCCACATTTCAAGTCGTTTCGTCATGTAAAACGCTTTTTTGACATCGTCCGTGCGAGTTCCTCCAGGCTACTGGAAATTCCGTGAGGCGAATTCTATGCCCAGTAGATGGGAGCAGCAGTCGGTTTTTTCTTTTCACGTCTTCAGGTCAGTCAAGGGCAGCTGGCCAGTGCAATCACAGCATAGTGTCATTTTCCTTCCCACATAAATACCTAGTCCTGAATCCTCCTCCCAGCTATTTCATCGACGCCGAGCAGGAAATTCCACTGTTTGAAGATGTGATGAGAATGACCGATGGCCAGCACCATAGCCGTCGGTTTCCTCAATGACACAGAGGTTGATATAATGCTTCAATATGTTCATGTCCAAAGCTCTAAACATGGTCAGAAGACTCCAGTCCTAATGCCAGTGATATCTGAATATAACACAAAATATGACATTAAGGGTAGAGATAAAACATTTGTTTTAGCAGAATTGTCCTGAGTTAGCCACTCGTGTAGGCCTCGCATATTTGCTGATAGCAGGTCAACCACTGCAAAATTAAAGGGAATAAACCATCGATAATATGAGCACCTTCCAAGACCCTAATAGCCCTAGTTTATTGGACTGTATATGCACATTCATTTAAACCTAGAAAATGCAGAATTTTTTAAACAAGCAGAGATGCCTCACTGTGTTTCTGTTCAGTATTTCTGCAACTTCTTTAAAATATTGTATTCGATTCTGTCAAACTGCACTCAAAATTTAAAACAAAAATGCTGTGTGGACTGGAGAATTACTCCGCCATTTAATTGGTTTTAACACAAAACTGAAAGTCTTGTGACTGCTCAGTAATAAAAGCTGGTGTCTTAGGGAGACTGTCATAAATATAATTAATTAAAGGATTTACAATTGAAACTGTAATTTGCAAAAATAGGGTTGCATTCCTTTCAGTTAGTTGGTTTGGGTTTTTTCCAAACCCCAGGTCTTGACTGTTTCAGTTCCTAGACAAACACTTCTGTCTACCTCTCTCTCTCTCTCTCTCTCTCTCTCTCTCTCTCTCTCTCTCTCTCTCTCTCTCTCTCTCTCTCTCTCTCTCTCTCTGCCACTTGCTACCATTTCTTCCTGGAAAAGGTTTCACAGCTTTGGCAGTCTGTCACCTGTATATACTCTGTGACTCTTCTTTCCACACCTTCTGCAAACCACCTAAGAAGAGGTGGGGGCCACCACAGTTCAGTACCCTTCTCCTCACTCCTGTTCCATAGCAGACTACACAAGGTACTCCCTTGGGACAGAAACACAAACTGCAGAAGGCCTTCTCACCTGTTGTATCCGGAAGATGCTAACATTCGGTTGTTAGTGAGGGAGCGGGCTTTCTCTGTTCACCCAGGATGCTGAAACACTTTTGGAATGCATTGATTCACAGATGAAACTTGCACTACTGGAATTTTATTCACCTGTAAAACTATTTCAGTGTTACCGATAAAAAAATATATAAAAAATTTAAAATGTAACTAAATGACAAATGACGTTTCAAAGTTATCCATTCATCACTACTCACTGATATAAAGAATGTAATTAATCCTAATGAGTTGATTAAATTTAGCTCTATTATTTTTTATTGCACACTTCCCAACACACATATCACAAAGGTCTTGACAAAGATATAGTAGAGTAGAAAGAAAAAAGGAATTCTGGGGCTCAGTTGGATTCCTAACCTCAAGTTGTTCTGGGCATGCTAACCTTGTAGATAGACAGCTGTTTGTTTGGTAAAGGCAGCCGTTGATGGTGGGCACATCAGCAGGTCAACTTGCAGTGTTGCCGCAAATCAGGATGCAGGCCATGCCGTTCACACTGCGTTGCCGGCATGTAGCCACGTAGTAAAATTATGATTATAGCTTTGACCAGTCCCCTGTCCCCATACCTGAAATTTGTTTGCTCCTGCCCTGGCATGTAGCCAGGTAGTTAAGTAACGAATTTGAACCCCCTCGAAATTCACTGGACCCCCCTCCCCCCGAAATTCATTTCTGGCTACCGGCATACTGCGTTGATGGTTGTCCTGGGCTCTGACAGCTCCCAGGCTTGGGAGGGCAGGAATAAACTGTATTAAGACCGCTGCTGACATAATGACAGCATTCATAAAGACGTTTGGCAGCATAGCCCTACTATTTAAAGTAAGTTGGACTAAGAAATTGCAGCAGGGTGGCTTAGTGGGTATAGCTGTAGCCTGAAACCGCAAGGGTTCGATTTCTGCCCTTGCGCTCTGTGAGTTCTCCGCATGTTCACTTCTAATTTCTTCATGCAGTTCTGGTGAATATAATGCCTCTTAATTAGCAAAGGAGTGTTAGTGTGAACCCGGCGATGGACTGGTTTTCATCCATGGTACCTCCTGCCCGATGCATTCTGGGATAGGCTGCAGGGATACTACATCCCAATCCTGGATAAGAGGTAGAACAATATAGGTGAAGGTGGTCTACAACCAGAAATTAACATTCTTTCATTGTGTTTAGTTTTTTTGTATATCTGCTGCAGTGCAGTTGAGGCAGCTGGTGTATGACTGAGCACTACATTTTCCCGCATCCAGACCTGTTGCAGTTGCATCTGGCAGCCTGGCTCACTGCACTGGTTTCTGAAGGCACCGCTCAAGGCAACATTCCTTGCCGTAAAAAATTCCCTGGCGCTGTGGAATGAGCACCTTGCCTGAGACGTATTTACTTGAGCATTGCCTGTAAAAAGCTGTTGCATTTGTTCTAGCCAGGTGTAGTTTGCAATAAAATCCATGCACTGGCCACCTGTGTGTTTTTCTCCTGAGAAATGCTGCAGCACAGCCTTACCCTGGGAACTACAGGCATTTAAAGAATGTTTACATAATGTATTCCTGCAATGTGTATAGCTTACAAAAAAGCAGCATAGAAAATAAGTAATAACTTAACACTGGGGTCATTTTGAGCCATTATAGCAGTTGGATGGGTGGGGGGTGTTTGTTCCAGGTGCAGCAATTTGAGCTCACATTTTTATAAAGACATACAGCGGACCCATGGAATTTAAGGTAAATGTAATTTAGAATAAGACTGACAGTGTGTATTATTTCTGTGGTGCAGCTGTCAAATTGACCCCAACAGTAGTTCCAGTGTTACCTTCTGAGGGGTTCCAAAAATTGTCCCGCTTAATGAGGCAGAAGGTGCTTTTCTATTACTGCTGTCTCCTACTTGAAAGCTCTAGCCTGGGCTAAAATTGTTCCGCTCACCCAACCTGAGGCATTCATGTAAAGAGATTCACAAATGTGCAAAGGCGTTGTTATTTTTAGGGCGGGATGTCTGTGGACGTCTTGGAATCTGTCCCCTCCAGCACAATGACAACTCATGTTCACTCCCCGTTGCATTTGAAATTGTACCGTAAGGTATGCCCAGTTGCATTTATAATACGTAGAATGATTTTGGAAATGCCACTGGTTTTCCGTCATTCCACTGTGATGTCAAAAGTCCCGTGTAGATTTGGACTGTCCGGGAGAATTGTAGCTGACAGTTACCTTTCCTCCTTAGTCAGTGAAGAAAGACAGCTGAGTTGTGTCCTTCCTTACACTGACTGCACTTCACCTACATGCAGCATTTTACATCCTCAGGTCTCCAATGGGCCCAGAGAAGCTCCTTCTCAACACCCAGACAAGTGTGCCCTGTGATAAGTGTGAGCAGCTGTGCTAGGAGACTGATTAGATGCAGACCAGAACACTTTTATTTATTTATTTTCTCCAAACCAGGTATTTGCATCCCTGAACAGGGCTTGACCAGATGGAAGTTGCAAATGGCATTTGCAGTCAGGCGTTAGACAAAGATTTATGGCTGAGGTGAAAACATCAGCAGAGCTACACCTGCTGCTTAAGGAACAACAGCTAGGCAAGATTTGTATGATACAGGAAACATGGAGAGCATTGCTGTGTGAAATGACTGATAGAATCGATTAAATATATTTAAAATGTTTTTTTTTTAAATGTTTGTTTACTAAAATAAATAAATCTGCAGTATTTTGTTTACAGTCCTGTAAAATAAAATAGTAAGGGATCTTTCACAAAGCGGGAATGGACAGTTGACTTTTGGTTAAATCTATCCATTCATCTTCCAACCACTTATTCAGCACAGGATCATGGGTGGTCTGGAGTCTATGACAGGCAGCACAGGGCACAAGGCAGGAGATACACTGGAGAGGATGCCGGTCCACTGAGGGACACACATACACACAAAGCCTGGTAGTATGAAGCAACGGAGCTACTTACTGAGCCACCATACTGCACCTTTTGATGAAATGTTTTTTTTTTATTCTGAATGTCCGATTCTTTTTCTGAATTCCCAAACTCTTGTAAACATGTTTTGAAGTGTTTGCTGGCTGAGTGGGTTTTAAATTTTTTTTAGTGCTTCATTTGTATCCCAATACCTATCTTACAATGGCTTATTCTAGTCAGGGTCAAAGGGGACCTGGTGGCTTTTTCAGCCAGCAGGGGGCACAAGGCTGGGGGATAGGATGCCAGTTCGTCACAGAGCGCATACACACACGCACACACACACGCACACACACACGCACACACACACGCACACACACACGCACACACACACACACAGGTTTGTAGTTATATCTTTCTGAGGACTCCATTCATTTCTATTGGGAAAACTGTAATCCCAGCATGACAACCTTAACCCCCACCCAGCCCTAACCTTAACCATAAGTAACCAAACAAAATACAAGACACTTGGCTTTTTTAGTTTTTTGATTGCATTTAAGGATCTTTGTGGGGACCTGAAAAATGGTCCCCACAATGTCGAGATAACAGATTTTTATCACATTGTGAGGGGCATTGGGTACCTAAACCGCACACACACACACACACACACACACACACACACACACACACACACACACACACACACACACACACACACACAACAGC
>JAODKC010000095.1:19145912-19179758 GCA_026777985.1 Mormyrops attenuatus | reverse complement strand
GCGCTCACACACACACACACACACACACACACACACACACACACACACACACACACACACACACACACACACACACAACATTCATTTGTAATTGGAAACATTTCTCTTTTGTCCGTGTTTTCTGAAATGAAGTTCACAAACTGACCTGCAGATGTCAATGTTGTCTATAAAAATAATCTAGAGCTTGTTTGCTGCGTGTGAAGTTACATGAGGCGCTGTTAATTAAAACCAGATACACACGCATTTAGGATTAGAACTACTGGTTTCATCTAACTGATTATTTTAAATATTTTTTTTTTCCTTTTTAAATTTAAAAAGGGAATGTATGTCCTCCCAATATTAGATACAATAAAAATAATATAGCTGATATATCCAGCAAAAAATTATTTTTTTACATGAACAATTGTCTTTAAATCCATTAACAGAGAAACAGATTAACACAAAGAACAACATGGTGAATTAATGACATCCAACAGCCCAGGTAATGTTTTGTCTCCAAGCTTCTGCCATTTGAAATTGTATCATTTTTAACTAAAAAACGCTCCAAAGCGCCCACTTACCATCCACACACACGCGCACGTTTCCGTCCTTCTCACACCAGCTCTCCTTCCATTAGATAAGGAAGACAGTGATATACTTGCTAAAAGTGCCCTCTGCAATGCTAGAGAAACCGTAGCTGGCCCTGGGGTCAAGGGGTGCCACCTTATGGACGTCATGCTAAGGCTACAGGGTCACATTTGGTGGTCTCAGTCCTACGTTGCATGGCTGGATGAAAAATGGAGAAAGAAGAAAGAATATGGTTCTTAGCTGAGGGGGTGTACAGTTTCAGGAGTCAGGCAGAACCAGCAAAGGGTTCCTTCTGCCCAGGTCAATTGATGTTGAGTGGACAGCCCCTCACTTGACCCCACAGACATCCGACCCATAACTATGGCTGATAAGCAAAGTGGTATGCTCTCTATATTGCTAACAGCAGATAGCAGATAAGGGGGTCAGCAGACAGTAATCTTAGCAGGAAAGTGGCTCTCAGAAAGCAGTACAGGCAAATTTAGCGTGACACCAAAGCGAACCAGTATCCATTAGAGTAAAAACACCAACACTTGCTGAGGGCTAAATCTTTGTGCGGCTGATGAAAACTTGAGAAAAACAGTGCTTTCTTTGAATAATAATGGGAGGCTAAATACAAATGAAAAGCAGTTTAAGTTAAAGGGTTTTTAATCTGATTTCACTATTTTCATGGTTTCAGTGACTATAATGTTGTACTTGTGCACTAGGGCAAGAGAATGCTGTTCATTCTTCATCAGATGTTACTGTTATGTTTAATGTTTTATTAAATCCCACCCTAAAATCAAGTCGCGTTACCTATGGGAGTCTGCGAGCCTTAGATTTTTTTTCTGCACTTTTTGTGTCGCGGGTGTGTTTATGGGGTAAAGCGGTCCTTAACATAAACTGAGGAGGTCTTGTGCACAAGTGCATCATGATTGCTGGGTAAAATTTGCTCATATTTTCCCAGGGTGACTGCAGATGCCCTTAGTATTTCAGGAGGAAGCGGCTGGACTATAATGTTGCTCAGTCATGACAGTGTCAGCACTGTCAGCATGGGAAGACCAGTCCTCCTACTATTAATCATTAGAGAGATACATAGACAACACAGGGGTACAAGGGGTGACCCCTCCCAACTCATGCATGTGCACCCACATATGCTCTTGTGCATGTGCGCGCACACACACACACACACACCTCACTTTCTGTTCCTCTTGTATTTGTGTACTGTTAGATATTCCATCGTGAAGAATAAATGAGTGACAGAAGTTATCATTACACAAAGCTGCAGATTCAATGATTTATGGTGAAATCCTGTCCAGTCCTGTGGAATTTTCCCAAAATAAGTTCATGTAAACAGCTCACGACAAAGAGGCACTCAGAGCAGCCTGGTATGCATAAACAGTTTGAACAGTGCAGCGCACTGTAATCCCCCCGACTGCAGGCCAGTCTGGAAATGTGGAGTCTCCTCTGGCAAAATAAGCCAGACTCCAATCCATCTTCCGTCGCAATAACACCCTTCTCAAACGAATCCATTTTCAAGGTGCTCCGCAGTCCGGCCGCATCACTGCACTCCCAAGACGACGTTGGGTGTCTTTCCCCAGCTTTTCTCGACGTTCGGCATTTTGCTGCGGAGATGGGTCCATTCCATCTCCTGGTCAGGTAGAGCGATCCCTCTGCTAGCTGAATCCACATGGTGCTCCCAAGGCTTTCTTGGATTATGGATATAGCGTTTTAAAAAAAAAAAAACATTGTTGATGAATTTGGTTGCCATCTTTGTGGAAAACTGATATGGTCTCATAGAAAAGAAAATGCTATTTTTGTTTTTTTTTTTTGACGACATCTTCCATGGTCCATCCCATAATCCATCTACTGAAGCAGTGTAAACAAGCTGGAGTTTGCCCTCTGATACTCGGGGGGGAAGACGAGTGGCAGTCCTGTGACAACAAAGCCTTCCGACAGACGCTGCCATGCCCCTACCTCACTGTCCATCCATCACTGTCCCGGAGTCTACATGTCTACCAGGCTCACTTTTGCTTCTAGAACTACCAGAAGCGGCATCTGCTTGTCCCTACACACTCCTGTTCCGGTGCCTGTCTTTCTCTTTATAGCCTTCTCCATTCCCAAAGAGAGAGAAAAATGGTGTCTATAATACCCTACTCTGGCCTATTTTTGCCCAATCTGGCCAGTGCTACAGTATTGCCATTTGGAATTATACTTGTATCGTTTCTTCTCTTACACTTATATAAAGTCCAAGGTCTTCCATATCAGCTTCTGTTACCCTCAGCTGGTTAACGATAAAACACCGTGGGTGTCTAAGGCACCAATTGCGGTGAAATTTCCATATTTGAGAGCCTCATTTGTCTTCGTTTCGGTTATTGATTAATTACAGGGCCTGATAAATAACAGCATACATGTGATGTAATGGAAGCTTTGACACGGCGTTTCCATTTTGTGCATATGTACTGCCTGCTGTTAATGATACTATCTACAAAAGTGGCATCTCTTAGTATTTTCCATTAGATACAGGCTTCTTAAGGACATCATACTACAATAAACAACCGGTACTCACAACCTTTGTGTGTGCTGAAAGTGCCTCCAGATAAGTCCATTTTATGTTTAAATATTGTATTTCCTGGCACTCTTTTATGTTTTTTTTTCCCCTGTCCTTTCAACTGCAGCCTCTTCTTTTTATTCTTGCTGCTTGCTGCCATATAGGATGGCTTTGCCAGGGGAAAGTTCCCTCCGCGTTTGCGCCAAAACACAAAGAGCCCCATCAGGGTCATACTCCACATCAATCATGCAATTAAAACAGGTATAAAAGAGCATATTGGTAACAGCCCATATTAGCTTTCAAACGTGGTGTGCTTTGACAAATGATGCGGAAATGGAGGAGGACAGGGTTCATGTTTTCGAACTGCATAAGTACAATCGCACAAATACATTGGCAGAACCCAGGTTATTCACAAAGATGAGGCCACTTGAGACATTGAGGGGGTGGGGCTTTAATGCATAGAATATAACAACCAGAGGAACACTGAATTGCATAAAGACACCCCAGACACACACACACAGGTTTCTAATTATATGTTTGTGGAGACTCTCCCTTGATTTCTATGATGGAAACTCTAATACCAACATGACAACCTTAACCATCAGTAACCGAACAAAATATGAGTTTTTTCTCATTTTTTGTTTTTTGATTGCATCCACAGATCTTTGTGGGGACCTGAAAAAGGGTCGGCACAACATCAAAATAACAGGGTTTTATCACATTGTGGGGGACATTTGGTCCCCACAATGTCAGATAAACCTAATCCACACACACACACACACACACACACACACCATTTAGGTTCTCTTCCACCGAACATCATCTGGAGTTGAATTTCTAGTTGTGGAAAAAAAACAGATTTAAGGATATTTATCATCTATCAACAGCTTTAATCACCTGCATGCTTGACACATGCTTTCCCCCGGCTCCAGACCCATAAAATATGCATTTGAGATGTCTAGAAACAGGAAATATATATATATATATATTCTTTGTGAAAAAAAAGCGTGCACAACACCGCAAAAAAAGCCTCCGGGCCTGGATAAAGATGATATCTTTTCGGAAAATTTAAGAGGCTATTGTTCTGTCTCCAACTACTGCAACTTGCCAGGACTTCAGCAGCAGACAGCTTTCCCCCTGAGACAGCATCTCATGGAACTCTGCATTAGTCAAACAGCTGTACCTGCTTCACAGGGGCATTCATGTTCAGTTATGTAGCTGTTCTGACTAAAAGCAGCCACCTTCGGGGCTATCAGATGAGTGAAATCGCGAAAGGGTATTATAATTCACGCCTTGTGAATTTTTCAGCCTGGCATGCTAACCATCTGATTCCCAGAGAAAGAGATGTAGCCTAGTTGTCTGTGGTGCTCACATCTGGCAAGAAAGGAAGAGGAGTCCTCTTTCAAACTACTTACAAGCACATAAACAATGCTGAAAGGGCCCACAGGAGATCTGAGGTCTGAGCTTAAAGGTGGAGGCAGAGCAAAGATACTCAGAACCTCTTTTCTACAACTTCACAAAGCAGAACGACCATGGCTGAAGTAACACGTACACATCATAATCCTGAGTAAATCCTGCTGCAAGACTATGGGCAATTATTTGAAGTCCATCAGTCAAAGAACTTGAGAGGCTAGAGATGGCCTGCTACTCGTGGACTACTGGGGAGTGCTCAGCCATTATTTGTTTATAGCTGATCAGACAAACAGAAAGGAGAGAGAATCTCATTCTGAGGCTGCCGCCTTATCTCACACAGCGTTGTTTGAGAGAGGAAATCAAACGTGACTGAAAATGCTGACCCGTAACTTCCTGATGGACGTACCACAACCTAATCAACACCTCGCGACAGCTACATTAGCAGATGATAAGCACTGCTCTCATCTCGTCCCTGTGGGTTATCTCAGTCCCGTAGGACCACTAATGCGGTGCAGTTTACTTAATACACATCCTGTCTGAAAGTCTCCAATCTCTGCCATGTTTCGTATCTTAACGTCGCAAAACAGCTTGATGTCCCATCAGTAACTGTTGGTTTATGCTACCAGAAAAAAGAAAAAAGATTCAGCAGATCCTCCTCGGCCTATCAGTGGGCTTCCTTGACATGAATGGAGATTTGTAGAGACACCTAAACCTGAGGTGACGGGCTGGTATGCATCACGACAACACCTTAATTCAAACTGTCACGCATTCCTTAATTCATTTATTGTAGTGCAGATACCATATAGATTGACTTGTCAGATGGCTTGTTATAATAGGATCGGTGCCATTTTCATTGGGCCATTGATCCATGGAAACACTGAGTCAGTATCTCTGTGTTTATGTGGCGGCCTCTCGTCTTCTCCCCACCTCTGCCTCGGTCGCTTGCCGTGGCATTCCAGAGTAATGAAGCCGCGGAGCTAATCCACAATTACACACCGCATGCCAGTGTACGGGTGTGACCGTATCCGTATTCATTGCCATTCAAAGCATCGATACGAAACCAAGAGAGACAAAATACGTGAGCAAACACAGGGGTTTATGAGGTAAATAAATGTCCTGGAAAATGTTATTCAATCAAAACAATCAGTAATTCCATCTCTCCTTTTTTTGAGTGTGATCCAACTTAGTGAGTGATTAGAGCTGCTGCTGTGAAAATTAAACACACGAAAATCTACCCCCACTACTGTTGTCATGCACTAATCAGAATAAAAAAAGAAAAGAAAATGAATGTTTAAACCACCAGGCGCCTTTTGAAGGGCGGCTAATGGGAAAGACACTCTGAGAAAATGCAGAGGGTAAAAATATAAATGAACTATGCAGTATTACTCAGTAAGGTGTTAAAATATTTTCGCTGTGTCATAGCAGTGCTATCAATTAGGAAACCAACCCTGCAAATGACTAAGACTATTGAACCGAATCAGCTGGCAACATGGGACTCATCAAGAATGAAGATGCTCGTAAGATGTGATGCCGGCCACTGTTTCCACGTGTTAATGGCTCCAAGAGCAGAGGTGGAAGGCGCTCGCCTGGGCTGCGCAGTATGTGCTATATTCGCAGCATCCTGGCTAAGATTTGCATGCAAAGCTAATTATGCTGTAGTCAGTATGGTCAGCATACAGTGCAGAGGAGGCTGCTCCCACATCTACGGAGCCTGGAGATGCATGAACAGCTCTGAATGCGGCACTGCATGGCCCTCGTTCCCACACCGCATCATCACCCCCAATTCAGAGACTGCACTCTCCGTTTAATTGGACATGCAGGGGCACTTGTGCTAACAGACATAGTAACTCCAGTTTAGCTGTGGGATGCCACCGTCTCCACATCCACCTATCCAGTCCTGCCCATTAATGGTTATTAAAAGTCATTAGGTTTTACTACAGCCGAAATAACTCTTTCTTGCAATATTATAATATATAAATAGAGAAATTGCAGCTGTAAACTCCAAAGGCCGAGGATGACTTCTGATGCTATAAAATTTATCTATCTATCTTACAATGGATTTTGCTGGTCAGGGTCACAGGAGTCTATCACAGACAGGGGCACTCCCTGGGCCAGACCCCGGTCCATCACACACACTTTGGGGGCAATTTAGAAACGCCAATTAGCCTAACGGCAGGAGGAAGCCTGCAGGGCACGCAGAGAACATGCAAACACCACACACAGAGCGCGGAGATGGGATTCAAACTAGCGCTAGAGGTGTGAGACAACAGTGCTACCCACTGTGCTACTGTGCCATCCAGGGAGAGATATAAGTGTTTCTTCCTTATGTGGATTTTTAATAGCTTTTTCTATGTGTGAATATCGGTTACATTTATTAACACGGAGCACATTGCACATGGACAATATGAACATAAGAAATGAGCTTTTTTTTGTGGAAAACATTTTAGCCCATTTTCAAAAAATATATAATGATAATAATCAAATATAATAGCTTTGTGTTCTGGCCATCCCTGGATGGTTGGAGGATGGGTTATCACAGTTATAGGAAATGTCTGCATAAATAGGAACCACTAGGTGGCACAGAATCCCTAGAATATAATTTGATTCAGACATGGGAAATATCCAAAAATAAAAATCAATTGTTCAAAAAAATATTATTAATCTTGAAAGTAAGACCTAGAAATTGAATTTCAGATTTTTCATTCTTCAACTGTAACATTTGTTTTACCAATATATTTCATGTGCATAAATACTAAAAAAAATCAATTCAATGTCCCTCATGTTGAATGAGAAACCAGTATTTTATTTGTGAGCTGTAATAATCATTGTAATAAAACAACTGTATGCTGTGGCATTTTTCACACTCGGTGGTTGCTGAATGAGGCTACTGTATCTCAGCTTTAGTACATATTATTAAGCATGTTTGAAAAATGACTCTGGGCAAGGCATATAATATTTCCACTCACCACATAATTAATCAATCAAACATCTCTTTCTTTGTTTACTCCTATTGATTGCATGCCCTGGATTTGTTAGGGATTCCTGATTTTTTTTTCTTTTTTTGCTGGTAATACTTTGAACCAAACAGTTTGCCTTGCGATGGGATCTTCACTCTCTGCTCCCTCCTTTGCCTCAGTGTGGTCTGTCTTGCATTCAGCCACTCTCTGTGACGATGATTAACACTGCTCCTTGTGGCATTCTTTTCGTTCTGCTTTTTTTTTAACAAATGTTAGAAAAGAGGATACCATATCCACTGATCCACTGACACCATAGCTTGCCTATGGATACCAAAAAGATCATTTTTTGCCCCAAATTTTGTGATTGTGAAAATAAATAGTCTGCTATAGTTTAAATACTTCGAAGAGACATGATTCATAAAGAATATACGAATAAAAAGACCTTCATAGTTTTCACATAAGATATTCTCGTTAATATATTTGCATTGATAGCAATTTCAAGGATGTGAACAACTAGGTAGTATGGATGGGTGCATGTGCACGTGTGTGTGTGAGATATTGAAGCAAACATTTGACAATCCACAACTCGCTGTGCGTCCTTACCAGTGATGAAGGGCGTATTCTCAATGGTGAGCTGTCAGTCACGCTGGCACGTTTTAAAAGCAGATCATGACATTGTCCTTTCCCCACCGCTCAGTTATACTGCTGATTGTTTGACGCAAATAAAAATGCTGAAAAGCAGTAACGAGCGATTAGAAATAGATTAATCATCCTCCTGTGGAAATGTGTTGCTCCTTTTTTTGTTGCCAGAAAATACACCAGACTCAAGCTATTACGAAATGTGTCTGAGAATGAAATTGTTACAAAAAATTATTTGAATCAGTTTTCCATGTCAGAAATACCAGCCAACAGCCTGGACCCAGTAATATGGATACGTATGTCGAAGTATGTCTGTAAAACACGTAAGGACAGAAAATAAACAGAAAATGACTTTTGCCGTTTATCCTGCAGAGACAGCTGTGTGAAGGCCGCGCGAGACACGGAGACGATAGTGAGGATGTGTTAAAAAACAAGCAAAAAACTCCCAGGGAGAACATAATGATACAATGAGTTACAAATTGCATGTAATTTATAAACAGTCCTCAACGATGCCACTTAGGTTCCCAACCTTACTTTGGCTGTGGAGTAACCCCCCTGCCCCGCACATTCCTACAGCTCAGGGAGGGGTACAGCAAACGATTACACAGGGTGGGATCTGCACTACTCTTTACAAGCCTTTTTTTTCCTCACGTCTGACGGAACCTAAATGTTTGCCTGCTACCAATATGCGGAGTCTGGTGAGCGCAGTGGCCTGCTTCCCCCCAGCTAATACTTAATGCTGCATTTTCAACGGTTCCGGAAAAATCCTTGCGAGATGCTACAGGTCTTCAGTGGGCTTCGGGGAAGGTTTACTTTTACAAGCTGTGGCTTTTCTTTCGTTATTTTATTGTGGCTTTAATGGAAGCGCATGGTGAATGCATGAAATTTGCCATTAGTTGCATTTTGCTCTTGATAGCTATCCCTGAAGACAGTATTGCACTTTGCTTGTCAGATCAGAGGCTTTCAGAAAGCATTTTTCTAGTAGTTTGGGTGTATACGAAGAAAAACGAAACAATTTCAAAGGGCAAAGACTAGTGGTGCCTTGGAAGGAACAATGAGGTATTGTGAATATGTGGCAGAGCCAGGTAAGCCCAGTGGGGTGGAGGCATGGGGGCCGGGGGTCTCACGTGGATGCCGGAGGCCTGATGGAAGGCTCACACGCCAGCCATTGTGAGAAAATTACAGCGAGGTGCCGCCAGCTGAAGCAGCATGACAGCCAGCCAAGCCATGGAGAACAAAGGGACCCGGGCGGTGGGCGAGGCTGAACAGCGGGGCGGCCTGGGCAGCCCCAATCCCTCATATTTACATGTGATTCTGAGGAGATAATTGCGCAGAATTCCTGAGTCGGCTGCAGAGGGCTGCTATTACATTTTCATTTACCCAAATGCTGACTGCATGAAAGATGGCTTGGGGGGGAACAGACAAATGCAAACTGGAAAACAAAACAAGAAAAAAAGAACTGTCTTTAAGTAATTCAGATTGCGACATGCTCCCAAGCCAAAAAGAGACTGAATAATAATATTTTCTGAGCATTTGGAGATGTATGTTAAAAGATCCAAAAAGATTTGGGGTCCATTTTATGTATACGAATAAAATTTTGTATACTCGGCCCTAGCGGGCATTTAAAGAAATATTCAAAAATTGTATGTTGTCAGGTTTTAAGATATAATTAAGAAGTCCCTGATATGAGCTAATTGCAGGACTGGGTAACTGACCCCTTCGTTAGTGCATTGAAACAGAAGGAGTGTGATGAAGGACTGATATGTGCAGTGCACACTGGACAGGTAAGAAAGCTGGGCTGCTTGTGAGAAGCCGGTGACTGGCCACTGCATGTCTCACCTACAACTATAAACCTCATTTTATATTAGCGCAGTTGTGAGTATCAGTTATCCCTGTATGCAACACAAAGACATATTAGCATTTGTTTAGAAATAGTAAGGAAAACAGGCTAAGTATTAGTTACACTTCATTATGAAATATGTATTCATTAATGATGAGCAATGAGAATTGTCGCATTATATTTATTTCCGGCATTTTCGCTGCTTATAATTTTATTGCTTTATCTTTTGAATATTAAAATGACGATGTTTCAATATAACTGGGAGACAGCGACCCTGTACTGGGTAAGCAGTATGGAGGATGGATGCATGCATGGATGGATAGATGGGGCATATCTGCAGTTACTACTGATGGCGTTAAGTAAAACATTTTACTGGCATGTATGGCCTGCATAAAATCCCTAGGGATGCTATGTACATTTCACAGTACTTCCAGTGACAGTAACGGACATCCAGTGACTTCCAGTGACAGTAAAGGACATTTAGGAAAAAAAAAAATTGGCACATAAACGATATGACTTATACTATCTGGAGTGTGGCATTTGCTGCTGTTTACCTCATCTGAGCACTACAAGCAACAAATAAATGTTAGGCTTCAAAGCCAGATCTGATAGGACTTGGAACACTCAAGCATGCAGCTTCCAAAAGGAGGCAGAGAACCTGCTATTCTGTGTGTTCTGACATTGTTTACTATACATGTGTTTTTGGAGCACAGCTTCTGGCTCTGCCTGAAGCAATCTGCCCCAACAGACAGTTCTGGGGAGTCTGTAGTTCGGGATAATCAGCCAAAATCTGACACTGGATTCCTTCAGTCTAGTTTAGACGTGAGATCCAGCAAATACAAAAAAAAATAATAAAAAAAAAAAGGACGATTCCTCATGTCTGTGGCGTAATGCCTGGGTGTTAAAGTAAATTTTTAGCATGTGTGAGCAGATGTATTCTCCAATGTTCTCCCATGACTGCATAACTGGTGCCATCATTTTGATATGTTGTAAGAAGCAATTTAGTTTGACATTTTTGTTCAAGAGAATTAAAAAATAATCCAGGGAAGAGTCATGCACCGAAACCCCACCTACTTAAATACCAGAATGTGGCACAGCATGATATTTCCTTAGACTTAAGGTTTGTCATTGTTATTGTCATATATCTGACTTTGGAAGGTTGGGCATGTTGGGGATAACTTGATAACTTTGCAAACAAATATTATCACAACACATGGAAGCTGCAAACTCATACATAACTTCGATCCCTCTTTGCCGACTTGGCACATTCAGCAATAATGTTCTAGAATATTCCATGCCAATATGAAGCAAAAAAATGCATAACAGAATAACAAAACGTAGCATTCTGAATAGCAAACTAAGTATTAATAGCGAAATAGGTTTTTGGTACGCTATTTTGGTAGCGTTCTGATGTGTTTGAATTCATTGGCATCGTAGCATATGGTGATGATGGTACTTCAGATTCCCAGTAAACAAGCCACCCTCCCACCAACCCCAGAACAACTATCACACCAGATCAAAGGAGACTGGCCTTGCATATCTTTTTAAGTCTGCCCTTTTATTGAGCTTTTGAAATCAACCAACTGCACATCGAAATGTACCACTCACTGGAGATAACCTGAAAGGGAAAAAAATGTTTCCTAATTATAATGCCCTTTTCACATTTCTCGAAGAGCAGTAAAGTACAAGATGAACCGACAAAAATGCACAAAACTTCCAAGTAGCTGATGTATGGGAGTAAGAATTGCCACTGGCGATTAAAGAACTAAAATGTGAGCATGCATTTTGCAACACTGTGTTAACATAATAACAATAATGCCAAACCATGGAACATAATAAATGAAAATGATAAATTGTGTCAAAATGCATTTTTTTGCATACTGTTTGAAAGATGTTTACATACAGCTCAGTATATTCATTGATGGCATGTCAAGGAGCTGTGAACATCAACCCAGAGGCATAGCCCCGAAACTGGTAAAGGCAAGAAATTGCCTGGGGCCCTAAGCTGGGAGGGGGCCCCCGTGGGCAGCCAATCACACAGTTCATTGCAACGACAAATCTGCTTCATTTGTAAATTCTGTTTTAATAACAGACTTGTGTTTATTAAATCCCCTTTGTTGATATTATTCATTTAGACTTCTAAAATAATGGTAATAATTCATGTCATCAGGGATGGTGAGTTTGAGGGTCCAAAGGAGCCAGATTCCCTGGAATCACCTTGGCATCTACCATTTACATTCTCAAAAGAGCCTCAAGGGCCTCTGTTTTAAAAGTGGAGAGGCAGATCCATCTCAGCCAGATTATAAATATCAGTAGCGACACAGACGTTGCGGGCCAATCAAAAGAAAGCAAATCATGGCAAATAGATGGGACCAGTGAATAGATCAAAATTTGCCAGTGAAGATTCTTGTGAAGTTTGAAGAGTCTGATGTTTTTCAGAATATAATAACCATGCATGCGTTTTGGAGGGCATTCCAGTTTGAATGTGTTTATAAATGACTTTTTGATATTCAGGCTATACTGAATTTTTTAGTATAATAGTTATTTAGAGTGACATTACAAAAACAGAGTTATACACTCGGCTTTCTTTGGGGGAATATCTATGCACTGAAGTCGATTTCACACACCTTTAGCTGTAATCTAACGCTGCCAGCAATGGCAGCATAATCCGTCTGACAAACCAGGGTTTCTATGGCCATAGCAAACGCCAAGTCTTTATATCTTGCAATCACTATACATTTAAAGTAAATGTACCACCACCCTAAAAAGCTTCAGTCTTTTCAGTCTTCATAGCATGCATCCATAAATAATTATTTGTGTATTATATTCCCAAAAACAATGTGTTTTGACTGTGTATGACTGATGTTATTGTTTCACAGTTATGCTTTTATCATATCTAGTGTGATGCTAAATTTTAATCCAACTATTTTGCTTATGTTTATGCATGGATATATTATCATATTTGAGCCTGTGATTTAAAACAATGCGAAAATGAAGATTATTGCTGACATTAATCCAGCAAACATAATTACAAATGGACCGTGCAATGAACTGGCATCATATGCAGAAGTTGCCTTACTACCCTGCACTCCCAGGGACAGGCTCCAGACTCACCGGGATGCAGGACTGTATAAGGAGTTACGGATGAGGGATACATGTAAGAATAGATGGTGGAATAATTACAAAAGTTTGAAGTAGGTCATACAAATTGGTGACCTCAAGATACTTCTATGGAGTCTTTGTCCAATATAGAGTCCCTAAAAGGCTTCAGTGAACAGTGAAATATACACATGGCAGAAGTGTGAATGTTTGATTCTTATTACACAACTCATTGTTTCCTCATTCATCCATCCATCTTTAAATTGTGTATAAAGAAATTAACCAAGATTTAATGCCTAGTTAGACTCCAGTCCTGGCTTTCATCTATCCCTGGCATTTAGGTCTCAAGTAAGCGGCATGATAAACTCTATATTTTCCCTCACAATCTGCACAAAACAAATTCAAAGTCCAAAATGTTGTTAGATATCATCATCATCATCATCATCATCATCCTCAACACCATGGTGCCCACAATGGTGGGGTTCTAGCAGCCAACTGCAATTCAGGGACTGTGCAGAAGCAATGTATGGCTGCATGAATTGTGTGAGGTGGCCTCCTTCTTAAGCCATATACATTCCTGTATATTTATTTTGTATAAAAGTCAGCAGTCGGAGTTTACAGTCAGAGTAAGAATTCAAATCACGAATGCATTAGAATTTAGTTGCAAAGTGGTGCTACACGTCTGTACAGTGATTAGAAATGCAGGCCTATGTGGTAGAAGGGAGACACTCTGCATCTGTGCTTTGATGGATTGGATTAAGACACAAAGGAATGTGTAACTTTGAAATATGCCCGTTGGCTTGAAGTCGCGCCTCTGAAAGCGCTATCCCAAAATTTGCAGCTATCTTAAATGCGAAATATGTAGGAAAAATAGGATAGGTTTACCCATGATACATTTTGATAAAAGAAAAAAACTTTTGAAAATGTAAGAGCAGGAGTTGCACATGGGAATTTGGAACACAAAGGATAGAAAAAAAGCACAGAACAAAGTAATGAGAGTTATGTGAGAAGCAAATTAACTGCTTGTTATGTGAAAAAGTATACGACTATTACCATAAATCCTGCATTGTTGTATGGAAATACATCAAGTACAAAAGTGTGAAAGTGAATACACGTATGCTTTTGTCAGCAGAGATTGAATAGCTAGCATTGCTATCATGTCTGTGATGGGCTTGGAATTCCACTGAAGATGTTCCTCAGTGTAGATGTTCCCCCTGTTGCTTGGTGTAGGCTCTGTACTGACCCTAAACTTGGAAGCAGTTGGAAGATGGATGGATGTATGGTATTTTTCATATATTATTCTAGCCTAATTTTATGCTCCATTTTCCGTAACCATTTGACTACTGCCCATTGTACTTCCTGGACAGGATGCAGTCCATCACAGAACACACCAAGAGTAATTTAGAATACAAATACACTTAAGCATAACGCATGTAGATTGTACAAGGAAACTGGATGACTTGGAAGACACCAATGCGTTTGGAGAGAACATAGCAACTCCACACACACAAAGCCAGAGCAGAAATCTCCAGCCTTAGAGATGTGGGCCCATAGTGTTACCTACTGTGCTACCATGTATTACACCACGGCTTTGGTAAATACTGTTTTCATATTGGTGCAGAGATGCCACGTGGGTGTTGATTATTTTCGCGTAACGACACACGTACTTCCGGCAGACTAAAAACAGCTCTATATTAATGAGCTTTATTTAAAAAAAAAAACTAAGTAATATAATTAGTTAATATAAAAACCTGTGTAGTTTTTTATGCAAATGTCTCTGTTGACGGTTTCTATAGTAACTTAACGGACTTGACCGGACGTTCTGTCCTTAGCGGGACTACATTTTTAATGAACACTCTGGAGTCTGGACCATTATTAAATGTTAATTGAAATCATTTTATTCCGAGAAATTATCCATGATTAGTTTATTCTATTAGTATTTTTGTTCGTTAGCAGTGGTATTACCGGGATAAACCACCTTGAGGTGTGCGGTTTTATGAAAATAATTAATTCCAACTTGTATAGTATTACACCAAGTTGTCGTTAATGGAAACGTAAGTATAAATGAATAAATGTTAATAAATTTAACTGTCACAGTCAAAGGATGGCACTTTTCCACTGTCACTAAGAACGGAGCCGTACCTCGATCACAGGCATGCTTTTCCATTGTAAATTACGCAAACCCGCGCTTACTTACTAGCAAGGCCGAAAGAATGACTAAACCGAGCTTGTTGCGTCTCCATCGGTGATTTGTGTCGATGTATAGATTATCTGAAGGAAAAGCCCATATTATATATATATATATTATTCATTGTTAGTGGTATCGCAAATTGCGATGTATTCATGCATTCCCGATGACTCGGGAGTAACTTCAAAATTTCCAACCTCCTGCTTGAAAACGAAATGTATTGATAATGCAAATTAATGAAAGCTAATGCATATTTGATGCTAGCATAACATGGCAATTCTCACAGACATGCTAACTGAAATTAGCATATAGTAAATCATAATATGCAGCGTGTGAGCAGTGAATAAGCGTCTCTTCGGTTGCACGTTACTGTTGCTCTCCAAACGTGATAACACATTTTCTGAGCTGACCCTTCTGCAGTGTACAATCGAAGCGAGCTGGAACCGTGACTAGTGTGTCTTCTCGGTTTCTGTATGCCAGTTAGAAGCGCCATTAATCACCAATGGATAATTACACATACGCCCTGTGTGTAGTACCTTTGCCAGTGCTGTGATTACTGAGAAATTTGTAGCATCTGCATTGTAGTAACTGAAGCCCTGAAATGTATTTTATAATCAGGACTGATCGCGAAATGCCTTTACAGCATCAAAAGCACCTCCCCTCGATACTGAGGAAAACATTCTTGGTTAACTTCAAGTGGTCTTGTTATTGGAGTACAAGTTGCATATATAAATAAAAATTCTTTCATGTTTATTATCAATCAAAGCACTTTCAAGTCAGCAAAGGAGGTTAACACTGGGATAGATGGAGCTTTGAACTCTAGGGCAATTATACAACATATTCCAACTAATGCAAAGATTAAATTAGAAGCTTCGACCTTGCGTGTCTCAGCTCGTTTTAATCAGAGAAGCTTTCTAATAGCCCACAGTCAGATATAATCACCTTCCTGTGGCACCGCATTTAAGTGAACCACTATCAAAGACTTTCCAGCAGCGTTTCATTACTGTTATAATCACTTAATTTCAGTTACATGGCCTTCACAAAGTAAATTCATTAAAACTGTAAATTGTGAAATCCGTAATGATCAATTAATTAACAATGGCAAATACTATGGGACCAAACCACTCTAATATAATTTGAAGTGATTGTGTGGAAAAGTGGGTATTTCCACAAATAATGCTTCATTCTTGTTGACAAATGTATAGAAATTGAATCGCAGGTATACGGAAGTGTTCAGCCAGCATCTTCCCGATGATGATGTACAGATATACAGATATGTTGTAATAACAACATAAACGGGGACGGTGTGCGGCTCAGTGGGCTAAGCCTCTGTGCCTGCGATCGGAAGGTTGCAGGTTTGAGCTCAGCATCAGCAGAATAGCCACCTCTCCACAGGTCCTGGAGCGAGGCCATTAATCCCCAGCTCCCTGGGTGCCACAAGTGGCTGCCCTTTGGCTGTGACCTGCAAGCTTGCTCTCACCTGTATGGAGAACAAGATGGGGCAAAGCAAAAAGAGAATTTCCCCATGGGGTTTAATAAAGTATCTCTGTTCTCTTCTATAAATTGACAAACTCAATAGAAAGGTCACTGAAGACCATGTACACGTGCGTCATTGCCTTTGCATGTAATGAAACATCATGTGGTCTCATAGCAGCTTTCAGCTCACATCAGACAGGATCAGGTTGGCATAAGATCCAAAAGGACAGGCTTACTTTCACCAGGCTTTTTCTGAAGAACACAAACATTATGTTTCTGTAGTACACTTTATTATGCATGCAGCCATTCAGAGAGTCCCCTGTCTTGCTCTCTGTACTTGCAGAGATGTGGTCCAGCCTCTGTACTGTATAATAAAATGTGGATGAACATTGTTCTTCTTATAAAACCATGTAGCAAATTCCATATTTTTCTGTGGCCCTCAGTTCCTCTATAATTTAATTGTTACATAGATATTACTTTATATATACATGATAATTTGTTCTACTTTGTATTCTTGCAAGATTGTTTTAGTTACTATTGACAGTATTAATATCAAGAGGTGTATAACAATCTGATATGGAAAGATGCAATAGCATCATTCCTGTAAATACTCCTAAAATATAAATCTCAGACTAAAATCTCAGTTGTTTCACTGAAGGACAATGATGGAACACTGCAACTCAGAGGGCCCTGTAACGTATTTCAAATAAAAGTAATTTAGAAAAGTTCTGTAAATCATGGTGGTACATAGTATTCTGAGTGATGAAGAGGACTGTAGATGCTGTCACACTCTGGAAGTTCCAGAAGAGCTTATGTTGACTTTGCTGTGGTTAGCGCTGCATATAAAAGTTATAAGGAATAGCCCACGTTTAAAAAAAGAACAGAGAGATTCCTTTTCAATTGCCAAGGAGGATTTTAAAAAGGAATACAAAGCCTGAGATCTTAATATATAGCCACCTGCCAGAAGGGTCCAAGCACCCGCAATAACGTCATGTTTGAAGCAACACATCCAGGGCTACAAAAGTGTGACATTGGCTGTACTGAGCAGTTCCTCTTTTGGGACTGTGCCGGTGCGGTCGGGGGTGCAAATAAAGATGGGAATGGAGAGATGAAAGGGCTTGTCTGGGATCCATCAGCAAGAGCCAATGCTACAATAAATAAATTCATGTTATTCTCTCAAATGTTACGTCAACGCAAGGGGTAGTAAGTACTCTGTCCTAGTATTGAATAAAGCATGCGGGTGTTTTAAAAGCCTGGACCCCTAAGGCAATTCCATGTTTTTGTGACAACAGCTGACATGTTTCTCCATGTTATGAGCTTGTACATGCAATAAAGAGTTGTAGTGTGAAGCAAGTGCTGAACAATTTCAGCATTATAGTTATAGTATTTTAAAAGATGGGGAGAGGCGGGTACAAATCTGTTTACTTTCTTTTAGGAATCCCTGAGTGCTGGCTAAGGAAAATCAGTGTGTTATTAATGAACGTACTAAGCAATTCAGTAATTGACAAACAACAACAAAAACTAAACAGAGCTTAATGCTCCTTTAAAAGTCTAGACTTTTTATGTCTGCAGACAGAAAGCAGCAGACATGGGAATATTTTTACATGTGATAATCCATCCAGCATGAATTTCAGGCGCCACACTGATTAAATGAAAGAATCTTAAAATGGAGGTCTTTAACTTTTTAATCCTTTTACAAAGACCCTTCAGACTGTCAGTGGGTAGAAGGCTTTTCTTGCTGAAAATAATGCCTTTGCTCCATTTTCCAGTGTAATCTCAATTATATTATTAAAATGTGTTGGCAAGATAAAATTATATTAAAAGATTCATATTTGGACATTTTTCTGTACATAAGGGATTACCACATAAACTCAGTGCAAACAAAACTTGTTTCGAGTGACATTTTTTTCTGTGAATATATTTCCTAGTGCATTTTAATCCTCCTCATTTGATTATGGCAGTGAGTGATATAGTGAGCCTCATGCACTAAATTGCAAAAAAACACATTATAAGCCCCAGTCTTCGGGATAATTGCATTTAATGAGAGCAAGCTAAGGATAGAAGGTGTATTAGTAAGGAGTAGTGATAGTTGGTTTTCCCTTTGCTTATAAGTCCATTTGATCTGTCAGGTTGGTTCTTTACAGTTATTGTAGGAACATTCGCATGTTGAGTTGGCAACTTTTTGTGTGTGACTTGACACTAGAAATTGCAAGAGGCTTCTAAACAAGAGATTTAAATAAACAAATATAGCAATTAGAGGTAGTTTATAGCAATTAGGATATCGCAAACTTATTAGAAGCACAAAAAGTAACGTATTCAGTAAGTCAATTCCATTATCAACACAGAGCTATAAAGAAGACTCTATATCTTGAAACAGTCGGCGACATGTAACACGCAGGATTTTGAAACTCTGTATTACATTTAAAGTAAAACTTCAATACTCTAGTGACCTGAAGTTAAATGCATCCATTCTGTTTGTTAAAACAGATGTTATCCTTTTTTTTTTGGTCGTGGCTCTGTTGTTTTATTTCAGCACGTTACCATTGATGATATATATGTATATGTCATTATATCAGTATAGGCCTATTAATATTGTAGAAACCGCTGCTTTGTCTCTCTTCACACCTTTAGATATTTTTCTGTGAACAGTGTATACAAAGAAAGCATCTTTCTAAACGGCGTCTTGTCACCGGATTTACCATATCTGGACTTCGGGAATGCAAATGAAGTTTTTAGAATATGTTGATATAAATGCTTTATATTATTTATAACATTTGCATAGAGTTATACACATTTCTATCGGTTATTGCCCTAGGGTTCGAGAAGGATGAAGACAATGATTTTAACGGTAAATATGTCTGGCGCTTCTCAAGCGCCAACTTCTGCGTCTGCACTGAGGCGCTTCCACGGGGACGCAGGTTGGGGCGATTTAGCCGCGGCTTTCCGCAACAGCAGGTGTGAGAGACCGGCGCCTGACTCCGAATTACAAGACGCGCTTGTGAAATAAGCTCCCGCCCTCTTAATTACCGATAGAAGAATAGCACCAAGTCTTGACAGTTTCGTTTTAGTGGTTTTATTTTTTACTGACATTGAACTACATGGGTATAAAGAATAAATAGTAGTTACTCTTATTTTACATGAATATATTCCTCCAATTTTAACTTTATATTCACTGCTCTCGCGGTGCAGAATTTCACTGTAATCCATATATATATTGTCGTCTGATGTCCATAAAAACACATTTTCCGAAGAATGGAAAACAGCTTTAAAGTCCTTCGATAAACATATTTTAATGCTTCGCAATGCGAAGTTCTCTTCAATATAAATATAAAGATAGATTACAACCAAGATATGTTCAACAAATACAGTAGACGCTGGTTATACGTAATACTGACCTTTTTACAAGTTTATATTTTAATGGCACCACATATACATAAAATTTACATTCCTACACTCGGCAGTGCGTATCAAAAATAACAATGTAGCTATGATTTATTTATAAAACATATATATATATATATATATATATAAAAATCAGTTCGGACAGGAGCATTTGCACTCTGATATAATCGGGTACTGAACTGGTATCCAAGTGCATTTCAAAACTCCTTTCCGTTGCAGACACCTCCATCTCAAGATCGTGAAATGGGTCGATTTGGCAGGTTTGCAGATCATCCCTTCTGGAATAGAACAAGACCGTTTATTGTAGCAGCTTCCCACTTTTATATATCGTGGCCAAAATCTGTTCCCGAGATCGTTCCACGTATAAACGACTGGGCAGAACGCATAGGACCACAGCCACAGTTGCAGCCTTCGTTTAAGTTTTTTGCTCGGTTTGTGCTTCTTGCCAACCTGGATATCAAACTCCATCGACTTTATTTCTTTGGGCATTGCCCCGATGGGCTTCTGTTTGAGTTCCAGATAACTCATATCATCGTTTCCCGTGTATCTGTCCTCTGTTAGCGCAACAGACATAAAATGTGAATCAAAATTGCTGCCGAGAATACTTCTCAGTTCTGTTTCGTTAAGATCCTTTTCTTTTGGGTCAAAGACAGGGTCCGGGTCTTCTTTAAGTTCCACAATTGGTAAACTGTCACTAGGGATGGGGCGGAGGAGGAAGTAATGTTGGCACATCCCTTCTTCTATCCTCAGACCAAGGGATAAAACCAGCACATACAAAACGAGGAAATATTGAGAATTATCCATCTCTCTTAAGCGACAGAATCGTATTTAGATTAAATAATCCTTACAAGTCTGAGAAGAGCATCCAGTTACTCGTGGGTCAGAAGATGAAATCCGTTTTTGTCTGATTATTAATTTCTCAAACATAAAACACTAGGTTCGCTGATGATCTCCAGTTGAGCTCATCTATAATTCTTGAAGTTCAGGTCGGTGCGCAAATCACAACAATCGGCGACTCTAACTGAAGAAAGTCAAGTGGAAAGGTCCAAGAACGACTTGTCTTGTGACAGCAGAGTCCATGGCAAGATTCATTTATTGGCCTCTTCTTATTTTCATGAAAGAAAAAGTGCAATGAAGAACTTTTTTTTCTGCAAGAAAGGAGTATCAGCATCAAAAGCCGCCACAGACCGTCACTCTCTTGTGCGCCTTCACGTGCGTCAACAGATTCAGGTCCTCGTCTCTCAGTGTTAAGTACTGAGTTCTACGTATCAGCATGTTTTCTCTTTTTCTTTTACTGGACGCCAATCTGAAAATCACCTGGCTCGTCTGATTTATCCACACGGGCTGTGATGTAATCCATAAACTCATTTTGAATATAGGTTTGTTGCCAGAGACCCCCGACACCTCCTTCTCTTTGGGGGCGGGGGCGAAGTGGGGGGTGGGGATAAGGATGGCCGGCTGCGATCAACTAGATTTTGTTCGCCCTCTACTGGTGGATTCGCCCCCACAGTTGTTTAATTTGTCATTAACCAATTTTGATAGTGATGACAGATACCATGAGAAGTGAACTATAAGTTGTTGTACTTGGCGTTTAGACAATTCATTTATGAACACGTGCCAAATGCAAATTGTATTAAAATGATTATTCTTGCAATATTAAAACATTTCCTGGTAATAAAAAAAATATAAAAGTAATAAAATAATCCATCCAAGCATTATCCATCCATCCATCCATCCATCCTCCATACCCGCTAGTCCGATGCAAAAATAAAAAAAAACGTTTTGACAATGCAAGTAACAACTGTGTAGTAACAGCAGTAGTAGTTGCCATAACAACAAGAATAATAACAATTATAGCAATCATAACTTATCCAGAAGACTATTGCTGATTTTTCGAACACACGCTTGCGCGCAGAAAAACAATGACACTCGTGCAAAGAATTACATAAATCATAAATCAGATACGTCAGCATTCTTTCTGAAGCAGCTCATCTGTGGGACGAAATTTTACAAGGGCGTCGATCCAGAAATTCAGTGGAGCCAGGTTCTTGGTAATCTGCCTCTATTTTGTGCTAAACTTTCACGTATGATTTGGCAATTTTCCTGTTCTCTGAGTACGCTCATACCCAAAACCGTAATAGGCAAAGTAAGCCTCTTACAGTTATTTTTCTTCATTAATTTTAGCCTAAATGAAAACCTCAAATAAATGTGAGTAAAATTAACCGGCTGCATTGTAAACTGTTATATCGCACGAAACCTACGAATTGAGTTGCAATAAAAGACGCAATGCCCTAACTCGATGAGTAATAAAAAGTACTTAATGTTCACAACTCAATTTGTCACAGGATACTGTGTTGCCTAGTGCATAAACACTTCTGACAGACGGCAAAACGGGAATGCAGCTGATTTTTGGCTGATTGTTAAACAGCACAATGGAAACAAATAACGTAGTAGCATCCCTGTTAAAATGGATTACCGCTTAGGTGACTGATCGTAATTCTTGCTGAGAAAGACATACAAGCCCATGATATCACTATACAAACGACTGTGCCTTTTGTAACAGATTTCAGCAAACACCAAGATAAATCCATTAGATGACTCGACATACTTTGCAATTACCCACAAATGTCTGTTTTATTTTTTTAAATGCTTTCTCGTGCCAACACGATATGAATCTTAAGTAATTTTATATTACTGAAAAAATGTCAAGAACTAATAGCCTATATATGCGAAAAAGATAACTTGGTATTCGTAAAGTGAAACAGGGCAGTTCTGTAAAAGATTGGTCGACATCCTTTTATGCTAAATGCGTTAAATTATTGTTACCCATCTGAAGTACAACAATTTCTTGAAAAGATACCATTAATTGGGAAGTGACGAATCAATCAATGGTATGTGCGTTATGAAGTGTGATATAACTGGCCGCTACGCATTTATAAACTGCCAAAATATATTAACGATACGCGAAATGTTATTTTGGGATATCGGATTTCACTCCAACCAATAAAAAGGCGTCATGAAATAGTTAATGTGATTCTGCGGCACTGTAAATACGGTGCGGTGTTAAGAAACCTTCTGCACCAAACAAAAAACGTCAACGGTCATGGCATAAAAAAGTACAATATTTTATAATGGATTCCCTTCAAATTAATGTCACGTTATATATTGTCCTGGCATCCTCACACTCGATGGTTCAGGGTAGTAATCCATTGAAATTACGCTCCTGTGCAAACGAAATGTAGTTTAGTTAAACATTTCGGATTGTCTCTCCGTTTCTTTCGCTCGGTCTCTCTTGCCCTCTCCCTCACATACACCCACACGTACACACACATTCCCTAGTTTCAACTGGCGCCAGGGTCTCAGTACTGGCCTGTGTTTGTGTCAAAAAAGACTAAGGACAATATTTCAGTGTGGAGCCAAGCCACAGGGAACCTCTCAATAAAACCTAAGCAAAATAACTCCCTAATGAATAAAAGCACCCTTGCCTTATCCAGACTTAGACCAAGCACAGAGGACCGTCACAATTCCTAGGGCGTAAGCACTACTGAATGAGTATTTTCTAACGCATA
The DNA here is from genome assembly GCA_026777985.1 of Mormyrops attenuatus. Classification (NCBI taxonomy): domain Eukaryota; kingdom Metazoa; phylum Chordata; class Actinopteri; order Osteoglossiformes; family Mormyridae; genus Mormyrops; species Mormyrops attenuatus. The sequence continues at coordinate 19,156,081 of JAODKC010000095.1, read as the reverse complement.
TAATAAGAAATGTTTAAGCGTCTCTAAATCTCAAGTGGAACGCCTGACTTGTCACACACCTGTGACAAAGTAGGTTATTATTTATACTATTTATCTTATATGTGTGTGTGTGTGACTGTATATATATATATAATACCGTGTTTTAGGCAATCAAAAGCAATGTTTAAAGCTACTTTAAGCAAATTAAGAATATGAAAAAACTAGTAAGATTTTTTCCGTTCTTCAAAGAAGTCACCGATATCTTGTCCCCAAACTTCTCCTCCGGGGCACCCCAGCCATTCCATGTATTTGTTAAATTTCGCCAACAGCTCCTTTATTTCATTAATTTAATTAATTTTAAAAAGTCAACGAGATATTGATTAGCTATACACGGTGTGCTAGTGATTGAGTCAGGAAATGCATGAGTACATTGGACGGTTTGTGCACATTCTGGGGTCATTTTTGCAGAGGTTTTGAAATGGCTAAGCTAACACCCTCTGCCAGGCATAATAGCATAGTTTTACAGCAACGCAAAGATCATTTAGACGTAATTTTCCTTGGCTGCCTAAGACTTTGCACAGTACTGTATATTTATATTTGTCTATAGTCAATTGATTGGATGGGGGTGAGGGTGAAAGCCCTGATCATGCCTGTGATTGGATGGGGGGAAGGAGAAAAGCCCTGATCATGCCTGTGATTGGATGGGGCGAGGGGAAAAGCCCTGATCATGCCTGTGATTGGATGGGGGCGAGGGGAAAAGCCTTGATCATGCCGGCAAACGGCCAAAGAACAAAATTACAAACTGAAAATGAGAAGGAAGTCATCGACTCTCAAATGGATATGACTGCTTACAGTTCCGAATATCTTCAAGGGATCGCAGAAACAACTCGTTCATAATACTTAAAATTTGCTGGCTCCTGTTAAGCTAGTTGCTTATCTTTTAATGCAACGTACCCTTTTTGACAAAAAATCATACTGCCAAAAGACCGTTAAACTAGAACTCTAGGCTATATAAACACAACAATGAATAAGTAGATGATCCCACAAATTTGCCAAGTTTTTAATATTAGTTATAATGATAAATTATCATAGGGTACTTTTATGATGATAACTGTTAGGTTTTTAGAACGGTTGCTAACTCACATATGCTTATCTAATCATAAGGAAAATGACCCAAAAAGCTAGCTACTGCGCTCAGCAGATTATCCAGCCAGTTAGTGGCCAATACTGTAAAATGTGTTTCTAAGTAAACCATTATTGGAAGCATGCATACAAAAAATAACATCCGGTTGTCTGAATATGTACTGACAACATGACATGACAAACACCTATCAAAGTACCTAGAGCAGTACTGAAGGCCATATGCATTTATGTAAGAATTATCTAAGTGGCTCGTTTGTAGGCGGCAGATACGTATACCATATTGGCAAGGTTTAAATAAAGAGGTTTTACTGGTTTCAAGTGAAATAGCATTGTGTAAAGCTTTTGTAGCATTTCTGGGATTTTCAGCAAAGTAATAAACATTGTTTTTGGCAAGAAATGGAGGTTGATTCACTGTTTTATATGACACATAGAACATCAAACCAAATAATTGTTTCAAAACAAAACAAAGAGTGTCACTGGTATGCTTCCTGCGTCATGAATGGCGATCGGTGAGCACTCTCTGGGGGGCTTCTGCCAACACAATCAACATTCCCTGGAGTCACTAGGGTGAGAATGGCTTCTTCACCCTCTTTATACAGAGCTGCATGCACTGTGTGTGTGTGTGTGTGTGTGTGTGTGTGTGTGTAGGGAGTGGGTGTTCTTTGTAACCAGAGAAACAGCACAAACAACCTCCTCCCTCAATGATGTACTTCTTAGTGGTGCTTGGGGGTCTCTTCGTCTCCTAAGTGAACGTGTCTGTACTCTCTTCTTCATGTAATAGGACCACTTTGGGGAGAGAACCTAACCTAATTTTCCTGATAGAAAATTATCGGTCAAGGAACGACAGACGGTGATAACTAAATAATCCCACATTCTCCATCTTCTCCCAACCTGCACGATTTAGTGGTGACAGCAAATCTATTGCTTGCTCTTTACCTTAATGATTCATTTTCATTCACACAAACTCTTAAAACACTTAAAAAGGTTTTCCCCAGAATATAAATAAGACCTGATGCTTCAATTACACTCTTATTTTGATTTAATTTCTATGTTTTTTTTTTTTAATTCAGGTTGCATCTTGGGTACTAAATAGGTATATTTGCAAATAATATTAAGGATTGACCCTTAGTTTGTTTTCAGATAATGAATATTTGTTTCTCGAAGTCCTTTGGAATTCTTGAACAGAAGGTATGTGATCCAGTCATGCTGATATTTTGTGCAGTTGTGCTACTGGAATCTGCATATAGGTTTCAATTCTATTCATAGGAATTGAGCTGTGTTACATTTATAAATAGTGGGTTTATCTAAAGGTGGTTGGAGTTCCCCAGAATTAATTAGGCACCGAATGGAAGCAGATTTTTCCTTCAACGATTTACTGAACCCACAACATGGCTTTCCAATGCAATACTTTGACTTCCTCATTCCTGGTTTGCGCCTTTTTAATCCAATCAACATTTTCTAAATTCAACTAGGAAAACCGGTGCCTGAATTTCAGTCATCAATCATTATCAGCAGTGTCAAAAATATGCAGCTCTCCATTTTAGCATTTGAAATGTGCATACTGGTAGTCTGTATTTATATAGTACAAAAACTACATAGAAGGAATAAGCAGAGAGATTATGTTCACAGATATAAGAAATAGCCTATATACTCATGCAGAAGTGTTGCCAGGATTTAAACAGCATAATAGCTCCCTTTGTAATTCTAGCCTGTGCAAGTGAACCTAGTGTCATCACAAATACTTAAAGAGGCTTTCTTCCTGGTTTCCTGGTGAACTATGCCTAATTACTTCAATGCAGTACATTTTATCCATCTTACTGAAATGCTTTTGTGCATTTGGATCCCTTCTCTACCCGTTTAAGAATGTCTTTGAGCAACGCTGTTCTCAACAAACCGATTGTATCCCTCCACGTTCTTTCCAATTAGGGACTTGTCCAGCCCGCTCAGCTGAAAAAAAAAATCATATCATAGCACTATTTTGCATTTCAGTAACAGTAATATAAATAAATGTATATAGCACAGAATGTTCTTTCAAGTACAAGACCCTAGACCTCCTAAGGATTGAGATCTGGATCTCTAGATCTGTGGAGGTGGAGGCTTCATTCTTCAGAGGTCCTGATGCAGTTGTGGCCTGGATATTATAACATTTCTGGTTTAGCCTTTCTAGCTTTTGATATTTCGAAGTGTCTGCAGTTCATCCACAGTTGAATGGAAGAGTCATTCTTACCAAAAAAGGTTAATTGTAGTAGTACCATGACAGTGATTTACTTGCTAATTTGCTTAATGAAATATAATTTCTTGATTAGTCATACTGCAGTGCGATTCAGTAATATCTCAAATTGTTGTTACACTCTAGTTGTCTGTAGTTGTGACTATAAAAGGCAATATGCCATTTATCTTTCCTGATCTGCTGGATAAGCCTGGGGTTAGTATCCACACAGATTACAATTTCACCAAGCTATATAAGTTAAGCCCAGGTATGCTAAGAGCAGACTGGCATTATAAGTTGTTTGTCATGATACAGAATCTGGTAGTATATGGAGTTAACAGGCTAATAGCTTATTGATGTTTAAGATGTAACCATGAGAACCACGACACATCCCTAAGAACATTCTTAATATTGTTGGTTTAACCTATGGTGTGAAATCTAGAAAATTGTATCTAGCTGTATTGCATTAATTACTTCAAAATAGAAATGAAATAAATAAAGCGAGGGATTGAAATGTACTTCGGTGTCTGTACTATTTGCTACTTTTGCCGCATATTTTCATGGCAGGGCCATTATGTGTTTTGGCAAATTTATAGGCCAACACAACATAATACGAAGTTGAAGTAGTTTGACTACTTTAGGAAGAAATTTAAAGAAAACTCTCTGGGACACCTATGTAATGTCAGTTTTTTTACGCCTAAATTTATATTTATATCCATCCATCCATCCATTTTCCAAAAACTTATCATGGGGTCATGAAGGGGCCTGGAGCCTAGGCAGCTGAGGGCATGATACAGGCATATACTCTGGATGGGATGCCAGTCGGTCATCAGGCTGTTCTTTCACAATTTTTACTATAAAGACCATGAAAGATATTATTACCTATAAGAGACATTTTATGGTGTCAATTTACTTACAATACCCTGCGCATGGGCACAGCTTCCTGAGCCCTACTGGTACACTACTAGTACTGGACCGGAAGTCAGTGGAAAAAGGGCAGTACCAATTGTTTAGTACCAAAAGTTCGGTACCTGGTGCAGTGGAAAAGCGTCTATGAAACACCCTCCGTCTTCTGTATTTGCATGCAGTACTGAGAAAGGCAAATTACTTTTATGAACCCAACAGCTAGTGTGTCCTATGGACAAAACACATAGGTACTGGCAAGGTGACGCACAGTAGATTAGGGTCTTTCTCTCTTTGCTTACATATTGATACAGTTTTTATTTTGTTTGTGTTTGTTCCACCTCTTCCTCTTCGCTGATTCAATCTTTTTGTTTTATTGAGCTGTCAAGCATTTCGCTTCCTCTTCTGTTTCCTCATCTGGCCCAAATTCTGGTTTTACTGAACTTCGCAGTAAGCAACACCCACTGGCTGCAGGAAAACAAGTTTGGCTGCTCAAAGTGGGATTTCTGTGATTTTCTTTTGTCAAAGGCAAACACATGAAGAAATAGAAAGAACTCATTTTCTTTATTCAGACAGCACAATCAGTCATTTTTGCATTTGATATATAACCTAAATAAAAATCATAATGAATATTTAGCTGCATAGCATATATCTTTAATAATAGAACAGGTTTGGTTTGCTTAAAGCGGCTAAAAGAAAAACACTATAATTTGTAAAAGTCTGCGAAAAAAAAAAATATATATATATGTATGTGTGTGTGTGTGGATCATGTTTATATTACTTTGCGGGGACCAAATGTGGGAATCTGTTATTTTGACATTTTGGGGAGTCCATTTTCCAGGTCCCCACAAAGATCTTTGAATGCAATCAAAAAACTAAAAATCTTGGTTGGTTACTTAAGGTTAAGGTTAGGGCTGGGTAGAAGTTATGGTCTTCATGTTGGAGTTAGTGTTTTCCCAATAGAAATGAATGGAGAGTCAGTTCTGAAGAAACAAACCGAATAACAAGTCAAAAGTCCAAGTGTTTTAGTGTTTAATGAACCAGCCTACTAATAAAGTAATTTGTCATTTAAGAGCTTCAGTAATCTCTGCTATGGAAAGAAAAAAAAGAATTATCTTGGAGATCCCTGGGGAACTGAATTTCACCTTTTCTTATTCAAGACTTCCTGCTGAAGATGAAGGGTATGCAAGTGGTTTCTTTACAAAGCTTGTGCTATTGACAAGTTCACTGAAGTGTACCAGCTGAACATTTGGAAGAAAAGCAGGGAAATGTGTCCTGTGTTTGAATTTCCGCTTTGCTTGTAATAATTGTTTATTTCTTTCTTCCCCTTTAACTATTAAATTGACCTTGGAGTAATTTTCTGGACTAATACTGTGACGATACATGTCGGGCGCCAGTAGGATGTGATATCGAAGTTCAGAAAGGAAATGGGGGTAAAATTATGTTCTGGAGATAAGAGCCATGCCAGCAATAGTAGCTGAATGTTCATGTTGCCCCATGAAGATAATAGCTTGTCTGTGGTGAAAAACCAGGCTTCTAAATGGAGAGGTTTCCTCTAAAAGAAAAAAAACCCACAATATTTTATTGTGGCTGCCTTTGTTGTATTGATGAGGAAACCATTTACTTACGTGGGGCTTTTGAATGAGAAGCAAATGTGCAATTTCTCATATTATACGATGCATTTTTGTCTGATTCAAGGCTTTCGTATAACTTTCATTTTGTCTCCAAAACTCCAGCTTCTGCCTGGATTTGTCTTATCTGTTCATAGTGTGTCCAGAAATAACTCCAGTAACAGAAGTGGTTGGTTTTACCTCAAAGGCACACTTTACCATGCACAACTAACACACATACACACAGAAGAAAATGATCTGCCTAGTTATGCTTTCAGAAATTTATTTCACATTATTGTTTTTTTGTAATATATCTGTACTGGCTACCAGTTTTATAGTCAAGGTAATTTCTGCAATTTTTTAAAGCGTATTTCCTTTTCTATTTGGGTAGCCAGTGTAACAGAATCCTTTTGGGCATGGGGTCTTCGAATGCTGTATGGTATTTCTTCTGTTGCTTAGAGATAAAATTAAGGCTTTCGGATAATGTTCAGGTTATTGTCTTATGAACTAGTTTCTAATTCCCTGAAATAACCCAGATTCCTCTCCTGGCAGGCTTCTCAAATACAGAAAAAGATTGTGAATGCACTCAGGTAACTCTTATTCCGTGGACGGTGCCATTTCACAAATGTGAAATGCTATGGTAATCCTAATCAAAGACAAAAGATCAAGCTTAAGAGAATGGAGATGAAAATATCTTTGCTTTTTACACTCTTTTTGTGCAGAAAATAAAGAATGTGTTAGTTAGGAAACTATGCCTTTTGAATGAGGACCAAATTAGATTTTGTGCAATTTGTGCAATTTTTTAATCAGTGCTCTTGGATGGAACATTATGTCATACCTTCGCTTGTGTATCAGATTAGCTTATCTTCAAAAGAAGTGGGGGGTATGTTTGTGAATTTCAGGTCGTCCTGTTTTTCCACTAGAAGCTAACGTAAAATTGTTTTGAATCATTCTCTGTTCACCTTTCCTTGTGAAATGGAGCTACAAATTACTCTGATAGAGCATAGTAAAGCTTTTTGAGATGTTAGGAAAGCAGGCAGCGAGGGCGGCTCATACGAAATATCTTCATGGGCTCTGATGATAAAACGCAAAGCTTTCTTGATCTTAATAATAAATCTGTGGGCCTCCCAGGTTGAAAGGGCAAATATTCCTGATTCTTTCGTGACCCAGCTAGATAAAGATTTCAGCTGTTTGTGTTTTTTCGGTTTGTTTTTTTGTTTTTTTTTTTCAGTTTGCTACAAAGACCTTTGAAGATCTAACAAGGGAGCAATTTGGACGGTCGATTTGTTGGCTGTGGTCTCACAGTGGGTTGGTGGGGTTACAGCCAAATCTTAGCTACATACACACATCAACACACACGCACATAAACATACACACAATGAATAGCCACGTTTTTAGATGATTCTCATTTTCGTGTGATTGAAGGTCTTAACCCAAATTGCCATGAATCAGACAGCGGTGAAAAATGAACCTCAATTAATTTCCAGAGTTTTCATATATTACACATGATTATTGTGTTATTGTGTTTTAAGTTTCATTCAAATAGTGCATTTTTGATGTCTTAAAGGCTACATTGGTAACAATTTAAAGAAATCCTGCTCAAAGTCATTAGATGGGCTTCTTTAGTCTCAATGTCCAACTATACAGAAGACTGTTAATATTTAAAAAGTCTTTCTCTAGGATTTAACAAACAAAATAATTGCACATTCTGTTAGCTGTCTTGTGTTGTTCTCAGTGGCTGTAATCTCTGTTATAAAGGGATAATTGCTGAGTAGTGGCTGACATTTATGTGGATCTAATGCATATAATCTGGCTTCTTTCACTCTGAGGGGGGAGGCACTTTTGCTGAGGACATTGATCAATTTTTCAAAGCTGTGCAGCTGTGCATGACTGTGCATGACTGTGCATGACTGTGGAAATTACTTTTTTGCGCTTCCCAGTTGTAAATGAGGCTGCGGTGATGAGTGTGACAAATTTTAAGTCACTTGTGTTGTGTCACGTTAGATAAACAAAACTGCATTATTAACTATTGTCTTACAAAAGCAAAAGAGCGTGCCAATAACTACATTGGGCTAGTTCCTTTTTTTGGTCTAAATTATACCGGGTGGGCCAAAAGTAGGTATACAGTTTTTTATTTTACAAATAAAAGTTATTTTTAAAAGTAGGTTTACAGTTTTTATTTAACAGTACTGATTTGGTGTTCAAAATGTCCTCTCTCAATGTTGATACATTCCTGAAGCCTGTCCCTGACACTGTGACACAGTTTAGAACACAGGTTAGCATCAATGTCCACAAATGCTTGCGAGATGAACTCCTCCAATTGATTCACAGTGTGGGGCTTCCTCTCAAAAAACTTCTCCTTTCATACGCCCCCCCCCCAAAAAAGTCCATGGGTGTCAAGTCAGGTGAATGTGGTGGCCAGTCAATGCTGCCACGTCGCCTGATCCAACTCTGGCCGTTACTTTGTAAAAGAAAAAATGTATACCTACTTTTGGAAAATAAAAACTTTACTTTGTAAAATAAAACTGGTATGTCTACTTTTGGCGCACCCTATATTTCAGTAAATATCTTATATTAATATTAATTAGTGCTGTCAAACGATAAAATTTTTAAATCAGATTAATCACAGGGTTGCTGTGGATTAATTTCAATTAATCACGATTAAATATCATTCATTTTTAATTTATATTAATCGCATTTCATTTTGCATGAGCAAACAGACTCAAGAAAAAAGGGAATATATATGCACTTAACATGTTTATTGAACATCTTGAACATTCATGTTAACAAAAAACTCTTTCTAAACATTTATCCTCATTAATGTTACTCCTCTTTCAGCCAGTTATTAAATTCGACTAACCATGAAATCCAATTCTAGCCCGGTTAATTGCCATTGTTAGCAATATCGGTTAACTCATTACGCGCGGTGCTTTACTAGAACTCTTTACGTGCTTTACGTATAGAACGTAGCAACACGTCCACAGATAAGTTGGATGGTATAGTGTGTGAGCCACAAATGAGAAGTTGTGCTTAAACAGTATAAAACTACAACTTTCCCTTCTGTTGATAAAGGGCACAGCCATCTTGGATTCTGAACTCAGGAACCTCTGTACTGCTCCGAGATATTTCTCGTATCTCAGAGAAATGGGAGCGTGCATGTCGTCACTTCCGGCTTCAAAACTCGGAATCTGAGTTCCGAGGGCAAATGGAACGCACCAAAACTGCTCGAAATGCATTGACAGAGACATTTCAGAGATTTTGAATCATTCTACGCTGCAGATGGGTTAATTGCGTTAAAAATTTTAATCAGATTAATCATGATGATGGATTAATCTGAGTTAACCCGTTAACTTTGACAGCCCTAATATTAATATAAGCATATTAGTAAACATTCCATATATCGTCTAACTTCTTATGCTGGTCGGGGTCACCTAGAGCCTATCTACGGAAGCATAGGGCACAAGGGTGAGATACACCCTGGATGGGATGCCAGCCCAATCACAACTTGTACAGTATGTGAAATTTTGAAATTCCACTTCTAAATAATCTCACTGCTTGTCTTTGTGTTGCAGGTGGAAACCAATGTGGAACAGGGAGAACATGCAAACTCCACACTGTTAAGATGAGATGGAAGTATGGAAGAATTGGTCCGCAGTGTGGCTTATAGACTAAGGGCATTTTATTGATAACTGAATTCACAAAAACCAAAAACAAACCTGACCATGAGAGGTGAAACAAAGGCAGCAGCGTAAAACAAGAACTAACAAGGACTAAACGAAACATGAGGAAAAACTAAACACCAAATAAGTACTAGAAATGCAGGCAAGAAACACAATCAGGAAACATGCTGGAACAAACCCAATGACCGACTGAGGAATAGAGTAAGGGCAGGCACTTAAATGCACAAATAGATGACAAGGGCAAAACATGAGACAGGTGTAAGCTGAAACAAATAAACCACTAAGGACTAGGGGCAACAAGGAACAGGTGTAGGTCATTAACAATCAACAGGAAGTAAAGACTAGGAAACACTAACACAGGACATTCAAGGAGAACAAGACAACTACAGAACAGAACACAAGCAGGGGCATCCTGTCACAAAAACACAACAACAAGAACCAATGCTAAAATAGTAAAACACAAGAAAACAAGGGGAATACAAGATTAACCTTCGTCCTGTGTTAGCTTTCTGTACGCATCTCTTATGGTAGACGGGTTGGTGCCGACCTGTGTCTTAAATCAGCCATGAAATACCCTCAAAACTATTATTTATCATCCAATTTGTTTCTTACCTCTTGGTTACCTTGTTAGGCTTCCTTATCCAT
>JAODKC010000095.1:19111982-19134723 GCA_026777985.1 Mormyrops attenuatus | reverse complement strand
CAAAAAACACAACTGAACCCAACTCCTACTCCGCGTAACCCCCCCCCCCCCCCCCCCCACCATTTAGAATTACCTTAACCAATCAGAATCCCACTCCAGTTCCATCCTGTGTTGCATTACCTCTGTTTTTATACATCGATGTTGTTGTTCTGTTTAATGTCTGTGGCACTATGTTGGATTATATTTATTGTACAATGTTGTGTTGCACTACTGTTCCTTGCTCTCTACTGTACAGTAACTTTCTTGACAATCCTTCTTATATTGACTATACTGTATATTACATATCTTATTTGTCTACATTGCTGTGTTGTCTATATACTGTTCTTGTCACTGGTCCTATACTAAACCAGAACCGATTCCTTTTTGTTCCAGTAAATATTTCTGGGTATTAAAATTTGAATACAGACAAACCTGTCCATATTCAAGTTAAAAAAATACACTGCTGTAATACAAGCTACAGAACAGAGATAATCTGAAAAAGTGATTTAATTTTTATAGAGGTGATGACTTTGTCACATCCTCATTCAGTCTCATACAAAGACACATTTATTTTACTCCCCTGAATTCCAATAACTGTTTTAGGCTAGATGAGGAGTGATGATTAAACCTGACTGAACGGAAGCAGCGGCTATGGCTCCATTGCTTTTGTGGTTATTCCACCGCATTCAGCATTCATTTCTCCATGTGAAATCTGTTCTGGTCTGTGATTCAGTAAAACGCTATGTGTGAGATGTGGACCCCTACATCTTAAACATACTCACCATGACTAACTACACCTAGAAAGGCTTGTCACCAATAGATTTTATCACTGCAGAAATAAAAATCTGTCTTCTAACTTTTGGTGTAGATAATAAGATATCTCCTTTAACAGCAAAGATGACTTTTTCAGACGTAACATAGTTCTGAGAATGAAAATCTGTCTTACCTATCAAAATAAGGCTGTTATTAAAGAATACTCTGTGCTGTACCAAAGGTAGGCTGGATTCTAAATCACAACGTGTTCCCCATCTTATCTGTGCTGGAAGCTTCCAGAAATTCTGCTTTATTGCTGAGTTTACAATTTCTGTCACACCAAGTAACCATGAAAATTCCCTTTTGAAATCCCATTGACAAGGGGTACTTATTTCATTATGGCAAGCTTAAATAAACTTCTAGGAACATTTAGACCCCTTTCTGGCAGAGTTCTTGATGCGATGGGAATGAGTTTTGACATCAGGAGTAAGTATTTTGGAAGACATGGCTTCAGATGACTGGGAGAGAACTGTGTGAACCCTTCTGGGGGATTTTCTTACATGCTCATAATTTTGGTAAACTTGAACATTTATGAATCGAGCTATTAGGACATGCAGGTTTTTACAAATTACAAGAATTTGACATTTGGTGGTCAAAAATCTGTTGTCCAAACATTATAGGGGATGGCACAAACAAACTTATCCTGATTATACATAATAAAACATTTGAAATTCCAGATAAAATTCAAGAAACACTGCTGCTACACCCAACCCCTTGAAACCTGACTAGTGATCACTGATTCATGGGATTTAAGCAGGGACATGCAAAAAGAATGATAGTGTCGGACGCCGGGGCGGAATTCTTGGCCATGGCGGCCGTCTGGCACCAAGACAGACTGCGGAGCTGGCGGAAAGCAATCTATAGAGGCCATCGAGTGACATTTCCCATTTAATAAATCAGGAGATTCGGCTGAAAGAAAAAATGGGGCCACGGGGCATCTGGCGCTGGGGTCTGAGAGCAGTGACTCGACGATAACCAAGCAGCGAGAAGAAAGAGATGGATAGAAATGATATCCATCCCACTGGAGTTCGCATTCGAGTTAATTTCCAGCGATACGTAAAGCTGACATGTGGAACGTTATCTGTCGCTGTTCATTAACAGAGATAAATAGTACTGCAGTATTTGATGACGGAATGAAATTCCAGCAGTAGTTAACAGGGCATGGATATTTAGTACTTTAAAATCAGACTAGAAGCTGTTATCAAATGGTGATGCTAGCCTGCGTTTCCCCAACAGATGATCGTTTATCCTGTGAAATGCACAAACCTCAGATTAACTTTTACAATAGTGATGTCATATGCTATTTATAGAAAGCAAGATATTGGGCATCTTGATATGGTCACAGCCCTGTCTGTTCCCTGATGGGACCAAACTATATTCTGCTTAGACACAATGATAACTTAATTGGAGGAAAGACTGCAACATGGAAACTGGTCTAGCTGAAAATTAGCTAAGAGTTTGAATTAGAAGTAAAACAAACTGCTTTAATATTGTACCTTAGGTTAGTAAAGTTAGCCTGAGATAATCATGTCTTCAATAACTGACAATATGCTGTAGTTTTAAGCAGACACAAACAAAACAGGCAGAATATTCTCCATTACACTAAGAGTCTAAACTAGTCTGAACCTCTTCCAAAGTTCTTGGAGGCAAGAATATAAAATTGCTCTGTGTGGTTTTGTGGTTTATCTCTATTTATCACCAGGACTGTAGCAGCAAAGCTGGATTAGTTCTTCACAAAACAAATTACAGATGATTCATGTTAAATTCAGAAGAAAAAATAGAGAATTCTTTATAGTTTTTATTGTTTAAATGTTGATTGTTTGGCCTTTATATTTTTATAGCATCAATACCTAATTGTTCAGTACCTGTTGTAAAAAGGTGTTTTTGCCCTTTTTAAATTCTAAATGCCAGATGTAGATAAGTCACAATATCTTGAGCATTCTGCCTGTATTCTTATATTGGTGGAGATAAGTGATATTTATGTGCAAAGAAATCTAACAACACAGAGCTGTGATGATTACTAGAACAGCAATATGTTTCATGAAATACCTGTATGAAATCCAGAATATGCTGCTGCCTCTGCTTGGCAGTTGCAATTTCTGTGTCTGAGATGGCTTCTCGTACGGCCTGCTGAGTAATGAGTGCGTCGAGGTCCAGCACGGAGGACAGGCGACAGTACAGACTGATAAACTTCTCCTTGTAAGTGCAAAAGTGAACTGCAAAACAAAGAGCGTGCATTAAATAAGCCTGAGACCTCACACTGAGAAACAAGCTTCACAAATATAAATGACTGCTTCATAAAATATAAACATCATAAAATGTGTAATACATACATAACATGACATATATAAATAAAATGTATAGATAAACACACACACATAGATATTACAAATTAAAAGAATTTGACATTTGGTGGTCAAAATTCTGTTGTCCAAACATTATAGGGGATGGCACAAGCAAGTATTTTCCTAATTATATGTAATAAAACACTATAAATTCCAGATCAAATGCAAGAAACACTGCTGCTACACCCAATATGTACATGTGTTTTTATTAAAGCATATATATTTCTAATCTCAGACCTACATGCAGATGTGAAGGATTTTGTTGAAGGTACAGAAATATATGAGTATAACAGGGACATTAACAATTTGCCATTCTCTTTACAGGTGTACCTCACCAAATGGCTTGTAGGGTAGGCCGCAGCCAGTGCCGTGCCTGTGATTTATTGGCGGCCCATTGGGAGCCAGGCGAACAGATAGGAATCTGTGGATTTTTATAAGGCCACTGAGCTAATACTGTAGCCGAAACAGAAGCCAGTCTACCTAGCTCAAACATTTGAAGAGGGAGGTTGAGGAACCCCGAGTGTAGGGTGTAAGGATTAGTCTGTCCCGGGGCAGTGCAGACGTCGTCTGAGGCGGGTAGCAGAAGAAGAAAGGACACATTGTGACCCAGCTCCAGCACCTCCTGTGTGTAGAGACGGAAGTGCTTGGCCTACAGAGGGACACACGCACACAAGTGGGGGGTTAGAGGGTTACAGAATGGCATGGGGACCTCGCATACCTGCACACATTACGGGCCTGCACTTTTACACAACCTGTCATTTATGCGTTCAGTCTGCCTGAGCAATGCACGGTACTGTATATGCATGCATGTGTGTGTGGGCGCGTTCACACGTGTGTGCATGCGCTACACAAAAGAGCACTATTTCGTGAATTGTCCACACTTCCCAACAAACCCGAGCGGATCTGGCGGATCAGAATGATGGCAAGTGCTTCGGCTTAACGGAGCACAAAACGTCCCGCCTTTCTGTCCAATTTGCAATGCTTAGCTTTCATTACCTACACAATAGGGAGCATTTGAGAAACGTAGCTGCCGGATTCTCCAGGAGACATACGGCAGTAAAGCTTAACGGCGAGGCTGTGGAAAATACAGTTTATGACTCAGAGCACAAAATGTAGAGCTGATATAAAAGCGGCAATAAATCTCGGAGCAAAAGGGGAAACGGCACGGACCGTGGCAGCTGAACGCGAGAGCACTCTGCGAGCGGGCCGGCGAAAGTCCACCGCATTCGCCGTGATTCATTTCACAGGTCACGGGAAAAAACACATTTTCACAAACTCAGGATGTTTCGGCAAAGGGAAGCGTCGACAGTTGGCATTAGCCGAGGCTCCAGACTTCTGGTGTGCATGAGCGGTCTTGTGTTTTTGAAAAGTCTGGGATGACAGGACCCAGGTTTCGGAGCGCCTGAATGACGGCAGTGGAGACTTCGCTTCCCACATATGACACACGGACTTAATCAGCTCCTCGCTGCTTTGTATGTTTTTGACAGAATGAGAGCTCTGATGGGCATGCGGGAACGCTGCGATGTCGGGGAGAGTATCGCGCTCGGCCCTTTACCCAACCGCAGATAAGGAAAGAGAATAACGAGTGAACTCTGGGCCACACTCACGTGCCTGCGGCTCGTGAAGTACCTGGTGCAGAGGTAGATTGATCTGTTTGAGCAAGCCTTTCACGGCCATCTGGAGCTCGTAGAGGAAGAGTGGGTTGTGGCAGTCGCTGGTCTGATCCACACTTTCCACATGCGCTGGGCCAGACAACCTCTGCAGCCAGTCCCACTCATCCCTAAGCATCAAGGACAGACGGTCAGAGTAAGCAAACACATAGCGTGATTTTAGCCCCAGAGTGACTGCATGCTTTCACATATCACTTCAGTCCTGGCATCTGTAGCATCATCGAGGCTCGAAGTATGAAGTACCTTCAGCGTCAGCCATATATTTGCACTAATGTTCTGTCTGACACTGAAGTATTATGGCGTACGCGGATCCCCACATGTGCCAAGACACAGTAACACTCAATCGCGCCTTGACTTAAGAACAATGGGGACCATGCTGTTGCTTTGGGCCAAACATTCCACTAATCTAAACCGTTATAAGATATGAAAATGTGCATAAAATATCTGCCCGGAATGCACAAAAACCTTTTCCTGGTGAGAAAAAACAGATGCCTAACAAAGCACTATATTGAATGTCTCTTTTGAGGTTATGAATTATGACAAAAAGAGAAAATTCTATAAATGTAAAACATTTTCCTTGATTACAAATAATGGTTAGTATTCTGATTTGCAAACATAAAAAAAAGGCTGATTACAATTAGCAGGCGGCACTAGCAACGGTATGAAGAAATGACATTCAAAATAATTTTCATTCTCTTTTTAAAACTTCAATTTAACTACGTCACTGAGTCCTGCATCTTGGGGTCTAATTCAGCAGTTTCCCTGTAGATGCTTGAACAGCAAGACAGAATGAGTGAGAGACAGATACACACTGAAAGCAGTTTGTTCCAGCACAAGAGGACACACCAGTGCCTGTGAGGCATGTTTGTGGGGGGGGGGGGGGGGAAACAGAGGTTTTCCCTCGGGCTGAAAATGGGCATCATATCGTGTGCGCCCCACGTCTGGGACACGCCGGCCTCCTGCGGACTGCCCCAGTCCGACACATGGAAAGCAATAGTAAATTTAGTGTTTTACTGCCACATTGAGTGGTTGGATAATATGCTCCCTGTCTAGACCTACCTACTGGGGTCAAAGCTCTGACCTGAGATTACAATAAATAAATAGTTCATTCACAGAACAAAAACAAATAACATTTTTGTTTTGCCTATTAAAAATGTCCATGTGAAGAAAAGTATGTGTGCTCATGCTGAAGAGTGATTACTTAAAACCCCAGCGAAGAAACCCCCCCCCCTTTTCTGTCGCTATACATACTCCTTCGCTTCTTTCTAAATTCAGCCATTGAGGGTGTTTTTTTTCTCATCCGAGTTTTCCTGTCTGCGAGGCAATGGGGTACCGTGATAAATTGCCACACTGAAAAATTGCACAGGAGACCTCGAAGAGTGTCGCCAAGACCTTTCGCATGGAAATATCCCTGCTTTTGAATATAAATCTTTAATTAAATACTCAAGTTGCTTGATTCAAGAGTGAAACGCATTGCAGCATGTAGCTGAGGTGCCTTTTGCAGCATGTAGCTGAGGTGCCTTTTGGGTTTTCAATAGGCTGTCTCATTTGGAATGAAGAGAAAAGACACACACGCAGCTTGGTTTTCTCTGTCTTTCACCTCACTCTCTCAAGTGTACGTCTGCGTTCTTCTGGCTTCCAAGAATCCGCAAGCTGCAGCCAGCCGGCATTGCAGAAATACTTCTATCTGGCTGCTACAGGCCTAGTTAAGAGGAATAATATCTGACAGTGCCCAAATAAACAGCTCCACACGAGGGGCTTCCTTTTACAAGGAGTATCGAATGGGGCGGGATTCCTCAGCAAGCCTTCTGGAGCGCCGACTGCGACGGCGGGGGCCAGTCGCATAAAACATGCTCAGGCTGTGGGTGCACATCACGAAGTAAGACAATCGCTGGTGGCGAGAACAGGGCGACCCTTGTTCCCTTTGTTTCCTGAGCTAGTAACGCACAGCAGTAATTCATTGTGACCTGCAGTATTAAAAAAAAAAAAAATGACACCATTGCTTGAACATGGGTGTCGAAGGCTCACCGTGAGACATTCCAGTTGTCCCTGATCTTGTAGTGGCACAGCATGTTGGGCACCCTTTGAGGAACCAGCACCTTGATCTGGTCCACAGAACTGCTCAACTTCAGGAAACCCAAGTAGAGACCAGACGAGAGCCGGTGCTGACTGCGTCTCTGGTAGGCCAAAATATCCTGAAGAGCACATACGGTCGAGTTAGACATTTTAGTTAGAAACTGAACATCTGGGAGCCCACAGGAAGTAGCCCTACATCAAGAGAGGGCCTTGTGTGTCAGAAGAACAGCTGGGGGCGTGCCTGAATGGTGATGAGCAGGATGTCAAGTGCTGTGGGCTCCTCCGGCGTGGAGAGCGACTTCCTCTGACTCTGCAGCTTGGACACCTGCATCCATTTTCCGTTGAAGAAGTAGAGGCTCTCCACCTCTCTGATGGTCACCAGGAGGACGTTCCCATGCCTATCTTTGATGGGCTCATAGTAGACGCGGCCCAGGTTGTGCGTGCCTAGGAGATTCTGCGGGGTAGTCATGTGACAATTTTCACATCTGACATAACAATGGCACAGGAAAAAAAATATAGTAAAAGTGCCCCAAAGAAAACTGCAGGGATTACAGGAGAGTGGAAAAACGTTTGAGCTTTTGAGTCTCTACCAGGCTCTCTTGTTTTCCTGAGGCGTGTTACTTTTTAGACAACAGCAGCGCGTGAGCACTCCAGAGGCACAGTGCTAGTGTCAGCTCCCAAGCGCTCTGATTAATTGTTTCATTTCCCCCTCATAATGAGCTGGTAAACAGACCCAAATCCTCATTAGGCTGTGCCTTCAGACAATTCATTCAGATGAGCAAAGTAATGATTCGGGCTTGTAGAGGGGGGTAGCAATCTGGCAGCTGGGATGCTGTGAAAACAGCATGACTGAAAATTCAGTGCTACAACATGATAAAATCCGTCTTACTAAAAGGTCTTGCTAAATGCTGTAGCATTACACCATCTTAGCGCTACCCTTACTCTGAACCTACGCTGGATGAATTTATGCAGGTTTCCAAAAAGGAGATCACATGCTGTTAGGATGACCATCTAATCCATGTCAGGGGGGACACTATGGGCTAGGACAGGGTTTGCATAATACCATTTCAATTAAAACGACCTGGATTCCACTTTAGCACTGAGTTCTTGTGTGCTGATTGGTCAGTCTCCTATAATCATCCATGTGTCACTAATGTTAATGTGAAACAGCTGGGCGAGTCTTTCAATCAAGGAAACAAACCAGTAAAAGGCACAAAAAGAATTGAACTAATCAGCCAAGCACAGGAGCCTTTCAGTTTTAAAGTAGCTCATAGTGACCCCCCTGACATGAATTACCTGGTCACCCTACATGCTGTATGCAATACAAAAATGTGATAAGTTCCTATGCTCCTTTGTGTAAGGTGTAACCCAACTATATATGATATTTCTGTTCGCACCAATCTGCTTTCCTTTAAATCTGCACATTAACAGTTTCGCAAGCGACAAAATACCAAAAAAAGCCAAAGCGAGTGAGTAATGCAGCCTCAGATGGCTGCTGAAAAACAGGCTATGTGTCACTGTATGCGGCAGACGTCGATGGACTAGCTGGGCGTGATCCGTCTGGTAGAGAGGATGGACAGGCATCTCCCGGCTCTGTGAAGTGGCTGATAATAAGCAAAGGCTGGTTTGACGGAGCCAGCTCTGACCTGGAGCTGAGCAGCAGCGGCCAGCATCTTCTGCCGGGCCTGCAGTGTGGACGAGGAGGACATGGAGACGGACATGCTCTGTCTCAGCCACCGCACGTCCTCCCACATGCAGGAGAGCTGCCAATCGGCACAGGTGGAGTCAGTCATGGGCCCGGATTACACACACATGCATATATGCATGAACGCACAAACGCACATATAGAGAGAGATACTCTGTAAATTGCTCTAGCCATCCATCCATCCATTTTCTGTAACAGATTGCCCCATTCAGGGTTCGGGGGGTTCAGAGTCTATCCCGGAGGAGTCGACCGCAAGGCAGGGAACAACCAAGAATGGGGCGCCAACCCATCGCAGCATCTGCTCTACTGCTGCAGGCTAAATGTTCTACCTGTGACACACCTATCCAGTCATTCTTCTATGTCCTCCACGGTACAGTTTACTTAGAGAGAAGGACAGTAACCCAGCATACCTTAGCGAACCATAGAAAGTCCTGCATGAAGGAGCTGCTGTAGGAGTCATCAATCTCCACGATGGGGATCTGGTCCTCGTTGGTCACCAGAAGACTGTCCTTGTGATAAAACACTGCTGCCACATAGAGACCCCTGCAAATAATGAGATTAGGAGCGCGGCTGATTTCATTATGTCACGCCGGGCTGTGCCAGAGCGGGCTGAAATACAGTCTCGACCGGTGTAATTACACACAAGGAATAGGTTAGAAGCCAAATAAACTGATTAGGTGTGGCGTTTCTCCAAAGCCGACTTATGAAAAGACAATGTAATACCTGTGATGGGCTGAAGGCTAGATATTATTATCTCAGCCAGACATTTGGACCATTGGTCTTGTTTTATTATTAATAATATAACACATTGGAGAAATGCTCTCATGTTATTCACAAAAGAACAGCTCCTTGATACTGCTCCAACAACTCTAAAACCAGGCACTGTAAAATTTGCTAAAGTTGAAGCTGTAGATACACATGTATATGTTGCAATCTATTTCTGCAGAGGTACAAGTAAGGTATACAAGGTAAGTGTTTGATAACTGTACAAGGGCTGGTGGAAAACACTAAGCATTAGGATGACGGAAAAAAATGCTACCACAATGACCTTTTCAATGTCTTTACAAATTTGTTTGAAGAATGGAAAAGGTGTTTAAGGCTTCGGGATACGGACTGCTTCCGGCTGGGGTTCTGAAGCTTAGATGTATCTAAGAAACACAAGCACAAAGAGAAACCATTAGATTGAAACACACAGCTGGCATCTATGCTCTAACAAAGACATATCAGGAAATTTGACCTGGATAAACCACTGGCACAGGGATGTTAGAAAATGAAAAACACATTTGACCAGTGAGTGACTCCTTGGCCTATACAGGGTCGTAGGGGTCCGAAGCATATCTCTGAAGGTACAGATACAACGTAGGGAATAACCTAGAATTGGGTGATAACCCATCACAGAGTACATAAACACATCATTCAGGTGATGGGCAATTCGGTAACTCTCATTCACCAAGGTATGTTTTTGGACTGTGGGGGGAAACCAGGGAAGGAAACCCCACAACAACACAAGAAGAGCATGGAAACTCCACACACATGAAGCCATGGCAAGGACTTGAACCCTGTTCCCAAAGCTATGAGACACAGTGCCCACCACTGCACCACCATGATTCCTCAAAACCTAAAAATGTTCTTTTATTTTTTTAATAAAAAGTTAAAGAAACTATCTTACAACTTGACAATTAAGTACATCACATGATGCGATGGGTCTAGAAAAGGATCTTCATTACAAAACACAATGGAGACAAGCTGAATTGAGGGAAGCAGTATTACTAAGCAAATACGAAACATAAACCAAACCATCAGAAAATGCTTTTGAAAGATTCCAAGCTTTTCTTTTAATAAAAGAAAAAGGTTGAGGGTCTGAATGTCTTCAACCCAACAGAGCTCTCCTGACTGACAAGCTATCTCTGCTTTTTTCAGCTACAAACTGTATCTTTCAGTTCCTGCTGTCCGATCAGCCACGCATTTCAGTGATGGCAATCTTCAGACGCCCTTGAAATCAAGCATCCTGCAACTGCTCTCATGCAAACGCCTGGCAGACGAAACAGTTCACTCTGCAGAAAATCTGTTTATGCGTCAGATATAGGTCACACTACCTATCATCCAGATCTCCTGAGATGGATTTATGCTGTACTGAATCACCTCAGCTCATCTAACAAACCCAGGGCTAATTCAATTTTTTCCTCACAAAGCCACTGTTTCAAAGTATCTCAGCTGTAAATAATCAATTTAGAACTGCAATCCCACTCAAACATTTCAGTAATTAAAAAGTTCTGAAAGAGATTCCTAAGATTCACATACCAGGCAGACACTGAGAATTCATAACACCAAAGCTACATAGTTAGGAAAAGTGGCAAATTATATCAATGGCATTTCACCCTATTATGGTTAATTGTATGACACTGAAAGTGCACAGCATTTCATATCGGACAGTTTTAAAATGCCGAAGCTGCAGTCATAATTAAGTCATATTTACAGTGCTTAGAAGACCGATTTTTCAGGAATACTGGAACATCATTAAAGTGTCATCTGGTCTTGTCTGTACGTGAGAAATGGAGATAAAGACTATTCATCACTGATCAGCACCTGCTGAAGTCCAGTTAAGTTTCCATAGACTAAGGTATAGAAACAACACAACCCAATAAAGTTCTGGAGATTTTATAAATTGAAAAACACAGAACTTATGCTGGTGGCAAAGCCACAATATATTCCAAAAAAAATAAAAAATCCATCCAATGGCTGGGACACGGTTACTTATGAAGTCTAGATTGGAATAATGCTCAACATGAAGATACAATACAGCAGATGATCTGCAATGATGAAAGTGAACTTTGTTTATTTATATTCTACGGCTTTCCTGGTCGTCTATTGTGTCGAAATACGATTCAGACTGCAAAATTAGCTCTCATTGTTAATCTATATTATTTTCAGTTCAGCGCGTTAAATCGTTTTGACAAGTGGATTACATGACATGAGTGCGTTGGCCTGTTATGCGGCCCAGATGTCATGGCTAATAAATAAATAAATACTTATTTTCATTTATGAGAAGCGAAAAAAAATGGATAGCTTTGATTAATGAGGTGGCACTCCATCTGCCTACTCTGCAAACAAAACATAATCGTAAAGTTTCGCTGCTCTGAGAGGGAACATTAGAGAAACATAAGGAGAGGGGAAGAATGGAACATTATCCATAACTTTTAGTAATTTAGAACAGGTCAACAGGGCCTTTTCAACACTCGCAAAGGTAGAGGGCTCATCTGTAATGATCACGGGCAAGACTTTCCAGGTCCTTCTGACAGAAGCAGCTTATATAACTGGGCAGAGAGTGCCTGTGAGAGCCAGCTGGGCTAGGGGGCGGAATGGCGGGGGGGGGGTCACTGTGTCTCAGGCAGGAACACAGAGCGCTGTGTGCGCCACACACCCCTTAGTCTGTAAGCAGACTCTCAGCCCCACATATACACATCATAAATTAAGATAACCTCCCCTTCAATGAATGTATTTTTCTCAGGATTTTATAGTAGTGTCATTGTACCAGTACTGATTAATTTTGCAGATTTATTTTCGAACACTGGCCCTCCAAAAATAAACTGTGTAAATATGAAACCACACAAGCACACGCATGGAGACAGATGGACACACACACATACACACACAGACATATTTACTGTGTAAATATCCCTGCTCGTATACAACACTGCGTGCGACTCTTTCAGTGTCTCATCATTTCAATAATTGCGTGTTAAACTTGATTTTTATCTAACCACTTCAGATCACACAGCACCAATCTGAATCTCCCAACTTACTATCAGCATAAACGTACCGTTACTGAGTTGAAGTACAAACATCAGCATGACGTCTACATTCCTGTCTCCTTCAGGCAAATTTGTACTACTACTATAAAGATAATGTTAAGGTAAAATTAAGAATATTTTGCACATAACAGCAGTACTTTTAAATTCTGAAGGACATTTAGTCTTGTAGTAAATTCTGCCTAGAGTTTGGAGAAAGTGGGTCTCACGACATTTTTTTTTCTTAGTGGGAGGCAATGGGAGTGTCTGTCCAACACTTGAAATAGCATGGCTGAAAAAAGGGCCTAATTCTCAAACAAATGAAGTCTTTTATATAAAATCAATTATACAGTATAGCTAGTGAGGCTGGCCCGCAGCCCCTCTGACATCATTAGTGTTGACTCATAAACAGATGAGTGATGAACACTTTTTCTTCTTCCTGAACGCAGTCGTATATAGTCTGGTAATGGAGCCAGTGTGTGTGAGCGCCGGGGCACTGTCAGCACCAGAAACAGCCGACCTCTATCCGCCACTGTGGATTAGCGGCCGGCACGAGGCCAGGCCTCCCCGCGGTCGCAAGATGCAGGCCTCAGCCTATGGACGGCGGGCTGCATCCCGCCTGCTTACTGCAAAAAGGTGTTTTCACTCTGCCGAGAGTCCGCTGGACGCCACTCTGCAAAAGCACTAGTGTACGGGCAACATGGGAAATGAGCAGACAACAAGATAAGTGTAAACCAAAAAGCATTCACCCCCCCCCTTCCCCCCCTTTACAAATACAGGGCTATGAAGCAGAGCAGTGTGTGGCCCGGAAAATGATACTGAAAATGCTATTTCAGAAAGAATTACATCAATAAAAAAATTCTTCCACGCTCCATTTACTCACTCTAATACAAATGCAAATGGCTAATATAAGAATAAGTGAGTAAAGCTGTGGTAATAGATGCTGACAAACCTGAGGCCAAGCTTTCACGGTGGAGAGGTAGCTATCAAACCATCTAAAATCTTAGATTTGGCTTATTTGCTTATTCAGACACAAATGAAAGGGCAGCACATTGAAAGCACAAGTACCCTGACATGGCTTAGTACAGCTGATATAATCATCCAACCACATTAAAAAGTGGAATCATTATAGGCAAATTTATCATTTCATATTCACTTCTGGAAGACATGGGGATACTGTACTTGACAGGCATTTTCTGGTAACATAATTCTTTCAGCTTGGTAATTACGTGTTATCACGAACCTCGTCTCTGTTACTGACTGCCAGTGATTTTATTCAATTAAAAGCAGTGAACTGTCCCTTATAATCTCATAAACTGAGAAGTGATCACCTCAGTTTGCGATAAATACATCAATCTTAACATTTCAAATGATTTAATATGTTTTGGCTCATTAACTTAAAATCTTTCAACTAGAACATATTACTTTTTTTTCTTCCCCTATCTCTCTCTTTAAGCTACACACTTCTCTCATATACACAAAGGCACAAGCTTGGGAAAATGTGCACTACAATATCACACTTAATGCGATAATCTCGATGATTTTAGGATACAAGATAAGATTTTTATACTGCAGATTTTAATATTTAATCCCAATTAATCAAAGTTGTTTTGGAGATGAATGTTCCTCTGACATTATTCAAAAACTATTAGCTAAATTGCAAGCATTAAGTGAGTTTGGCAAATAGAAAGTCTGAAACTGGATAAAAGTGTTCAGTATCTTCTGTTTTACAAAGCACCCCAACCTTTGAGCCAGAGACACATACAAGAAACTGATGCCATTCCTTTTCCTGGAAGGCCACACAAGCAATAATTCTGACTCTGAATCAGGAAAATAACAGTGCAAATATTTTCAGTCATCTGCTGAAATTTTTATGAATTAGCCAATGTCATCGCAATTCCCTTCTTATGGAAGTCCATGAATATTCCTTCCTCGATTGGGTATTTTCTGTCTTAGCCGAGTTAACAAAAGCTTACTTTAAACCCACGTAATCTTGCTGTAACCCACTTTTTGGGAGAGACGAGAACCGGAGATTTTTTTTAAGTGTTGTTTTGTTTACACTGCTATATCGTCACTGATTCTCCCTTGCTTGGATTTTGCTCAGAATTTCCCCCAATAAAATGTCTTATAACCTTAGCAATTTTGTGCATACTGTACCTGGCAATGTGTAGGAAGATGAGGGTGATAGACAGACAGTGCCAGACAGGGGGAAGAGACAGACAGGGGGAAGAGACAGACGGGGGGACCTGGGAGTCCCGGGCAGAATAAACTGTTAAGGTGAGTAAGCAAATTGAAAACAGATCTGCTGCCATGTCCTGCTGGTGAATATGCTGGCACCAGCATGGCCGCCCAGGTGCACCTCCCCCACCCCTCACCTCCGGCGCTGTAATGCTGGTGTGTAGCTCGAACCTGCTGCAGCAACCGCTCCATGGCTTCGATGTGGCCCCGGTACTTTGGCTCGCGCCCCTCACAATCTCTCCAGTCTGGGAAAAGTAATGGATGAGAGACATCACCTAAACACGTCTCAAGGGACCCACAGAGTAATGAAGGAAACCGGCCTCATCTCTCTGTCGTGTTTGATATAACCTCACATGACGCACGGGGCATTATT
Organism: Mormyrops attenuatus; assembly: GCA_026777985.1. Lineage (NCBI taxonomy): Eukaryota > Metazoa > Chordata > Actinopteri > Osteoglossiformes > Mormyridae > Mormyrops > Mormyrops attenuatus. Next base: position 19,119,736 of record JAODKC010000095.1, on the reverse strand, counting down.
CTCGCACTCTGCGGCAGATCTTTGCCTTTTCAGATCTACAGATTATTAGAATGCCGTCGCTTCTATGCTTCCTCCGGCTTTCATAAAATAAATCAGCTACCACGTTCCACGGAGACAAAACTGATACGGAAACTTACAGTCGGAGCAGATTCCGACTATAAACTGAAAGACATTCTCTGCCTTCAAGGATGAAAGTTTTCAGTCCATCTTCATGACAGAGTATTTTTGATTCTCTATCACTAGTGTTTAAAGGTAAACATCTTACATAAAAAGAAAATTATTAACAGACTGTACTATCGTTTACAAGTGGCCGAACTGCACGACCGAAACCAAGGGTCTGAGTATTTTTAAATTTCCACCACAATACTGCAGTAGTATTATTGAATGGAGTACTTCAAGGCAGCATTTCTTCACTAAACAAAATCATATGATAAGTCATGTGATAAACTTACTGGACGGGGCAGCTGAAGGAGGCAGAGATGGTTGTGGGGGGCTCCAGCCCTTCATATTATAGGCAGAGACTTGAACATAATAAGTCCTTCCCTGCCACAATGCAAAACAGACAAGGTGATTACTCATTCTGTCTTTGCTAGAATGGTATTAACACAGCACCATCAAACTGAAATAAATCTCCTTATTTATGTTGTGTATTAAAGGCAATATGTTGATCGCACGATATTTTTGCAAATGTGCTGCATACAAAGCGAGTGGGTGTAGTTGCCTCTGTATGTAGGGAGGGGTGACTGAAGATGCTCCACTCCATGTGGTGGAGCTGAATGGCAGCAGAGAAGGATGGATGTCTACAAGGGATTTGACCTCCTGGCTGAATGGGCCTACCGAGGAGACAGAGGTCACCGTTGGGCACAGACCCCCTGAGGGGGCTGGGGGCCGAGGCCTGGCAGACAGGCAGTGCGGAGCCCCTATCTGACCGCTGACCCTCAGAGATCTGGTGGGAAATTACCGCGGATTGCACCTTAGCTTCCCTCGCATGCAGCCAATCTCCTCAGATCTCTCCACATGACAACTCGCGAAAATCCTTTATGCTGTCTGCTTATTCCTTTGTGTATCGCGGATCACGAATACCAGACAAATTACGCTTAATGACTGGCGGCTGTTGCCAGAGGAATGGCGGATTTGGCGTTATTGCCAAGAGTGCTGAATAAAAATGTCAGGACCCGCCCTCTACTTTGCTAAATGTCGGCCTAGCGGGGGGTGGCGTTGGGAGGCTGCTCAGTGGAGCGGTTTGGCATTTACCGTAGTGAGCCCTGAGATTGTGCACCTCTGAGACTGCAGATTATCCAGGATCATTTCCCCTGCCAGCAAAGAGAAGTCCTTCAGGCAGCTCCACTCTACTGCAAGACAGACAGAGCAAAGCAGCCACTTCAGTACAGAGGTCTACAGCCAGGACCCCAAAGAGCAAGGGCCCTCACTGCAACACAGGACTTCTGAAAACATTCGTTAAATCCAAGCCGGTCAAACCACCAGTGATGTAAAACGAGCACAGCGACTGTATATAAATATTTTGAATATATGCTTAAATATGCTGATGCTTAGTTGACATTAATGGTTGCAATTTAATACAATTATTTTGACAAGGCAGCTGAGAAAGAATCTTTCATATGCATTTTATACATGAGCGTTTAGCTGTTTACAAGGGATGAAATTTCACTTCTTCGAAACAGAATTTTGGCTACCAAATGTTATCTCTTCATGAAATATTAACTCCAACCGCAATTTGTTATTTCAACAATATACAGTATGAAAACATATATAAATAATGATCGAATCGTTTATGGTACATTGACCTTGCCAAAGTTGTGCGCACTGTTGACTTTGGAGATATTTCATACTTGAAAACAAATCTGCGCAGTATTTCAGGGTCTGGCAGCGCTCAGTACTTTAAGGTTTGTGCAGAGAGCTCTGCCCGTTCGGAGTATGGTATCGGGTGAATGTGCTACTGATTGGCGTCTCTCCTGGTTTGCGCAAAATGGACAGCACTGCACTCTTCTATGAGCTTCTCTAAATGGCCACAAGGGGCTTCAAGTTACAGATGAATATCGCTCCCATCTACACATGTGCTGTACATTTGCAAGATGAATACAGATTTAAGAAACATATGGAATCGGGTAACAAAACCTCCTGTGCTTGATGTTCACTTCAAGGCGAGGATAAAGGTAGAAGAAGAAGGTGTGCATGTCTTGTAGCAACACACAATGCTCTCCAACCATGTGAAGCAATTAAAATGGGTCCACTGTAAACCTGATAGCTGAAGATCCAAATGGTCCCGCAGCAGTCAGCATTCCTAGCTGTAGAAAGCAGCCTGTCCTTGAGAAGTCACTGTGAGCACTTTGTGTTGCATAATGTGAGCACAGCACTTCATTCCATTTAAAGGAAGGTACTTTGTAAATCCTGATTTCCACTCATATTGAGCTGCTCACCTTGACTAGCCAGAGACTGACAAAAACAGGCACGATGTAGACTTCATCTGTATTCAACGAGAAGTGCTCAAGGACTTCACACTGCCGTCAGAACCGTCAAGAGAGAAGCAGCGCAAAGGTCTCTACTGCCTATTCCCTATTATCTCCCATGGTGCAAGCTTGCTAAATATAGCTCAGGGACACAAAGAAAAGCAAAAAAAAATCAACTATAATGTGGACCTGTAAATGAGCAATTTAATAAATAGCAGGGAAAAATTTAAGGCTAAATGAAAGGAAAAAAATGAACAGAAGCAGAAAACAAATAAAATTATACAGAACGTGAAAGAACCCAAGTCAAACAGTTCAAAAGAAGGGAAATCAATAGCAACAATATGTGAAAATTACCTACAACTGTTCCCTATCCTCCTCTCATGTAACAAGTCCAACCACAAGCTATACTCTTCTGAAACACCAGGCCCCTGAGAAATCTGACATTTTCATGCATGAGCTCTTAATGAGGCATGCTACCACTTACACAACATGACTGATCACTTACTCAATAATATCTGACGGCATGAGCCACTGGTTGCTATATAATGGGACTTCTAAGTCGTATTTTATACGCCATGATTCTGAGTGAAGCAACAATGGATGTAAGTAGGTTAATGGCGGTATGCTTTGATAGTTCATCTTGCGAACATGATCAATTCATGATTTCGATAGGGACTGAAGCATACATTATTATTTTATTACAGTATGTTCCAGGCTTACGAGAATTAAAGAAACATAGATCATCACTTTGAGAATATGAAACTGAGATTGTAATACATTATGTGTGAGTCCAACACCTCTAACCATTCCATCCATCCTTCCATCCATCCATCCATCTCACAACCTACAAATTCACAGGCAGCCACTACATGCACAATAAACAATGGGCATTAAAAGGACATTTAGTGCATCAGAAATGCCTTTTCATTTTGCTTATGTACTTGAGTAAGAAGCACATGCACTGGAAGCTAAGGGCTTTATGCGGTTTATTAGGCTGAGCAATATTATTATCCTGTATAAAAGGGTTGTGGGCCCATGCCGGCTCAGTAAATAATGCCGCTGCCTCCAGGTTTTGGGTTTGACTGTGGTCCAAGACCTCTGTGTGTGGAGCTTGCATATTCATGTGCGTATTCTCCTGGTAGCCTGGTTTCCTCCCACAGTCCAAAGGCATGCGGCTCAAGGGAATTGGTGATCTAAATTTCAATTAGTTGGACTATGGGTGCACATGTGACTGCCCTGTGATGGACTGGTGCCTTGTTCAGGGACTCTACATTGCTGTAATTGGGAGAGGTGGGGAGGGATGTGTAGGACCAGGGATTTGGGTGATAAACATTCACATCCTATTCCTAAGCGTAATTGTTTGCACCTGTCCCTCATTTCCCCTATTCCTCTTTCCTGTATATGTGTGTACGTCTCCCTTCCAGTAGCAAACCAGAAACCCAGTCTCAGAAGCAGGAAGAGCTGGCAAGAACAGCCGTCTTGTAGGGTTTTTCTAGCAAATTCACCATAGAGGTTTGGTTTTTTTTCCCCCTGCTCTGTTTATTTACTTTTACTCCTCTCTTTGTCCCTGATCCCTCGAGGAGGCAACAATCAATAAGCTATTCTTTGTAGCTCTTTCTGAATTTAATGAATGTAAGTTAAAATGCAGAGCAATGCACATATAAAAAAAGAGAAGGAAAAGCAACTCGTAAGCAGCAGACCTCAACCTTATTTATGCAGTATTAAGTAAAAAAGAAAAATGGCGGTCGGTGATGCTTAAACTAATGAGAAAAGAACTCTCCAAGAATAATTACCCACTTTTGATTCATCTTTCATTTCACTTTCCCTTACTTTTAATGATCTGTTCATTTTATATTAAATTTGAAACAGCACTTTGTCATTATGTCCACCATAATGAGAATGGTTGGGAACAAACCTTACACAATGGCCAGAACTGTCAACCGTCCGAATGAAGTGAACACAAACAAAACACTCTCTTAGTGTTTGCAGCAGGAAGTAGCAAGGAAAGAAAATATATAGCATATAAAGCCAATATATAAAATATAAAGCTAAAACCAAATGTTTTAGACCAATCCATGCATGTTTTATCTTACATCTTCCGTTATTTGTACTGTCACACTACTTTTTTTTTTTTAGCAAATGATCAGAATACAGGGAATCTGTAGTAAGTGCATTCCGTGTGAAAAACCCACAAAACATTTCCCTGAATTCTTCCACAGAAGAAGCTCACAGGACTCTCAGCAGTAACGGCAAGCGGCCTTCATATAACGTGAAGGGACATGGATGGAGACTGGAGGCCCAGTTGTCCAGAGAACGAATGAAAAGGCAACCACATTTCAGGCAGGTCCTGTACCCTCTCATTCCTGATCCTCACAAAGCAGAGCTCAGAGTTTGTGGAGTAAAACAAATCCCCCAGTAGCGTGGGCCTTCCCAGCCATGGATTTTCACTTTTCTGGGAATGAAAGGGAACAGCTTTTAGGAAAGAGAGATGGGATCAGCAACTTGCCACGACAATGAAGTAAGGAGCACAGACAGGTCAGCATGGTGCAGCGCCGAGCCCAGACTGCTGTATGCAGACGTGCAGCGCGACAGCAGGCTTAAGGTGTCTGATTAGGTCGGGGGACCATGGGACTGAATTACCACCAGCATAATGGCTTCAGTTTCACCATCATCTACTGGACTTTCAACACATGTGAACACAGACGCCTGAAAAGCTCGGTTTTTCCGCCTGCGTGTGTTCCCTTTGAATGAAGCAGTTCTTTTTGTCATCTCAGTTTTATTTATTAATAATAAATCAATTTTGTGGAACCAGATCCTAAATTATTTGGATCCCAAATGACTGGGCAGGAATTCATTTTTTTTATTTCTTTTTTAATAATGAATTTAGTCACTTAGTTGTAATTAAAGTATTAAAAGATTTTCAAAGACAAGTTAATAATACTTGTCCTGTCTTGTATGACTTCAGTTGTAAATCAGTTTGCAAGTAGATGATATATGTGTTGTATATCACAAAGTGCTGTATGCTAAAGCAGTTTGCTAGTTTGGTCATAATATTTATAACATAATTATGCTTTATAATCATTTCACTGCTTACCCATACAAAAATGTGGCTTAATTAAAAAACACACAATCTGGAAGTCAATATTTCATCACTTGCCTCATCACTAGCACCAAAATTCTGTAATCATCAGATAAAGTCATTGAAACATATCTGGTTTCTTCACGTAAGATAACTGCACATTTTCGGGACATCAAGGATAATCTTGAACCCATAGATCAAATCAACAATGCTGCTATTATTAAGGGATTCTTCCGGAGCTGTTTTTGTTGTTTGTATTTTAACCATGAAAATATATGAACAGTTAGAAAACAACCGAGATCGAATCTCATCCGCCTCAAAGACGACCAACTGAATGAAAATTATAAAAGAAAGCAGTAATTTTGGGTAAGCATGGAAGTAAATCAAATGATATTCTATAGGGCTGTTAAACAGAAAAACTCCATTTTGGCATTCCATCTTACTGTGGCTCCTGGTAAAAACCCAAGAATTTCTAATTTGACAAGGAGCCATTTGTCAGTGGAAAAAAGGAATTTTTATTCCTGCCCTACATTGTCTATAAGCATTGTCTAAGAATTGTGTAGTTAAATGCAACGGTCAAAAAAAATAGCAAAAATATATAGCAATTATACAGCGCTCCCCCAAACAGACTCACAATATGTCAAGAAAATGACTGATATTTCGGAAATTATTTCTAAATTTCACACAGAAAAAATGATCATATAACCAAAGTGACCAGTGCTTTCATTGCGCTTCCAAAAATTCTTAAATATGGAGGTATTTGAAGTAGCTAACAGTGATTATAACTGTTGATTGGTGCCATCAAAATGCGTGGAGATCTCTGCCAGTTTTCCACCCTGGAAAAGTGAAGCCACTGGGGTTTATTTTCAGCACTGACTTCCAATTAATCACTATTGACGTGCACAATTTCTCTGAATGATTCACAATCTATCCCTTTAGATTAAAAATCACCACAAGCCCCTGTTTGGAAAAGCGGATATGTCAGCAGCTCATTTTTCACGCTGCCCTACGTGCAAACGGGAACACACACTCGCCCTCACAACCTGGGTCAATGTTTTCGGACTGTTTTGACCTGAATCACGTTGGATTTTCAGCCTAATTTATTACTCTCGGTTCTTCTGTGCTAGAGGAGCCAAAAGGCTAAATACAAAGGAAAACAAACAAGCGTTTACGCCGCTCGCTTAAAGCAAACAGGTCTTAATGTCTTTGAAGTGCCGGGGACACAGAGGGAGGCCTGAGCAACGATGAGCATGGAGACGCTGTGCTCACATTCCTCTGCTGGCAAACGGGAGCCACCAAGAGATCGAGGGTAAAACAGACAAATACTCCAGTGAAATTAAAGACATCTATCTGTGCAGGACGTAAGCACAGGAAACATACAACATTCGATGCAGAAAATGGAATCGCACATGAGCAATCAGAGCTGTCACTCAACATCCAACAAACCGTTTATCCGGGGGAACGTATTCAGGACCAATAGGAATACAAAAATATACCATTATATGTCAGGAATTTTTTTTTAAGTCCTTGGCTTGTGTTGGTAAGTCTGAAAATAGGCAGGGATAGGATAAACAAGATGCTTTACTATAGCTTGAGAAGGACTTACTCAGGAATAAATAAAGACTACAGTCACCCATGTTGTAACAATTATTTGGAAGTCACTTAAATTACCTGTAACTGTTCCAAAGGCTCAGACTGAAGGCTACACCCCAGGAAGGAGAAGGACCACCCAACGCTTCAAAGAGTAAAGCCCTTGTTGTTTTTGTTAATGATTTAAATAACAGCGGCAAGCCACAATGTGGCTTGCTGAGGAACTGGGTTCTTGTGTGGCGAAAAAATGTTATTTGCTATCCATAAATGAAGTGTAACAAGGCAGTGTCAGATTAGAGCTACAGTTTCTCTAACAACAAGTTTTACGAAGCATCCATAATGAAAAAAAATGCTATAGATATATAGTGGGCAGTGTGTAGTGTTTCCTGTCATGGCGAGCTGGTCCGTACCCCTGTATTTGGTGACCACAGCTGAATTGATGCTGAGCGGCTCTTGATAGGTGACGGTGACTGATGTGCTGCTCGTCACACTCAGACGCACATTGGCCGGTGTCTCTGGGGTCTCTGGGTGGGAGGGAAATAACAAAAGGTCACTCTCAACCAGTGTTTCCCAATCTGGTCCTCGGGGACCCACAGACAGTCCACGTTTTTGCTCCC
>JAODKC010000095.1:19080730-19111952 GCA_026777985.1 Mormyrops attenuatus | reverse complement strand
TGCTCCCTACTGCGAGCTCGGAGGGAGCAAAAACGTGGACTGGCTGTGGGTCCCAGAGGACCAGATTGGGAAACACTGCTCTAAACAAAGACCAGTGTCCACCCGAGTAGCAGAGAAATACTACAGAAAAAATAAACAATTCTAAGTAGATAGTATCTGGATGAACAAAAACATACAGAAGTATGTGTATAGCATGCTATGTGCTATATATCTTTTTACCTCCATTTCATTTTACGGTTTCCATTTCATGTTGTGGTTACGAAAACATTTATGCATTATCTTGCAAAGTTTTTTAAAAACACACGTGAGATCTAATTTAAACATGAAACTATTTCTCTGCACATAGGAAGCAGACTTATGTGACATATGTGAACAGCGAAAGCATTTGAGCGCTTTTACGATTTGCTGAGTAAATAGTTTAATTTAACCCTTCACTACCTATAGAGTTATACTTGAATGCTAATGTAACAACAGTACTCTTTTACTCACAAATAAAACCTGTGTTTATAAAGATTAGTTTATGATACAGTTTCATGGTATCGGTGTCTTTGAGTCTGAGTATACTGTGTTCCCTGGCTTTTCTGAGAGAGTAGTAAGCATGAATTGAAGAGTATCTGCAGAAAAGCCTTCAGCTACCTTCTACTCTGATCCTTGTGTTTACTACCTCAGGTCTACAGCTTGGTCTGGTTGTAACTCAAGCCCACATACTGGAACTAATTACATCATGCAGCACTGCTGCAATTCCACTGATGTCTCAGTGAGAAATGGCAAATCCCTAATGCAATTGGCAGTCTTCTTTATGGATGGCTGTAGCTACTTATTGCTGATGTCTTAAGGGATTCCTCTGTAGTGACTAAAACAGGAGAGCAGGCAAAATAAACTGGCAAGGAAAAAAAACTGAAATCATCCCCTCAATAGAGTGATAAGGGATATCATGTTCCCACTGATGGAGAAGAGTCCAAACGATGCTTCAGATGGACGAAAGCGGTAAAGCCGGAATGATGTGTGTGGAGCTCTAGATGACAGTGTTTTCCCTTTTTGCTCTTGTGTGGTGTCACCCTTCACCACAACAGCTGAAACTTCTTTCGATGACTCACTCGCTATACACGTCATCACCCCCTCACTGCAGACTGCAAGTATACCATACAAAATTCTCAGAGAAATTACCTTTCGGTGATCCCTTTAGTGAGTATATTTGGATCTACCTGGTTTGTGTCCAGGTGTACATTTTTTAACCCCACCAGAGTGATGCATGGTAATAATGCCTGATCACAGTGGGGGTTTCATTAAAGCACACGTGCCACTCACTTGCATGCTCGATGCCAGTCTTCATGCGTTTGTACAGCTTGTATCGCCACTCCCAGACTTTTAGCTGCTTTTCCCTGTCAGAGCTGTCCAGCCCGTCACTGAAGGATTGCGTCGACAGTTCACTGACGCGTCTCTGAGCCTCCTGGACCAATGTGGAGAGGTGCAAGATCCGACTTTCCAGACTGACAACTGGAAAAAAACGGAACGAAAAGAGCACAGAGTGACGGCGCTGGCCAGAGCCTTGGCTGCAGCACAGCACAGTCGGGCGGTGCTCTGCTATCCCAGGACACCTAGTGGCCATGTTGATTACTGTTCTGCGGATCCTCTATAGCAGTGTTCTTTAACCCGGTCCTCGGGGCCCCTCCCCCCCAGCCCGGACAGTCCACGTTTTTGCTCCTTCCCAGCTCCCGGCCAGATAGTCCACATTTTTGCAAAAAACATGGACTGTCTGGAGGTCCCTGAGGACCGGGTTAAGAACACTGCTCTATCTGAACCAGACTTAATCACTGTTCATTATGTCCTGAAGATGTTTAAAAACATACATCAATGAGAGAGTGATGAACACAAGGCCAGCATTCCACTTCAGACTAACTTTTAGACTCACATACTTAATCAACTGTTAGCAGGGTTGTAAGGCCTGTTGGCCTTGGATTCCCATGGTGTTTTATCCCATAACTACACTTTTTATTTATTCTCCCTGGTTGTCGTGTTGCCTTGATCTGCCCTTAACTACTGTATGATATCAACTGTTGCTTCAATCTGTGACTCTGTACTTCCTCAATTATTGACAGAAACTCTGGGGAAACTGGGATGGGAAGGAAACCATATTTAAAAAGGTGAAATAAATGTAACTGCATTTCTAGTTAGTTATTGTTCTTTCAGTAGGTACGCAAGAAAAAAGCCATACCTCATCAGCTCTAGGTTATTACAGTGTTCAGGGATCAATATTCAGAATAATAGTTTCAGCTGTGATGTTTCAAAAGCTCTTTACATTTACACAGAAACAATGTGAGTTCATTTCTTCCTAAATGTGAGCAGTTAGATTGTAAGTCATAACCAGTGCCAGTGACAGTCAGGTAATTAGAACTAAAATGAACTGAAGAATTCATTGTCAGAGGTGCGTTTAATAAGAATGCAGAATTTGTCATAAGATTCACACAAGCACAAACTGACTGGTTCAATTTATAGTGTGAGTTTTACTGCATGTAAAACTCTATGGGATGATCAGAGAAATTGCAGGGGAAAACAGTAATGCATTTTGTATAATTTGTGCAATTTTCTTCTGTCTTAATTCAGGGTAAATGAGATTAAGACTGCTAAAATAAAAAAGCTCTACCTTTAGCTGAATAGTATGCTATGTAGCTGAATGACCCAGTGATTGCACCCTCATTTGCTAAACAGCAAATGATTAATGTTTGTTTGCTTCGTGCAGAGTATTTATTACCCATCTCTGGATTATGCACATACTCTAAATGTGGTTCTGGAAACATCGGAACACATAAACACCCCGGCAAATGATAGGAAGTCCACTCATACTGTTCCACATCTCTTCTTCCTCTTTATAATGGAAGGAACGTAATTAAGAAATACCTGAATAAATGACAATTGACGTTACACCTGAGATAAATTAGGTAAGGAGACAAATAAGATTAACATTTAACTAAGATGAAGTGGCAAAGTGAATTAGGCTTAAACTCTGCAATGTCAGAATGACCAGGGGACCATGAAATTGTAGATGCAACCGTCTTTGGGCACTAGTCCTCGCTGGTTTTCAGATGCCAGTCTCTTTGGTAAGTACTTACATGATATAAGAGGTTCAGTACAGGCAATACTACAACCAGATTTGGGGGTTCTTAGGTAAGTATTTTGCTGCAAATGGTCCCATTTCAATTACAAATTATGCAACCGCTAGTCAGATTCAACAGAATTCTGTCACAACACAGTAAAATAGAGAAATGGCACAATTGGTGTGCAACTGAAAATAATAACTGGAAAACCTTGCAATCATTTTTTTCTGTTTGGCAAGTATGGGCATTTTCAGGGTATCAAATAAAATCAATACATCCCATTTATATGATCACTAAATGAGGCTTCTCTGCTTTTATAAAAACATGGTAAAATGTTCTTCTGTATTAATGTTCTTCAGCTTAAAATGTAGGTACTGAAAACAACGACAAGGAAATATTGTTTTGAAAACATAGAAGCTCCCTAAAATCCCCAATTGTTTATTTCCACAAATATTCACATTAGTTATGTTGTGGCTGTCACAGAGTATGTGAAATATTTTTCCCTTGAGTCTCACTGGTAAAACATAAACTCAAAGCTAGCTGATAATAAGCACCACAGCATACACTTCTGGTTATAAACTTTCTAACCATAACAACTCTCTTACTATTACATATATTCAATAACTGATTGAAATAAATTACACCTGTTGACATATCTGTACCTGAACAAACAAAATCCTAGCATGTTGTGTTCAGATTTATTCTCTCTTTCCTATTAAAGTATCAAAAGTAGAGAAGAATTTTCAGTCAAGGACTGATATATAACCATGATGAGGGAGATCAGCATATATAGGAAAAATAAAAGGTAAAGAAAATTAACCGGAAAAGACATACATTTTTCCCCATTAGAATCAGAAAAAAAAAAGTTATCAAAAATTCTTACTAAAGAACAATACCCGGGAACATAAAGAATCACATTCTCCATTTAAAAAGTAGTAAAATCAATGTGTATGACTGTGTGTGGCTGCTGTTTCTCATTAGTTTCGATATGTTTTCTAACGAAGCCAGTTAAAAAAAGAAAAAATATATATGTTTTTTTACTTAAATTCTGTCTGGAACACACAAGGCCGTATTTAACCTGGTTGATTTGTCATGGTAAAATGAATTCTGCCACATGAGTCTGTTGTACACAGCAAGTACTGCTGCAAGACCTGGACCTTAGCAGAAAATATACAAACAAATATATTTCGGAGAAAGCCTCTTTCAGTGGGCTGTTATGTTAGAGTACTCCCCTAGGGAGAGGGGGTTTACAAGATAAATGATAAAGTAAGTGTTGTAGACCCAGAAAAGCAATAAAGATCTTTCCTTACTTGGGGGTCTGCACAGTAGTGGAAAAGATGGCAGAATTATAAATTCTGAGGCACAGTTTCCTGCACTCTGAAGATTGATATCTAGGAGCTAAATGTGGTTAATTGAGCCACCTATAAACGAATGGTTGAGTCTAGCGATAGTGTCTTGACACACACGGTTCCTACTGTTGGGAGACCAGGAATATCCTAAATAAAGCATTGTAGGGACAGGGCGATCCTCATAAATCTGTGCAAGTCCTCGCACACAACGTAAGGCCTTAAATTGTCAGCTCAGTGGTCGATTGGTTTACTTGGCAGTTTAGGAATTACATAAATATAATGCGTACCGCCTCAGAGGGAAAAATACAGTCATGTTTATGTTTGTTTACAAGGATCGGGTTGTACTGTGTTATGACTTTGTTTATAAACTTATTGCAAGCAGAGGCACAATAAATCACTTTGTGTAATTGTCACATATTACATGCATCACTGGAAAACTTAAACCATTAAATGACAGGCCAGGTTAAAATTTCATGGGGGTACATCTTACCCTACACCCCCTCCTCTTCTCCCCACGAAGTCTGGCCCGCAGTATTTAATGTTTCATGTCAGACAAAATTCCGTAGTATAGAGAAGTACTGACAAATTTAAACACTGAGGTCTTGTAGGGTTTTTTTAGCGCTGTCGTAGGAGGTAAGAAACACCTGTTAAACTGCTACTAGAGTAGTACCAGTGCCAGCCAGACAGAGAGTTATTTAATCCGCTTTCGGGGTGGGGGGGCTGACCAAGACTGCAGGGACAACTGCTGCTGTAGTAAGAACACATCTGTGTAAAAACCTCTTTCAGTTCCTCTTCAGTTCCTTCAGCATTGGAGAGCCTATTTAGCAAACAACTCTATTTTTGCACTGAAAACGATATTGTATTAGACTGTTTTTGACTCCTAAGAATGAATTTGGAGAGTTATGGATAACAGCCAGAGGGATTCATTTTTTAAACGTATTGTGTTATAACAAAACAAATAACAAGGAGAGCAGACCATGGATACAGAGGCGAAAATAAGGCAGTGTGCTTAAACTACATAAACTAAATATACCACAAGGAAGATTTTTAATGCAAGTTATATTGAGTTTTGTTAATATTGTTGTTGTGTGGGATGACCTTTGACACAGGAAGTGTTTACTCACAGTGTGGACTCTCCTTGCCTCCGGCCTTCAGCAGCAGCCTGGCCACCGGTACATTGTTTGTCATTATCGCAATATCCAGAGGAGTGAGGCCCTCACTGTTGGGGGTGTTGAGGTCCAGCTCATCGGAGGTATACTGAAACAGCAGCAGCTGCACCGCGTCTAGATCCTGCTGCTCCACAGCCTCAAACAGTGCTTCACTGCTCTGCATAGCCTGTAGGAGGTTGTGGAGAGAGTTTAGGCGTCAAGTAGAGACCCATCAATTCATTTACATTCATTAATTCCCATCTTGCCTGCTTGAGAAAGTGTAAGTAATATGCCATACGTTTACTCTTCAAATTTAATGAAATGCTATGGTCGTTTATTTCTTTCCAATTTTAAAACAGTGCACCCTAAAGATGGTGGAAAAATTTGGAACCCAATTTAGATGATGGACAGTACAAAATTAGACCAGTTAACAAGCAAAATACTTCAACCCTACTTATGACTCTTCTTCAACTGTTATAATTTATAATTACGGATGATATACATAGAACCAACTGTTTTCTGTGGCAACCATTTTTCTTTACATTCTTCTTACAAAATCAGGTTCAGCAATATCTGAGATATTTTATTATTGCAATAAAGATGCCAGTCTTTTTTTGATAATTAATTGGAGATAACTGGTTGCAAATGGCATAGTTACTGAGCACACATTATGCAAAAAGGTGTGAAGTTTAAATTCCATTATACCTCCCGTCCTGCCCCTCGCCCCTTAAATCTGAGAGGGTCCATACCCCATCATGCACTTGGAAATGTCTCAAAGACTGATGCACCATATTCTAGAATCTGGCAGACAGCGCGGACAGCAAAGCTTGAGGGGAGGCAAGGGCGATGTGGAAAACTAGCAGGAGATGATGGTGCACTAAATGCCATTCCACTAATGGAAGTGTCAGCTTGTTGTCGGAAAACATTATACACTGTCAACCGAATTTCATTTTCACTTATTTCCAAATTACTCTTATAAATTCCCAGGTCTTTTCCTGTACTTAACACTGTTATAAAGCCTTGAGTTACTTGATGACCCAGCCAACGTTTCAGTTGACACTCACAGAGGGTTTCCGCAGGCGATCGGGCCGGCCAAAGAAGTAGGCCTCATCGAAGGAGGAGTGGCTTCCCTTGAGCTTCTCAGACAGGTTGCGGTAGAGGCGCTTAGCTGCACTGGGGGAGGCCGGGGCACCGCTCTTCTTGTTGTGGGACAGGTGTAGGTTCTGCATCTGTTGTGTCATGCTGGCAGACAAGTTCCTGAGAAGTTACAGGGGAACCACAGCATGACGTTCTTCTTTCTCTCAGTCAGCAGAACCCCGATGAAAAATAGTAACAGCTGCGATTCTGAAAATCTGGTAAATTAGCATGAATATAATTATACTGTTTGGATGACTTATTTTCAAGGCAAACACTTAGTCTGTCCATTTAAATTTGAAAGATTTATATTGCTACGATGCATAAATTGATTATTCAAGATAGAAAAATAAGTTTTTATGAAGCTGCACATAAAATCCTTGCCTTGTTATACAGCAAGTACTATCACAGATCATCCAGTAAAGATGGACTGTTTTATGTTAGTGATGGATATGATAGTAATAACATGACTTCAGTGCCACAGAATAAAGGAAACATTATAGGTATATCGTGAGGAACCAGACTCGTACGCCATTATTACGAGAAGGCTACATTTTGTGGGATGTATCGAACTTCAGGCAGAAATCTGAAAATCCCCAAGCATTATTGTGGATGTAACGGTTAGCTCAGAGCAAGGGTACAGCACTGGCTGGGCACCTGCCAGAATAAATTAGCCATTGTTATATAACAAAACAAACCTTACCTGAAGCGATCTTTGCTAAATCAAGCATTCATGTATTAAAGCTGCGATTTTACATACAATACACAGACATAAAAAAGAGCAGTCCATGCATTTCTGCATGTATTTGCAGAAATGATATGTTTTTTTTTTTAAATCAAATTCAAAGCCTTAAAGCTGGTCATTTGGTGCCGAAATGCCAGCCCATGCTGCCACTAACCAATAGACGAATTTTTCAACATAGATTTTCATCAGTTTTTACTATATATACTACATATACTGAATATGCACTGTTTATTTTCTTGAGGTATTTTTCTTTAAAATGCATAATAAACTGAGGTTTGTTAGATTAAACAGATCTTAGTTACTGCATTTTCAGTAAGGCCCCTTAGGGCTGTACTTTATCTGTTACCACAGCAATGAGAAAGGTGGAGGATATATGAAGAGAACCTTGATAATCCTATAAAACTGTAACAAATTATTTGATAATGAACAATATCGACAGTAAAATGTACAGTAAAGCTGATGTCAGTTGGGTCTTTATTGAAATTCTGAGATGCTTTGAAATGTTAAACAAGTTCATTCATAATAATTTAATCCTCATTAATTCTCATTTAAATATCATTGGTGACATTAGTTTCCATAAATAATTATTTTTCATTATTCGCATTGCCAAAAAAAGCGCATTTTGTATTTAACTTCACTTATGTTACTGATTTAAAGTAATTAATATTTGATGCTGATGTGTAACCACGGGCAGAAGATAAAACAGGCTGAATATGTGATGCATAGTATTACCATAGCAACCGCAATTTAAGTGAAACACCACAGGTTCCTATAGGCAGGAATGCAAACACCAGTGTCTTTGCATTTTACAGCACATGCCTGGGGATAAATGCTTCTAAAACACTTAAAATAATTGTTACAAAATTCAGTTTAATAACTTAATTTTAAATCTGAAAAACAAAACACTGGGAGCCTGGAGTTAAATTATTAAACATTTAATATAGCAGGTAATGTAACCAGCTACTCATTTATCTTACTACTCTTCAATATTAGAGCTATTCCAGTGTGCTTTGGGTGTGCAAATATGAACCCAATCAGAATGGGTGTAACCCTGTACTCGCCTGTTGTTATGGAAACATGATCCAGACCAGTTACAGGCTAAAGAAATCCATCATCTGTCATGGTATCAAAGGCACAGTGAACAGAGAGACTGCAGACTTGGATTGCTTGCTAACCCACTTCCGTTTTATGTACTGTGATACCATGGACGGTGCTAGCATAGACAAGTGAAACAAGCTTTAAGCAAACAGATGGAACTATGCTTTTCTGTGGCTGTTGGTCACATGTATAGCGTTTATCACCCTATCCATCTTCCATAACACCTGTGACTGGTGCCTCTTCCATGCAGCGTAGGGCATGAGGCAGGTGACAGCCTGAATATACTCCCAAGCCATCACAGAACAGAAGCAATCTTTCAGAACTGTTCCATATTTAGTGTGCTCCAAAATAATCATTGGGGTGTGAGGATTAACGCATGATGATTTATGCATGAATGAATGTATGAATGTATCATGATTTATCATCAATATAAATACTGAAAATTAACTGTGATAAATACAGTAACATTGCAAAATTAGATTTAACATTCTGCACATGGACTGGAATTAATTCCAATATGTCCAATGAACAAAGGTAATTATTGGTAGCGAACTCTAGCTGTATATTTTTGTGAATTGAGTATTATGGGATCTGAAGCTCTGGAAACTACTTGTGTCCTTATCTTGGCTGCATGCACAAATAGAGGATACCGGGCCATATTCAGCATGACGTCAAGCTTCCACCATGAATGTTAGCATAGGGTGTTACAGTGTCATAAAAGAGGGCTGGAGAGCACCTGCCGTTATGAAACTTCGCTTTCACTTTTAAAATAAAATTTACAAATGTGACAGACATATGCAGCTTTCACAGCAATCATATGATGCTAACAAAAGAATTACTTATGAAAAATTAAGAATTAATGAAAGAATATGTATAATGGAAAACAACGGTCAGTAGAAACTAATTCCACTATACTCATGATGTTATTAAAAAAATCTGGCCTTTATTTGAATCACTAAAAAGCAGAGGTTACACTGGTTAAAAATTTCTAATGTATGGACGAAAACTGCAGGAAAAAGGGGAGTAGTTGCGTATTCAGGTCTATGGGAAAGAAACACAGGCGAATATGTGAGGAACCAGCTCTCGGTGCTGTCGTGAGATGTGCAACCAAACGACAGGCATCATTCCGACCCCCAGCGTTAAGCTCCACCACAGACGCAGAAGATGACACGACGTACCGACAGGGGGGTCGGTGAGTGAAACGTGACACATTAAATAGCATAAGGAATTCAGAATGACAGCTTGCCCTGCAGTGCTTTCCCATACCCTCCCCCCCCCCCCCAACATTATAAATTTGACTTTGTATGAACTCACCATCTGAATGACAGCAGGGACTAAATGCAGTGAATGTTAGCCAAATGCATTTTACAAGTAGTAAGACTCAAACATAAGCAAATATAATTCAGTTAAAAAAGATCATATAAACATACAGACAAGTAATTTGAGCTACAAACGCCTACTCATCCTAAACATGTAACATGCTCCATGGGATATGCATTAATATTTTAGGCATAGTTTGGGCATTCGTATTTCATACAACTTCACAGTATACATACTGGTAATTACTGATCATTTGTAATTATCAAGTTAAAATATGACTTATATTTACTTGAAAACTCTTAGTGGGAAAAAGGTAATTAAATGCTTGCTGTCAATAATGGCACTTGGTAAACTCCTTCCAATAATTTTAAAGTTTGACAAATAAGTACCCTTTTAAAGAAAATACACAGGGAAATAATATCCTCTATTTGACTAACAGCTCACTGTGTTCTCTGTAATTCCAGTGGGGCTCTGACAGCATCTCTGAGCCGACTTAAAGCAAATGCTTCTGCCCAGTTTTCTTTTATTCTGTGTCTAAGACAGAGGAGACCTGAGAACATGTACTGCATCTTATAAATATCGATTCTGCCTCATAAATATCTATTCATCCATTACAGTTGCTATTCACTGTAAAACACATACAGCTAATTTAAGGCTTAGCATTGTAAGCAGGTTTGCATGCCAAAAACATTGACATGAAGGGAAGGAAAAGAATGAGAGGTGCTTCTTACCTGTCCAGGCTCTGGGAGGTACCGGGGGACCCAACAAGAAAGAACGGTCTGAAGTCCTTGATCAGCACATCATTCTGCTTCTGACTGAGTTTCTGAGTCAGACGACTGATTCTGCTCTCTGACCTGCAGGGGCACAGAGAGATTTCAGTCCAGTTGCGGTGCTAGCCGGGGGGGCATTCACAGTGTGGCACTCCGATGCCCCAGCACCCGGGCCCCACCGAGGAGATGCTGCTTGAGGCTGACAGCTGCAAGCATCTGAGCAGGCTGCTGGGCTGTACGCTCAGAGACGCCACGGCAACGAGCAGAGCACTGCGCGTGGCGAGGGGGGGGGGCAGGCACAGAGCCGACGCAGCCCGAAGGTGCTCAGATGAGCGGTGCGTTGCGGAACGAGCGCGCAGACGCCGGCAGCCGGGCAGCCCCTCAGAGCGTGCTCAATGGCTTCTCCCATCCCTCACATGCAAATTCGCGGAAGGAAGAGAGAGGGGACCTGCTGTCTGCATGCCGGCTCCTCTCATCCCCACGGCTGTTATCTGTGGCCGCAGCTGCTATGTGCCACACTTACGGGAGATCACAGGAGAGTGACTGGTCACGCTTTACAGCAGGGAAAGGGCTCCAGTCACTGGAGAATGAAGAGGACCATTGACAAACTATTGATGTAGCCCCATTAAACAGTTACTAGCCAGTGAATGAAGCATATAGAATGGATATGGCAAAATAAGGAAGATTTACCAGAAAAAGAAAAAACTGGATGAAGTGAGCACAGATTATATTTAATACAGTATAACGAAAATATGCTTTCATTGCCTTTATTTATTTATTTGTTTGTTTGTGTGGCTTTTTGGTAATTGGCCCTTTAAATCAATTTTAAACCATTAAGTTGTTAGCGACAGCTAGGGTGTTCACTGACTGAGCGTACTGTCTGTCACCTCCCTCATTGCGGAACACCTGCAGTAGCTCTGAGCACCACGATGCACAATCTCTGTGAGATGGCATTACCTTCGTATTTTCCTTGTTAATATCCTTCTTGCTTGCATCACAATGTGAACAGCAAACCAGAAGTGTTTTCGGTGTCATAATGCTACATGGGATCTTTAGAAATCTCGGAAATCTATTATGTCAGTGTTCAGGTGGCTCTGGAGCACCAGGGTTGGGTTCTGGAATGCCGCTATTCTGGAAGCAAATATCAGAAATGAAAAGCTACCCCCCCTTCTCAGCTACAGTAACACCGTGGACCCAGCTCTGTATTAAAATGAAGCCCCAAATTGCTTAACAATAAAAATACTGCCACTAATGTGTACCAAGAACACCGTGTTCAGGCATGTGGTCAGTCCATCGTTCACCAAGCGACTGAAATGTATGTCTGAAATGCTAATGTCCCTACAGCAGTATTTCTGGCATCATGAGAGGCTCTGTACTCTGTGATGCATAATGTAACCATTACACAATTGCTGCAAAATCCTGAGAAAAAGGTTTCTAATAAAAGTTAAAAAAATGACCCACATCTAATACCACTGAAGGGCAGAATTATCCCATTAATGTATTTCATACAAAAAAAACCTCTTTCAACACCTAAAACACATGCTGTCATTGATTCATTTTCCAGTAAATATCCAGAAGGAATCCTGCTATGCCGGTGTAAAGCCAGAAACATTTAAAAACAACAATGTGTCAGAGAGCAATGATACTAGACAGAAATTAATTATATCTGATAATTGATAACTAATTTCTGTAAGGTAATTAAGTACTACTGGTTACACAACCTACTGTATGTAATCTGCCATTAGTAGGTACTAATCAGGGCTTTGAACGTACCGTTCATTCATGGCTGTCACAAGCTGGGTTTGCTTTCATTTACACAAGTAAATATTTTATTTGGACCTTATGTATGCGCTTACCAACGTACGTTCTGCCTGACTTAAATTAACAGCAGTTTTTTTTAAAAAAGGAAGATTTTCAGAAATACCCACTGAGACTTCATATTCCCAAGCAGTCATCTACGCAATACTATGTAAGCCTTGGTGGGCTCTTTGTTAAAAACTGATGATTGATTCATATTACACGATAAGATGCAGATTGCACGGTTGTCTCATGCCACGCGTTCAGTTTCCCTGCTGGGTTTTGCCTCAACTTGTGCTCTAATGTTTGACTGATATTATTTGGAAAATGAAAGCTGTACCACATGGTGACTCAAACGTTAGCTATTAATAACTTTAAAGTGACTGGAGTAACCTGGTGCCCTTTCGCGGCTATTTCATTATTAAATGAGCTCCTCTGAGTGCGAGTTTCATACTCACAATCTCAATTTTCAAAAAACGCTTTCACAACTTGTCATATGCATTTTTGCACATTTTCAGATTTATTGTTATATATTGGCCTGTAGTTTCCAGTTCCACCTGTTAACCAATTGTGATGAAATATCTGTATTATAATGGGTGTATCATCTACACTTGGTTCTGAAGAAGAGTATTGTGTTGGAAAAATCCCTTCTGTTGTTTACCATAAGTGCAACTGGAGACCAAGGCTGCATTGACACAAACTCTGACAACAAAAATGAAATCCTGATTCCCTTTAGCTATGATGCTTAGTATAGTGAGAGAGAGATTTTGGCAAAATGATCCTGGTAAAGTGCCTAAAAGAAAAGCAGATTTTGAGCACCCCTCTGCACTGCTCAGATGCTTTATTAGCTGCTCTGCTCGTGTGGGCGGAGTTGTGATATCAGTGAAATCGTCTATTTTGTACTTTGAGCTTCCAGTGTCTTTTTTTATGTATGTGCAATGTGGAAATCCGTGTAACTGTGAAACCGTAACAGACAACTCAGAGCAGAGTAACTGAAATGTTATGGATGGCTGACTGCATTGTGCCAGAGATAGTAAGTCGCATAAAAAACAAAATGCCGAAGTGTGTAGGAGATGTGTGTTTCTCATAAAAAAGGAAAACAAAACCAAAAAACACTGAACAATATCAATTTAGCAGATGTTGTACCAACATTGATTCGTTCTGTTATTCAGCATGGCATAGTTGTGAGTCTGCATGGCAGCCTTTCTGTGTGTGTGAACGCGGGTATACCTATCCTTATGGGGACACAATGTAGGTTAACCCCTACCCAGCCCTAACCTTAACCATAAGTAACCATACAAAATACAAGAGTTTTTGCATTTTTAGTTTTTTCATTGCAGTCATGGATTTTTATAAAATAGAGTTTTCCCATATGGGGAAACAGGAAACTGGTCCCCATAAGGTAAAAAAAAAAAAACGGTATTCATCACCCCACAAGGTAAGGTATATCTGGACCACACAGACACACACAGAAAGGCTGCCAACCAAATTCCACACACACACACACACACACACGCATGCACACACATGTTGGGTGTACCAATCCTTATGGGGACCCACTCATTCACTTCTATGGGAAAAATGCTAATGCTAACTATGACAACCTTAGCATTTTTCCCATAGAAATGAATGCGCGGTCCCCAAAAAGATATGATTACACGACTGTGTGTGTGTGTGTGTGCGTAGTTTGCATGGCAGCCTTTCTGTGTGTGTGTAGAGTTTGCACGGCAGCCTTTCTGTGTGTGTGTAGAGTTTGCACGGCAGCCTTTCTGTGTGTGTGTAGAGTTTGCATGGCAGCCTTTCTGTGTGTGGCATCTCCAAATTTTCCATAATGTGTCACTGTGCATGCCTGGTGACTGGCATGACTAGCATTCTAAAAACGGGTTGGGATAGGATCCAGAATCCCTCATTACCGAATAAGTAGTTGGGATTTGGAAGAACTGATAGATGGATAGATAGATGGAATATGGATCATTCAACCCTGAGTGGTTGAATCTAAATACACACACATTATGAATTCACATTAGGAAAGTGTCTTTAAGGAACAGGATAATACATGGTCACTACCTTCAATAAACACACAGAAAGGTTCAGTCATAATCATTGAAAAAAGTGCAAGATTGTCCTACAGAAATAGATGGCATAACAAGCAACATTTCTCAGCCTATCTCAAAACCACAATGGTAACACTTTACTTAAGGCCATGTTTTAGTAATTTATAAACACATTGATAATAATTTACAATGCATTCATAAGACATTATAAACACGGCTATAAATATTTATAAAAAGGAATCACAATTATAACCATGTTTATTATGCATTATGAATGCTTTATGAAGCTCTCATCTATAATTCACTATAGATATGAATAATTAATTTAAAAAGATGTTGAAAGTTCTATGTCTACTAAGCATTCACAATAGTACAATAGTAAATTCACACAGTTTTTTAAAGAATGATTTCTTCATTGCATTGTTAATTTGTGTTCTCTTCTTTATTTCATCACCCCACAAAAAATCCTATACTCTGTGCTCAAACTGAACCAGACAACAAAGCATATTGAAAATCAATAAGAGTCAAGAATCGATAAGGATCTGGATATGGTGCTGCTATTTTTGGACACACTGCAGAAGACAGAGAAGTTTTATTAATGAATTTCTCTAGTTATACTGCTGAAAAAGGTTTAACCTGTGTAGAGCTTTACACCAAAACAGGTTTGAGTTTCTAAACTTAAATCCAAAACCAGCTCCCTGCCAGACAGTTTACGTTTTTGTTCTTTCCCAGCTCCCAGACAGACAGTTTACGTTTTTATTCCTTCCCAGCTCCCTGTCAGACAGTTTACATTTTGTTCCTTCCCAACTCCCAGACAGACAGTTTACGTTTTTGTTCCTTCCCAGCTCCCAGACAGACAGTTTACATTAATGTTCCTTCCCAGCTCCCAGACAGTTTACGTTTTTGTTCCTTCCCAGCACCCTTCCAGACAGTTTACATTTTTGTTCATTCCCAGCTCCCTGTCAGACAGTTTACATTTTGTTCCTTCCCAGCTCCCAGACAGTTTACGTTTTTGTTCCTTCCCAGCTCCCTGCCAGACAGTTTACGTTTTTGTTCCTTCCCAGCTCCCTGTCAGACAGTTTACACTTTGTTCCTTCCCAGCTCCCACACAGACAGGCCACATTTTTGCTCCCACTAAGCTTCGTACTGGGAGGAATGCGGACTGTCTGGTGGGGAGCTGGGAGGGAACAAAAACATGGACTATCTGGGGGGTCCCCAAGGACCGGGTTGGGAAATACTGCAGTAGTTTGGGAGCACAGTGCTTAGCAGAGTGCATGGAATTTGCATACTCACCCCATGCTGCATGACCTTCCTCTTGCCACTTTGACTTTCTCCCACAGTCCAAAAGCATGCATATAGGTGAACTACTGTACCCTAAATTTCACGCAAATCTTTCACAATTTTGTGTTTTACTACTGCTGTATCACAGACAAACATCACTGTTCAGGTGATGGAACTAATGTGAAGGACTCAGTGAGAGCCTCACACACCAATGGACAGGGGACCTTTCACCTGACCACGCAAGAAATACCATAGGACACCTTGATAACTGAAAGATTACTGCCCCCACCTACATGAAAGGCATTTAAAGCAGATCACTTTCAAGAGAATTTTTAGGGGAATAAATACTAATTGAAAGATATCTGTAAGAAACATGTTTTTAAACCTATTAGGTTTGCAAATTAAAATTAGGATAAAAACTGACTGCATCCTAATACCCAGATTCTGTATTACACTGACCTACCTTTTTGCAGTTGTACAAGACATCACTGAATATCTTTATATTTGTACAACTCTGTAGAGCAGTGTTTCCCAATCCGGTCCTTAGGGACCCACAGTCAGTCCATGATTTTGCTCCTTCCGAGATCCCTGCCAGACAGTCCACAGGTCCCCAAGTACCAGATTGGGAAACTCTGCTGTGAAAAATCCCAATATGGGGCTCGATTCCACGATGCTGAGATTAAAACCCTCGTGTTCCACCAACTCAGCTAGCCAGGCTGCAATAGGGCAAAACTGTAATAAAGTTAACATAAAAAAAAAATCTGTTAAAAGCAACAACTGAATATAGGGTCGTTTGAATGATCCACTGGCCTTTAAGAATACATGATCCAAGAGACAGCAGAAAAATCAGGTAGACCTCAGAGCTGTGAGCCACGACCCAGAGGACCCAACGCTGACCTTTTTGACACCCGGAAGGCAGCATGACTGATGCCCACAATTAGGAAGCAAAGACGAACCGGCACGTCCTTTGATCTGGTGAGGGGTTTAAAACAATCAAAATGTAAAGTTGAAATTGAGTCAATCCTCAGAGACAATAGAACATGGAGCTCCCAATTCAGCTTTGCTGGAAGCCCTCCCAGAGTAATTGATCTCAGAAGACAACATCCATCCATCCATCCATTTTCTGCTGCTTATCTGGGACTGGGTCGCGGGAGCAGCAGTCTAAGCAGGGACACAGAAGACTCCAAAAGAATAATTCATCTCAGAAGATTTGCCTAATAAATTTGATTTTAGAAATCTATTCAGCAACACATACTTTTTTCCATATTAACCATTTTGTCTATTGTAAATTCAGAACTTGAAATGTTACACTCAAATGCAAAAGATGCAGGGTGATAATGATGATGACATGAAATAAGAAGCATAAATATGCCTTTTAAATGGCAAAATTTTAATATTAAAGATTCTATAAATATATATTCTTATATATATAAGAATATATATAAAATATGTTTTGGTACAGCTAAGGACTAAATATAATTAATATCCTGAGAGAATTGTATTTTAGACCTAGAAACTTAATGCAAACCCACGGCTGGTTTGAGCATTAGACTGTTTGTGCCCAGTTAATGAATTCAGTTCAGAAGTATGGGAAAACAATGCCATTGATCGTACTGCTGTTTCAATAATAAATCAGCCCTTTTGTTGATTGATTGCCTCAAATAGACACAGTTTAAGAAGTCTGGCCAGTGAAAAATACTTGCTGAATTACTTTTCAATTGACATGCATTTACAGTTGAAGGGTCTCAGCTTGATAATATTACTAATTAGTATGTTTGCACGATGGGTTAATGACTGCTTAATGAAAACTGATTTCAAACCTGTTTTCCAAAGAATACGGTACAGGTTGAAGACAAATTAAATCATTGTGTAATTTATCCAGAGAAATTAAGAAAACTGATGGAATTTAGAAGATAAAAAAAAAGTCCATTCTGGGTGTTGAGTTTCAAAATATTTTTCTTCACTCACAAGCAGTACTAGTTTACAAAAAAATTCAAGAATATTTTCAGTAACTAAGTCTTTATCATGTCCTCCATTATATAGGGTTGCTATGGATTTTCTATTTATGTTGAATGATATTTTTTGGTGATTTCACAATGCAAGTCAAAAAGAGAAGTTTAAACTAATTGAACTTAATGAGATTTAGAATAGAACGCCTTTATTGCCAACATAAAACAATGGATGGATGGATGGATGGATGGAAGAACAGACAGACAAACAGGAGTTGATATTGCTGAAAAAAACACTGCAATGCAATAATATCGGAGATATCACTGCATTTCTACGCAAGGAGACAATTTTATGTAGTGTTGACATCCACTTTGATGCACACCGACATAACCAAATGAAAAACATAAAAATGGCTTAAATGCCGAGAACATTTTTTTTCCACTTGCCAATTCCCAATCGATCCCTGACCGTTTTCCATAAAGTACTGCAAACCTGAGATGTTTGTTTCCATGGTTGCAACTGCACAGCATGGTGAACACCTCTCAGTGTGTATGTCCCCAGTAGTCAAGAACCTAATGACCTGTGACAAAAATAACTGTGAAAGATGGAGATTTGTACGCACTGGTAGTCTCTTAACATATGTTGAGCTGCTTACATGTGAACTGCAGTGGGGGAATTGAAGACATGCAAAAGAACCAGTGACGGCTTATTCAAAGAATCAGATTAAGGTACCAGAATTCAAAGGCGCGCTGGAAGAGTATGGGAGTTTGGTTTCTTTACACTGCGTATCAGTTTCTTTTGTGTTTTACTCTTCAATGACTGGGGAAGAGACATACTGTACACAGAAAAACAGGTGCTGCTGTCTGGTGATGGGTTCTCTTTTAGCGTTAGTTTGAGGAAGACTGTGTTCATCTCTTCTGGGGACAGTAATTAAATCAACAACAAAACAATCCTTAGAGTTTCCATGGCAACAGGAGTGTGAAGCTGAGCCGTATATCCATCCTCCGAGGCTTATAAAATGGCTTTATGTTTGGCAACCAATAAAAACCAAAGCGAATACAAAAGTCATAATTTACAAGGGGGGGGGGATGCTCAAGCGCCTTATAAATATGCAGCGACACCATGGGGCACGGTGATGCCACCTATATCCACTAATGCCCTCTTTAAGGCTGAGAGAGCAGCAGCTGTGAATCACAGGAGCAGCAATTAGCATACTGGAAGTAACAATCTATTTCTCTGGAGCAAACGCTGAGAACAGGAACTGAAATGAGGACCAAGAGTTGGGAGGAATATAGCGGACGGCAAGAGTTTCGAAAGTGAACAATATGTACCATGTAAAAATAGCCTGAGCGTGTGTGTGCGTGTCCATGAGTGCATGTGTAAAGAGCAGTAGACCTCATCCTCTGTCACGACTCAATGAAAAGCCTGCCTTCTGCCAAAGGCTCTTTTCATGATGGGTTTTTATGTGTTGAAGCCAAACGATAGGTTTCTCAGATGTAGTCAAACAACTCAAAGACAATAATAAACAAACATATGCAAACACTTGTCACATTACTACATTACTAAAACATGACAGCTTTAAAATGAAGTCTGTAATTTTGTTGTCACGTGGCATTTAAAAAAACCACACAAGCCATGAGTATCACTATGTATTCTAACAACGCTGTACAAACATGTGCAGTACTTAAATAAATTTAAACCAGATATATTTTTTTTTTAATTCAGGCTGCTTTGTGATTCTCCTTTTATGCAACAAACACTATACACATGCAAAACATTTTTTCAATAATTTTGCATTAAAGTCTAAACAAATTCTGCAATAATAACTTAATACGGTAAGCAAATACATATAGGAAACAGAAAATGCTTTTTTGCTGTTTCATTGGTGTAGAATAAGACCTTAAAAAAGATTTCAGCCATTCATGGGCTATGTCTTATTTTAAGAATGGCACAACAATTTCATCCATCCATCCATCCATCCATCCATCCATCCATCCATCCAACTATCTATCTATCTATCTATCTATCTATCTTTAGTGACTGGCAGCATTTTCCTGCTCATTGAAAATTCCAACAAAAATACAACTACAAATATACATGACTCCCATATATTGGTCTTATACTATCAATTGTATGAAACTTATTACACCATATAAAACCAAGAAAAAAAAATCAAATAATAGGCAGGGACACAGTAAAACAAATGCTCCACGACACAAGACCTCATTACCATTTTCCTGATATGCAGATTTATACTTCATGGCCCAACGTGGCTGATCTAAGACTCACAGTTTCAGATTTTTTTATGGAAAAAAAAAGTCAAACCGATCTTGCAGAAATCTATAAACGAATGGTTTATATCCATAAATCCACAATAGCGTTTGGCTATGATGATACATAGTAACCATATGTATTTTCACTAGTTACATAAATATAACTCAATGTTATATCATAATGTTGCAATAATCAGAATGACGGTATGAAGAGCACAAGACAAAATGGGGGCACCTGAAGTGGAAATGTGATGCTGATGCACAGCACAGCCTTGAGAAAAACACAACTATAGTGAGGCCTCCTGCTATTCTGTTCCATTTCTCAGTACATAAAAATGGGATGCAAAGATGAGACTTACTGCTTTGACTCATATTTGTCCGATTTCTCTTACTAGAAAGACACATCTCCGCTGGGTTTTTTGGAGATTTCATACTGTACCGCCACCAGAAGGATCTCTGACATCTCAAAATGAGATTATTATGTAAGATCACAACAGCTTGCTTTCTTGACTACCCTGTGCATGTATCTGAAAATGAAATCTCAGGTACTGTCATTCCACCCAGCTGTATGTCCTGCACTGCCTGGGGTAGGCTCCAGCCCCTCTGCCCCCCCCAACCATGACCAAGATAAGCGATTGGAAGATGGCTGGATGAAATCTCAAATGCCATTCTTTCTCACTGATATGTCATCTTTGAGCCTCTTTATGCTAGCTATCTAAAATTATTAACACCCCTATCTTTTGTACATAGTGCAGCCTACCTTGGAAAGGGCAGTGGTACTGAGCCTATTTCTATCATATTTAATACCAGATGTTCTTATGCACTACTGTGCTTTGTACAACTGCTCAACAACACTAATTTCATTTTCATCTGGCCATTTCTTTGCTGAGGTCATCATTTTTTGGAAGACCCACTGATAGTCTCACAACCAGAGCTTTTTGCAGTAGTGTGCTGGTGCTTTTCCCTGTAAGGCTTCCTCTTGCAAGGACGATGCATACAGAGAAATGAGTCTGTCTTGACCTTATTTATCTATAACGCTCAAGTCCAGGCCTAGTTCAGATGACATCTGTACAACTGCAAATTCTTTATATCAGGGGTCTCCATCTCCAGTCCTGGAGAGCTACTATCCAGTAAGTTCTCCATCATACCTGGCTTCTGAAGAGCCACACCTCTTCCTGGTATTTACCTGAGAACGAGTGTAGCTCATCAGAAGCCAGGTAGGATAGAAAACCTACTGGACAGCAGCTCTCCAGGACAGGAGTTGGAGACCCTTGCTTTATATTGTTGATTGCTTGTAATAGCTTTCTTCATACATCTCTTATAATAAGCACATTGCAATGGAGATAATATGTGTGACTCCACAAAGCACGTGTAACCTTGTTCTGGTAAGTTTGAAGCTGTATCGGGGTCTATGTATAGGGATTATGTAACTGCCAGCATGACCCTGAAATGGGTAGATGGTTGGAAGATGGGTATATGGATTATGGAACTACTGTCACATTTTGAAGAACCTTAAACTGACAATAAATCTTCAGAATTTAAGCTGAATATAGGTACCATGTTGGAAAGGCAAGATGAACATTACACATAATATATGCATCATAAATCGGTGTTGCCTGAAGAATGGAAAATGGAAATGAGATGCTTTCAAAAATTCCAATCTAAAACATCATAGAGAAAATAAATGCCTAATCAGGATCATAATGTAACTATGTCTATCATAGGCTGAAACTGAGTGGAGAATCAGCTGGTCACAAGGGACTGACACTTCGGAACCAATAGGGTCAACACATTTTATTTATAAATAAGTGTCCCGCAAAAGATGGGAAAACTTCGAGCACTAATATGGCTGTGGTTTTAATGAAAGGTGTTCAGTGGCATAATAGGTGTCCAGCTGTACAACAGCTGGTGAAACAGGGCCTGCTGGTCTTCTGCTGCAGAATCAAAGCACAGGAACTACAGTTTGCATGGTAAAACAGCAATCCAAGAGGTTATCAGGAGGAGAGCTGGGGCTATAAATAAATGATTGAGTACCGACAAAGGGAGGGATTACAATGATGAGCAAATGAAGGGGCCAGTTCAATTGTTCCCAAAGCAACAGGGATATAAGAATTGTCAGACTGTTCTCTCTCTCTCCGGGTCGCTTTCTTTTAAGAACGCAGCAATCACGCAGCACGGTAATCCAAGGCAAATATCTAATTTCAAATCCACCAGTCCCACAGACAAGACTTCTTCAATACTCCCACATAAGTCCCCCAAGGGACGTCTCTGAATTGCAATTCCTTTGATCTGCTGCCCAGCAGATACATTTGTGCCAGTGGGGTCAGTCTTTGCTTATTTACTGTCCCAGCGAGAGGCTCCGAAACCTGGGACTGCCCATTCCTCCAGCCCAGGCGTCTGTGACTGCTAGACAGCAGGTACCACTAAGCTTTGAAAAATGAGTGTGGGTCAAGAATCACTGTTTAAACAGTGTGGAACAGCATTCTTTGAGCCCTGAGGTCCTTGTTTCTCTTACCATCCCATTAGGCGGAAGCAGAAAATGAACTAGGTTGTATGAGTGAGTTAAATATGAGATACAATAGGTAAAATTTTAAGTATAACTGAGTCACATCTAGACAAAATTCTAGCACTGAACCACCAATTAAAAAAATGTGTACTTCTCCAGACCTGTCAAACCATAAAGCATAAAAATAATATTTGTAAATGAGAAGAAGATAGGATGCGGCATTGAAATTACTGACAAAGCACTGCGTAATGTTAAACTGTTCCCTTAAGAGCACTTAGCCTACCTTACTCACTTTCTGTTTCTTAATTATTAGCTATGGTCCCTAGAGGTGTGTAACATGCAGCCCAGCTTATAATAGTTAACAATTACAGGATTTTAGCAACACTTTCAGGATAATATGCACTTTAACAGAAGGATAAAATATTTATATGCTTAAACGTGATATTAATCATTACGACCCAAGTGAAAGTGACCAAATTATAACGTACAGTCAACAATAAACCATTAAATATTAATATTGAATAAGCCTCAGTATTAAAATGGAAAAATACATATATGCTTCTTAATAAACTATTACACTTAAAATGAATGTGTAATTTCAGTGAGTTATTTTTAATTAACGAGGGGACAAAAATCATATGATAATGTTAAGAATAAATCTTGGAACCTCTGTAAATTCTCTTTCACATTTGAAAAACTCCACATATAATTGGTATATGGTTGAAGTTCTGAGAAATCACATAGCCTAACCAGTTATTGTCTTGACAGGACTCATTCTCTGCTTCCCGGAGAATTAATCTCCATGGTAACATGATTATTATCATATCTGGTAATGTTAGTTAGGGGAATCTACATTTTTTACTGCAGTCACAGTTATCAAACAAGGGCGGCACGGTAGCGCAGTAGTTAGCTGCAGACCAGGGTGTGAGCTTCTGTTATGGCTCCAAGTGTGTGGAGTTTGCATGATCTCCACGTATCATTGCGGGGGTTCCTCTGAGTACCCTGTCCCCCCCCGTCCAAAAACAGGCTAAGGTGCATGGGAGTTACCAATTCTGCCATAGGTGCGCATGTGTGAGGTGTGTGCCCTGCAGTGGGTTGGTGCCCCATCCTGGGTTGCTCCCTGCCTTGTGCCCATACTGTAGGCTCCAGACCCCCTGTGACCCTGAATAGGACAAGTGGCTACAGAAAATGGATGGATAGTTATCAAAATGTAATCAAATCAATCACAAAATGGGGCAACCCCAAGAACAGGATACCAATTTATTATAGATAAGAACAAATTCCATTATGAAAATTAAATGCATAGCACATACAGCATGAAGGTAGCATATGTTTATAAACAGCTATATAGTATCAAAGCATAACATTAAATTACTTGAAATCGAAATATTGAATCCTAAAAACAAGATTTTTAAAATATGTAGACAAATTTGTGCTCATTGATATATTTGGATCCATTTTTGTCAATGATAAAGTTTTATGAATAAATTCATTTGAATGCCTTCCTTCACCAGTTAATACAGATTTTCCTGCTTGCTGACATATTGTTTTTATAGAAGCATTCAGTTGTGGTACTAGGTTATGTAACACTCCATAGTAAAAATCTACCAAACTAACGTTACAGACCTACAGTTACATGCAATTATCTATTTATATTGATCTTCATTTCTACATTAATACTACTGTTCCTGAGAATCTGCAAAATTATTCCAGGATCTGTGTTGATTTCATTGCTATTCCTGTTTATACTAAGAAAATTGTTCTGGGTTGTAATAAACTACTTCAACACTGCGCAGTAGAGTTTCTAGGATGTGTTTGGTGGAGCAGTAATACTTATCACAATTAATCTTGCTAAACAGGTGACTCTGTCAATATGCTACACTGTGAGTCTGAAAGATTTTTAACCAAACAACAGAGAGTATGGGAATTTTTGTTTACCGATGGTTATAATTAACTCATGAATGTACACAAATATTTAAATGATGATATTTTGAAATGATGTTCAAAAACCTTTCAATGCAAGAAGCGGCTTAGGAGAGAGTTTGATATTTGATATACAAAAACCTATTTACTGGGGGGGTGGTGAATGAGGCTAAATTAAGTACTGGGCGGTGCAGGTCCACACAGTTCCTACACCCCTGTATGCAATGGTTATTTATTATTTCTTATATCTGTAGCTTGAATCAGAAATGTGACATGGCCAGTGATCTCCACCATCGACCTCACTCTCAACACATGACACTCATGCAAGCTCTGAAGCCTTAAGGTCTGCTGCACCCCCTTCTCGAGCCCCCTTGTCGAGCGTGCTGTCAGACACCCGTTTCTTATCCCAATAGCGGCTTTATCAAGTAACGCAGCGCTTGGAAGAGAATGTCATTTGTCCTATTCCACCCACAACTCTGTAGGTACCTAGCTGACAGCAGACGTCGCTGCAGAACATTGAGATCGAGAAATGCTCAGCGGTCGAATCCTCCCAATGGGACGCAAGCCAATTTACTCTGAGCCTCGTCGTCACAGGCAGCTATATGGGTCCCCACTCTATGTTACACCTACCAAACATGCCGTGCAATTTAAAAATAAATAAAACAAACATTCTAAGTTCAATTCCAAACTTTTAATGCCCTTTCTTTCACAGTTATCAGGCATGGGTAAGTGAGTTGAAATGGGTAAACAAAATTGCCTTCATTTGTTTTCTGTTTAATTGAATGTTGAACTGGCACAGTTCTTGCCAAATATGATGGTCACCACAGCCTCCACCTGGTAGCTCCATATCCCCAGTATCCTGAAGTAATGAGTCCAAGGAATGAGCTATATAATGGGAACTGAATGGGCTGAACGTGGGTTTGACAACTCTCATCAAAGGTAGGCATGCTCTCTACTGCAATGACAGAGACAGCTGGGGCCTTTTGTGGAACAGCAAACAATGGCGTTATTTAGAAAACCCTGGAAGGTGGATCCGGGCCATGTTATGTAACTGTTCAAGGACTGAATTGCCTTTCATGAAATT
Source organism: Mormyrops attenuatus (assembly GCA_026777985.1). NCBI lineage: Eukaryota > Metazoa > Chordata > Actinopteri > Osteoglossiformes > Mormyridae > Mormyrops > Mormyrops attenuatus. The sequence continues at coordinate 19,086,425 of JAODKC010000095.1, read as the reverse complement.
ATTCAGTGTCTTCGAAGTACCATTCTTCTTATGAGCTCTGATTCATCAGCCGGGTGCACTATATCTGCACCGTGGGAGGCGGTTCCCAGAGGGAAAGGGCAGACTTTTGTGCTCCCCAAAGACTGTCAGACTGCCAGTCTGCTCACACTTTTGAACTGGGTATGAAAACACTGCTCTCAAGAAGCTTTCAGCTCAGAAGAAAAACAATACTGGGTAAAATACACATATAATTATAGCACACAGCAACGCTTGAGATCATTACTACGAATGACCTCAAAAATTGGAGTATAGAAAAATATTAACAGTAGCAGTACTAGTTGAAAGTAGTAGCAGTAGTACTACTAGTAGCAGTAGCATTAGATATATTATATTATGACATAATGAAATTTGTGGAATGCATGTATAATATTATCAGCCGGACTCAATAATACATAAAAAGGAAATTAAAAAATATGCAAGTCTTCACAGTTTCCCTGCAACAAAACTAAAGAAAACAGATGGACCAATAATCTCCACGATGAGTAAACTCGAGCACAGATTGCCTTCGCAGGCACTTGAAATGACTCTAAGGCTTATCACTGCACTAACGCATATCCTCTTTTTATTTGCTTTCATTTGACTGAGCAACATTCCACACCATTCCATTTAGAGTTCAACTCATGTCTCCGAATCACATTCATTTCAATTGGCCCCACTGTTTCCTTTTCCTATCCTGCAATAACCCATTAAAGAAGAAAAGGAATTTGTTTGATTTAGGTTAGATTAAAAAAAAATCAACATTTTAAAAGGAATAGGATTAAATATTTGAACGGGAATTAGTGGGATGCTAAAGATTGGAACAAGTCACTAAAAAAGAATTAAACTGGCATAGGGAGGTCTATCAGAGATATCTCAGTGATAAATGCAATCTTGTTATGTCTTAAGTAATGCCAGAGCATTGCTTTTTAGGTATGAACTTCAACCTTGCTTTTCGATGGTGGCAACTTTCTTTTTACCTTAACAATCTCAGCTGCCTCAGTCACTAATGCACCTGGCAAACAAAAACCAATAATTATGCCCCAATTCAAAGATCTTTGGGTCCCCTCTTGTCACCATCTTGTGCACCCTGCACACTGCCACACAATCAACAGGCCGCTTGTGAGAGTTCTGACACACAACCCTGGTACGCGTTTCTGCCACAAACCAGGAACCCATGATGAGTAGCTTAACATCATATCGTTTTCCTTGTTTACAGTTAAAAACATTCTCTCCCTGGCAATGAATACAACTCTCACAAAGGCTAATACAAGCTAGGCTGGATTATTTCCAATAAGAAAATTATGTTATTTGAAACAGAATGATTTCTCAATTACTCTTGTGATCAGCAGTACATTATAACACACATTAGAAACATCTCAGCACAGCAAAAGTGCATTACAGTGTGAATATCCTCTCACTGAGATGAAAGGGCAAGATGAAAAGCACAAGAAAGAATAAATATGACGTGTCATTACTTTGTTTGTATCCCAACTATAAGAAATTGTTGTAATAAAAAAAAACTATATTTTACATTGAAAATTACACTCCCATGACAAGCTGTTCTAAGTACATTTAATGCACATACTTGTTTAATTATAAATACTAAGTGTTTGTTGTATTTTTATTTAAGTTGTCCCGGTGACTTAGCACAATGTAAAACAGAAATGAAAATAACTTACTTTTTTCGTGTTTCGTATCGGCCAGTTGATCCAAGACTCTAAAAGAAAAGAAAACCACACAATAAACTAAAACTATCTATGTATATAGAATACCTTTTACTTAGGGGTTTTGTTATGCTTAAATATCCACATACATAAATGTGTGATGGGAAAAGATAATGAGAATTTTTTAAGATTTACATAAGCATCATATATGTTGCTATTTTTATATTATGTTTTTGGAGATCATTACCATTATTATCCAGGCATACATGAATCTTAACTGAAATCATTAATGCAGTTTAGTTGCCACAGACTGTGTTGGAACATATTTGGTCTCTGCATGCACAAACATGATGACAGACAAAAGATGAATTTTACACAGAAATAAGAAAATAATAATTAATTCAGCGTGATATTTCTTTTTATCATAGAGACATTTTGCACATTTGATATTAATACATGGCTCATATTACAGCAAGAAAGAATCACTGAGTCTGAACATTTGTCCAAGTGAAGGCAAACAGGTAGTTAAAGGTGTTTCCCAAGAGCCCAACGGCAACATCCATCTTCTGGCCTCAGGATTGAACTGGAAACCTTCCAATCATGGGCCTGCAGTCCTAAGCTGCTGAGCCCTCCCCGGAAAAAAAAAAAGAATTATTTTGTAAATTTTATGTAAAACTGTTCATAGTCACAGTCAATATACCCTTTGTATTATGCTGCGTTCCATTTGAACTCATAAATTCCGAATTCCAAGTAGGAAATTTCAGGGGGAACACCCCGGAAGTCGTAATTCCGACTCATTAAGTCGAAGGAATTGACACAACCCCGACCTGAGAATTCAAGATGGCTGCACCCTTTATCAACAGAAGTGAAAGCTGTAGTTTTACAGTGCTGTTAAAAAAAAACACTGAAATTGATACTGATCAAATATATTACCAAAATGTGTTGGATGCCTTTTGTAAGATGTATGGCAAAATGCTGGCTTATAATTTGCAGCTTGTATTTGTATTAGATCTGGGACGATTATTCGACGTAATCGACGATGTCGATTATAAAAATGCGTCGACGTGAAATTTTAGTGTCGACGCGTTGTGTAAAACTACGTAGATGTTTTGTAACTGCAATGCACTAAGTGATAAGCTAAACGTATTATAAGTGAAAGTACTTTATCCCCTCTGGAGCACATTAACGCTGTCCTTTTAAGAATCGCGCAATAAAACAGTCTGCTAATAACTGAACTTTACTGATGATCTCTTCACCACTCGAGAGCTACAATATTTCAGTGTTTCAGACGAACACCGACAGGATTCATGGTGTTCATGTGTTTCTTTTGACAGCAGTCAATATAACAACTGAACTAAACATCAGAACATTTCTTTTTATGACAGTTATCACAAAATGTGCAGATTTGTCATTGCAGGAGAGCGAGTGTTGCCATCTTCATCACCCTGGGAGCGTTTAAAAAACACAGATATTTTTGTCTGCTTTTCAGGTGGTTGACGTGACATATTTTCCGAAGCGCGCTCTTATGTGAGTGTGCTTACCTGTGTATGCGTGCACGTGACGGAACTCCGCCATGCGCGATACAGAGAGCAGAGGAGAATTGTTAAAGCGTGACCGTGTTGAGACAAAAATGACAAGCTGTTGTGTAAATAAGATAAATAACATAAGGTTATTTAGTTTGTTTAATAAAAGGACAATGTATAGACCTGTTCTATAGGAAAGGTAACCTTAAGCTATATCGAAAATAAAATTAAATAAAATTAACTTGACCTTCAAGGGGGGCGGGGTGCCCCCCTAATATATTGGTAGGGGAAACACTGTACTTTATTTATTGGACCTGCAGCATGGTTTTCATTTACAATACAAAGTTATTCCGCTTATAAGCTGGCTATTTTTTCTTATCAATGATATTATTGAATATCTGAAATTCTCATTAATATTTCAATTTATTGAAACATTTCAGCTTTACCTTTTTGTTAATAATGCTCTAATGTTTAAGAAATGTTTAAATTAATTGAAATGTTAATGAGAATTTCAGATTTGTGTGTGGGGGAAGGGGGGTGAATTGTTGTTAAATGACTAACTTGAAAATAACTGCTTATCAATAAATTTATCAGATCAATTGAAAAATTAGTTGTTAGATTAGTTGAATAATCGAAAAAATAATCGCTAGATTAATCGTTTAAAGAATAATCATTTGGGACAGCACTAATTTGTACCCAAGTGGAAATATCTTCAAATTGTTCAGGCTTTTATGACAGGTGACATGACTCCATTATAATGAAGAGGACCTTCTCCGATTAGTACTACTACTTTGCAGTTTTTTAAATAAGAATACAAAAAATAAATTGCATTTTATGTGACTGCCTTTACATTAAGAACAGTATCAGAGTGGTCGAGTCTTCTTTAGAGATGAAGTAAAAACCAGTGACACCGCTTATTGATCTTTCCATAATGTCAGTGTCTGATAGCTCAGACAGGGGATGCCATCGGCATGCCAGTTATTTAATGTCACTGAACTTTTACAACTAATTCAGGGGTTCTGAAGCGACACCAACTGATGGTTTTCAGTTCACTTCCGAAAGGTCTTTTATGCTCTCAAACACAACACAGATGTAATCAAGAAAGTAACCTTTTCTTTCCTAAAAAAATGCACCTTGAAGAAGTCAGACTGAACGGCCTAAATATTTTTATTGCCAAAACAATGTGGAACTTCTGTATGCCTTCATTTAGATAGACATCTGTATGACAGGAATTGTGAGGCTATTAACAGGAATTTGCAAGTGAAATAGCCACAAACCACAACATATATGCAGCGATTCATAATAACAAGGTGTCTTTTATATAAATTCATGATTAGCTAAACCATTTTTCCCATATTATTTCAATGACCATTTTATATTTCCTAAATCCCACTATTTTGTATGTCTTCTCCTTTTAAATTATACAACCCAGTTTCCAAAAAAGTTGGCACACTGTGTAAAATGTAAATAAAAACAGAATGCAATGATTTGCCAATCATATAAACCCAGGTTTAATTGAAATAGAATAAAAGACAACATACAACATGTTGAAACCAAGAAATGTATGACAAATATATGCTCAATTTGAATTTGATGCCAGCAACACATTTGAAAAATTTTGTGACAACAAATAGGCTGGAAAAAGTTGCACAATGTTAAAACAAAACACCTGGTTGAATATTTCACAACTAATAAAGTTAATTAGCAACCAGTCAGTAAGATGATTGGATATAAAAAGAACCTCCCAGAGAGGCAGAGTCTCTGTGCAGTGAAGATGGGGAGAGGTTCACCACTCTGTGAAAGACTGTGTAGGCAAATAGTGCAACGATATAAGAATAATGTTTCTTAACGTAATATATTGCAAAGAATTTGGGAATTTGGGAATTTCATCACCTGTGGTATATAATATTAAAAGATTCAGAGAATGGAGACAAATCTCTGTACAAAAGGAACAATGCTGAAAACCAATATTGGATAGCTGTGATCTTTGGGTCCTCAGGCAGCACTGCATGAAAAACAGACACAGTGGAAATCACTGCATGGGCTCAGGAACACTTCCGAAAACAAATGTCTGTGAACACAGTTTGTCACTGCATCTATAAATGCAGGATGAAACTCTACCATGCAAAGAAAAATCATATCTAAACATCATCCAGAAATGCCGCCAACTTCTTTGGAGCCAAGCTCGTCTAAGATGGACTGAGGCAAAATGGAAAACTATACTGTGGTCAAATTTCTGTTGAATCAAAATTTCAGGATCTTTTTGGAAATCGGGAATGCCGTGTCCTCCGGGCTAAAGATGAGAGGGACCATCCAGCTTGTTATCAGTGGACAGTCCAAACACCAGCATCTGTGATGATGTGGGGGTGCATTAGTGCCTATGGCTTGGGTAGCTTGCATATTTGCTTAATTACATTAATGCTGAATGATATATGCAGGTTTTGGAGCAACATATGCTGCCATCCAGACAGCATCTTTTTCAAATAAGGC
>JAODKC010000095.1:19027024-19080500 GCA_026777985.1 Mormyrops attenuatus | reverse complement strand
AAATAATACAATTCCTCAGTTTCAACATTTGCTATATTGTCCTTGTTGTATTTTCATTTAAATATGGGTTTATATGAACTGAAAACCACTGTATTCTGCTTTTATTTACATTTTACATGGTGTTCCTGTTTTTTGGAAACAGTGTTGTAAATGTTTCTTTTATTTACTTTATGACTTGTAAAAGACTTTTAAACCAGGCAAAAATTGAACATTGAACACTGATGCGTATATCTGCTATAATATAAAATGCTTAATACATACTTAAGAAACATACTATTTGTAAATAGCAATATAACTTTATATTAACTTTAAACCAGTGTTACCCATTCCTTCAGATTTGCTGGTGTACGTAAATTGCTACTTACGAACTTTCAACTTACACACTTTCAGACATTCGACTGCAAGGTCAAATCATGCTCCTTGGGCTCCCGTTTCCTGTCCGTAACATCAATTTTTTTTTCTGTGCGTCAATTCCACCTAGTACGTAGCGTAGTAGCGTAGCGTGCATACTCTCAGCATCCTAGTTCTTTGTACTTGCGTATACCCTTAAAATGATGGTGAATAACGTATACCTTTAAAATGATGTTGAATAACGACTTATGAACATTTCTAGTTACCATCTTCCAGGGCTAACATGTTCTACACCATAATGCAGTATGCAACATACATTTATTTTAAAGTATATACTTTCAAAATTTGAATCTGATCCGGTTCAGGCTGACTGCATTCAAAAATATGTCAGGATGATGTTATTTACAAAAAACGCATTTAAAAATGTCCTTATTTGATGAGTAGAAAATATATTTTATCTTGTTTGTCATATATACACATAAGACACACACAGGCATACACACACAGCTCTGATATATAAGATATTTCTTTTTTTTAATCTGCATTTTTAAATCCTGGTTTAATCCTGGTTCTGCTGGCAGAAGGCTACGTTGTGCTGCAGGTTGCTTCCAGGCTCAAAATTTCAAAGACAGCAGTACACAAGAACAATGTGAAGCAGGAGACACTGGGGACAACCAAAAACTAGCCAGGTAGAGGGTGGAAGTGACTTTCTAATGCCAGAGAGGACCATCAACTTATCCGGCAGTGCCTCATGAACAATAGTGTAATGTTTGTATGAATAAACTTTCCTTAAGAGAATCACTGTCCAAGGAGTTAAAGTGAACTAAACATAGTGAGTGACGCCATGATGAACACCTTAAGACAGGCAAGGCAAAACACAGGAAGTGGAGTCCAGGGGGACGGTGTCAGTAGCACAGCAGTGAAAACCTGCTACCCACCGTCTGACACAAAGACAGACAGCTTATACACAGACACACACACACACACACAAGGATTGTACTTTTTCACATTGCAACAGAGCTTGCTCTGTGACTCGGGAGCCGCCCCAGACGCTGATCTCTCCCCAAGGAGCCTCTGCTAAAACTGAGGTCACACGGCTATTTTCACACACTTAGTAAGGTCACTGTTTCACATCTTCTGCTCTAACTCCAAGACAACCGACACTTCATGAATCAAATCATGTAACTTCACTGTTTATCTTCTTAACTGTTATTTATGTACTCTTCCATAGCATTTTCCGAGCAAGCACTTCTGCTACCTGCTTATCCTATGGTTGCTTCTGAAGGAGAAGAACTGCTGGAAGATTTACATGAAATGGAATGAAGACAGGAGTGTTTAAAATATTTATTTGTAGGTAATCCTAATATTAAAACAGTTATGGGCTAAAGAGAAGGACAGTGCCAAGCTCTTCTCATCCCAGAGGCAGGGATACTTTGCATATCTCTCCCCAATTAACTTGATAGAACATGCAACTTGTTTTAGGTGTAGTGGAATTACTTCATTCTTTGACACTGAACATTTTTGACTTATCATATGTACCTGATTTTTAAAAAGGACTGAATGTGAGCTTTGTCTTCTATGAAAACAGGAGAGAGAGAGAGTTTAAACAATCACTTTCAGTCCAAAGTGCAAACTAATTGTTGGAAAAAATTGTCAATGTCTATCTCAAGTTAAATAAATAGATAGCTGGCAAGTGAAGAGAAAACTTGTCTATTTTAGCAAGTAAACATTGAATAAAAAATAATACAATAATATAAAAGTGTTTAGTCAAACAGCAATATTTGCCATGGCTTAAAAAATTAACAACATATGACTGACATTTACAAATATCAAGGAATACCACAATTCCATTACCCAATAAATTCTTGCAGATTTTTTTTAAGTATTTGATATCTAATGGCTCAGGATTAAACACAGAGTTGTCACTATAAAAAGGTCCTCTAACATCCTCTGTTCTTTGTTATATTTATTTGAACTTACATAGAATACTATTTTTATTTATATTATTTTACTGTCAAAAATAATACTTGAATAAAATTTTTAAATGCAATTACCTAGAAGAAGGAACAATTCTTTCCAGCATCATAATGCTTGATTTTAATCAAACAGTGATTCCAGTCCATAGCTATTCTAGAAAGGCCCCAATTAAACAAGAGAAGCAGCTGTTCACAGTTATAAATTCAGATTTGAGCCCTTTGGAGCTATTAAGCTGTGTTAAATCTCCCAGAAAATACTATCACAAGCTATTTAGAAAAGGGTCTATCAAGAAAGAGAGGATTGTTCTCCAAAAAACATGAATTGAAAATTAAACATATTGTTCTTTCTGTTCACTGGCCAACACGTTGATTAATGACCTAATTATCAAAACCAGACTCAAATCACAAACAGCAGAAAATGATGTTGCTTGACACTAGAGTTCCCATGTGATAGAAGAGTGGCCTAATGAATAATGAAACGCCACGATTTGCAAATGTGTTGCGAACATCCATGCGTCATGAAAGCTGGTTGTCACCTACACATATAAAACGGCTGCTCGAGCAATGAATTTCAGCAGTCACTTAATACTGCAGCCGCAAGAGCTCAGGGCTGCCAGAAGCAAACTGCCAGCAGCACCACCATTACCTCCTCTAACCCAGGAATGAAAGTTAGACCATGAATGCTTACATTGCTGCCCTAATTAGGCCTGCGAGAGGTTTAACAGCCATGCTACAGTTCAGCGACTGACAAATATAAAAATAAAGCCTTGTTCAAATTAGCAAAGTGAAGTGAGAAGTTCTTGAAGACCCAACTGTCTAGGCAGTTGTAGACTTGGTGTAATCTGTGGGGAGGTTATTTCAGTTCATTAACTGGTAGTATACAGGATGCAGGTAACCGCCGTCTCCAAGTAAAATGAATGACATTTAACTATATGTGATAATTAAATATGCATTACCAAATATGTAGAAACTGTGTCACTCCTGAACTTTCACAGAATGGGAAAAATAAAGAATGTGTGTGTGTGTGTGTCTGTATATATATGTATATAAATTTTTGGTAACGCTTTACATTAACTGCACCTTCATAATGCTTTTATATTGCCTTCATAAAATGTTCAGTGCACCTTCATAATGTATTCATTAAGTATTCATAAAACATTCATAAACATCATGCATGTATACCTTAACATCCTAACATCCCTTAACAGCTGTGATATACTTTAATAACAAACATTATATAATAATAACAAACATTATAATTGTATAATCATGTAATGTTTGTTTTTAATGTATATTAAAGCTTTTAAGGGATGTTAGGATGTTAAGGTGTACTTAGACAATAAAAAGGGCAAAACCTGATATAGACATCAAGGATTAAGGACTTTTATTTGTTATTGTGCACATGAATAATGAAATTTAGTAGCTACCTCCATAATGACATATGTTTCAGAATCCAAAACATTTCTGCGCTACAGTGAAAGTCCTCACAAATATTTTTCAGATTGCACACAAAACTTGAGGGCCGATATGTAACTGACGTTGATATCGGAGGGTATTTTGAGAAAACAGCATTCACCATTCTACTAGCCTTCCCAGAAACAGATCATTCCAGAGAATTCTTGGAGACTTCTAAGAGGGCAAGCTTGCCCCCTTTTGATATTTCTAGGAAGTAACCTCTTCACCCAAAATAATAAAAAGAAAGAAAGCAAAAAAAAAATAAAACCCACACCATTATATTTGATACATAAAAAATGTGAGGTTCATGTGATATTCATAGTGATTTATATGGCAGTGTTATACAGAGAGGCTGACTGCGGGCCTGCATTCTTGATTAAAGTGATAGACATGCAGGAATTCTGTGCTAACTGCCAGAAACCGCTAAGGAAAGGAGAGGACACCAAGTCTGAAGCCAGCCGAGAGGTAAACAGAAGAAGCACTCCAAGGAATGTGCTGTTTGTGTTGGCTCACAGTTTGGGGGGGGACAGGGGAGGGTTTGTTAGGTAGGAGAGGTCACACCATTCACATCAAATCAAAACCTTTTCTTTAATGATTAAAAATGCTGAGGGACACTTAAATTATCAATTGTGCATTTCTATCCTCTTTATTTTCTCTATTGCATAGATGTTTATTTTGCTTAATGAACAATTCTTCTATGGGTGTATAATAAACTGCTCAGACAGCAAGGATAATTTATTTAAAACCACATTCATTGCAATCATGAAAGCAGCTTGGGATTGTAATTATGGTGCGTGCCTTACTGTTACTGCCTGCTTGAAGCAACAGCGGACTGGTGGATCTTGTTTCACTAAAACCAGCTTGACTTTATCTGCGGTTCACTTAGGAGACTGAAAATTTTGTCATCTTATTAATTAGCTGACTGTCAAGATTCGTACAAATGTATGTTAGCTATAGAAAGGATAAAAACAGAATTTTTCCACAATGTTGCTATTTAATTCTTGAAAAACAACAGGAAAAGAGAAAAAATTTGCTTGTGAAGTGGCATGAACTTCTGCATAGTACCCCATGAAAACCATATTTTTCAGGCAAATTACACTGCAGAACAATGTAAAAAACAGTCGCTCATAACTCAAATTCAATCGTCCTAACAGAAACACTGGGGTAGATTTACTCAAACACAGCATTTGGATGCCTGGCTTTAAGGACATAATAAACACAGTTCAAAATCTTCCGTAGACTGTCAATGCAGGAATCCCGGCTTCTTCTGCAAGGATGCATGCGTATTTACATTCTATCTCTCAAAATAAATCCATGCTTATGTAAACTTCTAGCTTGTAATGAAGAAAAAATATATATTCTCCAACATATTGATCTTTATTAAATGCTAAATCTCCAGGTAACCAATACATTCCCAGTTTATTGGTGACTAGCAACCTCACCGAAACTCATTTAAATTTCTCAGAATTCTGCAAGATGGATTTTTCCCCACTTAACATGTATGTAAAAGCTAAGGGATCAGCTGCGAAGTCACAAATGATAAGCTCCCTCCTCTTTTCGTATGTGATCAAATATGCAGCCTGTGCACATGATGATACGATCAGGATACAAGCATCAGATGTTTATGATGTCATCTAGGGGGGGGCACCTCGGATACAGAAATGCTAATTAGCTTATCTACTGTGTATCAGGACTGCAGGAGAAGACCCAAATATTCAGCAACAGGGGGAGATTACACATCTCACATACACAGACCAGAGGAGGGATTCAGACACTGGAGGTGTCAGTACTACGGCTACTCTAATTATTAAAAAAGACTAAGTTAAACCATTAAATATTAAATGACTTTTTTTAACATAGCGGTGTAATTCAAGCCTCTGATTCAAAACACAAAGGAAAACTTGAATAATTCAGATATGCAGTGCTTCATAAACATATCTTTATGCCTTTACTGTCTTGAAAAACAAAATTCTTCACAAGTTTTCACGGTCTTCCTTGACAACAGAATAATGCATCTGGATTAAAAGACCAGTATTGTAATAACTTGGGGATAATAAGTGTAAGAAATAAACAAATAAATTCTAAGTATATGTATAGTATCATTTAAACATGTACAATACATCAGTCACGATACATTTTTTCAAAATAAACAAATATGACAAGTTTCAAATAGGTCCAACTATCAGAATACAGGGCTAGAGGACTTGATAAATTGACTCAAAACCAGTACATCAGACTGGGCTTCACCATAACAGTAATTCAGAAGTGATCCCATTGGCCTTGCATTGTGTACCTTCACAATCCTGTCATCGTCAATTTAGCTAATCTTGCAAAATGTTAGCCAATGGTACACACTGCACCTGTTGCAGATAAGATACTCATAGCTGGTGTGCTTGAGAGTTACCATTCACCTCACTTGTCCTTTTACTTCATATTTCAGTTCCTCAATTTCAGCTGTACCTAAAACATACGCTATATGACAGGGGCATTTGTTATTTCTAAAGTAATCTGTCATTAGAAGTATTTCAGTGACTCAGAAGCTAATTGTCTCCCATACAGCCTTCATATGTGCACCTGTTAACTTAAATGGCAGGAGTTTTGTTAAAAAGGTCTGCTCTCTATGCCCTCAGTGCTTCTTCCAAATATAGAACTCAAGTGATTTCAATCATACTGCATCATTAAGAAAAGATGTACACTATATGCACAAAACTATTGGGACACACCTCTCAATCACTGAATTCAGGTGTTTCATTCATCCCCATTGCCACAGTTTTAGAAAATCAAGCACCTAGCCATGCAGTCAGGTTTACAAACATTTGTAAAAGAATGGGTCATTCTGAAGAGCCCAGAGAATTCAAGCCTAGTTCTGTCATAGGATACTCGGGGTATTCCACGAAGCAGGATTAAGGGAAAGTCTGACTTATTTTGACAAGTCTGGCTAATTTAAGTGGGAATTCCATTCCATTAATGTGTCTTAAATGAATCCCTCCAAAATCTTGTGCAAAGCCTTCCCAAAAGCGTGGCAGCTGTTATAGCTGCAATGGAGGAACCAACTCCATATTGATTTCAAATGGGATGTCATAAAATTTCCTGTAAGTGTAACAGCCTGATGTCCCAATACGTTTGTCCATATAGCGTTAAACTGTTGTCATTGAAATACTACCAGTGTAAAGAATTTCCTTCTTTTCAGCATAGACAGTTGTCGGTTAAATTTACATCACAAAGCCTGCTTGTCCACAAAAATACTGGAGCATTTGCCTTACCATAGTGATGCCATTGATATTCTGTGGAATTTTCCATCTGAAGTCAACTGCATAGAAACGACGGAATGTCAGAATATTTGCACCGCTGCACTTTGGCCTGCCACAAGACAATTAAGTTTTTATTTACCTGACAGCACTGCCCTGGTAAGTCACTCTCACCCCTAAAAACATATAAATGTACTCTCCTTCTGCAAAGAATGTTTCACAATTTTTGTCTTGATCCAAAAATGTACACTCTCATGTTTTGTTAACTGGTTAACCTACAGCTCTACAATTCAATTTCAGTGAATGGGCCTGTTTCACGAAGCAGGATTTCTTGCTTAGCTGGATAAGTTGTCAGATTTAAGGCAGTCTGGGCTAAATGGACTTTATCTTTGTTCACTTATATTTACCCCAGACTACCTTAAATCCAACAAGTTATCCAGCTAAGCAAGAAACCCTGCTTCGTGGAACAGGCCCAATATCTACAAATATGCAGCATGATTATATTTTAGATTGAACATAATATCTCGAGCATGGATTATGTATTATGATTTCTTGTTTGTGAATAGTGAATTGATGAGCATAATTAAGATCATGCTCACAGGTGCAGTACTTATACACTACAACTATTGTGGAGAAACATTTGTTTTGCTAGTATTCTATGGCATTTGTTTGATGATACTTAGCAATTGGTTGCTCCTCTGATAACATGCATTGTATTTCTAAAAAAGATACCCGTAACAGCTTGCTCAGCTGCTAAAAGCAACTCATTTGCCTGTTTTAGTTAAACTAAAATCAAATGTGCATATTAACCGTAGCTTTGTAAACAGATGAGGCTTAACTGAAATTCCACTTCTAATCCCTGACATTGCCCCAGCAACATAGCTGCCAAATATAACACGTTACATGTTCCAAAAAATATCCAACTTATCCTACAGTACTTCATGCCAAAACCTCAGGGAAGGTCTTCTTCAAAGTCTTTGTTTATATGACAAAAAAGCCTAATAAACATACAGTTACTTCTCGACATTTAAAATTATTTATATTTCCTGTTTTGATCTAAAAATACAGTGTGACTGCTGTGTAGAGTTACAACTAGACTGCATGTCTCTGAATTTTGCTTTCACAGAAATATCTTCAGTCATACAAGTCATTTAAAGGAAAATAAAGAAATTTATAATCTGTTTGTGTAAATGCTAACACTGCATTCTCTTTCAGTACAAAGTATGAATAAGGCTTTTTTTTCTCTGTGAATAGACAGTTTATGTTATGCTATATGACCTTGTGCATTAGTTTAAAATAAATAGGCTCTATTGACACAATGTTTGAGAATTTCTTAGCTTATTGTAACAACCTGAAAGAGTCACAAGTATAATATTTTCAAGCCAGGCAAGTAATTATTTAGTTTCATACAATATACAGATATTGTATATTGTGTTCCTTTATATAGATAATTTTCAATCATGGTTTGTACATTATGCAAAAAAGGGGTACACAATACGATCATAATATAAAACATGTTGCATTTTAATTCCTGTTTTGACAGGATCTGCTGTGTTTTCAAAAGGCCTAGTTTTGGTCAGGCTAATCATAAGTTTTCAGGCCCACTCAAAATCCCTAAAAGGAACCATCACATTTTCAGAAAAACACATGTAACAGACCATTTAAACCAAATAATTGGTAATTTGGTAAAGTAGAAATTATAATCTGTAATGTACTTTATGGGGGTGGACATAAAGTTATCTTTCAAATAAAGAAAAGGCAGTCCTCAAAACCAGAAAATTACTAAATTTACTGCGCGTGTACATGTTTTCCTTACCGCTAGGCCTATTTAGCCAGATGTTCTTTTTAAACACAAAAAAGGTTATTATTAGTGCACAATGCAGGTATAAGAAACTCCCACTATTGCTTTTTTAAAGAAGAATTTATATTTAATTATAATTATGTCATTTATACAGCAGTGAGACTCTGATGTGTCATACTTTGATCCCTAATATTGATTACTACACAGATATAAAAATGCTGGTACTGCTGAATACTGGTACTTGACGGAACGGAACTCCCACTTAAATGAGTCCGACTTGTTGAAATAACATAATCCTGCTTCATGGAATACCCCCCTGGAAAAGTACTTATCCTGAAGTACTGGCTCACATAAAAACAAAATAAAAATAGAAACAAAACACATTACATAGAAAATTGGCCAAGAGGAACAGGTTTATTTGGGATTTTTTCCCCTTTTAGGGAAAGACGGGAAACATGACAGGGAAATGGCAAACATCACTTATTGGTAAGCACAAAAAAATCAAGATGCCCTCTGGGCGAAGGAAGAATGCTATTCAAACTTGATGATGGTTTTCAAGTACAAAAAGAGAAACAAATAAACAAGCGGCAGTCAGTGAACCGGGCATTGATAACAATGCTTAAGTCCAAATTACCAGGGGTGCCACAAGACAGAACACACCAATACAAACAAATCAAACCTAGACAGGTGGGACCAATGAATATGAGTTTTCACGGCCACCTGACTCTCCCAAAATGACTCATCACAGACATATTTGTTATCACTGACAAATCCATAGAGCCAAAAAAGATATTGTTTTCTTTTTCCCCTCACAAAGAAAACAGACTACAGTTAACTGGAAAGTAAATGTATTTGACTCTGATGTATTGTTTAGTGTTTTTATATACCAGTGGATTTTAATTTGGGTTTGTCTTAAACAATGCAACGTACATAATATAAGTTAGAAACAATATTCTTCGGAGTGGTTACATTGTGGGTTTGACGCATATGCATCTGTGATTACCTGGCATTTCATCCTAGCTGGAATCTGCCTATTGCTCTTTGCTTCCAGAGATATAATCCAAGATCACCAAAACACTGTGTTACATTAAAAATTTGGGAAAAGTAATCACTGAAAGAAAATGTTTCATTTTTTCCATTACTCTAAAATGTCACTGCCACTAAAACCTTCGCTGTTCTGTAAAATGTTGACCTCAGTGATAAAAAGCACAATGTCAATGTTCACCTATGGCTAACTAAGCATTAGAGGTAAGTAAATACCTAAAATGACTGCCAAACTTCAGTGACTGTTAAACATGTGGTCTAGTATACTAGGTCCAACTTCAATAACGGAGGCCAGAAATACATTCAATAAAAAAGGGAAAAGATCCAGGGTTTATTTATAGCACATCTACAGTAACACCTACTCTAAATGTGTCTAAAACTTCCAAAGAAGATTTCACAAAGTATTAAATAAAATAAAGGAATTTCTATTATTTCTTTTCCCCAGAAGAACATGAATTTACATCAGAACGTTATTTGACACCAGAGCAGCAGTGGTAAGCTCTGTTGCCTCTCACCTCTGGGACAAGGGTTTGAGTCTCCACCTCCAAACTTCGTGTGTGGGGTTTGTGTGTTCTCCCTGTGTTGTTGCGGGCTTTCCTCCGGTTCAATCCCCCCCAGTCCAAAAACACACTGAGGTGAACTGTAGTTGCCAAAGATATGAATGGTGTGCACACCTAACCATGGCTTGGAAATCCTGGGTAATTTCCTGCCTTGTGGCCAGAGCTTCTGGGATACACTCCAGAATCCCAAGGCCTTGCAAAGGATAAGTGGGTACACAAAATGTATGGATGATATTCTTTGACAGCTTATGGTTTGATTTGCCTTTCCAAATTTTGTGGTGTGTATGTTATTATATTTTCTTGTGGCTGGATTTTCATTCATGGACAAGAGTAGTGGGTTCTTGATTGAAGCATGATTTTCCAATTGATGTATGGGTCTTTGATGTAAGACCCATACATACACCATGGATCAAGACATATATGAATAATTCTAAGAGAATCTACACTTTCACAAAGAAGGGTAAAAATGTGTACCTTTGTTCGTCACTGTGGATGTACCTTTGTAATTGTACTATACCATTTAAATTACATAAATGTTCCTCAGAGTCCAAATTTTTACCCTTTATTTCTGAGAGTGTATGCAGACACTGATCTGTGGACTTAGCGTGTACTGATTCACCTTACAACACGTACAAGAGGATAATTCACAAATTGAGCCATAAGAGTCAGTTTCACGATTTCAGATTTTTTTTTCTAAAAACTGAGAGAATGAACACTGAAAGCTCATAAACATCATAAACACTTTCCTGTGGAAGATCCATTGGCATGTATATCTGTCTGTTTGTCTGTCCATCTGAAGTCTCCACTGGAATAGATTATTTGGATAACCGTGCACTCATGAGAAGGAGTTGCTCTTTACAAAAAGCACTCCCATTATAATGCATATCAACACTATATATATAAAAAAGAAGTTCATATTGAGCATAACTGAAAATATGGCACTGTAAATGAACATCAGGGATACTAAGTAAGCACTGGGCATTTTAAATGGAACGTGCATAGTAAAACAGTAAATGTCTAAGCGGATATGTGATTCCCAAAACAGGTTTTTGTGCTACTGTACATGCAATAGTGTCTTTTACTTTTTTGCTCTCTTAAAATAGCTCAAGTGTAAATAAGTTGCAGTTTTTTTTGTACGCAAAAATATCTACATAGTTTGAATAGCTGGCCTGTTAACAACGGTACTGTTTTGTCTGCCTTAAAAGGGTTGGTAAAGTCCAGAAAAACAGGCTTCACTCCTAATGATATAACATTTTATCAGAGTGCTGGACCACAGTTGAATAAAGCAAATAACAAAAGAAAAGGTCGCACTTTGCTTAATACCATTTTATTCAACGTCTCCATACAGACGCATTTTGGCACTGAAGAAGGCATTATGCTGAAACGCAACTGTGTGGAGACGTTGAATAAAATCATGCTAAGCAAAGTGCAACATTTATTTAAGTAGGTTGGTACCTGCTTTTTGTATTTATATATTAGGTATGTAGTACTTGTTAATCCTTTATTTCCTTGACAGGAAAGCACTTTGGGTCAACTCCTGTTGTTTTAAAATGTGCTGTACAAATAAACTGACTTGACTTGATGACTTTTCTACAATAAAGATATTGTTATGAAAGGACACCTGTCGCTTTTTGTGTATAAGCTAAATGTGTGACGTACAACAATCAGTCCCCTTGAGTTGTCAGTGTCATGACATACAAACTTTTACCAACGTTCACAATTACTCAGACTGATTTAAGGTAACATGTTTTACTTTCATTTTTGGACAAAGGTTCCTCTTTAAATGTTCATCTTTAAGGGCCTTATCATTGTTAGCAGTTTCTATGGCCAAAACAAACTTTATTAAAACCAGATTTTGGCTGGAACCAAAAACCAACATACAGAGAAGTCCGCTAGGAGCCACAGTAATGTCCACCCCGCATCACTGAAAATCGTACCAAGAAAATTTCACAAAAATATCCAGAAATTCATCCTATAATTCTTTATAGGTAGAGTCGTGGATGGAAGATTGGTAAAGCACACCTAAGGTGTGAAAGAATGTGCTGTCATCGCTGACCCCGTCATTAACAATTCAATATCAGGACACTACATATGGCAACAGCCCCAGTCTTCCTTTCAAAATGTATACCTTTCAGCTTTTTGAGAACACACATTTTCACTATTCAATTTGAGCTCAGTCATTGTAAAATTATATGTTGTTACAATGTATTCTGCATGCAGTCTTGACCAGTCACTTTAATGCTGCATTTGTTTTTTCGAAATGCATTTCAGAGGGCATACTGGGTGATCACATTTGGCCAAGAGGCCCATGAAACACCACTACTCTTTCCCAAAGGGGCCCACGTGATTTTTACAGTCTGCAATATATCGGCAGCCAGTCTTATTTACAGGAACCCCTTTATAGTTTTTGTAGGAGCACTGAATCACCAGAGTGCATTTTATTTTTCACATTTTCCATCCCCAAGTAAACCAGAGCTATTTCCAAGATCATTCAGGCTTTTAGGTAGGGTACTTCAGTATTGATTTAGTCAAGTCCTACATAACTCTTCTGAAATAATACAGAAGAAGGCTATGTAACATAAATTTTCAAAGACGTGTAATGTACTGTACATGTAGAATGCTTTATATATAAAAGAACAGTTTCAACACACCTCGAGTTAATACCAAGGAGCACCAGGCAGAAACCACCGTTTGTAGAGTTCTTGGCCATCACTCATACACACACATGCTAATGTCAATCTGGAGAGACTGATCCAGGTATACTGCAAAGCCTAAACCTAAACCTAACCAGAGAATTCAGGAGTACCATGAAAGCTTCACATAGGGAAAGTTCTAGGTAGAGGATTCAAACACTGAAGCTTTAAGGCAACATACTGTATCTACCATCACTTACAACCTACAATACTACATTCTAAACAAGAAAAAATAGTAATTAAACCCTATATTATATATATCCTTAATATCTAATATCTAAAGTGCAAAACAGATGACATCATCTTTTTAACCAATCTTTATTAATCGTGTTTCATTTTTACTGGTAAGTTTATGGGGAGAATGACTCATCCAATGTATTCTCTCTGGAAAAAATTTCATCTTAAAATCAAATGGCTTTGTTGGTAATAGTGTGCTCTTTTTATCCATTACATTTATAAGTGAAAAAGACACTTCAAATAAGAAAGAAACGAAATAAAACAAATAAATGCCACAGTCCTGCTCTGTGGCTAACAGGAACTTTTATCTCCTCCAAGCATATAAAATACCAAAGTTATTAATCTGATTGGGAATATTATGCATATGTAGCCAGTAAAATAGCTTTTATGGTAAATTTTTTCGGGAACTTAAATGGCATTAAAGGACTTTCCCTCAGAGGTTTATCATAATCCACCCATAAGACATATATGGAAAACTTGTTTTCCCATATTATTCTCATCATTTCTTTGGACAGTGAGGCTCCTGGGAAGATGTTAATGCATGGCAGATGTCTGGAAAACACAAATATGCCAATATTGTACCGACTGCACATTCACTGTCAGACTGACAGACTTTGGCATAAGGGGTGATTGCAGCTTCAAATCTGCAATTATATGCTTTATTCTGCACCAGCTGGTTTATTCAATGAACATGACCTTTAGTTATTTGTTTGTTTGTTCTGTGCTCTGTGATGTTTTGATGGTTTTCTCCCCCTGATGTTTAGTGCACTGATCAAAAGATTAAGCGAAACAAAAATGCACAAGCATCAGGTGAATCTTTTTGAACTCTCACTTCCTACTTCTATTTGTATTTATTTCTATATGTAAGGCTCACGGGCTATCATATCTATATACTAAAAAATACTAAAAAAAAACAAATAATAAAACAAAAAACAATTTATTCAGTGGCAAGGTTTCCTAATATAACACAATTTCAAATTCCACTAGTGCTACCTTATAAATTCAGCTGTTTACCTTCAATAGAAAACTAAGAGGTGCTTGTTCATTTAAAATGTTGTCCTGGCAGTATAAATTTCAGGTCTGGCCGACCACCAAGTCTATAAAGCGTTGTGGGAAACCCTGCGTTGTGCGGCACAAACTGTTGATTAATGTGGTGCAGTTTTCAATATACTTAAAAAGTAGCATTACATTTTGTATACTGAGCACTTGTAACTCAGTTACGCGGCATATGAATGCAGTCTCACTTAAAGCTAAGATTTCCAGTTACGACACGTCTCGGTGCAGTTTTACAGTTCACGCTATATCCTTCTGAAAAAGAAATGTTTTTGAAAGATTCAGAAAACTATGAAATGTTATTTTCATGACATATCTATCCATAAGAATGTGAACCAGAAATGAAAAGCTGTTTCTTAAAGACAAACCTGCCCTTTAACCCATGACAAAGCACATGCTAGCTTCTCTAGCGCTGATGGTGGAAATAATGACCATCTACCCCCAGCTACCTGATGTGAAGAAGAAGAATAGCGATACTCACATGTAAGTTCCTCAGCTTAATCTTGCCTCTTTCCAAGCGAGTGAGCAGGTTGTGTCTCTCTCTTTGCTGCTGCTGTAACAGGCGGTCATCCACGGAGATACTCTTCTTCAGGGCTGCTTTCTGAGACTCTCCCAGGGGGACAGCACGGTGGCCCGTGTCACTGTTCGGGCTTCGCTTCGGCCCAGGTACGGGCAGGATTTCAGCTGTGTCATAGTCCCGCTGTAGTGATCCTAGACAAAGGGAAACAATAGACACCCATTAGCAACCAACACCACACAGCAACGCTCCAAGGATGGCAAGATGAGACCAGAGCCTGACATAACTTCTGCAAAATGCCGGCAACATTGTCAAGCCCATACCAGCCTCACATTCGCCATTTTCCTGATTTGTTTTGTAACCAACATCTATTGCAAACACCAAAAAAAAATTTGAAAAACAGATACAGCATTTTGCAATAACATTTATTATTTAAAAAAGGCCATTTTTGAAAACCTCTGACTAAACTGCTTTGTGACATTTTGACTGCACAGAGTGGCAATGCATTTACAGCATAGTTACAGAAGGACCAAAGCATGTCCTCCCACAACTCTCTACTTCAGGCAGTCCTCAGACATGATCTAATGTATCATATGTGGTTTGCCTCTTTGCTGTGCACCTTCATCTTCTGTTATTTTGGATCTGTCACATTTCTGATGATCTTTGGGGAGTTTTCGTGTCAGCCATCCGTATAGAGATGGACAGCTTATGACTTTGAAAACCAACCACGTTTCTGAATTTGAGAGGATCAGAGTCACCATGGCATGATTTTCATTTTGAAAGTCTTGGTTTGATCTTGGTGTGAGTCCCCGCTGTTCATTTGAAACTTTCGGCATCCTGCACAAACCACAAAGCAATAATTCTCGAGCCTCCGAGTCATAGTTTGCTAATGACAAGGCCAAAAATACAAGGGCTGGTTCAATATCTTCTGAGGTCATTCTCGCTCTATACTATTCTCTAGTTTTTATACTGTCCACTTAAACATTACACTTTTCCTTTATGTTGGCAAAAAATTCTGTCCTTCATTGCTTGTTTATATACAGATGCCAGATAGTCAATATAGCAAAATACTATGATGAGCTAAGTTTTCCATTAATAACCCACTGAATGTCACATTGTCCTTATTCCACCACTGTTTTCATCCAAGCATGAACAAACTGAAGTAGAGAAGAAGATAAAAGCCACCAGCTGTCACAGGAAAGAAATCTGTCAATATGCCACTGAGGATGACTGGAGTTAATTAATCTTCACATTACCCTCCAATGAAAAGCATTTATACTGAATATAAATTGAGTGTTATTTGCTGTGTGTGAGTTTTGAGATGTAAGTTATCACGATTCCAAGTCACTAAGCTGGTTGTGACTTGGTACTGGTGTCATAGAGGTATAACCTTTTGAAGTAAAATTCCTAGTTTTAGTCCTTTCTCTCATTTCACAAAGAGATGGATTTTTCAAATCTTTGACCTCACCCATGCTTCTTCATCACAGTTTTGCTCTGTGCAGTTCTCAGCATCTTAAAATGAATCAAAAAACAATGTTTTTGTTGTTAAGAGACCAGATAGGTTTCCTTCAGCCAGCTAAGTATGTTGCCCATCTCAGCTTTTCTGGAATCTACTTCTTTTTTAGTATCACAGAGTGACTGACACAGTGTTTTGCTTGTTTATTCAGTACTTCGTTTTACGTAACCCTCTGTTTACCCAGTACTTCAGCTTTTAATTACCAAACATATCTGTTAATAAATGTAATGAATTTGAGGACGAATGCTTCTTAAGTTTGACTGCTGCAGTAGCCATTTTTGTTTTAATTATAATAATTAATAATTAAACTAAAAGTAAAACGATGGTCATAGTTTTGATCCCTTCTAACTATTTGTGGAATTTAAGCAGTGTTATCTAAGAAAAAATGTGGCATGGAGTTAGAATTTCTGCTACCTAACTTCAAATGGTCCGCTTTTACATGCCCATGATTAAATCAGCCATTATCTTTTAATGAGAGAGGATCCACTTGTGAGAAGGACATGGCTTAATTCCAAATCGCAGTCTGAAAAAGACGTGGTCAAAAACACAGGCAGCAGATTGTGGAACAGATAACGGTAGATGAAGAAAACCAAATCCGTAGGCTACATAAAGACCACTAAGTGTAATACAGAGACAACCGCCCAACCAGCAAGTTTTAAACGTGATACAAAAAGAGAAAAAAAAATGAGAGCCAAGGCACAAAAATGAAATTACACACCAAGGGATAACTCAAAACAAGGTTCTAATAAATACAATCAATAAAACAAGCTCATGAGTTACGGTTTACTGATAGTCTGCTGAGGTGGAGTGTGATCAGTGAGAGTGTGTGTGTGTGTGACTGAATGCTAGCTTGGCTAAACAAATGTGTGACAGTATGCCCCCCTCGACAGCAAGGGGCAGGATGATCTGGGTCAGAGTGGCTGAAGTCCTCAATGAGTAAAGGTCAAGGATGTCACAAGGAGGGGATGATGACTGCGCTTCAAAGTTGTAGCACTCTCAGTCACATAGTTATTGCAGCGGACCCCAATGGTGCCTGTAACCTTACAGGGCATGAACTTATTATGCAGGTTCACCACCAACATCTAGAGGATGAGGTGACTCAGCCAGAACGGAACAAATGAGTATACACCAGCTTTAACTTTAACTGGGAGACATGGAAAGGAGAAATTTAAAAATGGCGGATAACTGCAGACAGCTGCATAGAGGGTTAAGGTGCTTAATGATTTAAAAACAATCAATACACAGTACTGTGAAAAAGCCTTAGGCCAGGGGTCCCCAACTCCGGTCTAGTTTGCAGATTCCCCTGATCATACACATCTTAATCAGCTAATTACCTGGTGTAATAGGTGTATCTGAGGAGGAAGATCTGCTAAATGAGTTGCAATCTGGCTCTCCAGGGTTGGAACTGGGGAACTCTACCTTAGGTAGTCAAAGGAAATGTTTAAAGCTATTTATCTGGGTGTATACTTCTCAGAAACAAAACACAGTTATACTATAACATTACAACATATGCAAATTAACAGGTACAGAAAAAACTAACAAGAATTTCTTCTGTGCTCCAAAAAGCTACTGATAACTTGTGGGATGACCAAAGAACACTGCTTCAGTTCCTAAACTTTTCTTCAAGTGAGCCTAAGCCATTCTGTTTATTTGTTAACTTTCATTGCAAACTCAATTAATTAAGTTAGTTAACTAAGTCAATGAGGTACTGATTAGACACACAAGGTTTGTTAATGATTGAGTCAAAAAATACATGGGTACACCTGATGGTAAGTGCAAATACTGGGGTGTCTGTAGGAGAGCTTGAGGAGAAATGACTATGTAGGAGAAATGACTATGCTAACACATTTTGACAGGCATCATAGTTTTACACCAACATAAAGATCATTTACTCATCATTCTCTGACTGCCTAAAACGTTTGCACAGTAATGCATATGAGGCTAAGTTTCTTTTGAGGGGACGTGGTGCTGAGGTTAAAAAAAAGTCTTGAGCTGTTGAAAATCTGTGCTGAGTCGCTCCACATATTCCTTTTTGCAGCCTTACGGATGAGGGAGGTTAATGGTGTGGAAACTCTATTGAAGCTTTACATGATAACTACAGTGCAAATTTGCAGAGCTGAGGAAGTCCTGCAGGTCCATAAAAGTTCCGTGTTTAGGCCAGTAGCACCAAGCAGATACCTTATTATCATCTAGGTAAACTCTGCCTGCCTTAAGTTGTAGCCTAGGAAAGAGATGATGCTTTTATGAACCTTAGATTTTTCACCTTAGTATAAGGGTTGCGTTCTCTGAAGAACCAGGTTTACATGATCCTGGTGGGCAACCATGTGTGGGGAGTTGATGGCTGTTTATTCACTATGGCTTAGAAGACCTGATTCATAAATGACTGGAACACAGGGGGGCGTTAGCGAGAATGTACAGCATAACTAGATTGTCATAGTTCCAATTAGTAGTGATAAATGCTTTCACCCCCTCCATGAATTCTGATGAGATTTCAGGTTCTGCAGAAGTCTAACTCTGTGAAGATGGCTACAGTCCAGACATATTCCAAAGCAGCAGGGATCAAGAGGAAAAAGGGTAACTACTCAATAGTTATTAAATTGTTTAGAACATGATAATGTATGCTGTACCAAAGTCCACCATCCTAAAAAAACCTGACGCAGTGGGAAGCACAGGTAGGTAAAGACTTCCAAAGGTGAGGACCTCCTTGATGTACTGGTCCATGAATTCTGATTCAGGGAGCAATAATGGATAGACCTTCCTATGTGGGGGACAATTACCAGTGAGCAAGTTCATGGCACAGTCCCAATTGGGAGAGAGGCTGCATTTGTTTTACTGAAGACATCTTTAAATTGCTAGTACTCTAGGGGAATTATACTGAGTAATATTGGGGTTCCTGATGGAGGTAGCTAAACATAGAATACCAAAACACTTGCAGTAATATCAGATTCCCAGTAAGTCAATAATTCCCCTTGCTTCCAGGAGATCATGGATGGTCATGGATTCTGAGCCAGTTTTGCCCAAGAACAACTAGATCTAGATCTAGATAGATTTTGGTGCCACTAACACGGTGACATAAGTGCTCAAACACTTTAAAATGTTGGTGGTTATAAGTTGTATCTCAGGCATGGATTTCGGTGCACAGTAATTCAAGAGCCATCTATCCCTTTTCAAGCCTTTTTCAATACTATATGCACAACACGCTTGTCAGATTGTGAAACTGTGACCCCTGTGACCTCTTTAAAGCAGCATATTGTGTGCAAATGGCTAACTCCAATCTATTGTTCATACTTCCAGTGCTTCATACAGTACTTACATAACCTCTTTCCCTTCATGCAAACTACGCATTTCCTTCCTTGATTTATTACATTGTCCTTGTAATTTATATTCCACCTCTGAACTTATTATTAATCACAAGACCTGCAAACCATTAAAATTTTGAGCTTTTATAAAGTAAATAGTAGTGTTGCAGACGTCTATTCCCTATCAGACTATAACAGTGAATGTCATTCTTTATTTTCTTAAAAATCATTAATCAGAAGTGTACTAGTTTACTTTGTCATAGACTTCATCCATGATACCTATTTTTAAAAAAAAAAAAATCACATAGCTTTACTATGTTTCGCTGACCTTCTTTTAAAAGTATTTTTCAAAAGACAACTGCTAAATATGGAGAAGGAGTGAATCTCTTATATGCGATGTTTGCCTATTCCGGCTCTCCTGCCCATGCAGGAATACACTTGCTGCTAGGTTAGCTCATTAATCCATGTATTATTTTGGAGCGCTAATTTTCAACAAATGTTGAAACACTGCTGTAACTATTAATGACCGCGATGATGTGTCTGAGAGCCAAACTGATAATAAAATGTCAGGCATTGTGGGTAAAAGCTTTAACATTTAAAGAAAAGCTTAATCTCATAAAGTATTAAAAATACTTAGTTGTTAAATACAGCAATACCAGGAATTTGGAGAAGTCTTGAGTGGTCTGCTCCAATCCCCTTTTAAAAGCTTTTTTATAATTAAATGTTGCAGAACAGAAGGTTTTAAATGAATGCACATAGTCTGTTATAGCAGAAGCTTTATATTTAGTTGCTACCAGTGATGCAAGAAAGGAAACAAGGAAATTTCTAGCCCATACCGATAACCAATTATTTCGAAAACTAACGCCAATATTGTTTGGGAGGTTCTGCTTAAATACACTGTGACAAAAAAAAGTTAAGCACACAGAAGTAATGGTCCGATTTTGATGTAATTTGGTACACGTGCAGACCAGCGATGGGTATGTAAATGATTCGATTTGAATGGAGCTGGCAGGTCTAGTCTCCCGAAACATAGGTTGCCTCATAGATGCATTAGACAGCATTACCAGCACTTGGCGGAGTTTGATAGGGGTCACATTGTGGGTTTACATGAGGCCCGGTGGTTGTAACGTGCAACTGCCTGATGTTGGGACCAATGGTCATGTGAGGGCACCCACACACGTCATAAAGGTAACGGTCGCCCAAGATAGACCACACCAAGGGAGGAACGTCGTACTGTGTGCCAAGCATTACGGAACCCCATCACATCTGTTCCTGCTATCCGGACACAGGTATTCGACTCTGTACAACACCCCATGTCATCCCGCACTGTGTCTCGACGACTGGCACCAGCCGAACTACTGGTTCACCGTCCCATGTGTAGGCTGCCGTTAACACCAGCACAGAGACGGCTGTGTTTGGAGTGGTGCCGCAACCAGGAGGTATGGACTGGTGACGAGTGCCGTCGTACCACGTTCAGCAGTGAATCTCGGTTCTGCATTGCCACGGATGACCATCGTGTGCGCGTATGATGGCACCTAGGGGAGAGGACCAATCCTGCCAATGTTGTGGAGAGACACACCGGCGTTACTCCTGGCATCATGGTTTGGAGAGTCATAGGGTATGACTACAGATCATCTCTGGTAGTGATTTGGGGGAAAGCAATAGCAAAGCAATATGGGTCACCATTTTAAAGGGAATTATCAGCGGTAAATATCGGCTCATTTTTAATCATCAGCTGATGGCCGATACCAATAGTTGACCAATACAATCGGTTCATCTCTAGTTGCTACTGTGCAGTGTTTCTGTTTTTGAACTTTAACATTTAAAATAATTAATCGTATTGGAGTATTCCATAAAGTTCTACATTGTAATACATTGCTTTCTTTAGGATACTAGGGTCTTTCCTTGGCTTAAACAATAATCCTTAAAAGTGGCAAGTGCACTGTGCACAGGTGAGATGAGGGTTCATAACGACTGAAATCAGTTTTACTTTATAGTTGGTAATGTAGATGTCTTTCATTATGATGTGTTATTCAGGACGCAGGTGTAACGTGTAATTGCATGAGGATCGTTTCTTTTGGAAAGAATGAATGAGGTAACTGGATTAAGACCTGGATTTCTACAGTGATCCAGTTTCTCATATGAGCTTGCTGTGATTTTCAGCTGACAAATCACTAGTAATGCCTCAGCCCTCCTCCTATAGCTCAAAATGCCCTTAAGGTAAACTGTTGACCCCGAGTTTCTCTGTGTGTGTACATCTGTGTGTTTGCTTGTAAATGTGTAAAGCAGACCTTGCTTTATCCCAAGTCCTTCCAGAGAGAGGCTCCAAAGTACCACAAACCTACTAGTGTAAGTGGTTAATAGAAATGGATGACTGCAAAAAAAAATCCTCACACAGCAGTGTGCGCACATTCTCACACTTCCAGCAAAGGGGTATTGTGTTTCTAGTGCAAAAGTTTCAGTACTACAGTGAAACCAACTGCATGGTAATTAAAGATTGTGTGTGTTATCTTTACATGCATATATGCAGAGGAAAGCTCTGTATCCAAAATTAAAAGTGTATGGCATGGTGATTAGCATAAAAACACTACTGTACTGTGCAGAATTTACTGAAGTTTTGAATATCTGCACAGTCAACGTAGAAATAAATGTCTGAGTTTATGGGTTGGTAAAAAGTAAACGACATTATCAGGGGTCATACATTAAACGAAAACTGAAACTCAATCAAACGTTTACATAGCCAAAAACTTTTGTGGTCTTAATCTGGGTTTATATCATACAGGATTGTAAACATTACATTGTAAATATATGATAATTTACTTCATTTAAGCCACCGCTAAAATGATTTGAAAGTTCTCAGCAAAGGCTAGAAGTCTGCTAGGCTCTGGCACAGCTTTCAAAAAGCAAAAATTCAAATCATTATCTGTTACATGAACCCTGTTCCCAAGGCACATCACATTTTTGCTATGTGCATTGCAACTATACCGCTCCCTGTAGAGCTCCATATATTTCCTTATTGCGGCTTTCCTCCTTCTCTTCTAACACAACAGAGGGAAAGGGTGTTGGATTTCACCATCATTCAGGAAACCCGTCAGCTGCTGCACAAAAGTGTATCAAATTTATCTTTCAGGTCAATTGAGATGTGTATACCAACAGCACGACAGCGGAGTTCAACCATGGCCCAGTTAAAAATGTATGACGGGCTGCCAGCCATTACTTAATTGATACACGGAGTAGCAGTAAAGCAAAATGGCGGGTCCCGAGATGCCACACTCAAAGTGTGGGCGTCACACTCAAGAGCAATGCAGTTCTGGATGACGTTAAGGGAAAGAGGAGAGCGATGGAACCATTAAAACTCCCAATAAATGATTTTTTGTGCCCCTCTATTAAAATCGGTAAACACACAGGAAAACTAGAATCTGCCGGTAAAATATGCCAGTGCTCCTTCATAATATGCTGAATTGATAGAGGATGACTTTAAATACCAATCAGGTAAGAAAATACTTCATTAAAACACCATATTTGTCCACACTTGTTTTACGGAACTAATTCTAATTATGCCCTGTATTGGTGCAAGGCTATGACTGAAAGCTATTCTATATTCTACTCAAATCTCTATGAAAACTCAGTCAAATAGCCCCAACAGGGCTGATATATCGACTTAATAATGTTTTACATAAAACAAAAATATGTTATCAAGACAAGATAATGTAATATGCGTGATTTAAAGCCCAGATATTTACATCCGTGTGTTTATGTTGTAGCATTGAGACACTTAACCTGAATTACTTCATTAAATGTGGAGCTTTACAAAATAACATGGACTTCTGACAATAGTGTCTAATTAACAGCTACAGTCATAATAATATGTGAAAGTATGTAGCATTATTTCACTTCTAAAATAATTATACTAATATTTTCTTTTTTTATGGTGTTTTTTGTATTATTATGCAGTATTTACACAGTATATTTCTTAATGCTTTTAAATAACACACATTTAAAAGAAAAAAACGGTATTAGACAGTAATTTGCATTTCATCACTACCACTGACTCCATTGTCCAGCAGACGGTTAACTTCGTATTTCCTAGTAACCATGTAACCATGGCGATGTCCCAAGTAGCAGCTGCCAGTAAGAATAATGCCAGGCCAGGCTGCATCTGCTGTAATACAAACTGATGTCTTACACGGATGCTTCTGTCAGCTCAAGTTCGCCTGCTGTTTGGGTAAGGAAACCATGACAGAAGGAAGCCTCTGACTGCTCTGGTGCTGATAAAAGTAATGGAATTTTGTGTTATGCCGCTTTGAAGCGTTCATTTTTCAGGTCAATTTGCTTCTCTCTGAGTGGGCCATGTTTCTTGATAGCCTTTGTAAAAGGAATCTGTTGTTGCTGTTATTCCCTCCTGTGCTTAGAAATGTCAGTTCATCAAGCGTCTATCAAGAAAGACGATCCACTCTATAACAAGTCTGACCCTATCAGTATTTTTTATCATTTCCATCATACTTGAAATGTTATTGATCTAGTTATAGATTTATTAAAAATTTAATTTTATCTAATGGCAGCACAGTGGTTCGAGTCTCCGCCATGGCTCCATGTGTGTGTAGCTGCATGTTCTCCCCGTGTAGTCGTGGGGTTTCCTCCAGGTACTCCAGTTTCCCCCAGTCCAAAAACATTGTCTGTAGGTGTGAGAGTTGTGTTTGTTTCCTGTGATGGGTCGGTGCCCCATCCTAGGTCATTCCCAGTGGGTAAAGTGGTTGGGTGGATGCAATTACGGAGATTTAGATACGGGATTGATATTCATCAATATTAAAGGTGCTACAACAGGGTCTATACGAGGATTTCCCCCAGCGGTATTGCAGCTTTGTGTCCTTAACTCCTAAACTGTCTTCTTCCACCATTAAGGACTTTCCTGTGCAAAATAAAAATATTTGGCTTCAACGCAATCCCATATATACTAGGCCTGTTGCACATGCACAATAAAATTCTGCATGTTGTATGTAAAGTTCAAGGTATGAACAATTCTGTTTGGTGACATTTTTGAAATAGTGCCAGCAGCTCACTCCATAATTTTACTAGACTTAATTCTACTAGGCTACTACTTCAGTGGTCTCTCAGATCTGAAATCGAGCAATGAGCTGTTATTGGAGAATCGTGCTAGTTATGGACTGTCCGTGTAACACTTGCTACCTTCGAAGATGCACACAGACATCGCATGGCCTGTATTTAGCAAAGTAGATGCAAGGATGACTTTAAAGAGACTGTTGAGGGGTGGAAGGAGTACATTGGAGGACTTAAAACCTTAAAGCTCTGGTGATGAAGGATGCTATATAGTAATGGCACCTCGTCATATCGTGTAGAAGGATATTATACCATAAGTCTATGATTGTCAAATATGACTTAAAAAGTGGAACCAGACGGAATATTACAACAGTAAGATGCAATGACACACCTTAGCATGCCCCACAAGATCTAGAAGATTTACTGAAGAGTCTAAACCTGGTAGATGATCATTCAGAAGTTTGGCTATAACTGTGGGCTAACAAACTGGGGGACTCTTCACAGCCCCATAGGTATTCCAGATTGCACCAGAGTATGATAAACAAGTTGACATTTTTTGGAACTCAAGCAGGGCATTGATTGAATTAGCCAAGATGAGATCTATATTGCCTCTTTGTTTATGTAAGTTTCCATAAACAAAACCGCACAAAATGGTGATTTAACAGCACCAGAAATTTTCAATAGTTTGGTGCTATGAAGGTGGTTTATGTAGATGATGCTGTCTGTCTTACGCCTTCATGCTGTAATCCCTGACACACAAGACCATTCATATGCAAGTAAGATCCAATTCAGAGCTTTCAGATGACAGGCTTTCTCAGCAAAGAGTAAACTGCTCTTTGAAGTGAGGAAACAGCTCAAGTACCTCATTAGTGAGTGATGAAAAGGGGTAGGAAGAGATTAGTTTTTAGTGTAATACAGGCCATATATCAGTATACACTGATCAGCCATAACATTGAAAGCACCTGCCTAACACTGTGCAGATTCCCTTCGTACCACCAAAACAACTCTGACCCCTCGCGGCATCGACTCCACAAGACCTCTGAAGGTGTCCTGCAGTATATGGTACCAAGTTAGAAGGTGGGACCTCCATGGAACAGACTTATTTGTCTAGTACATCCCATATATGTTCAATCAGATTGCGGTAAATTCAAATCAACACACTGAACTCTTCTTTAAGTTCCCCAAACCATTCCTGAAATATTTCGCAGTGTGGCAGGGTGTATTATCCTACTGAAAGAGGCCACTACCATGGAGGAATACAGTTACCATAAATGGGTGTACTTGGTCTGCAACAATGGTTAGGTAGGTTTGTATGTGTCGAAGTAGCATACACATGAATGCCAGGACCCAGTGTTTCCCAGCAGAACATTGCCCAGAGCATCACACTGCCTCTGTTGGCTTGCCTTATTCCCATAGTGCATGCTGTGATGCACTGTGTGTCCTGAAACATTTCTATCATAGCAATTATTAACTTTTTCAGCAATTTGGGCCAAGATGGGCTAGCCTTTGCTCCTCACGAGCCCTGGGTGCCCATGATCCAGTCACCGGTTCACCAGCTGGCCTTCTTTCAGCCACTTTTGGTAGCTATTGTCCACTTTGGAGAAGCAGTTATCTGGCCATCACAATTTGGCCCTGGTCAAAGTTGCTCAGATCCTTATATTTGCTTATTATTCCTGCAACTTCAGGACCTCATTGCTCATTTGCCTGATACATAATGGCACCCCATGACAGGTGCCACTGTAAGGAGATAATTAATGTTATTCCCTTACTCGTCAGTGGTTTTAATGTTATGGCTGATTGTTGTATGTGAGTGTTGTTTGGTCATGACCATCGGGTAACTATCTATTTCCCATAACTGTGTTTCCGGTTCCGGTCTGTCGTCTTGAAGATCAGGGCACAGAGCAATGGATGCCCAGGACCAGATGTCAGTCCATCGCAGGGCACACATTAGCAAACTATGGGCAATTTAAAAACGTTTGTTTTTTCTGCATGTGTTTTTGAACTGTGTGAAGAAACAAAAGTTCCCCAGATGATGTAAACATGAACAAAACATGCAAATTCCACACATACAGAGCCAGGATCAGATTCAATCAGGTAGGCCCCAGCACTACCCAATAAGGCATTGTGCTGTACTTATATCAGATAATGATGATGCACGATATTTTATGCACAGGAGTTATAATTATGGTTCTTCAAAAGGTTGCCAGGCTCACTCACACTGAGAGATTCACAGTGAGTCCAAGAAAGAGCAGGAACAACTAATGTGCATTGCAACGGACAGGCATGCCTCAAAAAGTTTTCCCAACTTAGGGCAGACTCAAAGGGTCTCACCCAAGAACACCAGAAGGATTACCATCGCCACATCACTTGTGACTGCCTAATAATCTTGACGAAAGCACCAAGCTGAACTGGAGTGTTGCTGGGGAAAACAAGTCTGATCTGTGCTTTGGTCTGTCCTCACTAAAAATCTTGGTTTTGATTAATTTTCCTTTTGCATCACTTCCGTTTTGAACATCTCTTTTTTATTTACCTCAGGAAAAGAAGATGCATTTTTATGTTTTGGTCTAGATCAGTACCATGGAAATATAATTAACAAGTTGTTAAAATCTGAAATGACTCCAATTACCAACCCTATTGGCAGCAGGATTCAAAGGCATTATCATGTGGTATTCTAATGTCACAAAAATTTAGGGTGATATTTGAAGAATAAAGTAAGATTTTTTTTTCCGGTGTATTGTAATTTCTACTTTAAAAAGCAAAGTACATCAAAGAAAGTCCACCACCATTTTATGGTCCTTAATTTTGTAAAAATCCTTTGTCATATTAAAATGAACATGATGACCAAATGCTCGCTAGGAACTGCATGAAACTACTAACCATGACCACATGAAAAGAGTAAAACCACAAAAACAAAATGAATACATTTACATCAGGCAGAAGACATGGTGATTGTCATATTACTCACTTCCTGGGGCGATGCCTGTTTATACAACAGGATGTTTACAGAAGCAAATCATCACTGTCCAATGAAAAATATCTCCAAAATTTCATTACTTCAGGAGCGTGAAAAAACACGAGACAACCTTAGCACCACACCACAGCCATGGGTGAACAGTTTAATGTTTTAAATGAACTACAGTGATTGTAGTCATTAAGGCAAATGTGTCAGTGTGAACAAGATACGAACTAATCTCACTTTTTATGGCCAAAATCTAGCTATCTAGCTATCGGCATTATGTTGTGAGAATTAGCGATATGAAGTAATCCATACAAATGACCGATGTTATGCAAGTTACTGAAAATGAGCAATTAGTTAGTTACTAGTTACTTCATTCAAAAGTAATTCAATTACTTTACCAATGACTGCATATAAAAATAATTAGTTTCTTGGGAACGTAACTTTTGTGTTACTTTAATTCTCTTATTAATGCATACATACCCATAGAGCACACATAGGTTACTGGGATGTTAGTTTAAAATCGGAACATCGTTAAATGATAGCTTTCCATTTTGGCCTATAAAAATATTTAAATTATTACATAAGTTAATGTAACTCATTTATTTTCAGTAAATTTGTTTTGCTTTAATCAGTTTAGCATAACTGTTAGGCCTCTTGTTACTGTTTCTGTCATGTTGTCAATATATGAATATGAATAGCTAATCAGTTAACTTGTTTGTGTGACATATGGTTTTAAACAGTATGCCTATATGCAGTGTAAACAGAACAAATCTGCCCTATAGTATATACATAAAGAAAGTATAAATCTATTGTGGGTTACATAACCTAATCGAGAAAAATAACAGTTCGCTAAATGTCACATAGTGATCTCATTAACATCAAGTGTTGCTATTGAAAGAAATCGCATAGACTTCAGGGGTATGTCAAATCGATATTTAGTAGCGATGTCTCTGCGACATAGAGATGCCTTGCTAATGGATTTTCAAGCATCACAGAGACATCATACCAATGCATGTGTGCTATCTGGGTAGTTATATTATTTTAGCGTTGCTGCTGTGACAGTGTGAGACAACATAACTGTCAAATTGTATCTATCATTGTACCTAATATCACCCATTCATTGCACCAGCGTAAGGTAGGATAACGTTAGACGTTAGAGAACAGACTGCATTTGTCCATTCATATTTTCACGCAAGAGAAAAGTAACGAGTAACAAACCAATTTAAATCTCAGTACTTTTAACTGCATTATTTAATTTGAAAATATAATTAGTTACATTACTCATTACCGCCAAAAAATATTTGGAATTATAGTGCATGCTATTCTATTTTCTTTACAATATCTATATTTCTTGTGTTGAAAATATATATTTCCAATACTAATTGTTTCTCTACATTAATCTCCATCCTATTCCTGAAAGCGTAGAACAAAATGGAAGAAAGACCTTGTCAGGACAATAGTCAGTTGTGATTCACGAGTTTCAGTCATAAAACTTCACACCAATGACAATCCAGGATGAATATGCAGAATATGTTACATATATAATTCACTGCACTTTGACAGGGCAGCCCACTAAATACAATGCTTACTTAAATTCCTGACAAGTTTTTCCAAAATGGTAAAAATGACATATAAATACATTTCTAAAATCATAGTTAATTAAGTTGTACTTAACTCAGGATGGTTGCAATGTCTTCTGTACTTTACACGTTGACTTCAAGTACTGGCTGCAATTTACACTGTAATGATGCAGTGCCTTATGCCATAAATAAATAGCACTGGGCTAAAATTAGCAGCCCAGATCATATACTTTTTTCTTTCCAACTCAGTTATAAACATAGCTGGCTTTATTTAACTATGTATCAAAATCATAACATAAACTCTTGCAAAGATAATGCACCGTCGTGTATTTTCTGGCGAGCTCTAAAAATACAGTTAATTGCTGATGTGATTCAATTAATAAAAGGGAATCAAAAGAGTAAAACAAAACAGGTCCCAAGGTAATGGAAAAGGGGCCAGTTTCTATGACAACTGTTGCAGTGCTGTTCCTGTGACAACGAGGGGTCTAGTTGGGGGGGGGGGGGGGGGGCATGCAATTTAATCACCCCCTTGTTCAACTGACACACATTGCACTGAAAGTCACACACACATATATAGATACATATTACACATACTAAATACTAATTCACCAAATGAAGAATGGACACTTGCTAACATATTTACCTGCTGAAAAATAGCAATATTTTAGATGTTCAGCCGACAGGGTTACGGATTCTAATCCAGTCCCCGCTTTGTGTACGCTGACCTTCCCCGTTGCTGTGATTGCCTGGGTTTTTGCTGGATAATATAGCTTCATGCCACAATCAAACAAGTGAATTGGTGACACTAAATTGCCCATAGTGAATGAATATTCAATGAGATCAATGACCCAGCAGAATCACATATGAAGGATGGGCGGACATGTTGCACATGGCCTAGTAAATATTATAAGACTAACCTCTATTCATACAGGCACTTCTGCCTCACTTCCAGTATTAAAATCTCCTAAAGTGTAACCTGTCTGGCTGGTAAAAAACCTGAAACCTCAGCAGTACTACAGCCCTGGCCTTCATGCCATTACAAACACTATAGAAAATAGGTGGGTACTTGTTCTAAAGTGACAACAAACTGTCATTGCTTCTGGGATGGGGCATCGGAAAAACACCATCTTCATTCTGAGTATGAGACAGTTCTGCCTCTGAGAAACAGTTATACTGCTATTACTGTCCGACAGCTGCGGTGTAAAAGAAATACGAATGTCTTACAATCGCTTATTCTGGGCAGGGACACGAGGGGAGCAGCCTGGAGCCTGTCCCTGGTAGCACAGGGCACAAGGCAGAGGTAAGGCCTGGAGTGGCTGCCAGTCTATTGCGGGACACATACACACAGCATGGCCAACTCTGATCCATCACCATGCATATCCAGATCACATGGTCTGAGTGCAAAGCAGGGGTAGGCTATCTGTCTGTCTGTCTGTCTGTCTATTATTAAATCTAATCCCTCATTGGCCGAAAGTGACAATGTAGAGCATGCAATGGTTTCGGCTCAACTAGCTTGATACCTATAGGGGGAAGGGCCATTTCCACTTTCCGCAAAGGCTAAATTAGGATTAAACAACTCCTGATTGCTTCGAAGTAATACAAAGAATGAGAAACCTGAGTTTGTCTTATGTCAGAGAATGTGTTATTTTTAATAATTACAATATTAAACATACTTCCAATGACACTCAGCACTAAACAAAGCAGCCATACTGAGAGAACAACAGTATTGTTCTGCAGTTGTTCACTATTATAACACAGCATGCTGGAAAAATGTTAGTAGAAATATACAAACAGGTGGAAAGAAGCAGACGTCTCACGCCTCTGGGTTAGTGCTGGATTAAATCTGTGATACGATGAATTCTCAAAAGAAGACTTTTCCTTACCTTCTTTATTCTTAATATTACCAACTACTTCCTAAGCTACAACATTAGAACTCTATTTTAGCAGAGATAAAGTTGAACAAAAATTCCACTTCATCAATCTATAATAGAATAGAAAACAATCCTACGTTGTCTGGCAAAGTGTTTCATACGCAAATTCATTTTCATGACCTTTTCAAAATAGAGCAGCGTTTCCTAATTACATTCCACACCTGAAACTAAACATTATCAGCCACCAATGCAGGCGCCTGTGCATTTTAGCATTTGCTGCATTTTTATATCGCGTGAAACAAAGTTATTACTTATTTCTGCAAAAATATAATAATCTATTTCCTAGATGATAAATCCAGACAGAGGTGATCATATACATTTGACTGGATTTTATAAGTGATGAACCCATTTCCTGTGCATTATTAATAATAAAAATATTACACACCATATCTGGGTATTAGAATAGAAACTACCAGTACACCAGAAGATCTTTTGTGGAAAGCTGAACATTGGCTTGGATGGCAGAGGACCAGTCGAATATATTTTGCATATATTTTATATTCCAATTAATGTTTCACTTAGTGTTTCAATATGAAAGTTGGCAGTGGTGTTTTTTAGTGCTTCTATTAGTGACTCCTGAATAAGTGACTCTTGAATAAGATCCAAAATTATCTGTTTGTGGTCATTTTTTCAGAGAGAGTTGTTTTGCATATTTTTGTGACTTGCAGTATTCAACTGATTTAACAAATTTAAAAAAATGTGGTTTACATTCCCAGCAGTGGGTAATGATCACAACAGCATAAGTGAATTTCATAAGTCAGTTTCATGCCTGTGGATTTGTTTGTTTTTGTATAATGACAGATTAAGGAAAATAAATACGTAAACACTTAGATTATGTCACTGCCACAATGTTGTACTGAATAAGTGGTATTGAACAGGAACATATGGATAGATTACATTTCTGTGAAGACACATGTATTGATAAATTTTGGAATATTGTTTTTTGGAAGTTTTGGCTGAGATTAAAATATATAGTAGCAGTAGTGTAGTTTATGTAATTATTCATGTAAGAATACTCTGATGTAAAATCATCAAGTTATACAGCTTGTTTTTTGGAGACGGTTATTGCTTGGGATAATTATTTTGACACCTAGATGAAATTAGGTAAAAAAAAAAAACAAGGAAGGCAATTAAAACTACCAAACCATCAGATTTCTTAGTAAATCAGATTTTCTATCCACGATTTATTCAGCCAGTTGCAAATTGAAAGGCAACATACCCAATTAGAAAATATATAAAAGTATATAATATAATGTATATGTATATATACACATCTCTCTCTCTCTCTCTCTCTCTGTATACGTAATGGAATATGTAAAAATAAAAATATTTTAAGCTCAGTATGGGTACGATTGGGAGCCATCGAAGGGCTTAAAACAAAACGAAAAGTTCACAAAAAGTTTGCTCACAACAATCGGACCACAAGCAAGGTACGCAGGTATAGGCAGAGGCAGGGAAAACTCCGCGGTACAGCGAACCACGATATAACGGGGGATCACTATATATGACCTTGGTTTGGTCAAAAAATGCACAGAAACAGTTTAACAGGCCCATTTACAACCCTATTATTTGGCTTTAAAATTAAGCAAACCATTTTCCCATTTTTTTGGTAAGTTCATTAATATGTTGATAAGCTCTGCACTGATTGGCTGGTTTACAGTAAGTCACTGTGATGGCTCACACATAACCAACACCTCTACAGTCATGTGCAATATAATCACATTTTGGTCAACGACATACCACATTTATGACAGTGGTCCCATGAGATTATAACGAAGCTAAAAAAAACCTACAGCCTAGTGACGTCATAGTGCAATGCATCACTCACATATTCGTGGTGTGGCTGGTGTAAACAAACCTACTGTGCTGCCTGTAAAAGTATAGCGCATACGACTTGATAATAATAATAAACAACTAACAAACAACCAATACTAGCACAGTCATAACTGTTTTTAGCATTGTAACAAGAACATTGTAATTATGTTGCACTCATTCAACTAATGATTTTGCAATGCTAATTTCGTCAGGCAATTTTTATCAAGAACTCCAAACAGCAAGCTGAATAGCAAGTAACTGTGTTGTTTGCTATGAATTTGAACTTCTGCTTTCGATTTAGGTATTTGTTTAGCTAACCAAAAGGAGGCTGCACAGAAGTCTCTCGTCAATGTCAGTATCACAGATTTTATAATGTTGTTTACTACTCCCCTGCTAACCCGAGGTGTATTTCCCAAAAGCATAATTGCTGATAAAGTTAGGAACTTACATAACTGGAACCATGCAACTGGAAAACATACCCCTGAATAGGACTTACCATCTTAGCCTACTAGTAATGAATAACCTTACATCATTGGCTGTCAATATATATATTTTTCCCCACCAGGTGCACTTGTGGAAAATGGGTATGCATGACCTTCGAGAGAAAATATATGCTGCAGGGTGTGCAGGTCCATTAGGCTTGAACGTGGGCTGGTGTATGTTGCGTTTGGGGGCGTAGTTAAGACTGCTACAAGATATTGTAGCATTTTTGAAGCCCCTCTTAATGCCTTCTGTTACATATGCGGGATGTATATTTGAAAGAGGGAACATCAGTGTTTGAGATGTCAGTTCCATGTACCGAACTCTCCTTATCCAACTATGACGTGGTGAAGTCAGATTTTCAAACCTTTAACAACATTTGGTGAAAAATGTGCTATAACGGCTCACTGGGTGTCACCATGGATACACGCATCTAGAATAATGGATTCGAATCTTGACCTTGAGTCTGTTCCTTTCCACTCTCTGCTAAAGACACAACATCTTCCCTGTGATGCGCTGGAAACTCCCGCAGTCACATTTTGAAAGAGGCCCCAAAAGTACTGAACATAAAAATTTGGTTGTAATTAAATGTACAACTTCCTACTAGAAAAACCTCAGTCTAATGATTGAGCCAGAGTTCAAAAAGTAAATAAGAATGAGCTTGCATGACAGGAACGTGATCCAGAAGTATATATTTATGTTAACACAGATGTCTTGAAAGTAATTGATCACTATCTAAATGCTGTCAAAAAGATGACAACACTCCCCCTAAATTCTGCACAAAATGAGGATTCTGTGTGGACCTGCACCTGAACCACTGAATTACAGCACCCTCTATTGGATCACAGAAGACAAACAGGATTTTGGAAAACTTTTAAGAACCAAATTCAGGACATTCCCAGTAAAAAGAAACATGAAATAATACTGTCTCTTGTAACAAGTATCAAGTAATTTTCAATAAAACAAGCGTTATATTGTAGTTCTTATCATATTATTCAGAATACCTTGGCTGTTATTTATAATCAGCATTAAATGAACATACAGTACCAGTCAAAAGTTTGGAGATGCCAAGCCGCTGACAAAGCAGACTGATAGTGTCGCATCACATGACCTGGCCAACTAACCTAAACCCAGCAGAAATGGTTTTGGAGCAGTTTGCCTGGAGAGTGAAGGGAAGGTGGCCAATGACTGCTCAGCATATATGCGGGACCTCCTTTAGGACAAAGGCCTTGCCCAGGGGCCCTATGGTGGCGTCACTCTGCTAACCCAGAGATTTGAACCAGCAACCTTCTGAGTCCCAACCCACAGAGCAGCCCCACCAACAAGTTACTATTATATTTTATTTGTTTAGTATTGGTCATTGCATAACTCCATATACATTATTTTATAGCAAAAAATAACTACACGATCTATGAGTAGGTGTCCAAACTTTTGACTGGTACTCTACAGTGCTCACACAAAGACTTGGGATGCTTGCTTATTTTTGCAAATGTATTGGTTTCACAACAAAAGTACACTGGCAAGCCATGTTTAAAATGTCTGCACAGATCTTCCACACATAGATTCTTTTAATGAAGTGTCATAATTTTTTTGACTGATTCAATTTTGTTCTTGCCATTTTGTTATTAATTGCAATTTCATTCACTTTCTCCCAAAGGAATACTAAATGCAAATGTTTGGTGTTTTATGTTATTACAAAGGTGTTACTAATTAAAAAGCACCCAATGAGACTGTTTGTCAATGAATGCTCCTTTAGAACTGAAAACTAATTTGGGTTTCAATTTATTAGTACTTGAAGTGAATGTTTCACTTAAAACTACTTTTTGTATTTTTTGTAGACAAATGAATGAAATTATTCTTTTGTCATAAAACCAACAAATTCGTAGTATTTTTACTGAATCAAGCAAGCGTCCCAAGACTTTCTGTGAGGACTGTAGCTATATGTTGTAGGTAGATAGGTAGATAAGTAGACAGACAGACATACAGATAGATAGATATATAGATAGATAGATAGAGTTGGTATGCTAACTGTCAGGACACAGACGAGGCATGTTAATTAAAACTCATACACAGTCCACTCATCAATATATTCTGTATCAAAGTGTACACAATAGGGCCATTGTGTACACACAATTGGACTGAAAGCACAGGATGCCGGAATGTCATTCTGAATTATATCTCAATGTCGGATCCAAAACATTAGTCACCAAAATTATGTACCAGCATATTATATGAATTAACGTAAAATTGTACTGTCTGTTTTAACTATGTAATACACCATGTATTGAATAGACTATAGTAGTAAACATTTTGCTCACATGTAATATCGAACAGTAATTTTTGACTCTTATGCAGACCTGCAAATGTTTTTTCATGTATTTCTGTATAACGTGTAAGTTTTATCCTATTGAAGATAACAGCCTTAGAGGCCATTACAACACATAATGATGTTTTTGCTAGACACTTCTGTACAGTAGGGGGTTTAAATGCTTTGCTAGGCTATTTCCTTGGGTGATTTTTTGTGTGATGAAACAGTCATTTCGCTGAGTGGTAGGCCCATTAGTCTCACGGTGGAGTGCACATCACTGGATTTTATTATGATATTAAGCTCAAACACCCAGGACAGCAATATCACACTTTTGCATTTCTAGTAATGCCATTCTGAAGATGATGTAACTAGAAACTGGCTATTTCTATATAGAGTCAAGTTGTATTTATGGGGATTAGGCTATAGAGGCTTCAAAAATGGTCAAAAAAGTAATCGAATACAGTAGTGCAGGCCCTAGGTATTATATATGGTAAAACCCACACAAGGTTTTTTAAATTGTATGCCCAGTATAGCACATGTTTTATTTTTACACCTTAACCTGCATAATTTACCTTAAAATGAAATGCACAAGTAAAAATTATATAGGTATTTGGCTCAAATAATTAAGCAGAGCTTTCTGACAAACACATAGTCAAGTCTCTCCCACCTGCTGCATACTGAGTGTTTTACATGTAATTTTGCATAAGGAAAAAGATTTTGAGTTCAGATTTAACAGAATGATGCTCAGATGACTGCATCCTTAAAAATCATGGGACACCGTGATATTTACCAAGCGGTAAAGAGATTTCGTCCTGTCTCACACTAAGCAAAGCTGATGGGGGTTCAGCTCCACGAAGTGAGCTACATCCACACCATTGTTTGTGTTATCACCCTCAGAGACTGTGTACTGACACCTCAATCACTTACATAGAAGTGGAACATAATCTCTGACCTCAAACAGCTCAATTACACAGCAGATTGGCTAGAATGGTCCCACCAACAGGCCGAGTTGATAAAATATTTATTTTGCTGATATGAATCAGAGCCTATGGGGCTCAATTTCTGGAATCCGAAGATCCTGCCTGAGGTAATCATATCTATGGTTCCATTTTTCCCACCTTTTTACCTGCAAAGTATATCATTTTGACTTTTTAACATGCATTTTAACATCACGGGATTAAACTGCCTTAAAATAAAGTCATCTGAGTATTATACTACGTATAATATCTTTGAATGTGGAATTGAACCAAAAGCACAACTGAAGCTTTTAGATGTTTTCTGACAGATCTATTGTTTGAGGGAGAGGTCCAAGGGACATAAGATTATTTTATGGCAAAATATTGTTGTTTTAAACTTTCTTAGACATAACATACAGTTCAAGGTTAACTTACAAGTTGGATACATCCAATATGTCTTATTGCTCTGAAGTTAACTGAGGATTGAATAGCAAAGGTAATTCCAACAATGGACAAACTGTACCCTCATTACACAACGCTAATGAGCGGCCTGTTGCTGTCCTCGTCTATGCTATAAAATGCATGTCTTCATACTACTGTCATTTACTACCATGCTGGCAAAACTGTTTTCCCATTAAAATGCTGGCAGGAACTATGAAACTATGTTTTTATATTTCATTGAAACGTTGCCTCTGCACGGCTTGGATCATGCCTCTGGTCAGATCTGTTCATTCCTGCTTTGAAATAAGAGCAGAGGTCGGAAAGTTGATGGAAAGTTCAGCTCAGCTGCCAGTGATGGAAAAATGTTGTGGGAGCAGGACAGGATCTTTTACCTGAGGAGTTCCAGTGAAGTCCACCCGGACTGG
Source organism: Mormyrops attenuatus (assembly GCA_026777985.1). Taxonomy (NCBI): domain Eukaryota; kingdom Metazoa; phylum Chordata; class Actinopteri; order Osteoglossiformes; family Mormyridae; genus Mormyrops; species Mormyrops attenuatus. Next base: position 19,042,797 of record JAODKC010000095.1, on the reverse strand, counting down.
CAGCCACACGACGTCGCTTTCGCACGCTCACTGCTCCCTGGCCGGAGCCCCGTGGAGTGTGTTCTGTGCGAGGGGTAGAGGACGCTACCAAAACAGGTGATGTCGACAGGAATACGGCTTCTCCATCCAGATGTCTGGAGACAGAAATGTGCCCCATCTTAGTCAAATTTCTTTGGCAAATAGACAATGTGATATGATATTTATTATACTCATCAACTATTTTAGCTTTGCCACAAATGTTTTTCAAGATTATCTTAGAAACAGCACGTTGTTTCGACGAGGCCCCTAGAGCTAACACTTTTCATTTTTAGCTGACAAGCTGACATGATTTTGCTTTCACAATATTTACAGAAAGCCACTTTTCCAGTGTGAGCCTTTTTAGAAACAATATTCTAGAAAGCTCTAAAGCATGTCACGAGGACCCCACTTGAAATAATCGTTAATCAAGGAAAACAATAACAACAGTTACCCCCCACACACACTAAAATACTTCATATTTTAAATATTTTAGTATTTTTTTTTAAGTGTTGAGTTCAAACACTTTGTTTTCCAAAAAAACTGTAAGATATACCATAAACATATTAGTCATTAAATAAGACTGACTGAGACTATTGTGCTTGCAGGAACTGGATAATACATAATAATGACAATTTTCACATTTTAGGTCATGAAATCTCTCAGAGACAACATCCATTACAATTGCATTGCGATTTCATTGTCTTTTCAAAAACACATGCAAATAACACAATCAACCTGGTAATGGTTTTACAAATTCTTATGCCTGACATATTATAACATGGGTAACAAGCAAGCAGGTTAAATTTACCTAATAATTACTCAGGTTCTACATATTTCAAATTAATTGAAAGCATGAACCAACAAGTTGTATTTTATGCATTTTGCTTGCATAAAATGTGGCTGTAAATATTAAAGGAAACAAAACCTGTGCAACCAAATGTAATTTCAAAACCATGGAAATTATTATAATCACTTATTTTACAAAAAGGCAGAACACAATATAAAAGTAGCTGAAGTAAAATACTTTCTTAAGCATACAGTGAGAAACCAACCACATTCCATCTCCTTTTTTCAGTTTTAGCAAAGTCAGAACAGCATCCCAGCTTTCGGTTTTAACAGTGCACTGCATATTACAGCATCACACCCAGTCCAAGCGGTACCTGCCATCTGAGACTGCATAGCTGTAGCTTTTCCGGGACCCTTTTCGGTAGGATCCAGACTTTCGTTGGCCGATAAAAAACTCCAGAATCTTTCGAAAACCAAACATTGTGTCTCTCCTGTTGCTTTTCAGTGCAGCCTGAGCTGGGAATGGCGATTGGCCTCACAGTATTGCCACGCTAAAGCTTTGTACAAGAGACCACTGGATACCTTTATCTTTTGATATAATTTCCTGTAGCTGCCCATACTCAAAGGACCGGCCTGCAACATAATCACAGGTTGGGCTTCCTCACAAGAGCCAACTGCCCTCTCAAGGTCCAGAACAAATCATGCATATTGCATTATGCCTTAATTCAAATCGACTGATGGGAGCTTGAATGCTGAGGAGATCACAGAGAATCAAGGACGATGGACATTCAAACATCTGGTGGTGGAGCAGATAACATGCAAGACCATACATGATTTGACTAAGGAGTATTTATTTGCTGTTTCAGAATGCTGAAAGCACTTTAGTCATCCAGGACACTTTCACCACAGAAACAAAGAGATAAAGGCCAAACCAGGGCTCTAAACAACAGCTTCTTGTACCCTTTTAAACTTTATTAAAGCCCTTACAATAGCCAGCTGAGGGATATTGTAATTGTTACCATTATTACTAAATTTCAGGTCACCTTTAAATCCCTCTCCACTCCAAAAAAAAAACAAAAACAATTACACCTCAAAACTATGCACATCCTTTAAATAACCAAGCAACCAAACACTGAAAAAGGTCCATAGAAAGAGGTGCTGCCATGCATTAAGCTTCCTGGGGCCCAGAGTGTACCATGCCTCAAGAATATTATTTTCAGGTTTTGCAAATGAAATGCTTTTAACACATTTGAAAGCAAGAGCTGATCGAGATCATTTCTGTCTTACAACTGACACCAAATTCCACAATCATTCAGTAGTATTGTGCTAAAAGAATGCCAGAACTTTCCATTACTAAATGCACAGACCATTGTCTACAATGCAACAGCATTGCCAAAGCAGCGCTATTACACACTGCGAGATGTCTTGGGGAGGAATATATATAGACGGCTTTGGCGCCATATTTTCTGACCTCAACTCAGCTATAAGCTTGGAAGTGCAATGAGCAGAACTGCATTGGTCAACCATACAATAATGCATGGCTGTCTACTAGTAAATGGACCCCAAAGATCCCAAGGGCAGACTAAACACAGCAAAGTCAAAAACGGACCACTGCACCCACTCCAAACAGCCCTAGAATGACAGGCCACCCGCATGTAGTAGACGAACAGGAATCCAGAGAAGCATAAAAAATACACCAATGTTACAGCAGGTAATTAACTAGAAATTATTTGGATTAAATTAATTCTAGAAAATATTGCCAGGTACTTTAATGCAAAAACCAAGTGCAGACAGATGAATCCTTTCATCTTCTGACTCAAACTCTGTAAAAGTACAAGCAGAGTATGGAAGACCAAAATACACCTGATGTAACAATTAATGTCCTGAAGCAGAATCGTTTTATTTTTAATCATTAGCTAGCTTTTACAATAAACCCTTTTAAGCATAAACCATCACTTTGCTATTGCATTATTCTTCATTCGTTAAAAAGAAAAAACAAGTAGATGTCTACACAAGACAGTGCTTATAAATAAATTTGCATATTTTAAAGTATTCTTCAAAGCGTTTTATGTTGAGCTTAAAAGATAAAGGGGAAGTTTGATTACATTCCCACAAAATACCAGTCTCTAATCAGAGTAACTTCAATATAAACTGAACAATGTGAACAGATGGAAAGTAAAAAAGCTAAGAAATTAATCTCATGAGCACAGTTCAGTCTAATTTGAATTTTGACTTTCTTAAAAATATAGCCAACATAAAATTTTCTGTGATCATTATCTCCAATACCAGAGAAAACTGTCCACATATACACTATATGGACAAAAGCGTTGGGACACCTGGCCATTTCATCTACTGGAACTTTTATGACATCCCATTCTAAATCCACTGGCATCAATATTAAGTTGGTCCCCTCTTTGTAGCCATAACAGCTGCCACTCTTCTGGGAAGGCTTTCCACAAGATTTTGGAGTGTGTCTGTGGGAAAGTTTCCATTCATCCAGAAGAACATTTGATGTTGGACATGAAGACCTCACTCGCAATCTCGGTTCTAGTTCATCCCAAAGGTGTCCGATGAGGTTGAGATCAGGGCTCTGTGTGGGCCAGTCAGGTTCTTCCACACCAGACTCACCCAACCATGTCTTTATGGACCTTGCTTTATGCACTGGGGCATAGTCATGCTGGAACAGAAAAGGGTCTTCCTCAAACTGTTCCCACAAATTTGGAAGCACAGAATATTGATGATGGATTTAGAGTGGGATGTCATAAAAGTTCCTGTAGGTGTAATGGCCAGGTGTCCCAATACTTTTGTTCCTGTAGTGTATCCAAAATGAACCTATTTTCCATGTGCCACTATATATCTGTGGTAACAAAATCAACATTTAATGCATCCCAACTTCATATCACAGACGTGCTCTTATCAAAGGTATCTGAAGCTCAGAACATTATATAAAATTGGACAGTCATTTGCTGATTGGGTTGTATCAGTCCTGCTGTGGGAGCAGGTCATTAAATAGCCAGGTTAACCGGTGGCCAAAAGTTTCTGGTTGCCTGTATTCATAGGCCTACAGTACCAATGAGAAGTTGCCTTCCTTGCAGTTTTTAACTCCTCTGGTTGCACTGCTTATTATGGACTTGAGTCTGGAATCACATATTACACTGGCTTGAAAAACGGGAGGGTGGAATCAGCCACTGGTAAAATTATCAACTCTTATATTTCGGTATGAACTGAATAATATGAACAGGTTGAAAGCAAATCCAAACGTTACACTTTTTACTGTATATTAAAATATAATATGCAGTCAAATTATTGTACAAAGTCATATTATTTTAAATGTGCACCATCACCTTACTGCGAATAACAAATTGCACTGAAGTTGTATTTTTTCCAGTGATTTGCCATGGAAATATCCCCAACACCAACACAACACGGTGAACCATTAAAGACTAATCAAGATTATGATAAAAACAAATAAGAATTTCAGAGGATTTATATTCAGAATTGCTAAAAATTGCTAAAATTACATATCTAAAACAGTTTAATTGTTTTTTTTTATGCAGTGAGTGATACATTGCAATTTTCCAGCAAAAAGAAACTCCAGTTTAAAAAACAATTGCAAACACATATACACAGTTCATTATCACTTGATTATTACCTATAAATCGTACTTATAAAACGATTTCTCACTTTCCGCTCTGGGTATTTTCACTGAAGCTGCTTAGGGTGAATATGAATGTAATAGTGTAAACTCCTCCTTCTGGTCTCAGATGAAGGTCCTTAACCACTAAGCCAACTGCTGCCTCTCTGTTCTCCTCTGCTCCACTAATTTGTTTCTGCTTGGAATAATTTTCAATTATCACTGAATATATCCAGTTGCCTGGCCTTCAACTTCTGCTGGAACGACGTCAGGAGCTAGCCATCCTTCCAAGGAAGTGACGGTCAGTGAGCAGATACGATAAGTGAGATTCATACAAGCCAGCTAATTCACAGAAGCACTTTATGAAGCCAGAACCTAAAACACACAAATGCCAGCTATACTTCTGAGTGGATCTCAATGCTTTGTTTGTGCAGTAAAAAGTAAAAGTTGATGAAATTCAGTTGATGCTACCACAGAACTATTGCTATCAAATTAATTGTTCTTAACATCACTGAAGTAATGGTTTCAGACTGTATTCCTAATGGTCATTTGTATGTAGCTAAGCGCTGAAATATGTAAATGCATTGGTAATTTGTGGTTCGGCTTTGAGCAGCTTGGTGAAGGCAATACACAAATACATTTCTAATAAATCCGCCTATAGGGACAATTAGCTGTCTACTGTGGTGATAATTATAATGCATAAGTCATAATCAAGTGCACAGGAACACGTGTAGTTCCACACAAATCACTACACATGTTGATAAGCTGAGCTTCAGCCAGAATGCTCAATACAGCCCACATCCAGTTGTATGCCAGAGGCGAAGACCATGAACTCATTACCTGGGTGGGAGATTTTCTCTCAAGGTGTCTAATGGGCCCTAATAAAAGGCTAATGGTGCCCACGACTGATTTTGGTGAAAGGCTATCAGGTACCTGAACTTATTAGAGTCCTTGGCACTACCTGACCACAGAGGTGAAGCTCAGTATCTTGAGAAGTACTGCAGTTAGGCAGCTAATTTGCATGATAAAATATTACATTGTGCACCATAGCTTCCCAAACTGGGTTGTTTTGCTGAAATTATGAGTTAAGGATGCAAAAGAGTTTTAATGGACAGCCCAATCATATCTCAGAAAATAATGTACATACAGATCTTACAGAAATTAAATTATACATAATTATACATCATTCCAGCTGGGGCAGACTTCAAAATTAAATTTTATCCTGTTTTAATAACCACCGCTTTTCCTAAAAAGTTCAGCTTTTGCAAGTCAATCAAGTGTTCTTCATATAATGATGATAAATTATACAAATTAGAAGACTGTAATTTGTCATTTATATGCCTTATAGCAAAATATTTCCAACATGTTCATTAATCTTATTTTACAAACTTAAAATTAAATATAATTTTTCATCAGAGTTGTATAACTTCACAAAAAAAAACAAAAACACATAAATCTAGGCAGGTACGAAAGCAGCACATGATTCCAACTAGGGACAACTTCAGCAAAACCCATTAACGACGTTAAACAAATTACATAGTGTTATAAAGGAATCACCGAGAAATTAGAAGGTTGATGGGCGCATCGCTCCACATTACTCGGCCTGTTTCTATTGTAGTGATTCAGGCAGAATGAAACTCGCAGCGCTTCTACGGGAATTCTTCTAGCCTGCTTGAAATTTTCCTCGTTCATCCAACTGTTCCCATTCTGTTATTAAAAAACAAAATCACATTGTAGCCTTGTCCACAAAAAAAAACAAAGTTTTTTTTAAACTAAATAATATAATAACAAGTTGGCTCTAATGCAAAGTCCAAGAATTACATCATAGTGTACTTAACAAGGCTCTGGACTGACATCATTGACCTGACAGACTCAAGAACAACAAAATTATGTCACAGCTATTAAAAAATATTGTCTCACTTGATACAAATAAAATGTTTTAATATAATACATTATAATATCAAAACCATATCGAGGCAAGAAAAAGATTATTAAAACATACTTATGAATTGCCTTTTATTATTATTTTTTTAAGCATTGTATCACATTCTTAAAGAATTGATTGTAATGACAGACCAAAAAAGGTGGTACAGTCACAAAATAAGACAAACTGAGACTTCTGACTGCAAATACGCAGTTTATATACAGAAAGGGAAACCGGACTGTGTACAGTTCTGTGCCTCTTTTTCCGTAAAATATCCACTTGTATCAAAAAATATATAATGTAATTACAAATGCATCAGTAATTAAAATGCGCATATAGTAAAACAGTAATCATTATAGCGCATTTCACTGTATATAAATGTATAAATGTTTAGGCTGTGTAAGTTATTTTAGATAAATGACTCAGTACAGCACCAGTATTTCGGTCTATCATATGTCAATATGGCAATCTAGCCTGCCGATTCATTTGAATATCTTTTTCGGTAATCAGAGGAGAGCTTTATGTATTTACTAATTATGATGTCACTGTAGACCAGCCTGTTTTTACAAAGTCGAAAAGTGCAGCATGTGAGAATGAGCTGAAAATTATTATATTCAATAGGCAAATGTCTGCCAAAACAAACATGTCAAGAAAATATGTATCTTTTTCCATTTTCAAATCTTTCTCAACAACTCGCATACAAGGGACAGCTAATACAACTAAGTCAGCCTTATCACCATATTTATTGTTATATTGAAACAAGCACTTAAATGACAACCCTAGTTAAGACATTCATCATACTAGAATTAACAAAGAATATTTAACATTCCTATGGATTTGTTCTCTAAACACTTAAAGAACAACTGTCACACCCCTATCACTTTTCACTGAGAAAAGGAATTCACTCTACAAATATACATTTTATATATCATAACAGACTTCAGCATAAGAAACCTAAAAAATGTCATTCATACTGCAGAAAGCCTCCTTGTGATATTGTAATAAAATCACTGACAAATAAACATTAATGTTTTGTTTAATGTAATACCACTGCACTCTGGTGGCCAAACTGGAAAATGGCAGCTGTAATGTAAGCAAATTGTAGAAACATACAGATACTCAATTAATAAGTAGCTATTTTTTTTTTCATTTTTTCATTTTGTTCCTTTAAGATTGAATTAACATTAGCAGTAGTACAGTGTATATTAATGCAAGCAGTAAAACTGTTAAAAGGGGAAATTAAAAGCTAAGGCAAGATTTCTAATTGTTTTTATACCGTCTCCGTGTTCAGCTAGTCCACACTAGCAGTTGTGCATTTTAGAGAGGATATTTATCTAGTTTAAAACACACAAACAAATAAACACACTGCTGTTTCTGCTGATTATTATTTAAGAGTCAACTTGGGTGAACTGTAAAAGGGTGGCTATGTGTTCTGTGTATTTAGATTTTTATTTTACCTTTTTTTGTTACTTGGTTATTGTTTTTTTATGTAAAGACTTTTTTTCATAAACTCTTTCTGTTCATTTAATCCTTGATGTCCTTACCTGTGGCAGTCCTCCACCCCTTAATCCACATTAATAATGGAAAAGCTTGTTGTGGCAAATGACATTAGCTGTGTCTGATCATTTTCCTCTGGTGTTCTGTTTTCCACACAGCTCAGAATTTGCCCTGCATATAACTGGAATATACAGGTATGTATTTCGATTTTTAAAAATTAACCAATCGCAAAGTTTTCGGTGATTTATTGTGATTAATCACGATTAATTGTACCTAATACTATAACTTATAAATATTTATACGTTAAATTAAAGGGGAGCACATGGGTCTTTTTCACAAACACATTACCAAAGCATATTAATTCTCTCTAATTTTTTAAATTAGTTTGAAGACGGACTAAAATTATACAACTTCATTGTCTAAACGGTTGGGGGCAGTTAATCAGTTATGTTACCATTTATTTCTGTAATAAACAAAAATATTTCATAAAATCCAAAGAAAGGGCTACAGAGATGAGAAAAATGACAAAACTAATAAATAACTAAGCAAAAATTTACACATTATCATAGATATTATTGTGGTTTACATGGATAAATTTCCGCGACCCAGAAGGATAAGCAGTTTGGAAAAGTAAGTAAGTAAGTAAGAAAATGGATGGATGGATGGATAAATTTGAAAGTTTTAAAACTTAAAACTGTTACTGATTTTTGGCTATCTGCCCGTCTCGCAGGCCGTCTCACCAGAAAACTTGACCGAGCCAGACCCACAGAATGCTCCGCTAGAGTGCGCACGTTCAGAGGCTGTCGTTTTCCTGCTTGGCCAGCAGGTGTCGCTGACCACACCATTCTTAGTTTTTAAGTCCTCTGTGATTGTTTACAACCCACACCTGATCCTTGTTTTAGTCCTAGTGTTTGGTTTATTGTCAACTACCCAGTGCGACTTGCAAATTTTGAAGTACTTCGGAATTAACAACAAAAACCAAAGCATGGCAAACTGCAAACTATGCTCTGCTAAAATATCAAGAGGAGGCACAAAAACAAGTTGAAACGCCACAAGCCCCATAAACCCATAAACTAGACTCTGAACCGAATAAATCTCTGAGGCCTACACTCAAAGAACAATTCTCACTGCTCTCACTTCTCTAAAAGTCTAAAAGCCAACTACCACTGGTTCAGAGCCAGGTCACACAGACAACGCCCAATTACAAATGCAAAGGAAGAACGGCTGTGAGTATCCCTATTTATACATTTCAGTTGTAACAGAAGTATCATGAATAGCATATGTTTAAATTATGACAGGAAGGGGCTGTGTGAGGCTCAGTAGATTAGGATGGTGTTCCTGTGATTGGAAGGTCATTGGTTCAAATCTTAGTTGTCAGAATAAATTCACTGCTGGGCCCCTGAACAAGGCCTTTAACCCCCTGTAGCTCTAAGGACTGTATGGCCCTGTTTTCTCAAAAATTCTATGTTGCTTTGTATAAACATGTCTGCTAAATCACTAGAATGTAAAATAGAATATTCAGATTCTAGGGAAGGCATTCTGATCAGAATTTTCATTATGCTTTGTTTCATTTTCTGCTGCATTATGTATCTCATTATATTCAACAAAGAAGTTCTCACTAAGTCCCGGGATAGACCTGTAACAGCCAGAATTAGTAACAATTCCGCAGGTGAAAAAAAGATGTCTAATTGTCATAGAACAATTTACCCTGTAAGCCTGTAATATAATTATATCATCTTCCCACACTATTCCAGGTTAGAGCAGGGCTCCAGGCCACAGCCATTTAGGGGCGTTTTGTGACCATTTTGGAGGAGCGACTAAATTTTATAACTACGCACACCAGTGTTGCAAATATGCTGCCCATTTTTTTTTTTTAAACCATTGTCATATATTATGTGAGACACCAAGAGAGAGCCAGAGTTAGTGGGCGTGTGTGTACTGTGTGTGTGTGTCTGGAGGGGGGGGGTGGGTGTGTACACATTTCATTGTGGGAACGAAATGTCCCCACGTTCTGATAAAAGCCTGTTATTTTGACATTGTGGGGACCCTTACCTGAGTGTATGTGTGTTTAGGGGAGTAAAGTATATATTACATTGTGGTGACATTTGGTCTACATAGCATGATAAAAACCTGTTATTTTGATGTTGTGGGTACGATGTTTTCAGTCCCCACAAGGGGAAATTAAATTTTATAAAAATCTGTGACTGCAACAAAAAACTAAAAATGCCAGAAGTCTCGTATTTTGTTTGGTTACTTACGGTTAAGGTTAGGGCTGAGTAGGGGTTAAGGTTGTCGCTGGGATTAAGATTTTGCCCGTAGAAATGAATGGACAGTCCCCACAAAGATATGAATACAAACGTGTGTGAGTGAGCGAGATAAGGTGCTTTCCCACCACATGAACTTTTTTCTGGAACCAGGAACTCCTGTTGTGTTCCCACCACAAGAACTCATTCCAACTGTACTTACTGAGAGGTGATACTGAGGTGGGGCTTAAAGATATCTTGCTGATTGCTTGACCAAAAGCACCAACACTAGCTAGGAAGTTAAGTGGAAGTGCAGGGAAAAGAGATGGAATTAGTGGAGTAAAAAATCAAGCAGATAGAATTACTTTTTGTACCTCAATTACATTTAATACGTTAAGGAATACCTTCTTGTGTGTGTCTGTATATTTCTGCATTTTAAAATTTGATCAATAACTGATATACTGTTCTCTTATATCACCCGGGCCGGCGGTGAAACTTGTCAGCGTTTATTAATGGAATTACATTGCTTCTTTTTCTTATTCTGTGGAAAATGAAAGATCGATCTGCTGGCCAGGTTTAACAATGAATTCTGAACATGTCGCGGGTCGTATAAATAAAATACAAACAAAAGGCTGTGTCCAGTTATGATTGTGATCAATCGACCCAGTAACTAAGAAATAACTAACCGAACGGCTTGTACATCATCCGTTGTTTTGGGGTGGCACTGTAGTAGTTTCCTATGAAATTGTATGTGAAGTTTAATCTATGAGCTTTTTGTGTCTCCCATGCTCAAGGTCCTATGAAATTACATGTAAAGTTTAATCTATGAGCTTTTTGTGTCTCATAGATATGGTATAAAAGTTTGGTATAAAAGTCCCCGTTCCTGTTGAGCGGTAAGAAAACAACACACAAAAGTGGCTTCAAAAGTTCCTTGTCGAAACAGCCCAGGAACTCAGAACCAGGAACTAGATTCCTGAATTTCAGTGGGAAAGTGCCTCATAAAACACTCATAAAGCTCAACAACAGCTAAAGGCATAATCTGTACAGGGACAGATGTACTTAAGGAATAGTGGCTGACCGCATACCTCGTGTTTACCTTTGTAAATTTATTATTTGGTGTTTATGTTTTTAAAAGCACCATCTAACTTGTTTTTTTCCCTCTCAAGCACTACTTCACTTTGTGATTTTTTTCCTTTAAAATAAAACATTGTTATTTCTGTAAATTGTATATTTATTACCAAATATTTATCAGTAATAAAGTTAAGGAAAAAATATTGCACTGAAGGTCAATTTATGTGGCGCACCATACATTTTGTATTGGTGCAGCTAGATTTTTCAGTACAGAGCACCAGTGCTACTAGTGGAAAAGGTTGGTCTGCAGCCCAGTAGGGTCATGGTGACAGCATCATGTATAGGTCAGACCAGACTTCTTCTTCCTTGGCCACATATTCTAGTTTGTTCTGGGGAATTCCTAGATGTTCTTAAGCCCACTGGGAGACAGAATCCCTCTAGGATGTCCCAGGTTTCCAGGAGGGCTTCTGTCCAGTGAAAATAACTGTCTTGGGACCTTGTCCACCTCAATGTCCGCAAAACTGCCAGCAAAACTGCCAGCTGTCACCAATCCAATCCGCATGTCAGTCTCACATTCACTCTTACCATGACAACATAGCTGAAAACAGAAATGAGCTCTTTTTCAATAGAGTACCATGGCCTTGGATGTAACCTTTAGCCTTTAACCTTTAGGTCAGCTGTTCAAACCCAGGTGTGAGGACTCTTCAGCCAATCAGTGCTCTAATTAGTAATTGAATTAGGAAGATGCAGCAAAAACCTGCATACACACCGGCCCTTTGCGGATAAGATTGACCCTCCCTTATTTAGAAATACTAATTATCATCCCACACTTCACATTCAGCATTCAATCACTCAAGTGTGTACTGGATGCCTTGGTCAGATGAGGCAAAATGCTACGTGCTAGGTTTTTGTCTGACTGCCTCATTGCTTGTTCCAGGGAAGGTGTTTAATACTGAAAAATAAAATGCCTTTTTTTAAGCAATACAGGACACAACTTGTCCCATATTTCTTGAGATCGAAAGTGGAAACCATAATTGCTGACATTCCTACACAGTGCATATTACCAGTCTGTTGCATATTGGACAATAAACTGCAAATGTTCTGCCACACCTTCAACGTCTTTTGACCTTGGTTATTCACAATATTTTCTTTTTTAAATGATCACGTGGTTGCTGAGCTGTCGCTTTTTTCACTGGCACTTGATGTTTCCTCTGAGAGAGTGCTTATCTTTTCTATGATATTACCAAAGCTCTACAACTTTAAATCTATACTTGCAAATAAAACACCTGATTGGCGTAACAGTCACCCGCTAGCTGAGTCCCCTAGTACTTCTTGAGGCTGTCGATGAGAAAACCACGGTTACCACCAGTCTGCGTGGTGCTGACTGCCTTTGGCTGGTGCCCAGGGCCTTCAAACAGGGCAGTTGCATCACAGCTGCTATGGATTGGATTTTGTGGAATTTAAGGATTTTAATCACACTTTATTTTAGTATTTTAAATAAAAAAAAAACAAAAGTGGCTGTCAATCCGTACAACCGGTGCACATGCAGAAAAATATACAAATGAGCAGTCGATGCGAAGCGGCAAGGCTAACGATCGTAGGTCTAGTTAAGCCAGGGGTCAGCAACCTGCGGCTCCTCTCAGAACGATAGAGCCATTCACATTTTCATGTCGTAACATACTTAGCGATCAGTAGTCATTGTTGACACGCCTCAACGGAATGCATCCTCTGCATTTAACCTATATGTGATGTTGTGACATAGCAGGGGGCAGCTAAATCAGCGCTCGGGGAGCAGTACCTTGCTCAGGGTACCTCAGTGGTGCCTTGCTGGTCGGGAATTCAAACCGACAATCTTTCAATTACATGTGCGCTTCCCTAACCATTAAGCCACCACTGCCCCAACATTATGATAATACTTTCGGAAATATGAATAATTTATTTATTGGTTAATATTATTATTTTTCAATTAGATATCTCTTTAGCTATATGTGAATGAGGCGGTCTGTCACGCGCTTCTGTGATGTCGTAACTGCATAATTTACGTCTTCCTCAAATTCATTCTCTATGACTAGAGTACGTCTCTGGTCAAATGGTATGCTTTCTGGAGTTTTCTTCAGTGTCCGAGATTCAATGTAGACTTCAAAGTTTGCTGGGATTCCTAATTCTTTCCAATACTTTTTGTAGTAAATCGCCATCATGCCTTCCCAGGTCTTCGTAAAATTATTTTATTTTCTCCGATTTACATATTATAGCCAGCTGAGTTCGGAGTGGTGAGTACATTTTGCACAACTCAGTCAGCACAGTTACAAGTAGTGAAGTGGAGAGCGAAGGCCAAATGACTGCAGAGCCAAACAAACTTTACTCAGAAAGAAGGGGTGAGGGTGGGGACTATCACTACAGAACTGAACTCTATTGTGATATTAGTCACTTTTGCGCTGTTATGCGTCCCAGTGATTTAAAACTGAGCCCCCCTCCGGGCCCCGAAATTGTTTCTCTGTATTTTTTGTAAGTACTTTAAGTTTTGTTTTTGTGTTAAATGCATATATACTGATATTGCATTTTAAAAAATCATATCTCAAACCCTCTTCTCTATCCATTGTGGCTCTTTGTAAATCTTGTGTCAGACATTTAGGATAAAATGGCTCTTTGCTTTAAAAAGGTTGCCGACCTCTGAGTTAAGCAATAGAGAGTCAAATGCCAGAGAGTCAAATATACAAACGGGAAACCAAGGGCAAAAGCAAAAATCTTGATCTATTAAACAATCAAAAGTCAAATTCTGGAAAGTCAGTAAACACAGTATGTGCATATGTGCATAATCACAACTTAAATGTGATTAAGTGATCAAAGTGACACCATAACCTAAACACAACATGTAATTCTACTATCAACCCTGACCTTAACCTCTAACCCTAATATCAAACCTAACCCTATTCCTAACCCTCATAATGTAGTCTGTGCATTATAAGCAAATAAAGTGGATTACTATGCTTTTCAATGGACTAAGCCTAACCTAACCTAACCCTAACCCTAAGTCTAACCCTAATACCAATCCTGACCCTAACAACGATCCTAACCCTGACCCTAGGTCTACCCCTAAAGAACAATCCTAAACACAATCTTAAGCCTAACCAAACCTAGCTAAAGACACTATTCTGGTCCAAACATCTTGAGGAGACAGAAAAAGGAAAATAGGAATAACGTACCTTGTGTATTATAAGCACAATACAGTGGATTACTATGCTTTTCTATGCACTAAGCCTAAACTACCCCAAACCCTAGGTCTAACCCAAATAGTAACTCTAATGCTGACCCTAATAGCAATCCTAACCCTAACTTTAAACTTAACCCTACATCTAACACAGTATCCAATCCTGACATGGGTAATAATACAGTAATTGACACTTTATTGATCCCCATATGGAAATTGTCTTTACACCTCCCTCAACTTGCTCTTTATAGAGTAAGCTGTTCGCAAAGGACAGCCACCTGTTGGGGCGCCTAGGGAGCTGGGGGTTAAGGGCCCTGCTCGAGCAGATGTGCTGAGGCTGGGTTAGAACCAATGACCTTCTGATTACCAGCACACAGGCTCAGCCCACTGAGCCACTGAGCCCAATAGCATCTTCTGAGGGGCCGCCGACTTAGCAAACTAGTAAACCCCCGGTTGACAAATTTCTGCAGTTTTGTTAAAATTAAGTTAACCAACATAACACACTCAGAATACATTAAAGGTATCTGGTGATTGTGTGTTATATTTAGTATTGTGTAAGTCAGTAATGACTGAGAAAGGACAAGCAAAAAAAACAAATTAAATCAACTGAATCTGCCATCTGAATCGGGATATTTTAATGCCAACCCAAATTCCTTGATCCAAATTAGTCTACTGTGCAATGTATCTATGAACCTGACTTTGATTGTTTTACCCTATACACCCTCAAGAACTCTCATGTTTCTGTTTTCTACTGCCACTTTGTATTTTTTAGGTTGCAAAGCCTTGGATCCATCAAAAAAAAAACTTATGTTACTGAATAATAAAGCAATAATAACACCAGGTACAATTTATGTTCAAATACGGAAAAAAACTAAGTCAAACTCTATGTAAGGAAGAATTTCTGGGGAAAAAAGTAATATTGTTTGTCTTTGAGCCCGAAAA
The DNA here is from genome assembly GCA_026777985.1 of Mormyrops attenuatus. Taxonomy (NCBI): domain Eukaryota; kingdom Metazoa; phylum Chordata; class Actinopteri; order Osteoglossiformes; family Mormyridae; genus Mormyrops; species Mormyrops attenuatus. The sequence goes on along the minus strand of JAODKC010000095.1, from coordinate 19,027,474 downwards.
CCTACATATTGTCCATATGTATTCATATTATTATGCCCGCCACCTTGAACAGGACAAGTTGTTACAAAAAAAAATTATGGATGGATATTATTATGCAGACACGTTTGTCCAAAGCAACATGCAAGTAAGGAAAGCATACAGTCAGAGAGCACAGTCCTTGTAGCAGATTAGGTAAAGGGTCTTGCTGAAGAGCCCAATGGTGATATGATTACTCTTTCAGGCACAGAATTTGAACCTACAATCTTCCAGACACAAGCTGAGACCCATAACTGGTCAACACACCATTAAAGTGGTCATCAACAGCTCTGCAAGCACACTGCACATGACACACAGCACCTGACCTCAGTAGCTGAACTCAGGGCTGGCGTGTGCCCGTGGGGCGGGGGGGGGGGGGGGGGGGGGGGGGGGGGGGGGGGGGGGGGGGGGGGGGGGGGGGGGGGGGGGGGGGGG
>JAODKC010000095.1:19016300-19026802 GCA_026777985.1 Mormyrops attenuatus | reverse complement strand
AACGTCACCTTCCCCCCCAACCAAGAAAAGGAGTATTGCACATGACGTCACACTGTAGCATTCACGCTAAACAAGGGTCGCCTTCTGCCATGTTGGTACAATTTCCCTTTTGGTGCATGAAACTCCGTGTGTTCAATGTGTGCCCTTTTGCCACATTTGTCATGGTAGGGTGTATTGTTGTCAGCTTCAACAACAGCAGTATTCGCGATAAAAATAAAGGATCATTTAGGATTTCCAAAAGTTTCATTTAGCGAATGCTGCCAAAAGTAGTTCCGCAACATCCCAAGAGTGGAAGTCACTGACAAAACCCTTAACAGTGCAAAAGTTTTGGGGGATCACTTTGTCATATATATACATGTATGGGTCACATCCAACAATATCCATTTTCTCTTTATATAGTTTACTTTTGACTGGTGTGACAATAAAGCCGTACTTGACTTGCTTGATTCATGTGCTCGGAATACTCCATTACCAAGACTAACAATGCGCCAAGATGGCAGCACAAGGTGATTGCGCAATACTACTGCATCCCTACCAGTGTGCTCCTAGAGGCCTGGTGCTCCCAACAAATGCCAGGGCTGGCCCTGACTGAACTCATTAGTGACTCCCTGCCAACCGATCAAGATACCTGGGCTTCCTCTCCACATCTGCTGTCCCAGTGTGCGTCAAAGGTGGAGAAGTCACACGTGTCGCTTCCAAGCTCCTTGGTAACAGCGTAGAAGGCATACACAACCACGTCTCCAGGTCTGTGAATTTGGAGTAGCTCAGCATTTCCAGAACGCTGGAGATCAAAAAGAATTAAATCATTAATTAACATCCATTCCTTCATGCTATTTGCCTAGTACAGGGTGTCAATGTAGTTTAACAGATTAAAACAGATGCCTTTGGTAATATGCAATCATTCATAGTCGTTTCTAATTATATTTTGAATTAAAATATGCCTAATGAAAAAGAACAAAAGAACAATTAACATGCCGTTACTTTCCCCATTTTCACTAATGCTTGTTCAAGTCCTCGATAGCCAATAGTAATCCCGGTGCTAGTTGAACAGCTCTGTAGCTTTGGCCAATAACGATACACTAAGGTGATGGCAGTTTCTTTAATCCCTAATGACAAGAAGTGCTTCCAGCACTTTCATTTCCTAGCAACAACCTCATCAACATGGTTGCTCGGCAGCAAAGTGCAATGTAGTTTTATCAGAATCAGAATCAGCTTCATTTCACCAAGTACAAGTATGAACAAGAAAGCTGTTCTGGTGTATTTGCCTGGTCATACATAATGTGTAACAAAATATAAATAATAACTGTGGATCAATAAAACACTACCAACATAAACTATGAACATACACATTCAGTGATTTCACAGCTCTTGGAAAGATGCTGCTTTGTACACCTTATAATTGAATTGTAGTTTGGAACTGAAAATGTATAAGTTTTGTATACATGCCATAAAATGCTTTGACTATCAAAATTTTCAACTGAATCATCAATAATCATCATGATCATGTCATCAGTACATCTGTCCTCCGCACACCACTTCACTATGTACAGTTGCCAAAGTTGCATATTTAAGTATGTTTGGTTTGTTACAATTACTTCATTATTCCTACAGCTTAACCTAATAAGTTGGGTACTTAAGATAAAATCACTTGTAATGCCACAATAATAGCACTGTGAATAAAGACAGATACATTCAAATTACACTTGCCACATAAAAATCTGGGACTATTTAATTCCAAAGTAATACATTTGATATTGTTAATACAAAAGATCTCAACATTTAATCAAATTAAATATTTATGCTGAATTATGACACTATTCAGGGAAAATCTAGGACATGGTATTACTTTCTAAAAGTCTCAGCACAAATCTTAACAACATCCACATTCTGATACTATTGACATAACCACAACTAATGGAGGCAGCAATCCTTTACAAAAACAATCCTACTTCCTATTCTAAGACCTTTATACTTTGTTCACCTTTTAAATCCACTTATAGGAAATAGACACATGACAAAAAACTAGTTGACATGCAATTTGCCACTTCTGTGCATAATAGAACAGCTCAAAATGAGTGTTTTGACTGTATGTAGTACTTACCTGCTGTTAAGGACCAATATACGTAAAAGGCCCAAGGTGAAAATCAATGACATCATAGCATAGCCATTTCTTAAGAAGAGTATAACGGCATACATTCAGTAACAGGTTAAACACACCTTACAGTTCAAACGCCCCAGGAAATGTATGTATCATATTCTGCTGCATCCATCACATGGGGTAGGATGGACCGTATACAGAAAAAACAGATTTCAGTCATAGGTATTATTACCTGTCTTCTCCCATCCCAGGGATTTCCTCTTTCTCCTCAATAGCCTGAAACACACAGGATGTCCTTTGTTCGTTGGGAACATGAAAGCATTTTTTATCTGCCTCCAGGGACATTTTGTGCCATCACTCTGCTGGAGGGAAAAAAGAGCCAATGTTTAAATAAACAAATGCTGTCAAGTGAGAGTGAGAACACAAATCTGCCTTGGGATTTTTAACAACCTATTTATTAAGTGAGCAAATGTTAGCAAGACGTCAATCAGATCCTAAATTCCATTCGTATAGTATCAAGACTCCATCAATAATAATGAAACTATTTAAAACACAGTACACTAAGTATTTTTTCCACAGCTGTACAAAATATTCATAGATAACCAATGTTCATATCCTGCACATACCTCAAGCAAGCTACGAATGAAATGATCATTAAAAGTATTCGTCCTCTTTCAGACACTGATAAAACTCCACGTGGCCAATGTTTTGGCCCTGGAGTCGTTGAGGCAACACCCTGTGTAAAGTGTAAAGTGGGAAAACGGGTTACAGCAATCCAGTATTTGTACACAATGAGAAACGTAATTCGTGAAAAAGCAGTTTAGTTTCTTTGTTAAGCTTAAATGGCTGTGTGAAACTTGAATAAGATTTTCGATCATAACTAACATATTCTGCTCTTTTTTTGGGGGTGAAAAAACCTCGTAAACCCCATCACCCCATTGATTCAACAAAGAGCTCCGGTTCTGCCTTTAGCACTGCCATTTTACCGACCATTTTTAATTACCCCGCTCCCCAAGCAGCTCCTATTCACCACTGCAGCGTTCAACGAAAAGAAAACACACGCGATAAAGTTTCCTGTCCTCTCTCACTTTCTCACACCCTGTCTTTCTTCGCAGCCCAAATTACCTGCACCTAAAACTTTAACCTAATTAAACTCATTCTTTTAACTTTTTAAAACGGGGATGCATAGAACTCCCCTTTTACTAACATTTTTTTTTTACCTCTTTCTTTGTCCTCCATCTCTGCGAGTCTTGAACTTTTATGAAGGCACCAAATCAAAACAGCTGTTGCTTAGGCAGTCCTTTTGTGTACTTTTCTTGAACTTTCTCTGGGTACTTCTTTGTTGAAAACCGATCGCCAGTGCTCTTTATTCGATTTCAAAATGTACTATATCCCTACATATACCTACATTTACAAAAAATAAAAAAAATCTTGCCATAACCGTGCCCGGTTAGGCATCAGGAAATGACCCAACCTCTCCACTCTTGTCATCAATAATTAGGCTCCGCTGCGAAGACACATTACATACGGTCTGAATGCCAAAAGCGGAAAAAGACATTCAATCGATAAAATACGTTCTCTGTTACAGAACCATAGCTCAGCGTTTGGTGGGAAATGATCTATATTTGGACGTCTAGGATACAACTATTAAACAGATAGAATTACAGTGTGGATTCCTCCATCAAATTTTCAAAGGGATGTCTGGGGAAAAAGATAACTATAGACAGGAAATATTTATGTCGTTCTCCGCCTAAATTGCAGGACTGTAATTAAAACCCTGCAATTTAGATAAACTGTACTTTCCATGCTAAGTCTACCAATAGAACCACATGAATCTTCTTAAAAAATAATTAATATATGTATAAGTAGTTCAAATCATTTTTAAACTGTAACTTTTAACTGGAGAAAATACTTCAACTTGACTCTCCTTGTCATGGTTAGTTTTTTTTAATATTAACGCTCTGGAGTCTGAGGCCTGTCACCCACTTTTGAGGTAGTCTGACATGCTTCGACATATTTATATATTTCACCAATCTATAAAACATCGATCCCAAAGTGCTACAAATGCTTATATTCAGCACAAATTCAGCACAGAACGTTAAGAACGTCATTAATCAATTTTTTGTTTAAAATGGAATTTTATTTGTACTCGTCAATACACATACGCTGACTGTACACAATATATAATGTTAGGAGTGCTACTCAAACTGTGGTTTAATGACTTCATTGTTTTCTGTTTTTCCTTTGATCCAATGTCTTCACATACTTGTGTTTATATTCCAATTCCACTGTTCTCACTTTTAGCAGATTTACTTAGCAGATAATATGATATATAACAATGTGGTAGGAAACAATGACCATAGGGTATGGTATTAGTTCATACAGTAACTGATGAAAACAAATTGTGAACAGCTATGGGTCAGTTTCTCAAATGTTCTGTTTTTCATATTTACTTTATAGATAGTTGATTTGACATATATTTCCAGTTACTTATTATTTATATGTTGGTGTTTGCATGTATCAAAAATATTGTTGGTCACCGAAGATATGCAAAGCTTTTATGTGTGAATTATTCAGTTTTAATAACCACAAGCTCAAAAATGATCGGAAAAACAGGACTCAAGAAACCTCTGCATAAACACCAGTTCTCTATTTCGAAGCTGCCATTAGTGTTGAGCTGGACCCAGAAATAAGAATGAAAGAGTGAGAATTGGAAGAGTGAACACAGTAGTATGATTTTTCACTTCCTCCGAAAGTACAACTGATCCAGTGGGAAAAAAACTTGAATAATTATCTTGATTGACTGAATAATCATGTGACAGTTATAGAGTTCTCGTTCTTCTGGGTTATTGACAGCAGGGGCGTCGGAAGCATTTTGAATGTGGGGGGGATCGACACACTGGCCGTGAACTAATATTTTATGTTAAATGTGGGGGGGGGGGCTTCAAACGAATAATTATGAAATGTGAGGGGGACACGTCCCCCTCAGATTTAATGGCGGCGACGCCCATGATTGACAGGTAGTTATGCCGCCCCATTTTCATTTAATCCATTCGAACCGTGCTTCAAGCGTGAGTATTGAATTTATAAACGTGCTTGTTGTATAGATTTATGACCACATGAGGGGGCTCTGACCACGCTACACTATGATGGAATTAAGCGCAACGTAAATGAGAACATGATGGATCTTCAATACCTCCTGGATTATCCTACGCGCTAAGCACATTTGTTAAAACACAAATGTATATTTTGTATAACAGAAGCAAACAAAGGTGTGCTGTACGTTTATTGAACAGTCACCGCAGGGCAACATTTTTTATTTTGAGTATAGGTGTGACTGCATGTTTACCATATTGCAATTTGTAGAGTGAAATGATTTTCCATGATACACCAATCGGAAAAATTCTGGGTAGAATAATGGAATATAATAAACAAAGAATGGTTTCTAATTCATGGAATGGGTTGCTGTGCATTTCCACGGATTAGTATTTATTTCACATTACAAAGGAGACATTTTGACAAGCAGCAAATGAACGAAACCATTTCCACCTGGTACCACTATACATATATAAATAGAAATTTGATTTTATGTATCTTTTTGTTTTATCATGATGTTTTAAGATGCTCTATAATATATAGCATTAATATAGCATAATATATTGTATATAGTAAAATATAGTATTTTTTATATATATATATAAAATACTAGATTTTATTTTATCTATAGTAACATATATAGACAGAATAATCACAACACATCCAATAGAGTGTCATCCTGAATGTTTACTTTAAATGATATAAGTCCTTGGAAAAATTTTTGCTTCCAAATTCAAACGTGGACAGCAAATGGCTTTGGAACTTTTCAATACTGCACCTGTGCCCTTAGTATCTGCTACAGTCACGTGCATGAACACTTGTATTAGAAAGACATCATGTCTGCAGCCAAGCTGCGATGCCCAGAGGGCTGTCAGATGTTCTGAAGCCACGTCGGTATCTCCTATGGATGACATGCCAAAAGGAAGCCAGTGCAGTTGCTGCTCCGGAAACATCTGGCTGATGCTCCAGTTCTTCAGCAGGTCAGTAGATATTTTGTAAGTCAGCGAAACAGCAAGTGTGGGAAGAAAAGCACCGAGAGAGGAACCCAGATTTCGCTCCCCGCCAGCAGATGGCCATAAAACAGTAGAGGCAGTGAGGAAATGCCCCTCCAATTCACAGTTTCCATGGGGATTGCACAAGGCAGTGGAGAACTACCTCATTTCCTGGTTCCCAGTGTAAATATATAAACCCCCCCATCTTTCACAGCTACAGTGAAGTGGTGGACTATGTGGAAACCTACTTAATAGCTGGCCCTGCTAAAGCAGATAGAGCAGAACCTCAGTAGTTGAGTGTCAGAACTGCAGACCAGACCGCTACAATATCAGGAAAAATCGCATTATTAGCTATAAAAAAACCATTGGAATGTATCTGAGATTAAAACATCACATTATTACAATACCTCACAAACCACAAATTACAAGCTAGGTAATGATTCCAAGATCAACACAAGCAAACACTTCAGTTTTTAAAATAACGTAGGGTAAAGCCTCAGAAAAGTCAGCTAATAACCAAATACACACATTTTAATGGCTGTCTGCTAGCTAAACTTTGGTAGTGTCAAATGAAACATAAACTTTGATTCTGCTGTCATCAGTACATTTATCAATTCATATTTTTAATTTTTATTTACATACAGAAAATCAAGATACGAAGTTTCATATCTTTACGTGCCATCGATAAGTAGTTAAACTAGAATGTAAATGTATTGTATATAACGAGGTATGGCACTAGAGATTTTGAGCCCTAGGAAAGCATATCATATGTGGACCCCCAACCAAGACCAATCCAATAACGTTCCAATTTTTTTGGGGCTCCCTCCTAACTTTCCCCCTCTTTATGGCAGCTCTGTATGTAACTCATGGTCAAGGTTGCTTTTCCTGATAAATAATATTCATGAAGAAAAGCCTCAGTGTAATCTTTTCAACTGTGAAAATGCACACCCTGCACCAATTCACAATCCTCTCTCTCTCTCTTTCTAAAATGTCTGCCAAAATGAACTTCCAAGAAAGAGAGTGTGACCCCCCTGAAAGTAAGTGCAGATCTTGTATGAGTAGCTTTGATCAGCATCTGTGGTGCAGCCCAACTGACACAGCGTTCTCCATGGGGCGGCAGGAAATTGATGCTTTCTTGTGGATTCTAAAGACCTCCAGCACTCATGATCAGGAATCCAGCTGGGACTCAGTTGTCTGCAGCCTTTGAGTCAAGAGAACACAATATGCTGGAAGCCAATCAAGGCAGCACATTTAGAGCTAAATAGTGTGTGGGCTTGTGAACTATTGTGTTTTAAAACCACCTTCGGTGCAAAGTTCCTTTTACAATGTGTCCATTTATTACTGATTTATGTGTAACTAATTTTAATTCTCTGTTTCAACAGAAGTATTCTTCGACTTGTGATGTAAATTCTAATGGCATCATGTAACTAGAAAGCAAATGATTGTTGAACTTATAAGTTAATATAGTTTGTTCCTGAAGTGCACTTCTCTTTGTGCAGTGCACTCTATTCCTGTAGTACAGTTTTCATCTAAATGAGCACAGTTCATTACAAAATGCTGAAATGTTAGCCTCCGGTTTCAAATTTAAAAAGTAAATATACAGTATCATGCAACAGGACAGAACAACCCAGAAAAATCAACTGTGCAAATCTAACACTGATTGTGCTCAAGTAAGTCACCATGGGTGTTTTCGTATGTTCGTGGGGGATGCCGTTAGGGACACATCCTTTCGGAAGACACAGTGCTCGTCTCACCAAGCGTATATCAGGAAAGCGAAGTGCGGGATGTCTCGTGCTCAGATGAAAAGAGGAGCGCTGCGGCACATCTGTCTGCAATTAAGGCGCGTACGCAGCCCCATGGGTGTGCCGGACGCTGACTGCGCAAGGGCGAGAGCTGCCGCAGCTGCAGGCTGGGACTCTGTTACCCTCTCTGAGACAGCGTGGCTCCGCAGCCGATGAAAACCACATTTGTGTCCGTCCCCCTTGGTGCCTCCATTTCCCCTGTCAGCCCCTCTTTTTCACAAACACATGATTATTAAATGTTGTCTTACGACCCCAGAAGCGAGACCAAAAAATATTTCATCCAAGTATCTGCATTTTAAAAATTGGGTTAAGAAAAGAGTACACAAAATCGTTTTACTGTGAAAATGCTACAAAGCACTACCCGAAATTCAAATTACACAAGCTTACAGAATAGTACAGAAGGCTTCCAGCACAGAGTAAAGTATTGCCAACCGCTACAGTCCAACCTCTTAATAACCTCACCAAATACAGCACTGCATGAAAGAACAGAAAGCAACAATATTTTTCAATAAAAAAATAATACTAAAGACATACTAGGCTACACCACTGGACAATGTCCCTGTCTGTCAAAGCACGAGTTTAATGCTTATTCAAATAACTGGAAAAAAGACCGTTTTGCTCTTAAATGTATTCTTTGCACATTAGGGCACATTGTTTGCCAGAGTTTCAGACTTTTAACTATTGACGGGTTTTAGTTAACAGAGTTTGTCGTTCCAATGAAATCACAGTTGTAGGCAGTTTTAACTTTGATTTTTTATGGACGATTTTATGACAGGGCTGTGTGAGTGTGTGTGTGATTAAAAACAATCTGTCTGTTGACTTTTTGGGATCGTCAGGTATGACTGTCACTGGGTTCAGACATAAACTCATGAGCTCAGAGCACCAGAATAAAAGGGCAGGCCTGCAGAAAAGCTCACTATAGTGAATTGTCTACTGGCACAGGAACTGAGCTATAATAGGAAAAGGATACGTCTCTGTTTGAAAAAGGAAAAGAGCATTTCACATCCCAGTAAATTACCATGCGCCCACTGCAGTGTTTCCCAGTCAATGCAGAGGGGGAGGAAAAGTGCACAGTACGCAAAAATTCAGTATAAAAGTGCCAAACAATTTTGAATATGTACAGTAAGTACTGTTTCTCCAAATATAAGTACAAATATTTAATGGCCATTTAACATTGTACATTATATCTCATTATACAGTACACACACACAAACACACACACACCTGTAATCATATCATTTTGGGACCGCTCATTCATTTGAATCATTTCTATGGGAAAAATGCTAATGCTAACTATGACGACCTTAACACCTACCCAGCCCTAACCACAACCATAAGTAAAATCATGAGTTTTTGCATTTTTAGTTTTTTTCATTGCAGTCATGGATTTTTACATAATAGAGTTCTCCCTTTATTTGTATTTCTTGCTTTTGCTTCCCAGCGTTTATTTTCTATATTAGATTTCTTGTCCCAAGTTTTCCCTGTTTGTGTTCTGTTCTGTTCCATTCTTTTTCTGTTTAATTATCCTTGGGTTCTATTCCTAGTGTTTAAGTCCGATTATGTAGTTAATGTTTCCTAGTTTTTGATATTAAGTTCCCTAGTTTCTCTGTGTGTTAAATGTTATTAGTTCCGCCTGTTGCCTGTTTTCTTGTACTAATGCTTGGTTATTGTTCTATTTTGTTGCATGTTGTCCTGTACCCTGTGTTGATTGGTTAATTGATTATATCCTACACTTGTTCCTTGTTTGCCCTAGTTTTCTTTGAGTATTTAAGTGCCTGCCCTGTTCTATTCTCCAGTAAGTCATTGTTAGATGCTATGCCGTGTTGGTTTCTAGTTGCGGTCTTTTCCCTTTGTTGTTACCTTTGTAGGTATTTTTGTAGTTAGTTCTTGTGTTCCGTCATTTGCTTTTGCCCCTTGTGCTCCTTTACTTTGTTCCTTCCCCAGTGTTCAGTTTCCTAATAAACTCCTTTGTCTTTGGAGCCAACAGTACATCATCACCTTCTTTTCCTGCCTGCGCCATGACATTCTATATTAATTACTGTAATATTCTTCTAGACTTTTCTAAATTTCAGCCTTGCCCCAATGATGTCAACACAGATTTGACATGGGATGAGGACATTACAGGCCTCACTTTAAGTTTAGCCACTTCCAGCTCTAACCAACTCCCAGTAGCTTATTACGAAACACTTAGCGTTCTTCTCCAACTGATTACATAGTCAACTGCCACCTCCCGTGTCCCAACCCCCTTTATGACACATTTGGCAAGACATAAGATTTTGTTCCATGTCCTGGGATATACAGCCAGGGCAATCAGTTTGATGACGCTTTGTGATGATAGGTTCTGATGTGATGCCAGGGCTGTGTTCCCAAAAAATAAATCCACCGCCCTCAACCATGTGTGAAGCTCCAGTCTGCGTTCTAATTTGCTTTTAGAAATATATTCCTTTGGTAAGGGTCTCTCTCTCTCTCTCTCTCTCTCTCTTTCTCTCTCTCTCTCTCTCTCTCTCTCTCTCT
>JAODKC010000095.1:18978237-18997605 GCA_026777985.1 Mormyrops attenuatus | reverse complement strand
CCCTAGAGCTAGCTTCTGTAGCCGAGGATCGGACCGCCAAGGTCCCCGCCTTTGGCCACTGCCCAACTTACATTGCAACTTACATTGGTTTTGGGAATTGGAAAAAAATAAATATTTCATTAGGCTACCTGACATATTTTCTGCCTATCACCATGTTTTTATTGGCAACTTTCCCATTTAACCTTTAAGGATGCAGCAATATATTTTTTAAACCATGATAGTCTGGAAATACACCTGGTTACTGAACTCTGTGTCTTCCATTTGTGTTACTGTGGTCTATGTTATAATGAGAAGCTGTGTGTTTTATTTACCTAACCCATGATTCCTTAGATTCAAGAGGTTTATTCATCACATACAGTACAACTTGCAGTGAAATGTATCTCTGAGTCACCCTATTTTTACTGTGCAAAAATAGAAGTAAAAATGTAAAAAGTAGAGTAGGAGTAAAAAAGAAAATTTCGATATATAAATACAATCTATCAAATCAAATATACAATCTTAATATACAATCCAAATATATTATCTAAAATATAGTACAATGGCAAGATGAAGACTAAAGTTATTTGTGCAGCAAAGTGAACATGTGCTCTATATGTGAATTCCAGTACAAACATACATAAGTGTACAGAAGGACTAGAATTAGTTTGAATTGAGAAGCCTTATGGCCTGGGGGAAAAAACTCTCTGTCCTGGACATTAGGCTACAGAACCATACGGAACAGTTCAGCCTGCGGAACAGACAGTTTGCGGGGTGTAAGGAGTCTTTAATTATCTTAGTTCCTCTGGACCGTTTTTTGTAGGTGTCCAGCAGGGAGGGCAGAGGAGATCTGACACGACGCTCGGCCACCCTGATCACCCCCTGCAGGGCTTTCCGGTCCTTTAGAGAACAGTTCCCAAACCATACCTTAATGTTCATGGTCAAGATGCTCTCCACAGCAGCTGAGTAGAAGGTTTTCAGGATCACTGGAGTGACTCTAAATCTCCACAGCTGCCTCAGGTGGTACAGCTGCTTTCTCGCCCTGGTGACCAGAGTGCTGACATGTGAGTGCCAAGTGAGGTCCTCAGTGAGCAGAACCCCAAGGTACTAAATGTTGTCAACCCTCTCCACTGGAACACTGTTGATCTGTTGGGGTGAAAAGGAGCGCTGCTTCTTCTTGCTGTAGTCCACTATCAGCTCTTTAGTTTTGCTGACATTCAGACTGAGGCAGTTGGACCTACACCATACCGACAGGTTCTCCACCTCCGTCAAGTAGGCTGACTCATTGTTGTTGGTGATGAGTCCAATTACCACTGCAAACTTCACAATGGTGTTGGAGCTGTTGGAGGCAATGCAGTCGTAGGTGTAGAGCGTGTAGAGCAGGGGGCTCAGAACACACCCTTAGTTGTATATTTTGAGGCCTGTGTCCCTGAGCGAAATGACAAAAAGGAAAGGAGATCAAGGAACATGTCAAACCCCAAACAAAAGCAGAGGAAACATTGCTGAATTTAAACAAACCGCAAATGTGGAGAATAACTGGATCAGATTGTTTATTTAATTATGGTTCTTCACATGTATGACCATTTCCTTTTAAGTCAATGAATAAATATTCAACGCATACTGTGCACCAAAATCTCCACAGCACGTATAGAAACTTTAAAAGGAAGGATGTATGCAGAATCTCAAGGCGAGGAGGTTCTAGTAAATTGTAGATTTTCCCAAATGTGGTCATGTGATGTTCCTTCAGCTAAGCAGACCTGAAGAAACTGAAATAATCTTATTTATTTTTGTTTCAGAATACCTCGTATCCTCTGGTAAACACTTTGCATACTGTGTTAATTAAAGTTGTAAAGTACTTTCAGGACAAGGAAATGCACATTCCTTAAATACAAAATACACAGTGCAGCTAGTATTGTAAAATGATTTGATTTTTTTTATGTGTGCTTTGCCACAAGTTAAATGGATGCAGCCTCACCATTTGACATCTATGCACTATATTATAGCCGTAATGCCCTTTGTGCATGTTTGTATGGGTTTGTCATCATCAATTCATCCATTCAAAATAAATCTCACTGATCTATTTTTTATGAACATCGTTGAAGATGAAGTTTCTGCTTTTCAGTCTTATTCTGCAAAAAGACAAACTTTACTCTCTTGAAATTCACTTTAACAATATTGCGTTTTTTGTGGTAACATCTGACAAACATCAGGGACTTTCCTCTTCATTAATCAATATATTGCTCAACCTGCTAAAATAAGCTACAAGAACTGGCTTTAAATGTGTATAAATACAGATATTGCATGATGTTATTGTAGCTAATTTCTTTAGGTTAAAATAATCGGCTGCTTTGTCAGTTACTTTTAGTTGATTTATATATTTCATAATTATAATTATTTAGTCATATAGAGAAATGATTTACACAGGCAGTTGTGCTATTCACTGTACGCAGTGTGTACGCAGTGGATGCATACTCTGTGTCATATATTTTTATTCTCTGCTTTTATTTCACTTTTTTATGTTTCTTAGCTAGGTTTGTAAATTTGATAGCAATTTATTTAAAAAAGAAATTTTTGTGGTGCATTTTCTTTTTTATTTCACCATATTTCACATTTTTCTTCCCAGTGTAATACTACAAAAAATTCTCATTGTTGAGTAAAATACTCAGTGTTCTTTTTCTGCAGCTCAATAAAATCAAAATGAATAGTTATGTAAAACTAAATGTTTCTTTGTAAATTGCTCTGTAGTAAATTAAAGCATGTGTGTGCATGTGCTTGTGCGTTGCATGCTAATGTATTTATTAAACACAGACTATAAATTTTACTACATACTTGCGTAGAAGCGTATAAAGTTGAGAGCTGAAACAGATGCGGCCTCGAGCATGGTTGAGTTCATACCTGTATGCGAGGAATATCCGTGTATAGTTCAGTTTGATTATGAACCTTTAGTAAGAAGTGGATTCCCAGTCAATATGCATATGTTGTATTGAAAATACAAAAAATGTTGTTCACTTTCCAGCAACCTCTTGTTTAGTTAGGGGTTGGTAAAACCACAGCTCTGTGAAGTGGAATTCTATGCAAGAGATGTACGCGTCTGAAAGTTTGACGGCTTGTGACATTTCATCTAATTTTCCAACCTGAACCCTTGGACATAACAAATAAAGTAAGTAATGAGTAGTGATTGAGGGAATGTGGATCATTTTATTACCTTGTGTTTCTTTAAAATTATATTTCCTTCGGACAACTCAGTAACTGGTATAGGCCTATAAATAATAACATAAATTAATGACCAGAATTCTTTGAAGTATTTTGGTCTACAATAGTTTTTAGCTAAAATGTTTATATATTCATTAGTCTTGAGCAGAATCTACCATGACTTGAATTTAGCCATAAACTTTACAGATTTACACTATCTCAACCCTTTATATCTTATTTTTCTCGATAAAGAACAATTCATTTTTGTAGTGGTTTATTTTTATGTAAAGCACAAAGATGTGACCCATGCTTATATAGGCATGTGTAATATTGTTGAAACTGTAACCCAAATAGTTTTTTATTGAAATCCTTAATTCATATTATTTCTCTGCTGGCATCGTACTACACATGACTCAGAATCTGAACGTGGTTGAGGTGAGGGGTAAATTGAAATGTAATCGACGTTGACTCTCATTGTACATTGTGAATTCTAAAAAAAGTCACAATAAATAAAATTGTATGGTGTCAGAGGGTGACGCTGATTACTGCCATTATAAAGGGAGATGATGAACAGTATTATAATGCATACAACAGATACAGAACATCATACACTTGCAATAGCTAAATACCATAATGTCCTAGAAATAATATAATTTCAATGCACTGCTCAGATGAAAGAAAGAATTACGTTCATTCAAGTCTACAGGTTAAGTCTCACACACACAAATTTATCATGTTTAAATATATGAGCAATATAAATATAGTAAACTATTTAAATATATCTCACATTACAGTAACTGTGATTGCAACTCGCAGGATGCCTTTTGGAAAGTTGGTTTTGATTGAGGGTTTGTGTGCGCAGTTGTAGCCTCCTGGAGAACATCATCAGGCCTGGGAACAGCAGAGGTCCTGGCCACAGACAACAGTTGTGGAAATCACCCAGAAACTCAAGGGAGAGGGATTACCCTGGATCTTACATTTCCGTCTTTAATTAAAAGCCGAAATGTCAAACTGGATTTTCAATTTCTAAATACCATTTGCAGCACAAAAAATAGAATAACAAACATTTTCAGAAACTATGTGACATTTAGGAATATCGTAGTCTAATCAAGCAATTTGTTTTTTTTGTTATTGTTTACTTGTTTAATTAAGGTTTTTGAGTTTGTAAGCACTATTTTTTTCAATATCATTGAGTGGTCACCTCAAAGTGCTATAATATATTTTCACTTTTTAATGCATAACAATAGCATAACAATATTGAAAAAAAAACACCTACTGTAGCTAACAAACACACTCTTTAGATCGTTTTTGAATTATTTAAAATAATCATTACATGAGGGGGGAAAACGGTGAGCTTAAAGCCAGCAGAGGTATGTTAACCAATAGCAAGGGTTTCATGGGAAGTAAGTCCTTTACCAGGCTGTTTCCTGTGACCCCAGTGAACAAATAAAACAGGGCCATATAATTCAGGAATATCTGCTTTGTATGCTAAAAGAAAGGTCTACACTGGGACTGTGACCTAGGTTACTGATTTGAAATTGTACTTTCCAGAATTTTACAGTTGTATGTTACTGATATGTGTGTTGTTGAGTGTCAGCTGCCGGTGTATTTCATTTGGAATTGCCTTGTTTCACGATCATCAAGACCTGAGCTACAAAATTCATTGTAATAAAGTTTTTGCGCAAATTTTGGAATTTTGAAAGCTACAGCCTGCCACAGCCTCAGATTGTTTTCATACAAAAAAAATAATTTTTGATTTAAAGCATCCCATTTAAGGTAATCCTTTCAGCTTGAATATTGTAGAAAAAGAGAGCCTGGTTTTTGTCTTTGGGAACAGTAAATGGTGATATGTAATACATGTTTAATGTACTTATAATTAATTAGAATTCTGACATCTCCGGGACTTATCAGGACCAGACCTATCATATTAACAATGTGGCAGCATTACCAATGAATGTTTTGATCTACAAATGATCCACTTCACCTTACTGATGTCAACCATTTATAAAATAACTGTCAAGGACTGTGGGTTAAAAGGATTTCTGATCTATGACGTGCAAGTGTTTAATCAGAAAAGGCTGTTTTCGTTTTAAACTGACTTATGTTTTTATTTCTCATGCACTGCCGGGAAATACCAGAGATTATTTTAAAAGCAGATGGCAAGCAGTCAAAATCCTGAACGAGATAAAACCAAGGATAGTGATAGTTCTTTTGTCCAGTGTGGTGACAAGAGAGACATTGATACTGAATAAAAATACTGTAGAATGCATGCAATTCTACATAAAATATGACTTTATACATTGCAGACTAGACTAAGTGTTCTTATGCCCCAAATTTATGGAAAAGAATAATTTCTTCATTTTTATGCAGAAGGGTCAGACTTCAGTCTTCCAAACCAAGGTTTCGACATAGTTTAAATTATACTGTACCATGATAACATCACAATAATAGCTAAACAACTTTCTGCCATATCTTTCAGGAATAGTTAGTTCCTGCCACCCGAAGAAGAGCATGCAGACAGCACAAACTTCCCCTGCAGGTTATCAAATTCTCATTCTCTAATCGTATATTAACCCATTCTTTTTGGTGAGGCAAAGATGACCGCTGTTATATATATAGACATATGTTTACGTCAGGGGGATTGAATAAGTGTTTTATACATCATAATTATTTACGCCACAAATTATGTTCGTTTATCAATTCTTTGCATTGCTATAAATTGTTGAAATTCCTTTTGTTTGCTTGTTTTCTCACGTGGTTTCCCTCTGGCTGCTCTCCTCTCTACCTACAGCCAAAAGGTCTATGGCTGGGTGTAGTGGTATCTCCAGTTTGCCTGTTGTTCGTGTGCATGTATGTGTCCTGTGATGGCCTGGCATGCAGTTCAGGATATACCACTACCTTGTGCCCTAAGCTGAGATAGGCCCTTGACCCCATACTGAATAAATATGGATGAATTTGAAGGCCAAACAAAGATTGGAGGTCAGTAGCTATTGACTCTGCAGACAGTTGGCGACTTCTGCACACTGTGCGCCTCAGCATGCGTTGTCTCTGCTCTGTGATTTGACGTGGCCTCCCACTTTGTGGCTGATTTGCTGCTGTTCCCAATTGCTTCCAATTTGTTAAAATACCACTAACAGTTGACCGTGGAATATTTAGTAGCGAGGAAATTTCACGAATGGACTTATTGCACAGGCGACATCCTATCATGGTACCACGCTTGAATTCGCTGAGCTCCTGAGAGCGACCCATTCTTTCGCATGTACAGTACAATGTTTGTACTGTAGAAGCAGTCTGCATGCCTAGGTGCTTGATTTCATACACCTGTAGCTATGGAAGTAGTTTGAACACCCAAATTCAATGATTTGGAGGGGTGTCCCAAAACTTTTGGCAATATAGTGTATATTCATGCACCAGCACCATTTAAAAGCTTGTTTTTTGGTGTGACTTTAATACTTTTCCATTTCATGCTATATATAGCAGTAGTATTTAAAAAGGAATCAATGTACTGTGCAGAAATGTTTAAGCTCATCTATATTGCTATATTTAGTTTACCTCTTATGACAGAAATCAATGGTTTGCTGCCGAAAAACATCTGAACTATTGCTACATTATACTCAAGTCATATGGATAAAATCTCCAAGATGCATTTGTACAGATTAAGAGAAAGGCCTGTAGGGGAAGCTTAAGGGCAGATGTGCTTCTCTAGGCCCCTTTGTTTATAGTGCCCATGGAGGCTTCGGGTTTTAGCACAAGAAGCACGTTTTCTTACAAAATAACCTTTTGAATAATACATTCCATGACTAGCAATACAGCAGAAAGTGCTCCTTTTGGTTTCACAATCCGTGGATGTTACTTGGATCTTTTGTTCCCCTTTTTTTTCTTTGTAATGAATTTTCTTTGGCCAGAAAACAGAAATAATAAAACAACCACTCCTAGCCGGTGGAGGATCATTTAACGTTTTGTAATAAAAAAGAAAAAAAAATTAAAAAACCAAGCATTTGGTGTCATGCAATTTTTATCAGCACTGACGTTAAATCATACCACATGCTTATTATGAAATCTTAGGCCTCCTTTTTCTCCTTTTGTATGGTCTGGTGGGAATTGTGCTGCCCTGTTGCAGGAGAGGGATGTTTACAGTACAGATTGCCTTCTTCACCACTCCTATATACAACACTAATGACAGCCTTGTCTGACACTTCCTTTCATACAGCATGAGACTTTCAGTTTTATCGAGCGTACAAACATCATTTAGTAAATGAAGCATGGTTGCATTTTTTTGTAATTCGAAATGATTCCGAGCACAACAACAGGACCCGAACAGCTGGGCTTCAAGGCGCCGTTCGAATGGTCGTGTGGAGTGTGACGGAGTGTTTTTTTTTTTGTTTTTCATCTGCATGACACAGATGGAAAACAGAACACGGAGCGTTTCATTGCATCTGTCTTTTGCGTGACAGTGTGCGCTGAGAGGGAGGATGTTTGTGAAGGCGACGCTAGCTGTGCCTTCTTCCTTTTTTTTTCAAATAGCCGAATGATATCACTGTGAAAATAAACGAGTTCAGGGAAGCTACCCCCGTCCACTTCAGTCAGGCATGGAGTGACTTTAGCCAGAGAGTGAGTGTTTTTCAAAAGGAGGGGGACAAGGTACAGACTCACCACACAATCCTGATCTCAGACCCCAGGAGGCCCAGACAAGGGTCTTGTAGGCTTTACACATTTCTCTTGTCCTGCTTGTCTGTAGCCTACTTCCAGCCCATAGATTACGGCACTTCCTGGCACCAGGTCTGTGGTGGGAAAGATCAGCAGCTGAGATATAAATGAGTGAGACCCCACCTTCTGCCACACCACAGAAAAATCTGATATATTCATTAATTACCTTATATGGGTGCTGAGTGAGAACACAACAATGGAATATTGACAATGAAATGCTCCATTGGAAGGAAATGGCTTTTCCTTTTCACTGAGTTATTGAGTTCTCTATGCCACTGATTTGAAAAGGTTCCACATTAGAAGACCTTGGAGAATTATGACTGTGGTAAGGGAAGGAGTGAATTCAAGAACGGGGTGGAAGCCACACTGCCAGACAGTTTGTCAGATAAAAAAAACTAAGAAAAATAGCTCGGTATTCATGTATGACTGATAAATTAAATCAGAAGAGCATTTGCATGTCAGCTTTCAATCTGTTTCATCTGCATCATAGTGTTGGCTTTTGGTTTGTTCAGTCGAGAGCGCAGATGCAGAGTATTAAAACAATACCACTAAAAGCAATAGTTCCATAATTCTGTTATGCTAAGCTGCACTATTCTGAACCAGCAGGGCTGCATTCAAAAGCCCTTTCTGGCTTGATGTTTTTGAAAGAAAACAAAGTACCAGAGCAGAATACCAAAATATCAAACATTAAACCACTACACATTTTATATCTTTTTGATTTTCTCCATTTTATATCAAAACTCTAATGGTATAAACAAGCAAACCATTAGGCAAACCAGGAACATGAATGTACAATAGATTCAGGGATATATATTACCTTGCATGTTATGATTGGCAGGCACGGACATTAAGGACTATTTTAACGTAAACAGTATGATTTTTTTAGCTTTTGCATATTTGCGTGGTCAATTGTCTAAAATGCCTTTAGAACCTGCTTTTAGAATGAGTTTGCTTTCATTATGTACCAGGATGGACTGCATCATATATTTATTAAGCTGTATTAACTGTATAATCAAAGTTCAAAGCAGAACAAAGAATAAACAGATGAAAAAGGAATTTACACTGATAAACATTTTGGTGTAAAACGTTAGAAGATTTGGCTCCGTTATTCAATTCATCTTATTCGAGCACACGGCACTTTATAAGCTCTCGTGACAGATTTCACCACAGCCTTTTCTTTTCACTGAGTGAAACATCTGGTTCCAGCCAAAGGTCGGAAGTAACATTCGAAACAGCAATGTGTGGAGGGGCTGAGACACATCCGTATGACCTCTGACGCAGGAATATTTTGAACTTATTAAGGGGGTAAATGTTAAGGCCAGAGCTAACAATGAGGTAGTAATTACTCCACTGCAGGCCCAGTGATTAAAGAAAATGTTGATGAATGCTTTTTTTTTGTTTGTAATCAAAAATTAGGAAACAAGCCATCAGATCTGCAGGCACCCTGTACAATATGATTACTGACAATCAGATTTACATCTGCGGGCCCAGCAATCATCCCCAAACTTGCTCTCCACAACAGAAAGAGGCATTTCGCCTTTTGGCTGTCAATAGGCTACTTTCTCCGCAGCATCTTGATTTGTTACAGTACACAGAAGCTCCAAAACTGTGTACCAATCAGATAAAAATATATTAAAACGCAAACATTCTGCATACATAATTTTTTAGTAAGACAAGAATCATTTAAAAAATGTATTTTAAATATGTATGCTTAGTTGACCTTTAATTTACTTAGTTTGAAAGAATTTTTATTTCATTTGTGATTTATTTTAACATTATGCGTACTTTTTCTATTTGAATTAAAGTTTAGAGTATGCCGCTTCTACTGTTTATCTTCAAAAGATAAAACATGGCGAGATTAAGGATTGCTAAACCATGACAGCATTGCATGTTTTTTAAGTTGGTGATTGTATGTATATATCCATCCAAGCTTAATATGGATCCAATCAGACAGTTTGCATTTCCGTTTAATAACTGCTCTGTTCTCATAGGGCAACTGGGCATTGAGCAGACAGCGCAGTACGTTACAGATTTAATTTTTTACATTACGTCCACCAGGGGGCACTCTGCAGTGCTGTGACATTCTCAGTTGGCCTTTCCTCTTGCCACGATTGCCCCCTACTGCAAACTCAGATTCAGTAAAACGAAGACGATCGGCCCTGGGACATGCTTTCCATATTCTGCAAGAGGTATGAAGTAAGACCTCTCACACCACGATCCTTTGTATAACATAAATGAACCTGAATATTTGAATTCTTCTTAGATTCATCAGTAATACGCCTCGAATGATATATGTGTTAGGCTCAACTATCCAACTATCACATTTTTCCTAAAATTACCCACTGTTCATGTATTATTTTACAAATGATTGATTTAGCCAGGTGATCATCCCTAAGTTACAATGAGATTATATTACATATGAAATAGTGAATTAGAATTAGAATTTAGTGCTGCCAAATACCAGACTTCCCCTGGTGACAAACCTTTTTCTCTAGTGTTTATGTTAAACATAAACACTAGTGAAAATCTTTTGCTACAAACAGTGATGATGTTCCACTTGATAAAAAGCAACAGTCTCCCGGTGTACTGGCCCTCATACGAACGAAACGGCCGCGAAATCTGTTGAACCGGCGTTTCTCTTCTCTACATGGCTGATGATTTGGGGGTAACCCCAGCAGTCATATGCTGCCTTTCGACTTTCGACTTTTTCTGGCAGATGTACTACCAAATAAAATTCCTCTGCTTCGGACACTGTAAAGTCTGCACTTCACATTCTGAGAAACTTATTGCCTGATTTGTATTGCCAATTTTGGGTCATCACTGGGTCGAAACGGGATGATCTTTTAAGCACGCACAAGTGTGAATGTTTCTACAATACTTTAGATTTATAACCCGCACGATGCGCAGCACAATTTACGCAAGGTTTTATAAATCGGACTTTTGCTTTTCGTAAGAACATTTCCTCTGCCGCAAGAATTTACGGACATTTTTTATATAAATGAGTCCCCTGGTTCCAGCAGGTTTTTCTCTTCAGACAGCAGTGGACAGTGATGCTGTTTCTATGACTACCAAGGAATCATCCATTGCCTATTGTTCTACCTGATAGACTGAATATAGATATTTAGTGTGTTTATGTAATATAAAAAGACAGCAAACAATAACAACAACAACAATAATAATTATAATAATAATAATAATAATGGTTGGCACTGTCTTGTCCTGGATTATTCCCCGCCTTCTGCCTGTATCTTTCAGGATCGGCACCGGACTCCTGAGACCCTGCTCTGTTCAAACAGATACAGAAAACTGATTGATGGATGGATATTAAATAAAAATAATAATAATGGTCCCCTGCACCCCTGCACTGGAAAAGCAGGTATAGAAATTGATGGATGGATGGATGGATGGATACTAATAACCCCTGGATAAGAATGTTGTTAGTTTGGATAAATGAACTTGTACATTATTTCATTACCTTTAAGGAATGTGGCCTTATTGAAGATGATGAAATAATGATTTTATTCATTGTATTTACACACCTGTATATTCACCTGTATAGTTTTTTGTTCTACTTTTGACCAATGAAGGGAAAAAGAAGATAGCATGGCCTAATATAGTGACCTGTGACTGCCCTGGTCAAGGCAGAGGTTGAGGTCTCCACCCATTTAGGAGGAGACATGATTATTGGGGGATTATGTGACTCAACGCTGCATGATAAAACATTTTCTAATATACAAATACACAAAATTTATATAAGGTTTAAAAAATGGATTCACAAAAGTTTAACTTTATTACATCAAATAAAACATTCATTTGTTATATTTATGTTATCATGACGATCATTAGTGAAACAGCTCTGCTTCATGCCACAAAATTAGTAGCTTAAGTTATTAAACTTAGCTGCTTCAGCCATTGGCCACTGGAATTCAAGGTTGTAGTTCAGTTGTGAGGATTAAAGTATTCTTACCACAAGCTGATTTGCAATGAGAGCCCTTCTGTTACTTTGTGGCTCACCGATTCCTCCTCCACGGAAGACGAAGAGTGCCTTCGCTTCGCCCTCTGGGACAGCTCAAGATATGAAGCCTCAAAATGGGTTTTGTGGAATTTTACCTTGAAATTGACCCTGTGACTTTGAATCTCATCATCTTAATTACAAGCTATGTCATCTTGCTTTTGGTCTTCCTGATATCGTGCATAATGTATGACTGCAGGGGCAAGGATCCGACTAAGGAGTACGCACCAGAGCCCCCCAGCAGCAAGCCCACACCATCACCCGTCAGGCTGGCTGAAGAGCAAGGCACCACAGCTTCTGTGCAGTGGGACCCACTCAGCAGTGTCACTGCCTATGGAAGCCCCAGCATCAATCACTGGGAGAAGAAGAGCACAGCAGTCTAAAGTGTATGCTTCTGTGACAGGAGTGTTGGGTGTGTTTTTTTCCCTCAAATTCTCACAAAATTATCATTCTGCTGGACAACATTTGGGCAATTTTGCCATTTGATCAGCATAAGACCAGGCTGAAAGGGTAAGCAAGGGTGATTTGTATACAAACATGCCTTTAAGTGAAAAATCTAAGAAAGAAAATAGTTAATCTCCTTCTTATTTAATCTTCAAAGCCACTACAATAGGTTATCACATGGGCTTTTGAGGAACCTACAGTACTTCATTTTAGATTTAGCCTAAGTGTCACTGTAAATGTTGTAACCGGCGTGCGGTGAGCAGGAAAGCAGGCAAGAGAGCCGGGCATATAAATAAAACGGGGTTTATTACGGGGAAACCAGCAGACAGGGGTCAATGACAAAGGCAATAAATATTTAAATTTGTTAAAAAGTAATATCAAATGTATATTGAATAAAAATATTTATTTTTACTATAAAGTAAAATATAGCTGCTGTAAAGTACAAAAATTATGCAACAACACAGTTCTTTTTTTTTTCTGCTCACCCCCACCCCCCCTCTTCGGAGGACAACTTTATTTTACATTAAAGTAAAGGTACAGTGTGAAGAGTGTGGCCACTCCGAACTCACCCATCCTAATACCGTGATTTAAAAAAACAACACAGTTCTGAAGTTGACAGACAGGTAGTAAAAAGTGGATGATAATATGGTTAATTTGTACCTAGTAATCATAACCACAATAAGCCATAATTGATTTTATAGTTGTTTCCTACAATTGAAATTTGTATACCATTTTAAAATATTTTATTTATCTGTCCATTCATAGATCCAAGCATCGTCAATTATTAGGAGCATACTGAAATAGAACGGATTTGATCTGAAATCCTGGATGAGTACCTTTCAATAAAACCAGGTAATAGCCCACCTTTTACTTACGGAAAACAATATCGATTAGAAACATTTGAAACATACAACTTTAAATAGAATCTTATTGTAATTAAAAACGAACATCCATTCTTATTTGCATAGAATATTTATGATCTAAAGGGCATTCTGTATATCTTTGTTTATTCCAATAACAATAGGGAAGAAATCCAACATGCAAGTAGTGGTAGCACCAAAGCAGTTTTAAATTATTCACTTAAAAGAAAGAGACAAAGTCATGCAAGAGTTTTGTCCTCAATGTGGGTCTATCCCACAATTTTCTTCCTCCTCTAATGACAGTAGCTGCAGGCCAAGTAAATTAATTTTTGTTGCTAAATAGTAATGGAGAAGTGGAATCAAATAATATTCCATGTCAGGCTCTGGAATGCGAGCAAATTGTTGCGAGTTTGACCAGTGTGACCTTATTTCAGAGGTGGAGCTGAGCAGTGCCAGTGCTGTAAATGTAGACACTGGCAAAGCAGTTTGGAATAATTTTTTATATAACTGAGCAGAAAACACATAAATCATAAAAGATAGATATGGTGCAAGCAGTTTGATGGAATATAAATATTAACAAATTTGTAGATGTTAGTGAAACATCCAACGTTAACATTCTCCCATTGAATTAAGGTTTAATTTAACACTTTATCAGACATAGATTTGCATGGCCTTCAGGCTGCCTCTCAGGGCTTAGCAGCTTGGAGTGCATCCAGTCCCTCAGTCTCTTCAATGGGAACTGCAGAACTAATAGATGCTATAACCAGATGCTATAGCTCTAATGCTCTAACTGCACCCCACTGCATGATTCACAGGGTGCTTATTGACAGTGATGACTGATTGCACCTCATGAAAAAAGTTTATGAATCATTTTGATTTATCATTAGGGTGCAGCAGTGAACAATAAATAAATAATGGGAGCTTGATATATACTGACATTTGCTTACTTTAGGATCCTTGAGCGGCATTCTCATTCATTTTGCTTTACTCAATCACATTTAAACCTAGAGGTGAAGTAACTTTGATGTATTGTTATTGTAAACATGCTGCCGTGATTACTGCATAGCCTATTATAGCCTATTATCACTTTCCTTTTACCTCTTATAACACCAAAGCTGTGTAACTTAGAGAACAAAATTAACCTTAGTGTTCTCTTCAATTTCATATGAATTACTTTATGAAAGCCTTCATTTAAAGGCTTCAGACCAAAAGGCACTGGGAACATTGTATTGGCTCTTGTCATGTCAATAACCTTGTGCTGGCTGTTATGTCAACAAGACATTTAACCTTTTTTTCATGTCACACAGTAAGACAATACTGGGGCAATCCAAAAGGCACAATATCAATAAATATGGATTTATTTAACAAATACATGCATGAGATGAGTATGAATGGTCAAATGTAGTATATGCAATATATAAAAAATTAAAAAGTCAGTTTAATACTTTACTATGAGGGTTTATTGCAAACATCTAACTCAATACAAATGGAATCAGAGGTTGCCAAAGTCATTCTGTAAAAGGGGTAGTACAACGCAGTACCATGCTCATAAAATTTTATTATTCTGTGACTTCTAAGAAGTGTGGGGGGCAGATTATCAAAGTAGGCGATACAATTGCACTTCCAATGCCACATGTGCATGCTTGAAATTGCTACTGATGTAAAATAGTCAAGTCCCTTTACATCTTATTGAATTAAGTAATACATAGCAATGCTTTCTTTTCTAGGTCTTATGCTAATGCGTTTATCCAAAAAGGGGCTTTTTCCCAATGAAACAGCTAGATATTCCACTGGTACAATTCTGGTAAAGTATTGTGCTATAGAATCCTCCAGCAGGGCCCTCTGAGTGATGGTTATGGTCACTTATCAGATCCAGATGTCTCTGCTTTCTGTTGCCCCAAGGGACAACAATTTTAGATCATTATAAATACTTTTTTTTCTTCAAAATCTGTACATGGAGATGTGTGCTACATGAGGCTATTTAGACAAGGCATCTACGGTTTTTTGATGTGTAATTGATTACACATCAGTGTCAACATGTTACATTGATATATCAAATTAATGCACCCACTAAAAAACGAAAAAATCTAAATTATTGAACATATTGCTCTTCATCAGCTAAAACAATAAAGTAAGCAGACTAGATAAAATGCCCACATTCCTCTGCTTTTCTTTAATATTGCCAAATATTTCTGTTGTCAATATGATGAAATCCTGTGTACGGTGTGACTATGGCAACAGGTTGGTGGCATTCACCACCCGGCCTGCCAAGTCTTGTGACGTTGGTGGTAGCCTTTTGGAAGTATTCCACAGTTCCACAGCCTACCGCCTGCCTGCAAGTTGTTCATACTGCTGCATGGAAACTATTTCTGAGACTCCAGTGCACCATCCCCCAATTCCCACCCCTCCTCCCCCAAACCATTCGGTAAAGTGTGACCGTGCACTACGTGGACTTTCCCAGGCATTTGCCACTCAGCTCTTTAGTAAATAGGTCAGGAGTCCCTGCCGTGTAACACAGCAGCACAAAGCCACCTTGCAGATCTCATCCATATTGTTATATCAGCTGTTGTTATTGCCACTGCCATTCTCATTAAATCCTGTTCTGAATTCCCAGCCCGGTCCCATATTTCAGCTGTTGCCAGCAGTCTGTTTTTTTTGGAAATTAAAGGTGGTGGTATGCTAAACATCTAGCTATGTTTCTTGCCAGATTTTTCACCAGTAACAAGCCACCCTACCCTTGTGATTTTGCGAAAATGAATTTTTACTAAGAGCTAAAAACACTCAGCGGATTCCAAAGAAACATCTATGTTATTACACTACTTAATTACTTTTTATTTACTTAAAAATGTTTAAATGAAGGGTAAACATTGAAAATAATCTCTAAAACATTCCGGTACTGTATGCTCCTTACCGTCATTGAAAAAGCTATGGGTATTACTAATGAAACTGTAGGGTAAGTTGTGTCCTGTCTGTTCTTTCCTACAGAGCATTATTTTGGTATTATTTAAGGCTGAAGGGTGGCATGAATGTCCTGGGGTGCAGGCAAAGTCAGGTGACGAGGACATTCTTTTGTTTTCATTCCCTCCCGCCAGGTTCTTAATCCCCTGTCCTCCCCTGAACACGAATAAAGCCTCTGTTCCCCCTTACATTACCCATGTCAACTGGTTCTGCTTGCTGCTCGGCCTTGAGGAAGTCCTTCATTTAAGCTAGAGCACTGGTTAATGGAATTCTCCCAGTCTGTGTTTCTAGGTTTGAGTTGCAGTGACTACCCGAAGCAGTGTTCTGATAACGAAACCCCAGTGGATATGTGAATACCACACAAGCTCCATGGGCGTGTTGTCTTTAACTAGGGACTTGTTCCAACTCATTATGGTTTCTAGTGAGGAGCCATTAATCTTCCCTTACAATGCAGGATTTCTGGACCTTGCTAAGCCCGACAGTCTCATGACCACACTGAAATCAGTCATTTTTTAATTTTTAAAATCATTTTATCATGAACAGTTCTGTGTGACTTCGACATACTAATTTTTGCTCATGTTCCTGAAAAAATATGGTCACCAACAGCAACCTGCTTAAGAATCCTTGATGCATCGTAAGGTATGATTGCTTCCCTCAGGTTTAGTAGAACCTCATCCTTGAGTAAAATTGAGCGATCTTCAAGGTCATAACTGCTCAAGTCAAAGACTCCCTTCATGCAATAGGTTTCTGAAGAAGTAGAAACACTTCCAGGTGTGGATAACATTCAGGGTGAGTCTGTTTTAGCATCACACCTGTGAAACAGCTTGGTAAGCTAAAAAACTGTGTGGCTAAAGTCAATCGGTTCTGTAAACCTGATATGAAAATAAATTGTCATGTTTAATGTTGCATTAGGACAATAAACTCACATTTAAAACGGCAATATCGAGGCCAAACTCAGGCCACATCAGCAGCTACACTGTCAGAAAAAAAGTATCAATTTGTAACTTTTCTTGTTACTGGCGCTCGACCCCCAAGGTTGTTAGGGTTTGTTAAAGGTACAGAAATGGACCAAGGGGAACATCTCCAAGGTACAAACAACATTTATGTACCCCCAATGGTACAAAAATGTTCCTCATACTTAATTTCTTAAAAGGTACAATTACCTACAGCTATAAGGTACAATTAGCAGACCCTTGACGGCTACAGCCCCCATGACAAGCAAAGGTACAAATTGGTAAACTTTTTTTCCTGACAGTGTAGTTGTGACTAGAACTGCACACATTGGCACTGCTCCCCCCAAAAAGGGAGGGTTTAAATCAGGTCCGTGCTCTATAGCCCTGAACCTTTTGAATGGTGGGGCCATGGCACAGGGTAACATTACTATTAGGGCTGGGCAATAAAACGATAAAGCGCACTCTCAGCGGAAACTTCGGTGTTGGTGAAAAAAATCACAGCCGTAACGCCAGTCAGCTACAACATCTTTTTAAAGAGTAAATATTGTGGATAAACCATGTGAAAAGATGTTAGTGGTGTGGTGGTACGTTAATTGGCAATTTAAAGGAGCCCACAACATGCAAAAGACTGTATTGTAGTGCCAACCAAAACTAAGAATACAATTTATTTCACCATTTGAAAGATTACCATCAGAGACACTAGCAACTGCCTTGTAACATTAAGTCGCGTCCCGTATTGGTTCAAAACGGGACGCAGCATTTCATTTATCATTATGAGGCAGGTGACAACTCACAATGTTAAACCCGCCCCCTGTAGTGAGCAGCAAGGCAGTCAGAGAACAAGCCCCAGCAATAAAATGTAGGCATATTACTAGTCTTAGGTCTAGGTTATATATCGAAGAACAGTCATGGTCTACTAAGCACTGTTGTAAGTCGCTCTGGAAAAGAGCGTCTGCTAAATGCTGTAAATGTTACGCCCTACCACAAAAAAATACATAGACAAACACACGCTAACAACTGTGTGATTTATTTATTTAAATTAGATTTTGTGATAATTATCAGTATCAACTGATATGAAAAAAATGATTGCTATGAGTTATTTTGCCATATCAGCCAGCCCTAAATACTAACATACTTTCAATGACTTTAGCCATTTTGATGTTCCAATCCAATCCTCGGCGATGCCCTGGCCCCTCCCTCTACAGTACCATCCTCCTGACCTCTGCAGGGCTGCTGTTCACCTGTCTCATTTTGATTCCCACCAAATGTAGATACACACACGCTCACTCTCCCTAACTACGTTCCCTGATCTCTCTAGGTTTTTCAAATACTTATTAGGACATGAGAGGTAAAACTTTTGTTGGTATTATAGTTAACCCCATTAACTTAGGTACAGTGTTATCGAACTACATCGTAGTTAATTCGTATAAAGATTGACATCACTATCATTTGCTATATGCCGGCTCAGCCTACTGACAGATAGCTAACTACTTTAGCTAGCTTATGTTAATGGATAATTATGTTAGCTGGCTAATGTTGGAGCCAGCATTTCACCAAATTCAGAACCGTGATGGGCATGAAATGAATGCATTTTGAACAAAATAGACGGCAACTGGGAAAACACCCATCTGCAACTCCCATGTTGTTTCATATGAGACGCTAACATACATTCATTAATCTTATTAAATTTTAGGGTTTATTAATAATGCAACAGGGTTGACAGTTTTTTGATCACAGAAGACTATACTAATAAAAATATGTCGGGGGGTGTGGTTGGCCGATTGGGAACAGGCATATAAATAAAACTGAAAATATGATGTTATTCTGTGGCTCAAAAGACGACTCATAATGCAAAAAGTTGTAACGTAGCAAAAATCAAAATATCCAATTTAATAATAATGTTTTATTTATATAGCGCTTTTCATACACTCAAGGACACTTTACAATTCAACAAAAATTACGTTTAACAAGACAGTACTAGTTACATACAAGAACATGAATAATATTCACTGAAGAGATGTGTTTTTAACTGGAACTTGAAATGGACTATAGATTTTTCCTCACAAAGCCTGAAAGGAAGAGTATTCCAAATTTTAGGGGCTATTACATTAAACGCTCTGCCACCCATAGTTGATAACCTGCGCCCTGAGTAAGTTAGCATCACATGATCTTAGCACGTGGACCTGCGCACTGAGTAAGTTAGCATCATATGATCGTAGCACGTCGACCTGCGCACTGAGTAAGTTAGCATCATATGATCGTAGCA
>JAODKC010000095.1:18893243-18936471 GCA_026777985.1 Mormyrops attenuatus | reverse complement strand
TGCAAAAATTAAACATTGATTTTTAAAAGGTGGCAATAAAAATTAAACAAACATTAAAGTATCGTGCGCATTTTCTGAGAAATTAATTTAGAATTCCATGCAAAAATTAAACATTGATTTTTAAAAGGTGGCAATAAAAATTAAACAAACATTAAAGTATCGTGCGCATTTTCTGTCTGCTTATTATTTAATCATATAAACTTTCAATCATATCTATGCAGTAATTTTTACTGTGAAACCTAAAAATGTTAATTTTTATGTTTTCAAAGCAGACATCAAAACATGTCAGATTTTCTCAGAGCCCTTTGTGCCAGTCAAATCTTCAAAAACAGATCACAGTACACAGTTCAAACTGCATGTATTTATTCCTGGCCAGCATGTCTACCAAAGCCAGCATTTCTAACACAACCAGTGTGTCTAATACAGCCAGTGTGTTTAATAGCCAGCATGTCTAACACAGCCAGCGTGTCTAACACAGCCAGTGTGTTTAATACCCAGCGTGTCTAACACAGCCAGTGTGTTTAACAGCCAGCGTGTCTAACACAGCCAGTGTGTTTAATACCCAGCATGTCTAACACAGTCAGTGTGTTTAACAGCTAGCGTGTCTAACACAGCCAGTGTGTTTAATAGCCAGCATGTTTAACACAGCCACTGTGTCTAGCACAGTCAGTCCGTTCAACAGTCATTGTGTCTAACACAGCTAGTGGAGTTAACAACCAGTGTTGCTAACACAACCAGTGTCTTTAACAACCCGTGTGAGTAACACAGTCAGAGTGTGTAATACCCAGTGTGTCTAACATAGCCAGTGTGTTTAACAGCCTGCGTGTTTAAGAAGTCAGTGTTTCTAAAACAGCCAGTGTGTTTAACAGGCAATGTGTGTGTCTAATAGCCAGTGTGTTTCTTTGTGTCTAGACAAAGTTAACCTGTCAGTAGGAAATAATGAAATACTTATTTATTTGTTTGTTTTTCATTCTTGTCCTGTAACTTCAGGTGGATAATCGATGATCCTACTGAAAATAATGTCTGTCATGATTGTATACACATGATTGTCTGTCATCTTCCTGCAAGGGTTAATGGAAAATATGTTGGCTGGAAGTTTTTCTGAAACAATTCTGATATCAGAGAATAAAATTCATAATTTGTTCAGCTTAAAGAAATGTCAACCATTACAATTAACGGCTAAAGATTACAGTGTGTCCAAAAAGACAAAAATTACCACATACTTCATTAAATCTGTAATCAGCATGACTAGTGATTTTTACAATAATTGGAGTTTTACACCAGAATAGTTTTTTTGAATAAAACTCACATTTTACAATTCATTTTTCAAATATATTTATATAGACTGTACTTTTCTTGTTTTTAACTGCACCCATGGACAACTCTCAGATCATTATATAAAAAATTAAATGCGTCAATAGAACTGAATTAATACGAAATAAGTGAATTTAAAATGTATTTTATGCTGGTTTGGAACCTGATTAATCTTATTCTGATTAACCTGGTAATGTCTTCCAACCAATTAGAGACTGAAACAATGTATTGTAAGGAAATTCACTCTTGCCTTGTGCCCGTTCAACTGTGAAGTGAGAGCATCATGTATTCATCGGTTATGACTCATTTTCAGAAGACTGCTGCTGGTGGACAAGTAGCAGCCTGCTCAAACTGCAGCTCCAAAGGAAAAGACAAACCCCCTTTTCTCCTTTAGTTTCTGCACAAATTGTTGCGTAACACAGCAATCCTGTAATGCCAAAAGGAGCACTCATTCTTAGTTGTTACACCAAGTTCACATCTATAGATGAAGAATATATACTGTATAATGTTTTAAATAAAATATATGATTGTGTGTGTGTGTGTGTGTGGATTAGGCTTATATTACATTTTGTGGACCAAATGTCCCCTACAATGCAATAAAAACCTGTTATTTTGACGTTGTGGGGGGGGGGGCGATCTGTGAATGCAACTATAAAAATGAAAATGCAAAAATCATGTATTTATGGCTGGGTAGGGGTCAAGATCGTCAGTGTCCCCACAAATATATAATTACAAACCTCTGTGTGTGTATTTGTGTGTGTATTTGTGTGTGTATAGTGTGTGTATAGTGTGTGTATTTGTGTGTGTATAGTGTGTGTATAGTGTGTGTATTTGTGTGTGTATAGTGTGTGTATAGTGTGTGTATAGTGTGTGTATAGTGTGTGTATAGTGTGCCAGTCTAACAACTAGTAACTCTACTACTCCACTATGGCACAAACAATCCTGGAAACAAATAATTCTGCAGATCTTGTCATGCCTCTTTTTTAAGTTTCAGTGAATGTATTGATTACATTGATTATGATATGTAATATGTTATTATGTTCTCAGGTCAGCACATTGTACTCTGCTGTTATTGAAGCTGGTGTAAGTCTGTTTTGAGGGGGTGGATCACTTCCATGCTATGTGAAAATACAACACATAACAGCCATGACTGATTAAGAGTACGAGTTTTTAAATAAATATTTTACGACGTCTTTTTGGTGTGGCTTCCATCTACATGAATTTATAAGTGATCATGTGGCAGGTCACAGGTGACTGATGTGGGTACCGAAACGGCCATAGTTTGTGCAGGTTGTCCAGCTCTTTTTAAATAGCCGCAAGCCTCAGTGACATGATAAAATGTGGCATTAGTATAAATTAGGGCAAGGATAATTGGAATCACGTGCTCAAATGGAACAAAATACACCCACACTGCAGATCAGAAGAGGCAATGCTAGACCTGTGCTTCTGTCTCATGTGGTTTATTCAGCTGTGGAATCGGTGATGTAATTAAAGACCATATGTCAGCTTTCAATATATACATCATACTATTGCTGTCATTAATAAAGATTATTATTTCTGTTGCTATAATCATCATCATGATCACCATCATTGTCTTCCAAATAATTTATCATTACGCTTGAACAAACACAATAACAAAAAAAGATTCTGGTAGTAATAAATATACTCCAGAAAAAAAATATTCGGATAGAAAATAAATGCTTGGAGGAAAAATTGTACTGGTAAGGGAATTTCAGAAGCCAAGCAAATGGGCAATAAAGGTATGTTTTGAGAGAGAAGGACAAACAGGCAGGCTGTGCGGGTCTAATGATGGTAAGTAGTAAGACAATTTGGAAGCCATAAAAGAGGAAGATTTAAAGATTTTTAAACTATGGACATTTGCTAAATTTCTAAACACAAGTGAAAGATAATGATAGTTACATAGTATTATAAAAACTACTGTAAAAGTTACTGTAACTTAATTCTTAAACCACATTACATTAAAGAGAATCTTTAATGTATGAGTTTTGATATTCGGATACACTGTATGTGTGTATGAATTTTCAAATAATTTGTAGTTTGTAGGTAACCATGGGCTGTATTCCTATGGTGAAGCATAGTAGATCCAGTTACTGCCAAATCACCTGTCATATGTTACAATTCTTTGAATTCTGTTCAGAGTTTTCAGGGAGATTGTTTTGGGTTGTATGACAGCCTGCTCATAATTTTAATTTTTTATTTTATCTCATTTAAATTCATATTTATGAGGCATGGACCAGTATCTAAAATTACACTTGGAGAGCACATTGTAGCGTCTTTTGCCTTTCGCCAAAAGACACCAGAAATAACTGGAGTCGACAACAGGAACTTTACAGAAACAACTCCCAAAGCAGCCACTGGGAACTCTTTTATTTGGTGCACTAGTCACAGGAGCAGCATAGTTCTGACAAGAACACGCATGCGCATAACCAGTCAACACGCTCACACCACTCACTCCTACAGGTGCCCGAACGGCCAGACGGGACCCGAGTGAAACAACGTCTCAGTAACGGTGGATCCACCAAACACAACCGAAACACTTTCAATATTCCCCAACAATACAGCACAACATGTAATAACCTTAGAACGAACTTAACAAGGGCAAACACACATAATAAACACTGGAACTTAACACTAAATACACACTAGGCGCCCCAGTGCACCATGGGAGACCCGCCTACACCCGGAAGCGTCGCCACACTATGAACAAAATGTAATTTGAGTTTCCAAGTAGTTTGGATGAATGGACACTGCAATAATTAATGATTAAGCGACTAAACTCAATGATGGATGCAATTAGAAAGGTTCTGTTATGGGAACCCTTGGACATGATGCCAAGCAGAAAAGAAGTTTCAGCTGATCTGAAAGGACACAATTGTTCCAACAGGGAGGTTCATCAAAGAAGAGCCACGGACAGCTGCCTAGGGCACCATCTTGTTAGTGGGCACTGACGTGGCAACTGCGCTCCCCCCAATGACCGTCCAAGACAATGTGAAATTGCAGTTTGCCAGTGGTGTCACATTGATTTTGACTGGCACTGTTTAGAAGAAATATTAACGTCTCTTGTTTGAAGAGGAAGGGTACCAACCGTGAGCAAAATGATGCTTTTCTTCCACTTCCAAAATCACATTCTTTACCTGAGACTATCATTGTTTACATTTTTGTTTTGACTGGCTGAATTTCTGTTAGAGAATTTCGATGATATTCTTCAGATTCCTGGAGCTACAAACAAAAACATAGGGACTCCTTCCTTTTCCCTTCAATTTTTGTTTGACATGGCTACAAACAAAAACATATGGATTCCCCCCCCCCCGTTTTTGCTTGAAATGACTGCAAACAAAACATAGATTCCCTCCTTTTCCCTTCACTTTTTGTTTGAAATGACTGCAAACAAAAACATGCAGACTCCCTCCTATTCCATTCCCTTTTTGTTCAAAATGGCAGACCTCGCAAATAGGTTCGTCTGTCAAAATAGCTCTGAGCTTCTGTGTCCGTGAATAGTGAATATTGGTGAGAGCCCCCCCAGTAAACAGTAATCCTTTAATAATGATGGGGTGCACTATGGTTGAAGATTACATTGATAAGCTGATAACTTTACAAAGGTTGATACAAGAGAAACATGTCATTAAACATCTAGTGATTTCCCAGAACAACTGCAAAAGCAGTAAATGTGTGGTTAAGTGGGATTCTGAGTGGCTCAGTTAGTGAAAGCATTCATCCTACATCTAAGATCGTGATTGCAGTGCCGTCCTCAGTAGGCAAGGCTTACTCTTCAAAATGGAATAATGAGTTCTATCCTAAGCTAATTAGCCACAATGGCTTTTAAAGGCAATTAACCTTTTGTGTCTGACACCATTGGGGTAACTATTATATATATCTCTTCATTTCACCTGTTTATTGTGTTTTAAAGTTATGAAATACTCAAACGTAGCCAACTTCATCTGTATCATCAACACAATGTAGAATCCGGTTGTGAAGACATTACATACATTTACTGATGATGCTGCTTTACAGTTATCCATTGTGCCATGAGCAAAGCCAGTGCGAATGAAATCAGGAACGACATGGTTATCCCCCATCTGCACAGTTGTGTGGCGCACACCAGTATCCATCCTTCTACTAGCCATTCAACCAGAACACAGCACAAGGAGAACATGTAATCTGCACACTCAGAGTAGGCTGGGGATCCCAACTCCAACCCTGGAGATGTGAGGCCACCAGGGGAGCACCTAAGGGGTGGCCACATCAAAACAATAAAAATGAAATATGCATTATTTTTTTTTCTAAGCAGAACCACCCTCAAAAATATGACTGACCCCAATGGCTACCCTAATCTACAATTTTTGCTGCCACTGGAAACTGGGGTAAATTCTATTTTGAAAGCTGTGACCAACTTGATCACATGTCTCGTGATGAAGTGAAAAGGATTTATGATATGTTCAAATATGTCTGTGTTATATCACATGTGGTGATATCGACTCTGCATGCAATATATGGACATATTTCAGAGTAGACAGCTTTAATCAGCTTTTTGATTTCACTGACAAACTGACAAAACTTTATGGAATAATTTTATTACAAGTTTATTTCAAACAGCATGTATTTTTTAATATCTGAAGTAACTGGAAGAATGCAATATTATCAGTTGAATTAATTTTTCTTAGGAGCATGCACTGATTATAACATGTTACTGCACCCACCACACAACAAACCAGGGATGAGAACCTGAGTGCAGCCATGTGGGAGGCATTACCTCAGCACCACACTAGTCCGAATGGACCAGTACGAGTTTTTTTTTTCCAGTGGCTGGAGTACCAATCTTGCAACCGACCCCCAAGTTTTCCCCTGTAAGTTGAAGGACCTCCTTATCGGGCTGGATGTAGATTAACGTCACACCCAGGATGAAGCAATTGCAGGTTAGGGGCCTTGCTCAAGGCATTCACAAGATTTGAACCAGCAACCATCTGATTGTTGGCACAGATTCCTAGCCTCAGACCCACCACTCCACCCTATTCATTGAATTAATGTTTAACCAAAAATAATTGTGCACAATATAACATACTATATGCCAACTAACATATACCATTTATAACATTATATTTAAAGAAGATAATTATTTATTTTTTTACAAAAGAAAATGCTTTGTTGTCTTAATGGATTTTCTTGTTTTACCTATATAGACTTACCGATCATGAAGATTTCATTAAACATCTACATAGCTGTATCAAAATGTAATAATATAATCTATTTTGTCATGTTGTAAACATCATAATGATTTCCCATTTAACATTTTAACACCCTTCATTATTATTATTGTTTGTGTTGTTTCCATTTAGTGTACACAATGGCTTTCAAGTAACTGCTCATATAGAACTTATAAGAGTAAATATTAAGTAAAAGAGACTAGGTATAGAAAAGTTCTGCCCTGGTAATAACATGGGTGTTTTCTCAGTAAATATTGTGTAACCAAAACACATTAGGAACCAAGTGGTAACTCTGACCCCTGGGACGGATTTATATGGCATGAAACCAAATCGACAGGCAACATCACGTGGTTCAGTCACACAGACACTAATGGCCTTGTGCACCTCCAGCAGTTTGTTGAGGAACTCAATCAAACCTTTGTTTTCCAAGGTCTTATTGGAAAGGACTGGGTTTAATTGTTGACGTTTGAGATGTAAGTCATTAAGCTGCTTACATCTAACTCCAGTGATGTAAGAAGGAAAGAGGAGAAACGTGATCTTTACAGCTTAACCTCCCGCAAGTCCGTGAGTTCAGAGGCAGGGCAAATTAAAAAAATTAGCCACTTGAAACTTTCTCTGCCATCCTTCATTAGTTGTATAATCTAATACTGCTTTCAAGTCACCAAGATTAATTTGATTATAATGGGTATACATTACAAGGACAAAAATACATCTATAAAAGGAAAGTCAATGAACTGCTAGGGTGGTACAATTAATGCATTTATTATATGCAATTATTTGGGCCTTACAAAGCCGAAAACAAACATGCATTTCAAAGGTAGAATGTTGACCTATACTATTTATTTGAGAACGAGAGAGCAAGGCAAAGCGTTATCACAGCTGCTTAAAGAATGAAAATGTGATGTTGAGACTCCTCTATAGTTCCTGACCTTGGGCAACATTGTAGACAGAGTTTTTTCACAGACGCTACAGTGGCTATGGCAAAAAAAAAAATGTATGAAATGAAAGTGCAAAGGTACAGCAAGACATCAATTAATGTAACAAATTCTACATTGTAGCCCTTTTAGCAGCAAAATGGGCATCAGCTCAAAGAGTACACTGGGCTGACCTCTGGATAGGATGATAGTCCGCTGTAGAACACATGCATGCACAAACATACAGGCACTAGAGGCAATTTCGAGACACGGATTTGCGTAGCTGCATGTCTTTACACTGGGGCATAGTGCTGGAGTTCCTGGTGGAGACCCACATGATAGGATGGGGAGAATAATTCACCCACAGATTGGAGGTAGCATTCAAACCCCCATCCCAGTGCTATCCATGTATCCCCCATAACCCTACACACACAGAGCGAGAGAGAGAGAGAGAGAGAGAGCGCTGAACTCATATCTTTGTGGGGACCGTCTATTCATTTCTACAGGCAAAACCCTAATTCCAGCAATGACAACCGTAACCCCTACCCAGCCCTAACCTTAACCATAAGTAACCAAACAAAATACAAGACTTTTAGCATTTTTAGTTTTTTGATTGCATTCACAGATCTTTGTGAGGACCTGAAAAATATCAAAATAACATCAAAATAACAATGGCATTGTGGGGGACATTTGGTTGCCACAATGTAATATAAACCTAATTCACACACACATACACACACACACACACGTTTGTATTCATACCTTTATGGTGATCGTCCATTCATTTCCACGGGCAAAACCCTAATCCCAACAATGACAAATGTAACCCCTATACAGCCTTATCCTTAACCATAAGTAACCAAACAAAATAGAAGACATTTGAACTATTTAGTTTTTCAATTGCAGGCACAGACTCTTATAAAATTTAATTTCCCCTTGTGGGGACCGACAATATGGTCCCCACAGTGTAAAAATGGCAGGTTTTTCTCACATTAGGGGAACATTTCGTTAACCCCCCCCCCCCCCCCACAATGGGCAATCTATAGGT
The DNA here is from genome assembly GCA_026777985.1 of Mormyrops attenuatus. NCBI lineage: Eukaryota > Metazoa > Chordata > Actinopteri > Osteoglossiformes > Mormyridae > Mormyrops > Mormyrops attenuatus. Next base: position 18,927,973 of record JAODKC010000095.1, on the reverse strand, counting down.
AGTCAGGCATGGGATTCAAATCACCAACACCACCCCCTTTGGTGTTTGTTATGTTTTCTGTATTATTTTCTCAGTTTATTTTATGTATTGGCATACACAGTACACACAGAAAGTAACAAATGACTAAAATGGCACTCAGAGTACGATGCAATTGTCCTGCATTTATTTACATGGTCAAGCATCCATGATTCGAATAAGAAGGCCACAAACTGAATACATACATTTCAGTCTAGTCAGCGACATACATAACATTTATAAACATTTCTAAGTGATTTCTGCAAACTCATGCAGACTTGAGTGCACTCTAAAAGCAAACCAAAAATTCTCTGCAAAATAATTTTCATGAATTGGTCAGCAAGAGGGGACAAAAATAAGCTTGTCCAGTTTTGAAAGATGAAATACAGAAACTCAGCCAATTACAGGCTTGAGCTACTAGACACCTGCTTTTCATAATGGGATGCCAGAACCATGCATTAATTTTACATGTTTTAGCTAGTGTCATGAGAAAAATAAATAAATAAATAAAGAGCAAGAGAGATAGATTTGTGTGTGTATGTGTATGTGTGTCTGTGCCCTGTGATAGACTGGCCTCTCGTACAGGGTGTCTCCTCTCTTGACCCCTAGGTTGTCCGGGTAGACTCTGAGATAACCCTGAATGTGTACTGGAAAGATGGAATACATGACAATACATGAGGTTGTGCCAATTTTACTGATTCAGATTATATATCTGTTTGCATTGCAATGATTTTTTTTCACCATAATTGCAAAAGGGCAAACAATGTGCTGAGTTAGAGAGTAATGGATTCACTCCCATTAATATGTCCTTCATGATACCACAACCTGAGGAACAAATGACTCAAGGGCAGGCGTGTTGGTGAAACAAAAGTGGTTTAAATTGAACTTACGGAACATGGACGATAAACAAACTGGATCACGAGGGATCAAAACCTGAGGACTAGAGTAAGGAAGGAATCAGGTACCAGGAAGGTTGACGTCAAGGACTGGATGGGGGAACACGGCACTGGGAAGCATGTATATGGAATAAACGAATGAGAGCGCTAATGAAAACGCTAAATGAGAGCCAGCTGGGAGTGATTAACAGGAGTGTTAGGAATGACCTTGAATAATTTACCAAAGAAATTACTAATAAAATGTGATAAGATTTGATGAAGGTAATCTATTCTAATGTCTATTTACTAAAGTTGTTTCAGAATATCCCTTAAGAAAGCATCCACTTGCAGCTCACAAACATACTCAATTTTATGCCAGAAGTTGTCAGTGGACTGGATATAATGTATGCTGTTAATGATTTTTAGAGTTGAAGGAAGGGAGGCAAGTCTGTTTCAGCATTCGCTTTGAATCCAGCTCAAAATCTTTCAAAGAAATGCATATAGAAGGGATCTGTGGGCCAACATGACACACGCTATAAAAGTTCTTATAGGAATTGTGCAGAACTAAAGCAGCCGCATTCCCAGTTAACCTTTAAAATTCACAGCAGCTTCTGCTGTAGTCAAAATGCAGGCGACCACTTCAGTCAAACATGGAAATGAAAACGCACGTTGTTTGTCATACTGAATTCTTAGGGCAATTACAACAAAACTCAGTTTACTGTCTTGTTTTTCATATTGCAAGAAATATTAATCAAGATGCGTGAAATGCAAAATTATTGGACTATAGCATACAGTATCTAAGACATTTCATTTATATTACCTACTATTTTATTACCTACTTTGTGTAATAAAGTAGGAAAAAGATTATCAAGAAGTTTTCCATTTGGCATGGTAACTAGATTCGTGATTTATGATGTTTTCAGCTATAACCAGAATGCCATATTTAGTATTATTTGCAAAACTGTGGGATGTTAAAAAAAAAGTTTTGCCATGCTTTTATAATATATCGGTAGCATTACAATGATTGCAGTCTAACCCTGGAAGCAGAGGGCACAAGGTAAGGAACACCTTGGATAAGACACCAATCCATCACAAAGAACATTGAAATTGTGCATCCTTTTCTCAAATAACAAATTAATATAGTATTTAAATAACAAGTGTTAACATTCAAGCTGGCTTAAATGTAAACAAGAATTATTTTATAATTCAGCATGTTTTTCATGGACCTTTATAACTGGTACAATTGTGTACTCATTCATTGTGCAGTACAGAATAAAAAAGCTGTTCTTTTGAAGATAAAAAGTCTTACTGTAATGACTATGATGATGGCAGTTATTGTGGGGCATTCCTGTGTACCAATTTGTTTAAATGCAAATGAAACAGACAGTGATCAGCAAAGATAGTATAATGATTTAAATGCAGATTTACTTCTGTGTAAATAACAGCCAATTTTCTCAGAGCAAAGTCATCAGGCCAGAATGATGATTGCTGATTTAATATTATATTGCAAAGCTAGATGAACGTCTTATGAAGTTTAGCTTATAGGTATGCTCAGGAATGGCGAGGATACCTAATATAGCCACTCTGCATCCTGGGGCCTGTTTTTTCTTGTGTGCATTTTCCTCCAGTCGATGCCAAAATGGCTGCCTTTTTTTTCTCTCCGTTTCTTCGTTTCCCTGGCTGCTTTTGTTTAAACCATCTCCCACCCCTGTCTCACATGGCTCCGTTTGCCATCCTGCCCTGAGCAAGTCTCACAGTGAAATAAATTTCACATTTCAAGTGTTCCCAGTGGATCAACAAAAAAATCTCCCGTGTTAATGTAAGCCATATTTTAATAAGATGCAATGTTTTGTTTTGCTTGATATAACATATTTTATCTTATTTTTGGGTTAGATAAAAAGACACATTTTGATGCCAGATAAGATATTGGGATGTAATCCCACACAATTAGATTAAGGGACTGTAAATGGGCTTAATCTTAGACATATCTTCTTATAATTATTTATAAGGTATGTCTGAAAGATCTGATGTATTTATCATTGTACTGAAGATCGGCATGAAATATGATAATAGGATTTTCATTTCTATTTTGAATTTTATACTACCAAAGAAAACACTATGCCATTAATGTCCAGTGAATTTAGGAATTGATCAAATTAATATTCAACTGGAATGTTACATGGTGATCTCCTGTGATGGACCGGCATCCCACCCTTATACCTCATACTTTCTGGGATTTGCACCAAAGTCAGTGTTACTCTGTCCTGGTTACGCTGTTATGGATAATGGATGGATGGATTGATTTTGAGTTATAAATCTGATGTTGCTAGACCATCTGAAAAACCCTAAAAACATCATTTGCAGTGTCTTTTCCTTTGCCTGAAACTCCAATTTGAAATCAGTTTCTTGAATACGATGTCTAGTTCTCTATTGCTCCAGTTTTAATTAATAAATCTCATATCTGCAATGGAAGATTGTATATCTGAATCAAGAATAATACATCAATAATGTATGCAATTTTGCATTCTGTAATTGAACAGACCAATTAATAGATCTAGTACAATTACACAGCAGACTTGGTTGGACCTCTACCAAGATACTGGGAAAGAATGGTGTATTACTTGTTATACATATATAGTTTTGTTATACATTACCGGACCCAAAGCACTGACAGGAGGATTGGCAAATTTCTCAGCATGGAAAATCAGCATCTAACCATTCTGCTGGAGTAGGTAACTTATCAGCCACCATGGCCTAGTGCACTAATCACAGCTGTTCCTGGTCACTGGCAGTGGATGATACAGCATGGAACTGTGGATGATCTCGTTTACCTTATTTATCTTTACAAAGTAGTAGCATGCAATTCACTGATGCAATAATTCTTGGAGGCAGTCCCCAGGTTACAAACGAGATCCATTCCCTAAGTGTCATGCCCCGCTCGGCTGACCCTCCTGTGTGCCACACCCCCTCGTTAACCACGTGTGGAATCCCCGTATTGCCAGCTGTGTCTAGTTGTCACGCCCACACGGACGTGACAGGACAGTTGCAGTCGATATCCCAGTGTTCACTCTGCTACTTAAGGCGGAAGTAACCTAGCTAGTATTGCGAAGTATTGTTGCCATGGTCTGGACCATTGCTGAGCGTTTTTCTGTCTCGTGTCTTCCCTGCCTGCCCTGCCTCCGGTATCCTGCCCTGTTGTCTCGCCTGCCCTGCCTGCCTCGATCTCCCTGCCTGCTTGCCTGATCCTGCCTGCCTGCCCCGTCCTACACCCTCGACCCGGCTTCCTCGTTCGTCCCTTCCCCTCGTCGCCTCGTCCTGTCTCTACGTGTAGGACTGACTTCCCCGGCTGCTGAACCTTTGCATGTCTTGTGTTCCTGCTGGTCATTACTCCAAATTATTTCCCCGACTCCTTCACTCCTGCTCCTCTTTCCCCGCTCTGTACCCCGCTCGTCGTGACACCTAAGTCTTTCTTTAAGTCAAATTTGTAGGTACGTCGGAAAAATAATAATACAGTACATAATAACAATAATAATTATACCGTAATAATAACAGTAACTACATACAGGTCTGTATTGTACCTTGTGCCGACAAACTGCTGATGGTGTGCAATGTTTTCACAAGCATCACAAAGTATGTGCTGTGTTTATTATTACAAGCCATTGCATTTAAGCCAAATTTTTTATATGATAGGCTTTACGGCAGTCTGTTCATAAGTACGAGTTGTCCGTAATTCGGACATTTGTGACCCAGGGACGGCCTGTATATCGTTCCTATACATACTGTCCAAGACATGGCAGCCCATGGCACTTTTCATATATGCAACATATTAGGGGCTTCAGAGACCTGAGAGGATTTCCACGTCTGAGCTCTGTTTGAGAGAAGGGCTTTCTAATTCAAAAAAGACCAAACCTTTTGCAATCTAATTGGGCTTCACCGTTTCTCAGCTGCTGTCAACCCCGCCCCCCCCCTCCTCCACCCCCCCCCCCGTCTATCCACCCCCATGCCCTCCACTGATTCCTACGCCTCTAGTTCATCTACTCGGCTTCCTATAGCAGATGCTTTCTCAGTGTTGGTAGAACACTCTTTCTCACTCGCACACAGCTGTTAGGCCAGTTGAATTGATGGACAGCTCTCTAAGGCTCACACTTGGCGACCCGGCTGCACCTAGAACATGCTGTTATCTGCCGTTCCAGTTTGCAGTCGCTCTGCCTGTCGCCAACAGGCACGCTTGCGCTCAGACATACAGCACATTCTTTCCTTCATGCAAAACAAGAAGTAGAAAGTCTTCACAAAAAGGCAGCGAGACAGATGGCCCCTTTACACACCTGCTTTTTCCTGGATAATGATATCCACTCCTGTAACACTAAAAAATATACATTATGTCTGCATGTATGAAATGATGTGTAACATAATATCATAAAGAATAAGGCATTATTATTGAAAGCAAGTCTACTGATATACTCAAATAAGATGCGCAGAGGCACTTATTAAAGAGAGGCTGTTTGCTCAACAAACAAATGACCTGAGTGGTATTTTCTTCTTCTTTTTCAAGGCCACGCTAGCGATTGTCAGAAGGCTGTGAAGCTCAAGGTACCCACAGCTTTGTCTCAGAAGGTCTTTGTTACCATGCCGGCAACATCCATCTCTGCTGCCATGGGGAGCGCCCACAGGTCTGTCAACATCCGCTCCCGGTTAAGGGAACCAGAGTGGCGCCTCCTGCAGTCACCGAGCCACACAAGCTAGCAATTCAGGTGTGACAACCCGTGTCGTACATGTGTGAGCTGGATTTGAACGGGTTTTCCTAACATAAATTCTCAAACCATAGAATCATTTATACCAAAATGCCAGTTATTTATATATAAATAAGCAATAGTCATTGTATAATATTCACTTTGTGCTGGATGGTTCTCCTGACAGAGGCTGAGAGGATTGCCAAATGTTAGCTTCATTTCCTCAAATAAAATATTGAGTTGCGAATAACGAGTTTCTGAGTTCAGCCTACTCTGTTCAGGTTGCAGGGGTTGTTCATTTACTTCTGGTTAGGTTTTACCAGGAAATAATGCCCATAGTACCCAGTGGAAAAAACACATTTTATTTGTGTAGAAGGGAGTTGTGTCATGTGGCCAAACACTGGTGCTAGCTATGATGTGTTTATATATAAGTAAATATATTCACTGCAGGCTTCTGTGTGGAGGTGTAGAACCTCAATGTGACCATGAACAATACGGGAGCAGTGTGGCTATACTCAGGATTCCCCATTCCTTCAGCAAGGTAAACCTTGGGATACCATCTGTATATGTATATTACTCTTGCTGGTCAGCATTCATTTGTGTTTGCCATCTACTGCAGCAAAAAATTCGTCAATATCCTTGAATCCTCCTAAATCTATCCCAGCGAATGATGATAAAAATAATTTATCACTGAAAAAACAATCACATTTCTGGGAAGACTTTATTTCATAATTCCTCTCTTTTATATGAACAAATTCAAGATATGTACAGTCATTACACAGCCATCTGGCAATTTTGTACTCTTTACAGTTTTCCTCATATCAAATACTAGGCATTTGCAATAGCTAAATGCAAAGACATAAATATTTATACTCACTTTCCATACTGCTATGCTCCATACTAACAGGGCAGTATTAAATAATATTATCAATGACTTAAATTGATTTACATGATTTGTATTTGTACTACGATGGAGCATAAGGACAGCTGCATAAATACCACTGATGTAACAGAGTATGAAGGACTTCCATTGTTTACATGAAGTCTGTCACCTCGGTCAGGCCGAGAATACAGCAGCATATCGGGGCTTCCAGTGATAATGATCATCACAGGGCCCCTCAAAGATTACTGTGTCTGATGTAAATAATTCAGACATTGCAAACCATGAACTGAATTGCGATGAGCATATCCTGATCTGATATGAGCCTGAGTGGAGTGACACCTAACATCCATACTGTACGTCAAAGGTGATGCACACGATTCAATGTACAATACAGAGAAAGATGGTGGAAATGTAATTGGACCAACCTTTTGTCACTCTGGATGAGCTTTAAAAATGATGTGACTTCTTGTCGGGACTTTCCAGGAAATCTAAATTCTTTTTATATTGTACGTTCCCAATATCATCACTGCAGAAAGCACTCGAAAAAGAACCAAACAACTGTGTCACTGATTGACACACAATAGTTTACGGTAAGAAAATTAGCTCAATGACTGTAGCTATAGAACTGATCTGCTAAATTGATGCCATGAACACTGTGAATAAGACATATTCCATTCAGCTAAACAGTTTGGAAAGTACATCATTTTAATAGACTGTAAACTGCCTTAAATCTTTTTACTGATTCATATGACTCTAGCAATCTTTTTAAGGTGGAATGAATCAGACCCAGTATCAAACTTCTGTTACAGCATGCATTTTAATAAATTATTAATTGATATAATTTACTTTATAAATTTATAAACTGTTATTATACTGTATAATGTATTGTAATATAATACAAACATATAATGCTTACAAATTATATCTTCAGTAAGTTTCTCTTCATACGAGCCTTGATATGTGCAGCTTAACCAATAACATAACCAGAGAACCAGAGTAAGGGTAACACTTTACTAAATGGTTCCCTTACATAATATGTACACACATTACATAATAACAGTTTATAAATTTATAAAGTACATTTTGCCACTTGTAAATGGTAGTAACTCATTAATAAAAAGAAAACTGTGTTACAGTATAACTTGTATAAAATTGTTTATTAATAATTTACAAAGTTACAACCTAATTAATAACCAGATTATAAACCCTTCAAAAACCCTTTTTATGGGTAGCCTTATTGTAAAGTGGCACCAGAGTCAAGTCAAAATCTTTTACTGGGCCTTCACAGGCACTCAATGGGGTTGTTTTCTATACCCAAGTCATGATAAGTAATTTACATGTATATGTATTATACACCTAAATGTACTGGTGTTTTTTGAGAGACAATTTCATATTTTGAATACAGTATCCAGGCAACGCTAGCCCTGCTGAAATGATTTAGATCAACGGGGCTGAACGGGTCACAATGAAAAGCACCTTTCATTAGACTTTGTTTTGAACTGACCTAGTTTTACATGCAGCATATCCACAGAATTGTGCGAAAAGATTATTGGCAGCCTGCTTCCCTTCAAAAATAAATTATGAGCCATTTAAACAAACCATGACGTTTTTTGACACCCTATGTATTAATGGGAATATAAATAAATAAATGGGGATGGCTACTGTAATATTGGTGTTCAATTTAATGTCTTCGAATCACATGCTCATTGGTACGTCATTTCCACCATCTCGAGGCATAAGTATGGAGCTGAATCCTGCCTGGTACAAGAAAGAGGACTGGATACTGGATGAGTTTATCGATTAAGATAAGACTGTAGAGGTATGGGGGGAGTTGAAAGGACCCCTTTCAGTGCCACCTAATGGGACAGACTTTGCTATTAATATAGGTGTCACATTAGGCTACTTAACACAGAATGTATACTGTATACTAATGAAGTCATCATGTACTAGTACTTTTGTAGAACTTGGATGTATAGTGGATATTTATTTTATCAGAAACTATAACATGAGTAGCTAGAGATAAAACTCAGTAAAATGCACTAGATATTTTACAGTACATGAATTGTGCAATTAGTAGCCGTTAATAAAACATCAAAGTTTGCGTTGATTGAATGATGAGAAGCCGTCAAAACTTTCCACTTTAGCCCCTAACTGTAGCTGTTGATGCAGTTTAACAAAGATCACTCCTTAGTCGGCGAACAAAGGGGCTACAGGAGGACGGTTTTCCAGAGAGTCTTCTGCATGCAAGACGACATAATGTGCAACAAGAGCTCACTTACAATCTACTTCAAGAATAGCTCTAACAGAGCGGGTGAGTTCCTTGGCTTCCTTAGCCAGAGCTGCAGCATTCCAGGGAGTCTTCTTTGTAGGACAGGAGGCTAGTGCCTGGGAGTGGCCAAGCTTGGCATCGTTTGTAGAGCTGCAACATAAGAACACTGTTTGAAAGGAGCGATCTTGAAGCTCGAACAGTGCAGTAAGTGAATCAACTGAGGGAAATAATCAAATACATAAGGCACCTGAGTCCAGCTTAGACATTTAATCAATTAGAAAATCCCATCATTATTAAATTCTCACTAAAGTCTGCCAAAAGTTGGCAGTAGGCCGCAAACTGAAAAGCCAAACGGCAGTAGCGGGATACCGCTGAGTGCTTAGCTTCAACTGCTCTTGTAAAATAAAAAAACTCAATACATATAAAGCAACTGATTATATATGGTACACCAACACACACACACACACACACAAACCCTTTATTTGCCATTTCCCAAAGTATGAGTACACAGGTACATTGGAATTCTTGTATCATTGGAGTTCTTGTATTTAGTTACTTATGGTTAAGGCTAGGGCTGGGTAGGGGTTAAGGTCGTCATGTTGGGATTATAGTTTTCCCCATAGAAATCAATGGAGAGTCCCCACAAAGATATAATTACAAACCTGTGTGTATGTATGTATGTAAATTTAAAAATACCAATGTGCATTCTTATACTGTCAAATTCTTTTTCGCTTCTTTACACTCAGGAGGTGGCCTCACACTTCCAGGGCTGGGATTGGAATCCTACCTCTTCTCCGTGTGAGTTTTCATGTTCTCCTTGTGTCATGCGAGTTTCCTCCCACAATTCGACCACATGCAGTTGGGCTCATTGACATCTTTAAATTATGTCATATGATTGTACGTGTGAGTGTGTGTTGGCCCACAAATCTGACCAGGATGAGCTTTTGGAAGATGGATGGATACACACTCTGTGGCCACATTATTAGGTACACTTAGCTAGCGCCAGGTAGGACCCACTTTTGCCACAGAACCCCATTGTGGCTAAACCAGTAGTGTGTTCTGAGAAGCCATTCTACACATCAGTGCTTTTCATTTATTGAATGTTTTTTGCTTGCTGCACCATCCTCTGCAATCTCAAGAACTTTAGTGAATGAAAATAGCAGCAAGATGGTCGTTTCTGGGATACTTTAAAGACTGGCACCAACAATCACACAACATTCAAAATCGGTTGTATCATGCATCCTACCCATTCTAGCCTTAGCCGAAAGGTAACTGAACCCCTTCAAGCTAACTGTGTTCTGTATGTATTCAGTCGCTGGAGTTTGGAGGACCAAGAGGTTTGTGTCAACAAGCAGGTGTACCAAAAAAGTTAGGTACTGAGTGTAGAATTATACATTCTGGAAACTGAAATTGTATATATGTCTGTACCAGTGTGCGAAATACAAGGCGGTCCGGGGGGGTCCGACACCCCCAATTAACCCAGGAGACCCCCCGAAAGCCTCAAAAGCAAAATTTTAAGGGGGTCTCAGGATTGGCATTGCACAACAATAGGGAGATGGGGACCCCCTCGAATATTGACGGGTATTTCGCACACTGGTCTGTACATACTGTGTGTGCGTATTATACAAGCATTTTTAAATGGTTAATTGGTTAGAAAAAAGACACCAAAATAATACCATTAGTCTGACAAGCCATGAAGAACACAGCATAACAGCTTAAAGTTTATCACTCAATATTTTATTCACATCCCCTTCTGATGATTAATTAGCAATATGTTTTTGTTTAAATGATCTGATTCCGTTTGAAATTAATACTGTACACTGTCACTTATCATTTTGATCGCAAAATTCCATTTGATTTCTCTAGGGGATGAGACCACATGGAGACCAGTGGTAGAACAATTCTTGGCATCTACACAGAAAAATCTGTATTTACGTGTGTGGGCTCTCTACAGTAATTTCTATCGTGTTCTTAAGGTACTGAAATATCTGGAGGCAAAATAAAATTCTTCATAAATGGCCTCTCCGAGTAATTTTTTTTCAGAATCTAATGAAAAATAATGCTAATTTTTCTGAATAATTATTTCACAACAATTTACTTCAAAACAAAATATAGTGTGTGTGGCTCTGCACTGTGCGTGATTGGAAGGTTGCTTGTTCCAATACTGTGGTCAGCAGTGTGACTCCACCGTTGGGCCCTTGAGCAATATCCCTAACTCCACTTATTCTGGGAACCAGCTGACCCTGCTCTCCAATTGTACATTGTTTTGGATAAAAGCGTCTGCTAAATAAGTAAATGTATTCCAAGCTGAGCTTTTTCAACAGTAACATGTCACATTGTGTGTGACAACAGAGATGCTCTTTCATTATCAACTCACCAGCTGCATGTCATGCTACAGCTATAGCTACTATAAATTATAGTGTGTCGAAACTGTTCCGATTCCACATTTCACAAATAATAATAATGTGTCAGAGTTCAATACAGTACACAGCCTGCAGCCTCCAACTAGCCAGGCTTTAATGGGTTAAATAGTTTATAGTCTTATATTTCCCAGAGATGGTAGGGGTCTTCATTAGAGAAGCTGGATCCTGGTTGCACACAGAGGTGTCACGGTCATCAAGGCAATAAGTACACAGAGGCTGAAGATACTGATTAGGCCTTGTTAAAATCACTGCCAAGTCCGGGTGAGAATGTGACACCTTTTTGTACAAGCAATGTTTTATTCTCCCGATTTTCAAAAGTGAAGTACAACTCCCTCTGTCTACTGACAGCAACTCAAGAGTTTTCTGCCCTATTTTCACCTTCCAAGTATGAAAATTACCTTCCAACAATTAAATATAAAGGTGAATTAAAGCTTTGGATGATAATAATATAATGTACCTGCTATAAAGCCTTAATGACACAGTGACCTCAAAGGCTTCATCAGTATCTCCAGCGTCGGTTATGTTTTCTAGGCAAGAATTGTAAAGCAAATATATACACTGCCATGTTTGTGGGATTACTGGGGATCAGGTCGGATCTGAGCTATCTGAAGTAGGTCCCCATTCAGGGTCGTAGCCAGGACTTTTAAAATATGGAGGTCGAAAGTGTTAGCCCTTCCTAGGCGTGTCCCATAAAGGATTGTGGTTATTGGACTTGCAGAAAAAATACTGAGGACTTGACCTCGGTGTCCTCAATGGTAGGTATGGGCATGTCCCCATTATGTCTCTGCAACGACAGTTCCTGATCATGCCCCACAGCCAGGCCCCCGCACCAGATTGTAATCACCAGAATGCTAAAAATTGTGCTCCAGTATTGCTGAGGCTATTTAACCAATGAAACTGGTTTTAGATTTTGCAGGCAATTGTGACTTTTTCAGGTTACCGAGTGTACTACTGCCCCGCTTTCTTCTGCCGGCTTGAGTTCCCTCCTGTATGCCTTGGCATGACTGGTGTGCCCTGATCCCTCTCTCTCTGTGGGTGGTTGTAACAATCTCCCTGTGTCTGTGTGACTGATTGCCTTTCCCTTCACTCCCCGGCACAGACCTCCCACCTTACTGACCCTAGCACCCATTTCTGACTGATTCTAATTTAGTGTTTCAGCTTCACGTTTGCTCTAGATTGGGGTCGTCTGGTCCCAGTGACAAACTTCATAGAAATTAAACAGAAGAAAAAATTTGACCATAATGTCTATGCTCCAGATGAAGCAAATCATTTGCAAATTTCCTATAATCAACAACAGGAGTGAGCACTGATCACTGCAGTTTGAAATGGAAATGCACTTTGAAATGCAAACACAACGAACTTTTGCTTTGCAGTCTTTGTGTGAACTATAATTAAAGATAAAAGAGAAAATAGATATAATTTTTTTTGCTATTTTATTCTCACAGATTTTAAGCCCAGAAATTCACATACTACCCAAGTGTGGCACCATTTTACATTGTCAATGATCTGATCAAATAAGGGGCCCCGGTAGTCACTATTGTTATTGAAGTGTTGTTCGTATAAACAAGTGACAGTGTATATTCCTTCAAATAAATCATCCTCTGAATTTGTTGCATGTTTAAAAAGCAATATACAAAATATAAATGCATATAAACAGAATTATCTCAGCAAACAATTCTCAACAGACATAGGCCAGACTTAAATAATGAAATCTATCTCTTACCAGTAGTTTTTATGAGAACCTTGACTGTCTGAGAGAAAGTCTTGGATGATCTGTAAAAACACGTCATATGCACTATTGACTAAAGTGAGCATACCAGATTAAAATCCCAGATGAAGTCCCACTATTATAACCCTGAGAATGGTCTCTGTTAATGTCTTGCTTTTTGTGAAAATATTCATCATCATCACCATCATCATCATCATTATTATTATTATTGTTGTTATGACACAGCCTTTGAATCTATCACATACCTCCACAAAATGCAGAAGCTTCCAGGTGGAGACCTCAAAACCCTTCTTGGTGTTCTCGGATTTGTGCAGCTGACACCCTGGTCCTGCAATTCCCTTCTTAAAATCCTGAGTTTCAACCTGTATAAACAGAAATCTAGTATAAACACCACACGAGAAGCACCAGACATTCTAGGGAGAAAAAGTAGCATCGAACGTGAGAATTAATATGAATATGAATTTTTATAACTAACTATAATTCACAAACTGGCATTCTGGAGTATGGAAAATCCAGAGTATGTGTGAAAAAAAGTAACAATCACAGACTTAAACAGCGACATGCTTTTTAAAAATGAAATATCCCTTTACACACTCTTCTCTCTCTAAAGCAGTTTTCCCAGTTTTGGAGGGGTACTATATGTCTTAATAATAACAAAATCTGTCTGCAAGTAGGGATCAAGCAATAATCATGTAAGAATACTTATTTGGCTGTGGAGATATTATATATTGAGTTTCAATTTTCATATAATATCAACCTGCAAAAAATGCACGGATTTCCAACTTAATGACCTTCCCTAGCAGAAAATGTAGTGTCCATAGAAATCATAACATCGGTTGTGTCCCTGTATCTCTATAAAATATTTCAGCTACCCATTCAAAACCACATCAAATATGTCTTGGAGGTTTCTTCTTCATACCGATCCATGTCATGTAAGACTAATATGTGTCCATTCATCAAACCATTTTCCAACTGCTTGTTTGGCACTGGGTCGAAGAGAGCTTGAAACCTTGCCCAGAAAGTACCTGACATTTTGGGCCCCTCTGCAGACCATGACCTTAGTTTGGTGAAGGGGTTTGTAAGTCTTAATGATCCACAGAGATACAGTGCCTTCCGACGGTCTGTAGAGACCCAAAAAGTCTACGATCCTTCACCCCCAAGAAATGGACCAAAAAAAAAAACACGTTCCCTGCCTGTAATGAGATTATCAGTACCCACCCCTGGATCCAGGCCTGGGGGAGGTGTTTACCACCCACGTAACCCAGTCAGGCTCAACCAAAAATGACTCTGTGGAGGCATCTTGTGGGCTCACCACCAGCAAGATGAAATGTGGGGTTTAGATACAGTGCCAGCTGGGCAGGAGGCATGAGCAGGAAGAACCCAGATTAGATCTTGGTGAAGGAAACTGGCTTTAGTAATGTAGACCATTACCTCTTTGGTAGGGAAGGAGCTTTTGCAGAACTATTGCAGGAGGGGTATCAGTTAGATATATTCGGCCTTACCTCCACTTCAGCTGCGAGTACGCCTCTTAAATGGGGGAGGAGTCTCTCCTACTCCAGAGTCCCCAGGGTAACAATCCAGGCTCAATCAGATGTAGAGATGCTGACAATTTCAACTGTTTTTTTTCAGTAATTTGTAAACACATTCATAACAAATAATTATGTATTAATAAAGCATTGCAAAAATGGCTATAAATATTTATCAAAAGGCATAACAAATATCCATGTGTATTATGCATTATGAATGCTTTATGAAGCTCTCATCTATAATGCAGTATAGATACCTTTATAATGCATTCTAATTGTTTCTAATGGGGGTGGCACGGTGGTGCAGTGGTTCGTGCTACTTCCTCATAGCAAGAAGGTCCTGGGTTTGGTTCCAGGTCCTTTCTGTGTGGAGTTTGCACACTCTCCCCGTGTTCGTGTGGGTTTTCACCGGGGGCTCTGGTTTCTTCCCACAGTCCAAAGGTGGGCAGGGTAGGTTGATTGGTGAGTCTAAATTGTCCCTGTGAGTGTGTGCACCCTGCAGTGTGTTGGTGACTAGCCCAGGTTGGTTCCCACCTGTGCCCATTGTTCCCAGGATAGGCTCCAGTACCCCCCACAACCCCAGTTGGGATTAAGCAGTTTCAGAAACTGGATGAATGGTTTCTAATGGTTGGTATAAGCATTAAGGATGCTTTGTACTGCATTATAAAGGCATCTGTAGTGCATTATAGATGAGAGCTTCATAATGCATAATAAACATGGCTATAATGTTATGCCTTTTTATAAATAGTTATAGTCATGTTTATAATGCTTGATGAATGTGTTACAATGCATTATGAATGTGTCTATAAATTACTAAAAACATGGCCTTAAGTAAAGTGTTACCAGACTTGCTTCTATATAGGAATATGTTGCAGATGGTTATGGCAATGAGGTGGGAAAGAAAATTAGTTAGTGCAGGTAAGGGGGCTTCGGAATGAACCCTCTCAATCGTGGGTGGAGTCTCTCCATGGTGAAAAACCTCAGGTGGGTGTCGGGATACTCACAAATCCCAGGCTGAGAGCTGTGTAGCTAGAGCATTTGCCAATGGACAAGAGGGTTGCCTCTAGGCAACTGGAAGTTGCAGACAGCAACAGTAGCTTGGAGTACCCTGTCTTCTTAGTGAAAGTGGGTGAAGTGTTTAAAAGGGTACTGCCTACAGATTCAGTGGCCCGACTGTAAGACTAAAATGCTCATGTGGGGAATTATGGAAGTACCTTGAGGATCATAACAGAGATGAAAGCATGCCCCCCCCCGAAAAAAATGTCCCCCATGCTTAGAAAGGTCATAGACATTGAATTTGAATGGACTATGTTTAAGGACTGGATTATTGTAGTGGTTACAAAGAGCTGAGGCCCGAAGGCAGTCAGTGCTTATTATGATATTAATCTTAGGACTTATTGGTGGACAACGGTAGTGAGGAAAGCTGTTGAGCTGAAGAAGGACGCCTTTGAGGCAATGCTTTCACAGGGGTTTCTTGTGATAACTAGAAGGTAGCAAAGGCAGTCATTGAGGTGAAAGCTTGAACTAGGAGGGCCCATGGAGGAAGAATACGAGCTAGTCCCAGATACGTTTTGGCAAAATTTTTTGAGTCCTCAGGAGGGGGAGGTATGACCATATTCAGGATGTGTTTACTGGCAATGGAGAAGTCTTGACCAGTACTTTCTCTCTACTGGCAACCAAAGGCATTGGGAACCACCCTCCCTGGGAGAGCGTATTCCAGGGTACTGAAGAAGAGACTCCACCTGACGGTCTAACATATGATTCATGAGGAACAACGTGGAACATAGGAACATTCGATCAAAACTCTTGTCCCTATCCCTTCTTTTTTGTGATCCTCAAGGACATGACATCAAGACACAGCTGTGGCTGGAAGGGTAATATAAGAAGCTAGATTCATCCTTGCTATTTGCAGGTAATATCACACTTCTTGTGTCATTTGACTAAGACCACCAACACAGACTACTGAGTGCAAAGTGGTAGTGATTATAAGCAGCAACTCAAAATCTGAAGCTATAGTACTATTCAAAAGTGGAGGAGTGCCTGCTTTTAGTAAAGGAGCCTAGCATCTGAATTCGATGTGCATCCCCATCCTCACTTACAATCCTGAGATTTAGGCAACATCCATAAGAACAACGTCATGTGTGTAAGAAGCCAAATTAAGGTTTCTCCGCTGGGTTGCTTGACTCACTGTTCATGAAAAACTGTGGAGTTTAGAGATCTGGAGGAACCTCGAAACAGAGCTGTTGCCCTTTTGGATCAAGGGAAGTCAGCTAAGATGGTTCAGGCACATTATAAAGAAACAATCCGGACAGCTCCCAAGGTGTACATCCAACTGGGTGGAAGATCAACCGCTTATCCTGATCAGAGTCACAGTAAGCCTGAAGCCTATTCCAGGCAGCACAAGGCACAAGCCTGGGGAACGCCCAGGATGGGATGCTTGTGAGGTGCTGATGTTCCAAGGATAATTAGGGGATTCATTAAGCGAATCTGATATATCTGATCTATCTTTTTTTTCAGCAAAAATGAGTAAATGTAAAAATTACACTTACAAGAAATGCTTAAATGCATATCTAAGTTTTAATGCGCCTGCTAAACTGAGGTGTGCAGATGCAAATGTGCATTTTTCTTTTATTCATTCTCAATAAGCAGCCATTTGTATTTTAATAAAATTCACAAAGTTGTTTGTAGTCCTGGAAAATCATGCAATGCTTAGCAGTAATTTGGAAAATATTTTACTAAATATTTAAAAACAAAACAAAAAAGATCTAACATAAGGAAAAGGTAATGACTTTATCAAAAGAAGCCACAGTCGCTTAATTAAAAGCATGAAACGCAGAAAGGCAATACAATGTGGATAAACCCAAAAACACCAGGAATACCAGAAATTGCATTTTGTTTCTTACTGTGAATGTGATACCTAACTTCTGTATTGTGTCCAGAGATAAATGTTTACCTGTGAAGACATTTTATGCTCCAATGACCTATAAGGGTATTAGCCAGATTTTTTGAATTCTAAAAATAACTGCGTACATAGAAGTAGCGACGATCACATCAAACCCTCCCTGCACATCTTCCCAGTTACTGAATAATACAAAGCAAACAGTGACCTACTTTACAGGGAACAGGAGAGAAGGAAAACCAGGACTGGATGCTGCCAAGGAGTATGGGAAAGAGAGAGAGAGATGGAGAGAAGTAAAAGGCACCTTCACATGGGCAGGCTGGTCAGTGATCTGGGCCTTCATCTCAGCTATCTCTGCCTCCAGCAGCTGGATCACCTCCTCATAGTCTATTTCCATGCCCCGGGCCTGCTTCTGGGCTGCCTCAGCCAGGTGGATCCGGGTCCGCAGGGCCCTGGTCTCGTCAACGGCGGCTTTTGCTTCCTGTAGAGTAATAAAATCACACAAGCTGAAGAACAGCCCGTGTGCTCCCACACTAGAGACCTGCACTCCTCAGCAGGCAGAGGCCACTGTAACACACCTCAAGACAACCACTAAACCTTTTACTGTACATCCTTGTCAAGGTAAAAAATAAATTCCAACTTTTTTCTC
Source organism: Mormyrops attenuatus (assembly GCA_026777985.1). Lineage (NCBI taxonomy): Eukaryota > Metazoa > Chordata > Actinopteri > Osteoglossiformes > Mormyridae > Mormyrops > Mormyrops attenuatus. The sequence goes on along the minus strand of JAODKC010000095.1, from coordinate 18,909,975 downwards.
ATTCTGTTTTTTTTTTTATGTTGGCTTGTTTTACTTATTCTATCTGTAGGGTAATATCGTCATGGTATTGCAGTACTGTATTAATTCATGCATTATTTAGTGGGTCTTGTGGCATGTACAAACAGGACAGTCTCCGAGTCTGACTCTTGTATAAAAAAGCATACATTTAAAGTTATCCTAAACCGACAAAATCACCATCCAGCATAACATCCATGTTGTTCAATTATGCTTTGCATCCGAATGCAGTAACTGAAGTCTGTGTTTATGAATAACAAAGACAGACGGCTCGAGAGAATAAAACAATGAAATCTGTATGTTTGGTGACGGTCTCATTTGTCAGCAGTGAGTGAAGGTTCCGGAATGTTGACAGAAAGGTGCTTAAATGCATAGTACTGTATAGGAATATGATTTTCTCACGTTTAAAAAGAAATCAATACTGCTTCTCATAACTTACTGCCACACACTGATTATCATAAATATAAATTGTGCTGATATATTGTTGCACCCAGGCAGTGGGTGATAAAAGCAGTTAGGCTTAGGTGGGAAGCGGTATGTACCCCAGTGGAATAACTGTATAGCATTTGCATTTTTCTTTTTTCTCTTGGCTTCACAAACTTTTACAGGAACACATGCAATAGACAGAGGGTACAGGAAATGTTAATATTAATAATCAAGACACAGCAAAGTACCACGTGTAATGTAGCCATTCTTTCCCACATGAAATTTGCCTAGCTCAGGCCATCCAACTATATATGTTAAGCACTGTGGATATATATTCTTCCTGCCTTCTCAGCATTCACGAAGCTATCACGTCCAACTTAATATAGCCATCTTTTTACCAATACTCTCAGGTAATAAAACTCTGTATTGGCATGAGTATAAGCAGAGTCTATATTGGTGTTTTCCTCAATATTGTCCAAGCTAAAATGACCCGATTTTTAGTCAGAATGTTTAATGAAGCCAAAACAACAAAACAAGCCTAAATAGCCTTATCACTCTTGGCTGGCGCATGGGGAATGCTATTTTAAAATATTTCATACAATTATCGCAAATGTGTTTGTAAACGGATGTTCATAAATGTAAAGGGCACTCCACACACAACACACTAAAGATTTTCAATAAAATATGTATTTAACCTATGTTGAACATATTCAATATGTATTGACAAATCAGTATTAGTTAACTGCTATTTACATGTTACACCAGTTTTATATATAACAGTAATTAATCTGGAACGCAATAACATTTAAAGCAAAAATGCAACGAAAACACAAATCGGGGAGATATGTGATTATATTCAAACAATGATTCTGGCAACTGACCGCATCCCATTATGATTACATAAGAGTATATAATTTTTTTCCAGTTTATTAAGAGACAGTATATAGTACATTGCAGTGCATTTCTCGGGGTAAGCTGCAAACAATGGTCTCCCACAATTAAGGCACCACCAGCATCTGCCATCCAGGGACGGGGTGATGCAATTAGGCTTTCTGCCTAGATGGGAGACGAGAGTTAGAGTCTCAGCGTGAGAAGCCTCCAGCAAAATTGCTTCATTGATGTTGAAACTAGAATAAGAATGTACTTTCACTATTAATGGGTGATGAATATTCTGCCCTTTCTGACACTTAATACACAACTTTTATACCAACTGTTGACAGCACGTTTCAAAAGGCAAGGAGATCACAATTAAATGTTTGATTGGGGGCTACAGCAGTTTACATGAAAGACCTAGCTGACAAAGAATAAAGGCCTAATTGATCATAGGGTAATACTTTCAGTATCCATGGGTACACATTATACTAATTTATACCATGCTGTGGTAAATATTATTTTCTGATTGGTCCAGAGATGTCAGGTGGGTGTTGAATATTTTCGTGTAACCACACAAGTATTTCCTGCAAACTAAAAACAGTTCTATATTAATGTATTTTAATATTTTATCAAACAAGTCTATATAGAAACTATGAGTTTTACTTATAAATAAGCAGTCATTCTTAGCATAATTTTCCTTTGTTTTCAAAATGCAAGCGCCTGTCTGTTGATGGTTTCTATGGTAACTTCACGGACTTGCCGCTTCCAGCGAGAAGCCTGACCAGATGTTCTATCTTTATAGGGACTATATTTTTAAGAGCACATCGGAACATTATTAAATGCTAATTAGGGGCCAAGTACTGTAGGTGTGAGGCACCTATTGTACTCCTAAGAATTAGAATTTGTCACTATTATTATGTTTTCTTACATGGGAGTCTATGGCAATCCACAGAATCACTTGGTAGATTTTTTTTTAATTTGGCACATTGAGAGAGGACAATTCAGTCACCAAATTTGGGGTCAATCCACTGATCCCTATAATGCCAAATTTCATCGGGCCAAATTTCAAGGCACATTTTTGTTAATAACTTTTGAACCGTTTGTTCTAGTTGTGAGGTCTTTGTCCCCTTGAATCATTGGGTCGTCCTGATTTGACTGCATCCATTAGTGTTAACGTCAGCCATATTGGATCTATTGCCATTTTAAATTTTTGCAAACTCATCCTAGGGTGTTGATTATATTACCACCAAATTTGATATGTACCATCCACTGAGAGCTGGGACTAAAAGTTGTTTAAACCATTACGCTCAGGCAAATACTATGGCTGCTGTTGCCCAATAAATTTGATGACAAAGCCACCAAGCAGGAAATGAGATCAAAACCTGAGTGTATATATACCTGTCCTTGCCGTTACCCCATGGTCATTGTCAGTGCTGTGTGTTCATTGCACTTGTCGTTCGCTACCATATCCTGTCTTGTTGACTTTCATGCCTTTTCTGCTTCGCTACTAGCTTCTCCCTCAGATGTTACTAATCTATCCTGTCCTCCCACGATTCTCCCTATCTATACCCAGGCTATGTCTAATGCTCTTCATGTCCACGCTCCCATTAAGCACAGGTTTGTCTCCTTCTCCCATTCGTCTTATAGGCTTGTTCCAGACCTTTGAGCCTTGAAGGTAACTGGCTGCTGCCTAAAATGCCTATATAAAAAGGCAGAACATTCCATACCTTACAGCAACCACAAAGTCTCTGGGACATATCCTCCACCTCCGTTTTTAGGCAGAATTTAAAAATGTATCTTTTAACTCGGTTATTTACTTCCAATACTCGTTCCTGACCTGTTGATGTTGTGGTTTTTCTTGAACATTTCATTCAGTGTGTTAGCTTAAGGTGTGCATGTATTCCTATTTTCTTGTATTTCCTCTTTCTGAATTCCTTTCCATGGCATTTATACAGTGGTAGTGCGCTTAGCTCCCTTATTGCTGCTTGCAGCTATATATGAAATAATTTTCTTCTGTAAAATGAGTTGTTCACCGTTATTCTTTGTGTTTTGTTAACAGTGGTATACGGGGAATAAACCACGATGAGGTGTGCGGTTACTAAAACATAATGAGCAGCATAATGTGCATGGTGTCGGGCCGAATTACACAAAGTAGACATTGATTATTTTCATATAACCCCACATTTCCTTGTGGTTCATCTCAAATGTACTTATTTGTTTTTAGACCTTTTTATAAAAGTGAGATGTCCTGTGCCTGTTAGTAATGCTGATGCTGCGGAGTGAGAAGTCCTGTGCCTGTTAGTAATGCTGATGCTGTGGAGTGAGGTGCACTGTGCTTGATAGTAATGCTGATGCTATGGAGTGAGATGTTCTGTGCCTGTTAGTAATGCTGATGCTGCGGAGTGAGAAGTCCTGTGCCTGTTAGTAATGCTGATGCTGTGGAGTGAGGTGCACTGTGCTTGATAGTAATGCTGATGCTATGGAGTGAGATGTTCTGTACCTGTTAGTAATGCTGATGCTGTGGAGTGAGGTGCACTGTGCTTGATAGTAATGCTGATGTTATGGAGTGAGATGTTCTGTGCCTGTTAGTAATGCTGATGCTGTGGAGTGAGATGTTCTGTGGTTGGTCCACATACAAGGGCCAGGGGTAGGAGTCTGAGAGGCACAGTCCATTCTTCCAAAAATCCCAGGCATGTATAGATCATCATATTCACCTGAAATCTTAGCTCACTGTCCCTCACCTCACCTGGCAGCTGTGGTAAATTAGACTAGGTATCGGTGCATCCTCACTTTCTTATGAGACCCTAAAAATTCTCTAGCGATTGCCAGTTCCATTTCAAAGAAAAATAGCCAATTAAAGTCTTCAAAAACTAATGTGCATTTAGTTTTACTGACTTTAAGATGTTCAGAGATGAACATGAATAAAAATAATAATCATGTACCTTGTTTCCCCTCCATTTTCTGAGCATCACAAATCATTTGTTTTATCACATCTCCCACATATTAGAAAGGTGAGGAAAACATTTAAGGGGAGTGATGAGAGCAGGTGAAGATTTATTGCAATGAATCTGAAATATTAGTTCATCTGCTTCTTCATTTCACCAGATGCTATACCGAACAGATACTGTAGCTCTAGTGTTGTGCAGCTTGTATTGAAAAGATCAGCCAAAAAGTAGACAGAAGATATGTATTGGAAATTACCGTGCATTTTGACAATGTCAAGAAAAATGATTGGTGGAGGTGGGGGGGTTATGTGTAACTTATTTTTAATGTTCTGTTACTTGGAAAAGAAATACATAATATTAAAAACATAAATATGAATCATCTGCTAAAACCACAAGCAACCAATTATTAATCAGCTTCAAACAGACTCATCCAACCATTCCTTTGTTTGTTTGTTTGTTCTGATCTATCTTTCTATCTATCTATCTATCTATCTATCTATCTATCTATCTATCTATCAAACCCATGGTCTTGTATTCATATATACTGTATAATGGATTACCATAATTGAGCACAATTGAATAGGTTACTAATGTTTTCTCCAGTCTTTAAAAATATCATTATATTACATACATTTAATAAATAGCATCTAGGTCACATGCTGTCAATTTCACTACATTAGGCTGTTTCAATTAGTGGGCTAATTCCAGCAACACCAACAATTCTAGAATTTTTTAACTACTCATCTACATTCATATTCTACTTCTTTCCCATCTTGCCTCATTCCTAAATTCTTCCCTAATCGTGCCAAATTCACATAGTCCAAACAGGTGCAGATAAACAATCCTTCATCTGAATTTAACTTTGTTTTTTTCTTTTTTAGAGATTTGACCACAGCAGATTTTTAGTACACCAGGAAGTTGCATGGGTGTAGTGGGAGTTCAGGCTCAACCTGGTAAGTATGATGAAACTGGATGCAAGATGGAAAAACCTGCAAACCATTACAGAATTTACTCTGTTCATCTCTACCCAGCAGAGAGGCACCACTTTGCAGCATTGATGGCTCCTAAAACTTTCCAGCTTTTCAATAAAATGTCTTCCCTTCATAATCCTCTATTTTTTCCTGTCTTCCTTCCCATATTTTGCAAGCTACAATAGCAAAACAGTTTATTTCAATTCAGCTTCATATTACAACTTACAATGCTACTCTTGATCTGTAATGTAGTGGTTGAACTAGCATTCAATATCAACCTCATTACTTTATACTACACACTCCTTCAGATATCGTGTGTATATATAATATATTATACATACATGATTATTAAATATGTATGTATGTATGTTTGTATGTATCTCATACAAAACATAGGATGTCATTGTCCACTGTTAGGGCTTGAGGTCAGTAAATCCAGACGCCAAGGGAATCTAAAATTAAATAAATAAGTCGATTTCTTAACGTCATTCCAAATGCAGTATCGCACATGTGCAGAGACACATGACCATGCTGCATTTTTACAGGCCACCTCTAGAAACAAGGGCACAAGGTATCTCTAATGGCATGAGGCTCGTCTTAGGGAGAGCCAGACAGAAAAGAACAGGGAGAAGACATATAAATGCTCTCCACAGAGTCACGTGGTGCCTTTCACTGCAAATCACCCAACATGACATGCTGTCACTGAGCAAATGTAGGTAACACTGGAGTGTCCATTTTTAAACAAGCAGCTGGGCCAGTTCTAACATAGGTAGAGCCCATCTGTTCCTGTGTAAAGATTAAAAATCATTTGAGAATAAATTCTTACGATGTAAATAATTGCTGGCAAGTAAAGGAATATGCAAAAAAATAAATAAAAACCAGTTTTATGTTATAGATGTCCTGTATGTTTCCCCATCAGAGCTATCATGCATGTCTTGCTATTAATTGATTTACTCTGTATGCTCAGTGTCCTTTGTATTGCAATGCCAGTGATGACTGTCCATACGCTAAACCCTTGGACCAGCTGCCTTTATAACCAGTTTTTCTAGGGTCCATGTGTGACAGAGCCAATTTCAGCTGCTAAGCTAGTCATCATATGGATCCCATGTTATAAGACCAATAATCATTCATTTTAATTCTCCAGATGAGCATTTTAAAACTATGCTGGGAAGAATGCTGGCAGCATTTTTGAAGTTAATGATAAGTAGGATTCTACTTACAATGACAAGTATTGCAGCTTTGTAAATAGTTACACGCGTGACTAAATGATAAGGTCAGAGCAAAATAAGAATAACTAACCACAACAGTGACATGTATTTTGTGGGGCTCACCATCTGAAAAGTGAAAAGCTGGGGTCACATACAGTGCAGTTTTGGTTAGTTAATGGTTAGTTAATGGTTAGGGAAGTGCACTTGTAATTGAAGATCGAATTCCTGACCAGCAAGGCACCACTGAGGTACCCTGAGCAAGGTACCGCCCCCAAGCACTGCTCCCTGGGTGCTGAATTAGCTGCCCCCTGCCATGCCTTGATGTAACATTAAATGCAGAGGACACATTTCATTGTTGTGCACTGTGTGATGTGTCAACAATGACCACCGATCACCAAATTCTAAAAATTCACAGTCCCAGGCTATGTTTGCCACTGGACAAGCGTCTAAGCAGCTGCTGGCTGCTAACAGCAGACTCTGACTGTTGTTTATACATATGCACTGAAGATTTGGTTGGAGTACCCAGCCTTCTTAGAGAAAGTGGGTGAAGTGTTTGAAAGTGTACTGTCTATGGACTTTGCAGTCCTATTTCAAGACTTCAATGTTCAATGTCTCAGTTGTTATTAGACTTCTGAGCAAACTTTTGGCTGTACAAAATAAACATGTATTGTCTAGGAAGGAACACACCTCAACCTAATGGATTCGCCCTCTCAATGTTAGAGGCAAAGTTGGAAATTTGTGGTGGATTAAAGCCTATTGCTGCAGCTGTGGAGATGTTAGTTTGGGGGAAAGGCTGCAGGGGTAGATGAAATACAACAAGCCCTGGATATTGTTGGGAAGACATGGCTGGCACACCTCTTGGATGTTTCATGGAAATCTACTAAAATAACTGGTAACGCTTAACATTAACTGTACCTTCATAATGCCGTTATAATGCATTCATAGAGCATTCAGTGGACCTTCATAATGCATTTATAGAACATTCATAAACAACATGTAAGTACACCTTAATATTCTAACATACCTTAACAGCTTTAACATACAGCAGGCCCCTGTATCCATGGGTGATACGTTCCAAGACTTACCGCAGATAGCCAAAACCACTGATAAATGCAAACCATCCACAGATGCCATATATAACATGATTTTCATGTACTTACATATGGTAATTGTTAAATAATGCACAGTAAAACATTAGCAACATTAAATAGTAATAATAAAGTACATCGTACATTATCATACTGTACTGAACTCTCTCTCAAACGAAAGGGATTATGACGTTTTAGCCGAATTCTCAAAAGATGATAAAGGGAAATAACCTATGATTTTGGAAGGAGCAATGTGGATTCCAGCCTAGCTGTGGAACAGCGAACCAACTTTTCTTCCTTGCATAGCCGTGTGAGGGTATGTGGGATGTTTCTGACAGTATACATGTGTATTATGAATGCAGCAAGAGTTGAATCCACATCCTTGACATAAAATGAAAGTTATTTAGAGTGGACACTGGCCTCCAGCAAAGTCTTGTCTCCACTCCTGCTTGTGATTTTCATGGACAGGATATAATGGCACAGCCATAACTGGAAGGGTATCTGTTATAAAGGGCTAAAGGTGACATGCCCGTTATTTGTTGCGCTCGGCTCTTTCGACCAGCCTGCACTGGGACTGAATGTGAAATGGCGGGAATGAGAATCAGCATCTCAAAATCCATGACTGTGGTGCTCTCTCAGAAAAGAGTGGATTGCTCCTATTAGGTGAGGGGAGAGTCTATACTTAGTGAAACAGTTTAAGGGCCCCAGCATCCTGTTCACAAGTGACAGTAGAAGGAATGTGAGATTGTCAGGCTTTGGTGGTTACACTTTTGAGGGAGCTGACTATGTCAATGGTGGTGAACCTTGCACTTTACCGGTCAATCGATATCACAAATCTATATCATGGTTATGGCTACAGTGAAATCAAGTTTCTCCACTGGAACTTCAAGCATCAAACGTATTGGAGCAATTAAGCATACTTAAAGATGACTTAAATACAAAATACATTTCTAAAAACATTACCTGTGTAGTAAGCTGTGTGCAGACTACATGTTGCTTACTAGTTTGGATAAAATACCAAAGAATACATGCAGCATAGTTTTTGTATACAGGGGTTTTAAACAACACAATGTGGCATTTAAGGCATGACCAGTATCAAAAACAGCTTGAGCCCATGCAAATTTGATGTTGATCAAATCCCAACTATCTGGCCAAACATTATTGGAAATGATGCCGTGTGAGAGGCAGGAGAATATGGAGGAGTGACCCATTGAGTCAAGTCAACAGTGACATTTTCCAGCACAATCTTCTGTGCTTTTCAGTTGTCTTTTCAGATGGCCTATTTTTACTATTTTTTTTTTTCGTAGAAGACTTGCAACAAAAACAGCATAGTGTGGTATGCTGTGAACACAGCTGTGACACAAGAGACTTGACACAGAAGGCAAACTGCTGTGAGAAGGTTGATGCAGGCTGCTCCTACCCCATGAGGTGAACACAAGATGTCCAGCTGTAATTTTACATGGCTGGAACAAGACGATCAAGTGTTCCCTTATGTATTGTCACTGTTTGCCTTCACTTCACAAAAATGGCTAATCCACTCTTCAAAAATAATTGTTTTCCACCATGCTGATAAGCACTTCTTTTCTATTTACTTGTGTGCATGCTGTGATTAACAGCAAGAGGACTGGTAGTCAATACTGAAAGATCTGTACCAATTATGTTAATATGTTACAGCAGCTCACCTAAAGCAGGTTCACTATATCCAGCTATGGAAAAAATTAAGAGACCACAGCACAATTTTATGGGTGTGCATCTTAATTTTTTTATACACACACACACACGCATGCACGCACACACACACGTCAGGTAAACATATCTTTTTGGGGACCGCTCATTTATTTCTATGGGAAAAATGCTAGTGCTAACTATGACAACCTTAACCCCCACCCAGCCCTAACCATAACCATAAGTAACCAAGCAAAATACAAGAGTTTTTGCATTTTTAGTGTTTTTATTGCAGTTTTATTGCAGATTTTTATTTAATTGAGTTTTTCCGAGAAGGGAACTGGTCCCCATAAGGGAGAAAAACGGGTATTCGTCACATTATGGGGACATTGTGTCCCCATAAGGTAAGGTATACCCTCTCACACATATACACACACACACACACACACACACACACATACATATATATATATACAGACGATCCTCTACTTACGAACATTCAACTTACGAACTTTCAGACATACGAACGAAGAGATTGTGTTCACTGGGCTCCTGTTTCCGCAACATCAATTTTTTTTTTTTTCTGCGCTCCAGTTCCGCCTAGTACGACTTCTGGCTGCTACTCCCACTGCGCAGCAGCGTAGCGTGCGTACTCCCAGCATCCTAGTTCTTTGAACTTGCGTATACCCTTAAAATGATGGTGAATAACGACTTACGAACATTTCAAGTTGCGAACGGCCGTTCGGAACGTATCTCGTTTGTTGGTAGAGGAGCTTCTGTATATGTATTTTAATTTCAGGTGCAAAATGCTAAGTATTTTTGATCTTGACAGGTAAAACATTTTAGGAGCTATAGGAACATACATAACAGCACAGTATGACCCTTGACCCCTTGAGTAAGGCATCCAAGGGCCAAACACCAAAAACCACTTCAGCAAAGCGACTCCGGTATACAGAGACATTAAACTTGCAGTGAGAAGATCGCATTATGCACTTACTAATCAAAGATAGTAAAAGCAACAGATACAATTGGTTTTCTGATGAGTAATAGCACCGCAATTTAAAGAAAGAGATTAATAGGCAGTACATTTCTTTGTCAAAAACCAACTCAAATGAACCCAAAATTACCAGCCGAAATGTTTTACACTTTCTACAAGTGACATGTGCATTAATTTGTGTTCATCTGGTATGGCATTGGCTGTCCTCAACATTAACCTTAACACCTAGATATGATGCTTTAACAACCATACTATTTGAACTACAAAATAATTACATTGTAGTCTATAACAACTCTAAATGAAAAAAAGTACATTACGATTATATTTGGTGGGTGGGTTTGGTGGGTACTGGGAAGAATTCACACCACTTTTGCAGAGCTCGACTTAAAGTATTTTTGTCTTACATGTTGTTCTCTGTCCCAGCAGACCAGGCACACGGCAAAGTAACAAGCCGTGGCCCGATGAACATGAGATGGCTACTGGATCATGAAGCTCCGAACATCTTTGGCTCATTCCGTTTCAGTTTGGATGCCTGGAGCCGCCAGCCGGATGTGCTGTTTGAGCCTATCTGGCCTTAGTCCCTTGGCTCAGCTTTTAATGCCCTTGCCCTGTCTCTCTTACTGTCTTATATTCCAGTAAACATACGGTAATACGGTAATTAGACACATGATAAAAACTAGGAAGCCAAGGACTATATATATAATGTCAGCTATACTTGAAATGGACAGTAGACACACTTACCAAGTAATGGTCAGTTACCCCACCTTAATGAAACCCCTACTATATATATATATATATATATGTGTGTGTGTGTGTGTGTGTCTGTGTGTGAGGCACACATTCCAATCAATCATAACATTAAAATCAGCTGTTAAGTGAATAACAGTGTAATGGTTTTTGTTTTGTTCTTTGTAGTTATTCTTCAAGAATATCAGGATTTTAAAAGGACCTTGACCCACATTCCTCATTCACTGAAATCACCTCTATCCCCAAGACATTTTATATATTTTGTTGAAATGTTAAGTGACTTCTGGCCAATGAAGGTTCTAGTCTCCATTTTGATCGCTTGTGTACATGGCATGCGTTTAAGACATCATGTGGAGACCAGTTATCAGTCAGGACTGGTTTGCATTTCTGTGCTTCTGACACCTTAGACGTTTACTGAAACCAGGCATGATTTCGTTTTGAAAGTTCACATTGGTTTGCTTATGATAAAAGAAAAAATCTGCTTTTTCCATAACCATTTATCTTGGGGTTCTTGAATTTTTAAATAATATACTGCAGTTTTTATGTGGGGGGGGGGAGTACATTTGACTGTAAGGCTTCAACATTTTTCATTTCTTATGAACCATATTCACAAAGCTTATAAATGTATGATACTTAATAATATAACCAAATGGTCTGTATTTTTAATTCTTAAATTATTAAAGTACAAGAGTAGGCAAAATGCATGACCGATAGTACTTAAATTTTTAATGAAAACAATTCAAATAAGTACGTGGTGGATTTGCAGTAAAGACCATTCGCTATTAAAATTACTGTCAGGATTGTCCTAGTTACCTCAGTACTACAACAGTCAAGCAGTGTTACCAGGTAAAGCGCAAATCTTTGTAATATGTGAAAGCCTTGCTTATAAGGAATAATTTCTGTCACCTTAATTATTCTAACAAATTTTTTAAAAGAGAATGAAAGTCACCTCGGAACCATTTCTGCGCGGAAAATTAGATTATCCCCTCTGACGAGCGCAGCACAGATTTTTAAATTCCCAACATTAGGCTATATTGAGATAACCACAAATAGTACTTCTGTTTAAGTGTGCTGCTGATTTATTCACATTGTAACGCCTCTGCCAGGGACATCCGTGGTGAGAAACAAGCCCTGAGCTCCCACGCTAAAGGCAGCGATATCTACAGCCTTGCCAATAGGCAAAGGCCCCTTTCAAGAATTTCTATTGGATATGTAGCTGGCCTGGCACAACAGCCAGTGAAAGGGCACGTAATGAAACTGAAGCAGGTCTCACTTCCGATCTGTAAGGTCGCCAGGCCACTTTTGCACACTTCTGACACCAATGAAACACCTCTGCTGGAGACTAACCCTGGTGAGAATCAAACCCCCGTCTCCCACGCTCCTAGGCTGCTAGAATCGTTGCAACATATATCACTTGTTCGAGATGCGAAAACTCTGTTTTTAATCTGAAATGGCCGCACATAAGTGTTCAGGCTATACAGAATATCTTTATACATTCTGAACATAATGTTCTTAACTTAAGCTCCCCGGTAGAAAATCATGGCTCTCCTGAAAATAACACATCCAAACTCTTGAACTTGCAGACTAGTGATTATTTTTACAGCAAAATCATAGTCACCAGCAACACCACCCCCCAGCCCAACTTCACCACTATCTGTGGCCTGTTGTTCAGCGCTAATATAAACAAAATAATAATAGGCAGGTGTTGAACCTCATGACCCTTTGTAGTCCAGGGCAGAATATCAAAGGCCTGCATGAAGACAGAGCTCCCCCTGGTGGAGCTCCTTTTAATTAACTATCCAAACTAAGAATTTAGAAAATCGAGCAAAAGAATCAAAAACATACCTGTTTAATCTTCTTCATTTCTTCTTGCATCTTATGCTGGTGTTTTGCAGATTCTACCAATGCATCCTATTTAGAAACATTTAGAAATTACATGGTATCTATAATATTTCTTTCTTCTCAGCACATCCTCTTCAATTCAAATGTTATTTTACTGAGCACAACAATCTACCATGTGGCACCAAATTAAATCTGGCAAACAATTGCGGAGTAAGTGGTAACGCAGAGAAACCGAAAAATAAAAATCACCGGTCATATCTAAAAACTCAGAAAATGATGAATCCTGTGGTGATTTCACACTTTCATGTCCTTTGAGAGTATATACTGAAGCTTTCCATAAAACTTTGTTGTCTTTTAATATACAAGTGAGCCTTGCATTTTTGTACCGTTTATAATTTTTTCTCTTGTTTTTTGTATTCCTCCCAATCTCATGTTGAATGTGTCCTTCTGCCTTCCTACACAAATTTAATTACCATGGTATTTCTGCCATCAGCTTTTTCTCCTGCTTTAACAGCAAAGAAATACCAAAAAAAAAACACCCTTTTTAACTTCAGATATTTAACGTTTGATTACAACCTAAATTTCTTTGAGCAATTTTGCTATTGTTTCAGCATGTTCAGTATGTTTACAGTCTTCATTATATGCAGCTAAGGAAAAAAGTGTTACCTGAAGTTTCTTTATCTTTTTCAAAGCTTCAGTGTGGTCCTTCCGCAATCGCTCCATCTCCTCAAGTTCATCAGAATCTGATGAATAAAACTGCCAGGTATGAAAAAGTAATAAAATGAGATCAACGCTACTGTTTTGTTTGGTTTCAAAAGTATTGCAGAAATTATTGCATGAACATCCATTAATCAACATGCACTGAGCATGAAAGAGTTACCGGTTTTTCTCTTGATGATTCTAACAGGCTTGGGAGATTATCTGAAGCGACGCTTGATGCTTCTTGACCCAACGCGGACGCGTCAATCTGTGACTCGACCGGCTCCTTAGTATCATCCTCACAATCTACATGGGAACACTTCACATTTCAGTATGTATTAACAATGGGGGGTGTATTCAAAAGACAAGCCAAAGACCAGAACAAAGATATGTGCATTTGCTTCAGCGGTAGACTATGCAAAGCAAGAATTACTGTTATGAATTATAGCTGTAGTCCTGGTTTTTGGTCTTACCCTCGGGAGTTGCGGGGCCAGTCGAATCAGAGGACAGTCGCTCTTTCAGCATCTGCCGCCGTTCTTCCGTGAGTTTTATCCCTAAGGACCCTAAAGCCTACGATCCCATTAAAATTTTGGTTCATTAGAATACTTACACAGAATGGTAATGTGCACATATTTGCTATCCAACTCTCTGTTATATTATGCTTTTTAGTACATTTAGTATTATGGTGATCTACTGTATCTATATATCATACCAGTAACATTGCAGGTAAAAATGTCCTGACTAAAATTACTGACTGTGGCCCTATAAGATCTGCCCTCCTAATCAACCCCTATATCTAACAGGTGAATTCTCTCTTGCCCTTTCACCACCTTAGCTACTGTGTGGTGAGCGTACTGGTGCAGAATGGGTGCCGTCACATTATCCAGGTGGGGGCTACACACTGGTGGTGGTTGAACTGCCCATTGCCTCTGTGAAGCGCTTTGGGTGTCTTGAAAACTACTATATAAATGCATCTTTCATTAAAAAAAACTCTTCATGTAAAACACATTTATAGCAGGTGCAGGTAAAGGGAGCTCTATATATAGTATACTATATAATATAATATTATAATATTAATTTATATATTTTTTATAGTATTGCAATAGGTCATAGGATGACAGAGTGCTAGCATCAGTAGGTAATACTGATTACTCTTTGTGGAAGGTCTGGGAACTGGCTGCAGCAATGATATAACAGTCTGCCTCAGACAAACAAAAAGAGCTAAATTAAAGTACCCTCACTTCATCATCACATAATGGTTTATTGAGTGGCACAGCTACAAAAAACTGCAGCATTCACTAGTCGTTATTCACAGTCGGACAGGCAGCCTTCATTTAATTTCACCTCTGCTGGTCAAATGCAATAACAATTGTGCAACAGCAGTTGATTATAATGCCGAAAGAATAAAAACTGACCTGCACCAGCTTTTCCAGCTTTAAGAAACTGCTAGAGCTAAGAGAAAATCCCCTCCATGGGGCCGAGCAGGCTGCTGTATGACTGGCAGACACAGCATCTATTGATACAAGCACACATACAGTTGGGGAGGGGAGTTAGCTCTGGCAAAAACTCAAAGGGCACAGACATTAGAGTGAGGAAGCAAATGGAAAAGCAGTTTCTTCTGGCAGATTGTAGGCCAGAGGCCTGTCAAAAGGTGGGGCAAAGGTGAATAAAAGCAGGATTTATTTGAGAAAGGACTTTATTGTAGTTAAAATGATGATGAATTGATGATAAGGCCACTTAATGTTCAAACACAAAACCAAAAAAAAAGCTTAAAAAACCCCCCAAAACACAACATACTCAGCTCAGCTAAACCACAGGCAGTTAAACCTCCAAGCTCACGCTATTTAAACTTTAAAGAGGACAGCAGTTATCAATTATTCCTATACTTGAGGTGCTCGTTGGCCTGAGAATGCTGATCATTCGCCATGAGGATGTAAAGTATCAGCTTGCAGGGTGTACCACAACACACCAATCCCTATTGTGAAGCTCATAGGATTAAATGCAAGGAGATTCCTAAAAGATTGGTTTGCATCTGGAACATTTTTTTCCCTCCCATCTTCTGCCCCCATTGCTGTCACGTCACATGAGTATCCTTCTATGAGGCTTGAAGACGTAAAGATCTGTATCCCCATATAACTGGATCTGAATTGCAAAGCTGCATTTTTATTTAACTGACGACATATAAAATCATATGATACCCTTTTGCTAATCTTCAACCTGGTACTTTCACTTAAAATATTTCTGGTCTCTCTGTATCCAGTGTTCATTGTAGCATACTGCATGCCAATTTGGTTTGGTGTATCTGGCAAATACATAAATAATAAAAACTAAAAAACTGAAAAAAAAATCAAGTTATAGGACAAAAGTTTGACTTGAAGAAATATTCCTATCAGTTTTCTGTTAGTGGGACAGCAAACTGCAATTCACTGTCAATTTCTGAAATCCAGCTGTTCACTTTAACTCACATCATTACAAGACAAGATGAAAGAGATGCATGTTAATTAGGAGGGTTGTAAAAATACTACAGGTAATGAAGGAGGTTTTCATACTGCTCACTGGAAAATGGGCCACATTATTCTAATAAGGGAAACAGGGAAAATAAATTCAGAAGTCAAATGTTATTAAGAAGATGGTTCTCTGGCATAGCTAAAGGATTAGTGCCAATTGCCATGCTGTACTCTGCAAGAATCTGCAAAAACAAAGTTACGCATAATTTTTTTTTTTACAAAGCAAAGAGCAAAAAGAATGGAGCTCAGTTTGAGTGTGACTACACGCCATGTGACAGTTGAATAATTGTCAGGGAGACAATGCATTAAGACATCTTCCAGCTAGCCACCCTTCTTGTCACCCTCCAAGCTCCGCTCAGCGTCTCTCGCGCCACACTCAACACTACACTGGCTGGCACAGGCGAACCACGGCACAGTCCGCCAGTCAAAAAAAAGCCTCTTGCGCAGTTCCCTCGTGCATGCGCCCATCCTAGCAGGCAAAAGGGATAGAAGGTAGATGACAGCGTAGTCCCCATCCATTTGGGAATTCCTTTGGTCGCAGCATGATGGGGGGGGGTGCCATTTTTTTCACAGACACAGCAGAGCGCTTGACACCTTCCAAATGAGCAGTCTGGCAACCCGCCGCCCCCATTCCTCCTCCACTTCCGCCGCCGGGCGCCTCGCCATCCGCCATCTGTCTCGCCTCTCCAGCTCAGCTCTCCATCGACTCAAACAACTTCTGCAGCATGGCGGAGCGTACCACGCTTAAA
>JAODKC010000095.1:18878894-18893227 GCA_026777985.1 Mormyrops attenuatus | reverse complement strand
GGTGGTGGGGGGGGGGGGTGTTGGTGATGCAAATCTTCGCTTCATTAAATATAGACCTTAGCATCTCAGTCCTCCTTCACAAGCTTCATGTGACACTGTGCACTAAATGGAGCCATTATCTACCACATTTATTCACACCTACTATTCTACCTGGCTCAATGTGTAGGCTCTGTATATTAACAGTGTAAAACTTTGTGATATATGTTAACCATATATAAATTTACCACACGGGCATCGGCAGATTTCACACCCTAGTGACCAACTAGAATTCAGATGTTTCAACTAATTTAAGTAATGTTCAAGGGAATCACTGAAGGTAATACAGTGAATGAGATTACATTAAGAAATACAAAAAAGGAGCATACCACTCAAGCGATTGGTATATTTGCTTTTTTATTTGGAGCCAGTGATTATGCACCTAGGAAGTATGGAACAACAAACAAGGTTCATCTCAGATAGGGACAAAAGGACAAGGACAATTTAAGTGCTGCTGCATGTAAACAGCACTTCTTAGGACCATGAGAGGATACCTGAGTACCAAGAGAAAACAGACAGAACATGAAAATACTACACAAAGCCAAGGCTGGATTTCAACCCACAGCCCTAAACTTGCAGTTCAAGCAACTGAGCCACCGCGATCAGGAGAAATGATGTGAAAAAAAGAACCAAATCAATTTTTTTTCACAGAACACTTCCCAACACGATGCCCCCAGGGCACTAAACATAGCAGCAACATTACAAGTATATGCAATATATTTAAAGTTTATTTCTTCAGCAGGTCGTCTACAGCACAGAGATGATCATTGACATACAGCTCCCAGCCCTGGAAGACACCTACAGCTCACGCTGCCTCAAGAAAGCTTCCAGCATCTGTAAAGACTCTACACAGCCTCACCATTGTTTGCCGAAACCTCTTCCATCTGGCATGCGTTATAAGGCTCTTTACGCCCGCACCCCCAGACTGAGGAATAGCTATCTCCCCAGAGCTATAAAGGCCATGAATCAACTCATCAAGCTCCCTCCATAATCCGCCTGATTCCCCCCTTACTGTTTTGCTTCGTACTGTGTTGCATTTTGCAGAACTATTTTGCACATCTGAGCTGTTTGCACTACTTACTACTGCCAGACTTGCACTTCATATTCCTGCAAACTTAATACTGTCTCTACTGCCATATTCAGCTTATTATACGGTTTACACTGAACATACTGCCTTTTACTGTGGTGATTTAATTAATTAATTACCATTTCACAACTGTATTGGTTCTGATGCCGCTTCTTTAAATGTAATACTTCATTGTTATTTTATCCAATTTGTTCTATTTTTATTTAACTTATTGTGTTTTATGTGTAAAGAAAGTAACTCTCGACCTTAATCAAACTTAATCTCGCTGCAATGTGCAGTGTCCATGGTACACGTGTAATCACAATAAAGATGTTCATTCATTCATTCACTCATTCACTCGTTCATACATTCATGTGCATTACAGATGGGCAGATGACTCATAATTAAAGCTAAACAGACTTAAAGAGTGTAAAAAAGCAGAGGGTGACAGAGGAGATCACGTACTTTTTTTTCGGTAGGGGGACAGGTTTACTGCAATTTCAACCCCACCATTTGTATTAAGTACAGTTTAAAACCCTCTCAGTCTGAGAGGGATCATTTCTATCACTAAAGATACGATAAATATATTTGTAAAAATATACATTATATTCCATCTGTAAATTATTATGGTGTAATTATACATGAATAAATT
This sequence comes from Mormyrops attenuatus, assembly GCA_026777985.1. NCBI lineage: Eukaryota > Metazoa > Chordata > Actinopteri > Osteoglossiformes > Mormyridae > Mormyrops > Mormyrops attenuatus. The sequence goes on along the minus strand of JAODKC010000095.1, from coordinate 18,891,473 downwards.
TTAGTTTAGCGACAATTCCAGAAATGGCGGAACTGAGTAAGAAAAAGACTTTATAGTCATCAGCTGTGTGGCGCCTGCAGGGTTTAAAAATCAAACCCATGTGAAAGAGTGACCTTAGTGTCAGGGTTGTTTGCAAATTGACCTGTCTGAATTGTAAATCTGTGCGGGGGTCGTTCTCGTTAGCGACGCAGATGTCAAGCACATTAAACAATACAGAGAGACAACATGCATGCTAAATCAGAGGAAATTTACACCGAGATTAAGCTGAAAACATTTTGCAAAAGAAATAAAGGTGCTTAGCAACTAAAAACTGCTCACCTGTATAATAATATGTGACCAGTGTGGAGACTTTTTACAGAAATTTAAATACATGTAAAGATAGCCTTAGAGCGTTTTAGAATGTAGTGGCAGTTATAAAATTTTATTGGTACAGGAATAGCTTTTTGTTTTTCTCATCCATTTAATTTCCATCCCTGATAAGGGCTTGTGGGAGACAGAAAAGGCCCATAGCACTTCAGAAGTAGGATGAATAAACTAAACTCCTCTCATGGTATTGATGACTCAAAACACGATGAGGAGGCTGATACCATTTCCTCCAAAAAGGGCTACGACGCAGCTTGGAGAACTGAGCATTCAAGAGGAACTGTGCACCCACAACCTGGCACCCGCAGCACACCCAGCTTCTCTCCTGCTGAAAATAGCTCCGCATAATGGTCATTGAACACTCGGCACAGTTAATAAATAAAGGCTGGAGCTTTTTATTGGGAACACACAAAAGTACGGAAGCAGAGATGCGCCCTCCATGAAGCCCTCAAATAACCTCCCTCCACCTGCAGAGGAGCAATTCGGCACAGGATACGCAGTTTACAGAACAGCGCCCCCCCCCCTCCCCAAAGCTGAAGGGTCCTCAAATTTGGGTGCCGCATGGACTGAACCTCCTGTACCCGTCATCAGGGTGTCATACGTACTGCACATTTTACAGTCCTCCAAACATGGCCATTTAGAATCACAGCACTACTGTGTATTATATATATATATACACACACAAACATATATATATATATATATTTTTTTTTCTTCTTCATTTGAAACGTTTGCATGGAACATGACCACTGTTAGGCAAACTGGACCTTGTTTCTAACAGGCAGCCCACAGCTTTGGAGAACTGAAGACTGTATGTACTAATCCGGCATTCTTCCTTCCTGCATACTACCAGCCAATTGCTTCATCCTTCACCATTATCTGAGAAAATACTGAAACACTTTTTAAACTGTAATACTGGGAAGCATTGTACAACACACCTATTGTTGTTTTAGGACATTAAAATATTTCGTGATACGTTCCTATAATGCAAACTACACCGTTAAGTGCCTCTTGGTTGGGGAGGGATTTGAATGGAAATCCATAGCACAACTACAGATAACAAGGTTTTGCTCACTAAGTGCTACACTATTGATATTTCCATGACCTAAAGGGTGATCAACATCCATTAAATTGACTGAGGGACACCTTTTCATTAATGTAATTTCACAGAGTTCCTGGTAGCTATGGCAACACACCCACACCGACAGAAGAGGTTTCGATTATGTGGCCTTTGCCTGCCTTTAAAATGTCATAAATGCCCACCTTTGATATTTGTTATAAAAATTAACCCAAGCCAAAGTCACTGTTAATGCTTTTAAAAACTGTAATTATTATTCCATTGCATAAAAAAAAACTTATTTCCACTCAGTCAGCCAAACTTGAAAATATGGTGTTTAGCCATCTTTTCATTTTTTCATTCAACTGTTTTTACCATATCGCCAGCCAACACGCTTTAAGTTTTGCCAGAAAATATCTATAGAAATTGTCAGGACAAATCTTGCTCGGTATTCACACACATAAAACAATTCAGAGAAATGATAATCATATTAGTTGTTGGTTATTGGTGTTTGGTAGATTAGCTGTTAGGTTAGCACTTATCATTAGGTTATCATCAGGGGTTTGTACTTTAATCATGCACACACTGTATGTTATATTTTAGACAAAACAAGTAAAAAAAAAACAAAAGTATAATCAACCGTATTTTTTAGTGATGGACAAAATGACACTTCATGAACCATTTGCTGTATTTTTTTACCCCACTAGGTGGTATTCTTGGCTAGCTTTGGGGCATGATTTGTGCCCTGGTACTTCAGCAATCTGCCTGTGTGGATCATAATCATACACCAAAGTTGTAGGCATCACTGTAAGTACCGTATGCATAACACTACCTTCATAGCACCCTGCTGCAACAATGATCTCAGGCCTATGACTGAAGGTAAGAGCCAAGAGTAACCGAGCATGAGAAGAATGAGGAGGTCACATGTACGTTGTCAGATACAACACCAAATAAATATAAAACAGTGACCACTTAAGACCAAAAAAAGGGCAAAATGAATGGAACTTGGGAAACTAATAAAAACACATCCAAAGATAGAGCACAGCTTTTAGCTAATCTTAGTACAGTGCTTATGGATAGCCAGCCAGTGTGGCTCTGCCCCCCATTAACCAACTAGTTCCACTGAGAACTGTTTTATGTTACCTAGCAACCATTCTCATTCTCCTGCTCCGAGACTGTGGTCATTTGCATGAGAATGATACTTAATAAATCTTGTATTATTTTCTTTTAATTAAAACACATCAGTAATTTTCCTTTTAATGTATAGTAACCATTTGATTAGAAACGATCATACCGGTTAGGCTGAGCTATATCAATTTAAACAACAGTCATTGACTTTGAAGAAGAAAAAAATAAGTTCAAAATGAATTTCCTTTGTAAGACCCAATTTAATCAACTAAGTGCTTTTCTCTGAAAAATATCACCAAAGCACTAGAGCTGAATAAAAAAATCAAAGTAAATAATGAAAAGCTCCTGGATCCAATTATATTACATACATTTCAGAATGGAAAAGTGCTGAAACTATCCAGCTTATGATTTTAAGAAAAGGCTGCTTATTAACTACAGACCTTCAGGTTACAGGTCAGACATGCTAATTCTTAAACAGAGAATCAGGCCTGATTACTCAGCTGATTTTCTGATTCATTGGATAAAGAGGTAGAAGACTTAAAATTTCTGCAAGAATGACTTATTACCTGGGCAAGTGTCTGCAGCTGTGGTACTATCAGGTTGTGTACCAGAGGGCTGCTCCATCCTTGGGGGAACCTACAGCGATGCATGACAAAGGACTGCGAGTTCCACCCGGTCTGAACACAGCATTGTATAAACCGCACCACAGTTATGTGGCATACTGACCTAGGTATATGCATGTACTTATTCTTACTTACGCTAACAAGACAAAATGGTGATACTACACAGTTTTCGAGAGGAAGTTCAGCCTTACTTGACTTAGCTGGACTGAAGGCAGGGTCTCACTTCCAGGACTGGGAGCGCAGGAAATCCTTCGTACCAGATTCCCAGACTGCAACAGTAAGCCCAGCCCTGTGGGCCTCAGCAACTGGCCATTCCCGCAAAGTGCCGACTGCAGGGACATTGGACTCTGGAGACTGTTGCCGGGGCTGAGGGAAGACCTTGGGTGAATGAAGGCAATCTCTATAGTGGGGTCTGGCCTGCAATGGGAAACCACAAGGACGCACGTGAGCACAACTGTTCCCCTGAACGTAGGGCTTATAGCAAGGCAAGGGTGGGGCCATGCATGATATGGTTCTCTCTGTCCCAATAAATTTCCCATTGCAACTATGGCACGTAGCATACAGGAAAGCATGCTGCCTGACTAGCCTCAGTGGAGAACCTCATTCACGTTTGATGAGTGGTCTCCAAGAAGATATGCTACACTTTCCCAGGACACTTGCCAAGTTCCAGTTGTTCATACAGCATATGGAAGCATCATCCACAATGGCACGTTGCCACTGTGCACATATACGTAAAGGAATGTAAGAGAGAAGAAAAATCATTTTAACTGCAGGACACTGCAGGACAGCATTTATATTCCATGCTGAAACCATATCTTCAGTGAATAATAGCTACCGGCCTAATCATACACTTTCAGCTTCAGTTACATCTGTATAACAGCGATGATGTCATGCACTTATCTAGTAAAAATATCTTATGCACCATTAGGTGTTATAAACATTCTGGATTAGTTTTTCCTTTTTAAAATGGGAAACTTTCACATAATAGCACCCATATCACCACAGTAAAAACAGAGAATAAGATAAAAATAGTACAAATAATAAAAAAATAAAATGTCCTTCTAAGAACACCAGATGGTTGTGCTAACAACGTTTCAGTAATGCCTGCAGTATAAATGTGTGGGACGCGGGAACGGACAAGGGCTTTGAGCTGGACGCAACAACTTCTCCAGTTATGAAAATTTTATCGGAAGATGACAATTATACTGACTAAATGCATGTTATTTTGTCCTACTTGGTCTGCCTTTCCTCCATTTCTGACGGAAGGCGTCTTAACTATCAATGTAAAATCATATTACATAACACTGCAGTCATACATAATTATGCCTCATAGTAAAACTGCATTACTACACTGTCATCACCAAAAACAGGTGTACATTAGCATTTTGCTAACCGTTGCCGCCATCTGATTGGGTCTAACTGGGATGCCCCTGTGGATATTTTGCTCATTGCAAGATTAAAAAAATTGGTCCTCGAATAAATAACCCAAGGTTACATTTCATAAATTTAGGACGTGTGTATCCCACTATTTCAGTGATTATTTCATCATTAAAACTACAACATCCAGAATGGTAGCCTGACGTTCTGGCTCAGTATGCACATAGTTTTCACGCAGGTTCCCTCCTACAATACAAAAACATGTAGTTAAGGGTGAACTGGAGTCTACATTGTCCATGGGTTGTGAATGTGTGCCTTACAAAGGTCTGACATGCTGTCCGGGGTGTCCCTCCTTCAGGTCTGACTGGCAGTGCCAGATCTGAAACCTTGACACGTTTACTTGGTATTTAACATTCCCCTAACATTCAGTGAAAAAAACAGTGCTTGGTAGGTGAAACATACCATAGAGATTCAGATCACTGATGCTGAATATAGTTCATCCCATAGACACATAACATTGACATTAACATAATCTTCCTTTCCACACAATAGTCTGCCACGTTACATTTTCACATTGGAATATTTTCCCAGGTACAATGAGAGCAAGAATTCCCAATCCTGGTGTTTCCCTTACTTATAAGGACCACATGTATTCTTCTAAGGATAGTCTTAGGAAAAATGTTTTTGCAAAACCTATTGTTTTTCAAGAGAACTGAAATATACAGTTCCTGATAAATATTAAGTTAAATTATTAAAATCAGTAGTGTAAGCTCCATGGTAACACAAAGACATGTTGTGGGCACCCTCTGAATGTAAATATGTGTGAATGGTTTTTTAAGGAGATACTTGGGTAATGCTGGATTAAGTGCAACAAAAATATCCCTGTTCTATCTAAAAACCAATCTCAGAGGACAGCAAGCCAGCACAGTGATAATTATGATTTGTTCTGTTTTTCTGAGTGCAAGTTGCAAAGCTGACCAGGCTTCTGAGTCACCTCACCGTTTGTCAGCCACAAGAATGTAGAAAATCCATGACTATGTTGTCTTAAAAAGTATGGCCCATTCAGGGGTAAACTGAGCATTTAAACCATATTGCACAGGGATAATAGTATTCTAAGTATTATACTATACAGCCATGGAAAAAAAAGACCGCACAATTTTTTGTTTCACTCATTTCTCAATTTATGGGTGTGCATCTGTGAATTTATATATATATATATACACACACACAGTGGTGGCCAAAATCATTAGAACACCTGAGAGATATTATAAATATTGACCTTTTTTTTGCCTCCAAAACATGATTTCATTTCATAATGTCCATGAAATATGCTATGCAGATGGTTGCGCTGAGTACAACAAATATCAGATGAAGTGAGTCCCACTGTTTTTATTCACTTTTAACTTTAATATTTGGTGTGTCCACCTTTTGCAGCAATTACAGCAGCACATCTCTCTGGCATAGTGTCAATATAATTCCTGAGAACTTCAACACTAATGTTATCCATGCCTTTTGCAATTGAAGCCAAAGGCTTTCTTTGAATGTACAATAGATCTGTCCAGTTTATTTTCCAACTCGCCCCAAATTTGCTCGATGGGGTTGAGGTCTGGACTTTGAGGGGGCCAGTCCATCATTTTCAGTGTTCCAGCAGACTCCTTCTGTTGCAGGTAGTTCCGGCAATAGTTAGAAGAATGTTTAGGGTCATTGTCCTCTTGGAAAATGAATCCAGGCCCAATAGGACGACTCCCTGATGATACTCCATGCCTCACCAGAATACTGCAGCCTGGTTCTTCCCTGTTTCTCATAAATGATGGGCTTCTTCCATGCTTTATGGGACTACAGTCCTGCTTCCAGGAGCCTGATCCAAACTGTCCTAGCAGTGCATTTCACACCTGCACTTAATGTTTCCCATTCCTTTTGAAGGTCACTTGATCTCATCCTCTGATTCATGACACAGTTCACGGTCTCGGTAATCTCTGGCATTAGAAAGTCGCTTCTGTTGTTTATCAGGCTGGTTCCTGATCATTCCCAGTGTCTCCTGCTTCACCTTATTCTTTTGTACTGCCGTCTTAGAAATTTTGGTCCTGGAAGCAGCCTGCGGCTCAGTGTAGCCTTCTGCCAGCAGAGTCATGATTAAACCAGGATTTAAAAATGCAGATTTGTTTAAAAATACAGCCAGTTCTCACTTAACGACTGAGTTCCGTTCCTACAACTAGGCCATTAAGCAAATTGGTCGATCAGCGAGGAGCCGTCCCCTTACTGATATTTCATGCAGAAGAATAGAGGAAATCAGCTCTGATATACATTACTTAGGTTTGCATACTGCAAATACAGGTAATCATTTTTATTTATTCTGAATAAAGATAATCCTTTTTGCCGACATCTTGTACTGTGGGGTGCACAATGAAGTACAAATTAATAGACAAAATATGTAATTGTGAACGCTAGTGTACTGACTCCAGGAACAAGACCGAGACCGAGACTGAGATAGGATAATGCAAGATGAGATGCTTGACGCTGAGATTTCTCACTGCCCTTTCCACGGCCAAAGTTCTCCTGCAGCATACAATACCGACTGGTCAGAGAACTGGTCGTAAGTCCAGGCAGTCATTAAACAGGTAGGTCATTAAGTGTAGAGTACCTGTATAGAGTGATCTCATAATTTTTTACATGGCTGTATTATAAAACAAGAAATGTCATTTACATTTCAGAAATGAAATTACTTTTGGGGGCGGCTTTACTAATGTCAGTATAATATACATACCTTAATTTTGTACTCCTTAGTAAGCTTCTCGCCTCCTCGTAAGTCGCACCAATGAATGATTCTTTATTTATAGATATGAGCTGGTCTCCTGCCTTAAGCCGTCCATCCTAAAGGATACATACAGCATGTGAATACCATATGGTCTCTGGTGAAAGCATGAAAGCAGATAATTAATGAAACAAATGTATTTGTTTTTAAAATTATGTCACAATTACTTGACTGAAAGATCTTCAAATTACATTGTAAGCACAGCAAGACTGCAGCAAATCTAATTGTTAATGTAAGACCCAATATTTTCAAATTATTTTCTCAGAATTTACACCATTCAACTGGATTCTATTTCCAAATACACTTTTTTTTTATTTATGCTCAGCATTTTCCTTTAATGATATTCAGAAGAGGGTGAGATTTTACACAGCAGCCCAGGGTACCATCAGCATAAATCTGAAACACTGAGGGCTGCTTTAGACGGCACCTTGCATGTAGGCAGAATACCAGGCTAGTGTTCAGCTGGACAGTTAGGGCATCCCGCCACATTGTTCTGTCAATTTTAGAATCACATATCCAGGTAGAAATTAACTCAATGTAGAAAATCTAACTAAAGTGTCAATTAAATAATTGCAAAAAGTTTGTCTTAGTCCGGAGTACCAAATCAACCACTTGAATTTAAGAGAGTTCAACTTTATTTTTATAGCTGACTGCATTCATGTCAAGATGTACTTTTTTCATGAATAGAAAACAATGTTTGAATCGTCACAGCAACGTCTGAAATTAACTGAGAAACTTTTAATTATGTCTTTAATTACCTATTTCTTAGAAATCATTGATTATTCAGAATGCTGCAATGTTTTTTAAAATAATGTTTAAACATTGTTTAAATATTTATCCATATTTTTAAAAATTTTGAATATCACAAAGTCTCAAGCTGTAATGCAGTAAACAATATTACTGGAGGACCCTGGAGGGCACATTTTGTGTCTGGCTGTCTTCCTGATTGACCGCAAATGAACACACTTCAGCACTAATCTGAATAAGTCTGACAGTAGGAAAAGCTATTAAGAGTCACCTTGTGGCAGTCACCCCCTGGCACGATTTCCTGAATATACACCATAGGGCCCTCTGGCCGGTTAGCTCCACCCCTGATGACCAGGCCCAGGCCTGTTCCCTTGGCAACACATATCAACTGAATTGCGGCATCACTGAGGGAGCAGAAGGCAGAATTAAAGGTCAGATGCACTTACTGAGAGCCGCAGAATCATTTCAAAAGGGGATTCCAACCTGATCTTTTCATTGATTCCTGTGAATATCAATCAAGCTCAGGCACTGATATATTGATTAGAGAATATTTAGTGCTCCTTGCTCGCTCCCTTTGTAACACGATCCTCTTTTTCACACTCAGCCTGATGACTTATAATCTAATATATTACACTTCAAATGGCAGATTGTTGGGAATTAAAGCAACCATAAGGATTTGTTTGTGCAATGGAGAGTTTTTTAAAAAAAATAATAGTAACAACAGGCATTATTTTTATCAGAAAACAATTATTATGATTACTTTATAGGACAAATTGGTGGCACAGTGGAAATCACTGTCACCTCACACATGGGTCTCACCCTACCCTGCGTGTGGAGTTTGCATGTTTGTCCCCTGCACAGGCTTTCTGCCTCAGTCCAAAGACACGCAGTTAGGGGGATCGGCGCCTCATAGTATGTGCAAGGGGATTGTGGGCATGTGTCCTGCAATGGACTAGCATCTCAATGAAGATGTACTATTACCTTGTGCTCTGTGCTGTCTGGGACAGGCTCCAGCCCCCCCCCCCCCCAATCGCCTGCAAAATTTAATTTAACATTGTTCTCATATTACTTATTTTTATGTCCAGTCAATAAAGAATTTAGTTCAATGACTGAATGGCAGACTGCTTGTGCCTGTGAAACTCACTTGAAAGCCTGAGGCATGATGGGGGCAGTGGGGCCCCCAACGCAGCCTACTTCCTTTGGGCTCTGCAACAGTGGGCTGGTAGATCTGGAGGAGGAGGAGGACGAGGCCATGTCTGTCAGCTTCCCTGAAAACGGGTCAGTTATTAGTCTGTCTGTCAATCATAAACACATCTTCTAGTCTGTCTACAGCCCAATAAACTACTGCCAGCTCCCAGGACACGAATGAGATCCATTCCTTAAGTCTGTCTTTAAGTAGAATTTGTAGGTAAATCAGAAAAATAATCATTCAATACATAATAACAAGAATTATACATTAATAATACAAGTAACTACATACGGAACTGTACTGTACCTCAAGTTGACACACTGCTGAAATCATGCAATGTTTTCACAAACATCACAAAGTATGTGCTGCGTTTGTTATTTTGAACCATCGTGTTTAACCCAAATTATTAATATAATAGGCTTCACAGTAGTCTGTTGGTAAGTACGAGTTGCCCATAGGCCGGATTTTCTTAACCCGGAGACGGCCTGTATATTGTACCTACATACTGTCCAGAACATGGTGGCCCAAAGGCACTTCACATCTGTGCAACAAGTAAAAGGGGTTCAGAGACCTGAGAGGATTTCCATGTCGGAGCCCTGTTTGACAGAAGGGCTTTCTAATTCTTTACCTGGGGACAGCCTGTAGTACCATCGAGCTGTGATTACATACATATCGGTCAACCTCAAAAAAAGTAAACGATATACTGACAAATATTGTATTCATATTACACATACATTATACATTCACCATTACAAATTAATATATTTAGGACAAAAATTACAGTGGGACCATTGGCTCCATTGTGTGAGACAGTGTTTCCCAACCTGGTCCTTGGGGACCCTCAAGACGGTCCACATTTTTGCTCCCTCCCAGCTCCCGAGCAAAAACGTGGACCATCTGTGGGTCATCGGAGACCAAATTGGGAAACACCGGTCTAAGAAGATGCTGGAGGAGCAGGACTGGTCTTCAGCTCACCTGTGAAGAACTGTGTTGGAGAGATCATTCCACAGCCTGCGCTACTGTTGGAGCCATACTTTCCCGTAAGTTCCAAAAATTCTTTCCTGAAATTGCGGTATAAAATGCTGTGTTTGTTCCGGCATTTAGAGGATTATCAATGCAATGTTAATGCTTTGTCTCCCTCTCCTGGACACTCTTGCAGATTTCCAAATATCCAGAGTATAATGGTTTCTCATTGTAGACAATTACACATGAATTCCAGTTTGCATCAAAATATCTGTAAATCCATTTAACATGAATAATTTAAATGATGAAAAATAAACTCTAATTTGCCTTATCTGAAATACCTGACTTTTCTACTAACAATAACTGATGAAATAATATTTAGAATTGATTTGCACATAATACACCATGAGTGTGAGGAAATTACCTGTGATTAATAACATTTGATTGGTAATCAGAGGTAAAGAAGTTTGAGTAAAGTGTACTACGCCAAGGTGTTCATAATTAAAGACGGATTTTATCAATAATCTCGAGCATGTGAGACAAAAAAAGAAGGAGCACTCTGATGCTTGGATTAAAAAACTGTACAGATAAAAAAGTTTAATCTTAGAGAAATTTCTATGCACTTCGGAATGTAAAATTTCACATACAGTGGAACAGTCAGAATAGATTCAAATGGCCTGGAATGTGCTTGTTTTGTTCTTTGGCTTTAAAATTAAGATGCAAGAATCCCTAACAGGCCACTGCAGAACTATGCCCCCAATATGTCACCATGCATTTGACAACAAGTGAGAATCTGTTCCTCTAAAGTACAGGAGGTGGCCGTGTGTCATCTCTGTTTAAGTCTCCCTGCCTTACAGCCGACAACTGCAGCAAGGGCAGCAGCTCAGCTGTCGGCACCTTAATACTTAGGCATTACTTATCAGTTTTAAAGCAAAGCTATTTTAACATAAAACATATAAAATTATCATAATCTTACAAACTGTCCTTTGGTTGCTCCTTTTTTATTGTAAAGCTTTCCATTGTGCAACACTATATGTTACAACCAAAAAAGCAACACATTTCTCTGGGTTTTATTCAGCTTCTCATTTAGTTTAATATAGCCTTGTTGTATTAATGTATTGGCAATCTATGTCTGGCAAAATCGAAAGAAATCAGGATGTTAGTTCTTAATCAGTATATAACAAGATTATTCATCATGTGAATACAAAGACACACTTTTTTAAATAAAGTAAAATCTCAAATCTGAATAAAATAATTTTTCTCACTTTGAAACTGGAAATGCAGTAGTACAGTATAATTTTCTCTGCTGAAGCTGCTATTTTGATTTTTTCCTCACTGCAGATGGAGCTTGGCAAGTATTTCTTTTGAATTGGTTTTAGTTAGGGTTAGGATTAGGGTTAGGGTTAAATTTACCACACATGCCTAATTTACTTGAATCTATTGAGATATAGTAAATCCCAATGAATACTTATAATGAATTTTAATATGATTATACACCTTGATTTAAATCAATAAAAAATTTAAAACAATAAAAACTATTTTAAAAATGTATTCTTTATCAGCTGGTGAAAAATTAAAATTTACAGAATCCAAAAGTTCTTATATATTGAAACCAGATATTAAGCTTTGATATCTTGATTGTATATTATATCATAAAGTCACTGAATGCATGGCCTTTTTTGCAGTGTAGCTAACTCACAAAGCAACAATATGAAGAGTTCAGCCTCTAGATATCTAATGCATGAGCTACTCAAAAAAATTGTCTTCAGAGTAATAACGTACTCTATAAAAATCATAGGAGTGGGCTGGCATAAGACATAGTTTTATTGTAATTTACAAAGACAATATGATGCAGTTTTTCAACAGCTGAAGTTCTGCACTTCAGGCCATTTACGTTTAAGGTGAGAGGCTATTTTCCCCTTGTGCTTGTGTCTGCATTTTGAGGAACTAGTACGTTAAACTTCTCACTAACTGTACCCCCTCACCTGGACTCGTCATCCCGAACAATCAAGAGAGACATGTGGTTAGAGGCCGAAGCCATACGGAGGATCTCCACAGCCCTGTGGACACAGACCAAAAATAGTGTCATTGCCCACACTAGGCTTCAGCTGAGCCCCAGGGGTATCTACAGACATTTCAAACAAGCTGATTTCCAGAAGGGGGTGCAGCAACACCAAAAGCAATAGATATCTAACACACTCAGTGCCGCCCCTGGCCAAATTGGGGCCCTAAGCAGAATTCTCTTTTGAGGGGGGGGCCCCCCCCCCCCCCCCCACCAACAACACAGAAAAAAAAAAAACAAAAAACAAAAAAACAGAAC
>JAODKC010000095.1:18848738-18878794 GCA_026777985.1 Mormyrops attenuatus | reverse complement strand
GGAAAAGAGCGTCTGCTAAATGCGGTAAATGTAAATGTAAAATGACTGTATCACAAAATGCGATTTAGGTTTACAACGCGTGCGGTGTCAGATTACTTGTCTCTTTTTTTTTATCTCCTGCCTGCAGAGAATGCGTCCCCTTACGGAAGATGGGGCCCCCCATGGATCGTGGGGCTCAGCGCGTGTTCTGCGTGTAGGGAAGGGTGGCACTGCTCAAAAAGGCCGGGAAGAGATAATACCTGGTCTCTTCAAACAGCTACATTAAAGAATCTTACTTATAAAAACATAGGCTTTGAACTTTGAGTTTTTTTCTCATTAACATTTGTACTACTTTATCTATTACTACTGATGAAAACAACAACATTCACCTTTCATTTGAAACTCCACCTAAACTCATGTTATTGACGTCCAAAATAAGATCCCCCGTTTTAAGACGCCCTGTAAAACAAAATCAGTGCCTATTATTACGTGGCAGTAGAGGAACACGCTACATACAGTATACCATAAAGCACATAGACCAGTGTTCATACCATCCTGAGCAGCAATCCCACACGGCAGGATTCTCTTGATGTATATTCCATACTCTTCCCCCGTGAGCTCCCTGTAACCCCCGATGATTTTCACTCCTGTGTGAGGAAAAGGAACGGAGAGTCAAAAGAAAAGGCCATAAAACCGATCTCTTCTCCATGCATGATGCTAGAGTTTTAGAGAGAACTAACCCAGTCCGTTCTTGCAGTCAGAAAACTCCACTCTCTGTACTGCCCTGTTGATACCATGGGGACCCATTAGAGTCCTAGAAATATAAAAGGTAAACAGAAAATGGTTTTTTTTCAGCAACTGAGAATGAATAACATAAGAACAACATGTTTACAAATCTGAGGAATCGTCAGACAGATGTATATAGCTTTCAAAAATATTTTAACGACCAAACCAGTAAACAAATGAGAACACTTACAAACCACTTTACTGGTTCTGGGCGCCTAACATCACTGTTGTTTTTTTATTTGATGTATTATGGCTCCTGCAGCTCAAAATACAACTCATGTTTTGTAGAGTGTTCCTGTAGGGACACATATCGGTCATGCTGAACAGCAATAAAAAAAAAAATCCATCAATTTTCGACATGGTCAAGGAATGCACAGAAAGGCATCAGAATGTCATTAGTGACATTAAGATGTGATGTGTCAGCTGCCACATGGCGCATTCTGCAAAACAGGCATGACCCTAGGAGGTCAGAAATGCAGATAGAGACATCTACAGCATGCTGGAAAAAAGAGGGAGGAGCTTATTGCTTCCTCATCACACACTCTCTGACACACTCACCTTTCTAGATAAGCGCTCTGGAAACCATTTACACTTAAAACGTCTAATCTGGGATAATGCCTTTGTCCTGCTGTGTGTGATAAAAAAAAAGGTGATCAACAAGCAATTACTCTGTTTATGTAAATCGGCTTGCTTTATTTGTGGATTTGATGATTTTGCAGAGTACAGCTGTACAATGAAAATCCCACCACAAAGAGTTGGGTTATTATTTATATTTTTCAACATGGAATTGCAGTTTACAGCTGTGTGTTATACTGAGGAAAATCTGTTTGACTAGACAGGTGTCTGATCTCTGTTGCTATTGCTTCTCCCAACAGACAGGAAGAAACATACAATAAGTGGTTTCAACTAGGACATTGCTGACCACAGACTTGAGCTCTAAAAACAGCCAGCAAAGATTTAGTAGCGAGTTAAAGTTCCTGAGATACTGCGGGTATGTCAAATGGATTTGAAGAGCTCTGCAAAGGGATTAGATCAGATTGCAATCTTCATATGGTTTTTGGAAAATAACCAACCCACACAAATATTTCTGGATACACAAAGCTCCAGAAATTAAGATAAAATAAAAGGGGATTAAAAATAATCATTTTGAGAGAATCTAAGGATGTTCAAACAATATGCCGATAACCCTGGTCATCCTTGCAGTAAACACTGACAACTCATTGGCCTAATTCAAGAAATTCTTCGGAATAACATCTTGCATATGCTGTATGTATGCAGGGGACCACAGATCCCTCCATCTCAACTGCCACACAAATCCACCACAAATATTTACCACTGGAAATCTGCCATCTAGATCTGTTTTTCAAAGGATAAAAACAAAACAGGAATGTAGGTTACACATGATTTACGTATTAAGTCACCTGACACAAAACTTTACCAATAAAATTGCTACTATCAGTTGATTGCAGAGAATCTTTGACTTTGGAGGGCAAATGTTTACAAACAGCTTTATCTCCAACACCGAGAGAGAGAAAGACAGAAAGCATTTTGTTCTGAATTGATGTTTGCAAGGTAAATACATCACATATACTGTACTTAGTCAGAGTGGATGATAGGACCGTCAGACTGAACTCAGAGTGGGTGGGATTTTGGCCAAGACATTGAAGTTACCCGTTTCAAACACAAACAAAACAAACAAACAAAAGTTTAAAGACGTCTGCAAGAAATTTCAAATCTAGTCATAGATTCATCTGAGATTTGCATTTCTAACAAAGTACAAAAAGGTTTTGTGTTTTTTGTATTCTTGGATACAGAACTTATTCGTCTTGTATCTGGTGAAACATCTGAAATGAATCAACACAGAAACGCAACACAATGCAACATAAATAAATGCAAATCTTTTTTACAGTCTTATGATGGGAATATATTAGTTTTTCTATATTTAAGGCATTAATGCTGGCACTTGTTGTCTTACATTACATTACAATGTTTAAGCCAATTAAGTAATAAAATATTGATTATTGTTAATTCATGACGGACCACTAAAAATGTTTTCATTTTTTAAGGAGAATAATGATATCCTTGTAATACTGATTGGGGATGAAACTCAGTGAGATCAGCTGTTTTGCTACACAAAGCATAAGAATATGAATATTATGAACTAGACATAATATCCACCTGTCCAGGTGACGCTGGCAAAACTACCATGACCACTCTTCAGAAGACAGTTTTGGAATTCGCTAACTTTCCCAAAGCAGATGTTCTGCATGAGCTAGTGCAGGGGTGTCAAACGACAGTCCTGGAGGGCCGGAGCCCCGTGTAGCTTAGTTATTTCCCTGTTCCACCACAAATGATTCATGTGGTAATTAGCACAAGGAGTTGAATTAGGTGTGTTAAATGAGGGGAAACCCAAAAATATGCTGGACTGTGTGAGCTAGTGTGTCACAAATATAAAGGGAAAGTCAAGAAATGACATGCATAAATCGACCAATAAATTATCTCCAGTCTCTAGTGATACATAACTGACCATCTATATCAAAGGGGTCTCTGCAGTGCAAGTGCTGCAATTCTTGTATAGATTACACACCATTTATCACATTTCCATAAGGCCAAACACTTCTCTCTCAGACAACTAACTTAATTATGTAAATGTAGGATTACGAAGTTGCTCCTTAAGTTTACCTTTGAATATATAGCTTGACCTTCACGTTTTAAATGAAAAGTCACATTGGCGTACGTAGTATGCCGAGGTCTGTGATATCAATTAGCTTTACCGTCACTTAGCTGGAGCAAGTAAGATTACTTAAGTAAGTAAAAAAAAACTCTAAGACACACAGCATTAAACTGATAATTTAATTACATTTAATCTGCCTTACTGTCCACATGCCACATCAGACTATGTCCAGAGTTTAAAATAAGCCCATGCTGTTCTGTCTATTAATGGAACTGTTGTAAATAACTTTGCACCTACCGGACGTTAGGATGTGATATGTGTCAGCTGCCGTGTGGCGCATCTGCAAAATAAACATGACCCCAGAAGGTCAGAGATGCAGAGAGAAGGATCTACAGCATGCTGGAGAGAGAGAGAGAGAGGGAGGAGCATTTTGCTTTCTCATCACACACTCTCTGACACATGCTGCTTCCTGCATGTGACCTTCATGGATAAGCACAATTACAAAAAAGTCAAGCGTAGAGTTTACATTTAAAACACATCATCCAGGATGATTTTGGTGTCCTGCTGAGTGTGATCAAGAAACAAAAAATAGGTGATCAACAATCAATTATTCTGTTTATGTGAATTGGATTTTGTGTGGATTTCATGATTTGGCAGAGTATAGCTGTATAGTGAGCATCTCACAACAAAGAATCAGGTTATTAACTACATTTTTCCAAACATTAGCCTTTACAGCTTTGTGCTGCATTGAGGAAAATCTGTCCAATCTCTGTTGCTGGTAATCCTCTCAAAATACAAGCAGAATATAAATACTTTGAATTAGAACATTGTTGACCACAGACCGGAGCTCTGAAAAAATCTAGCAAATATTTAACAATGAGTTAAAGTTCCTGAGATACTGAGGATACATGAAATGTAACTGAATAGTTTATTTTCTAAAAATTATTAGATTGTAATCTTCATATGGTTTTCTGGAAAATAACCAACCCGCATGGATATTGCAACATACACAAAGCTGCAGAAATAGAGATAAATGAAAAGGAGATTTTAAAAATAATTTAGACAGACTCTGAGGGTGCTCAAACAATATGTAGATATTCCTGGGGAACCTTGCAGTAAACACTGGCAACTCATTGGCCTTATTCAAGAAATTCCTCAGAAAAACATCATGCATATACTGTATATATGCAGGGGACCTCAAATCCCTTCATCTCAAATAACATAAAAATGTGAAGGAAGTATTTACCACTGGAAAGCTGCCATCTAGCTTTATTTTTTATTACAAAAACATAAAAGCAACCTATATTTCCATTTTGTACAGCAATGCAGAGCCAACATGACTTAATTATTGTGTCATTAGTGTAAAAAGTCCTACTATTAACTGACTACAGAGAAACTACAGAAGAACAAATGTTTACAAATAACAATTTCAAACACAAACAAAGAGAGAGGGGGAAGATTTTGGTCTGAATTGTTGGGTGCACGGTAAACACTTCACTTTCAGTCAGTCAGTCTGAGAGGGTAATTAGACTGCTAGACAGAACTTAGATTGGGTGGGATTTTGGCCAACACACTGAAGTTACCTCATTGAGGCATACAAACTAAAACCTCTGCAAAAGGGGAAAATCTATTCATGGTTCCATCTGAAACGTCCATCTCCACTCTAAAAAATGATTTAGAAGCCTTATATATATCACCAAAATAAATGTTACAATGACTTAATAAAATGATTGAACATCACTTCAAAGTAATCAAATGAATATGAGTTTAAAATTTATTTCATAAAATAAATTATCTGCCAAACAGATAATATTATAAATACTGTTAATAACAGTTGTACATTTCAACCAATATACACTAAATGGACAACATTATTGTGACACCTGGCCATTACACCTGCAGGAACTTGTATGACATTCCATTATAAATCCTTAGGCATCAATATGGAGTTGGTCCCCCCTTTGTAGCTGTAACAGAAGAACATTTGTGAGGTCAGGCACTGATGTTGGATGTGGCCTGGCTCACAATCTCCATTCTAGTTCATCCCAAAGGTGTTCAACGAGGTTGAGGTCAGGACACTGTGCAGAACAGTCAAGTTCTTCCACACAAAACTCACCTAACCATGGTTTTATGGACCTTGCTTTGTTCACCATGGCATAGTCATGCTGGAACAGAAAAGGGCCATCGGCAAACTGTTCCCACTAAGTTAGAAGCATAGAATTGTCCAAAACGTATTGGTATGCTGAAGCCTTAAGAGTTCCCTTCACTATAACTAAGGGGCCTGGCCCAGTCCCTGAAAAACAAGCCCATACCATTATCCCTCCTCCACCAAACTTTACAGCTGGCACTATGCAGTCAGGCAGGTAACGTTCTCCTGGCATCTGCCAAACCCAGACCCATCCATCAGACTACCAGACAGAGAAGCATGATTCATCATTCCACAGAACATGTTTCCACTGCTCCAGAGTCCAGTGGCGGCGTGCTTTACAACACTCCATCCAACGCTTGGCATTGCATTTGGTGATGTGCAGCTTGCATGCAGCTGCTCAACCATGGAACCCCATTCCATGAAGCTCCCAGTACACAGTTTTTGTGCTGAGGTTAATGCCAGAGGTAGTTTGGAACTGCAGTTATTGAGTCAACAGAGCATTGGTGACTTTTATGCAATATGTGTCTCAGCACTCTGCAACCCCTTTTACTTTACGTGGTCTGCCACTTCATGGCTGAGTTTCTGTTGTTCCTATATGCTTTCACTTTGCAATAATACCACTTACAGTTGACCATGGAATATCTAGTAGGGAAGACATTTCACGACCTGACTTATTGCAAAGGTGGCATCCTTTGACAGTACCACACTTGAATTCACTGAGCTCTTCTGAAAGACTCATTCTTTCACAAATGTTTGTAAACATCACTGCATGGCTAGGTGTTTGATTTTATACATTTGTGGCAATGGGTCTGAAACACCTGAATTCAGGTGTTTCCCAATACTTTTGTCCATGTAGTGTATTTGAGATCTGATGAGTAATTCAAATGAAATACAGATACTAGTCATTCCAAATCAGTATTATTTTTCTTAAACAATGATATAATATAGCCTAATGTGTAAGCAGTGTTGGGGGATGCTTCATCTACCAGTGTAGAGAGCAGTTAGTTTACGGAAATTTAATTTTTGAACTGTGAGAGGAGCAGCAGCCAACTCATTGGACACCAGACTCTTGGAATCTCTTCATATGTCACTTGAAACTGCCACTTAATTAAAGGAGTGTGCATATTACCTTATATGTATGCTACTGTCTTCAGTAATGGAGAGATGCAGGTAACAAGTCATGTCGACTAAGTTAGCAAACATACAACCATAGCCTGCTTGCTTTGCTTCAAATATTTGTCTAGATTATATCGATGATTATTATTTAATTTCACTTAATATGTTGACTTAAGGGTTAAAATACAGTGTTTTCTTCTTCAAATAACGCACTACTAGAGCATGCAGTGAATGCAGTTTTAAAAAAATTAAGCTGTACATTTGTTTTGGTTAATGTTAAGCAATTTTCAGCTTTCTTCAAATTTAAATGACATTAACCTTTCCTATGATTTTTACTAATGTTTTTTCTGGTATCTATTCATCATAACACTCAGTTTAGTCATTCAGCCCTACTTAAATTTATCTGTTACATTTACTTATTTTAGATGTGTATTTGACATCAGTGGTTAACCTTTTTTATCTAAGAAAACATGTTTGGGCCCCCCTACACAAGTTATGATATTACTTCTCTTGTCTGCATTCTGCAATGATGACAAAAATTGTGCGTTTGTTTATTGGTCATAAACATTTTAATTTGGACATAATGCAAAACAATGTAATATATTTTGAGGATGACCACCAAGGCTCTTTTTTCTCCTTAGTTTATAACACTACTCTAAAAACGGAAGATGAATGTTTATTAACAAAAAAAAACAACGTGAAACCTATGCGGCAAATTGCTCTAACATCAAAAGCCTGACAACCATTAAACTTGCGGTTAATAACTGAAAAAAATCATTGTATGGTATA
This sequence comes from Mormyrops attenuatus, assembly GCA_026777985.1. Lineage (NCBI taxonomy): Eukaryota > Metazoa > Chordata > Actinopteri > Osteoglossiformes > Mormyridae > Mormyrops > Mormyrops attenuatus. The sequence continues at coordinate 18,871,301 of JAODKC010000095.1, read as the reverse complement.
AGCGTTCAATAAAATGAAACAAATATTGCAAATTTCTATACTTTTTAACAGTGTATTAAAACGAAATGTACCAAGTAACAATGTTTCCTCGCATTTCCTCTGCACACGATTCTCCATAACTCACCGCTAACGGAATGGTTTGATTTTAGCTGTAAATTCTGGGATTCCGTGTGACGTCACGACGGAAGATCACACGCTGTTTACAACCAAGAATCTACGAAAAATCTTTAATAAAACCCTAATTTTAATATGTATTGTAATAAATATTTATCGATATAATTATATTATGTCATCCTATATCTTGTTTTGAAAACATGTAAATAGCAATATCATAACATTTCCATAAGGCCAAACACTTCTCTCTCAGACCTATCAGGATATAACTAACTTAATTATGTAAATACTGTATAGGGTTAAAATATTACTTATGAAGTTTACCTTCAAATATGTAGCTTAGCCTTCATTTTTTAAATGAAAAGTCACATTGCTATAGTATGCTGTGTGTGTGACATCAAATAGCTTTACCATCACTTAGATGGAGCAAGTAAAACACTGTCAGACACAGAACATTCAACTGATCATTTAATTCCATCTAATCTGCCTTACCCTCCACATGCCACATCAGACTACGTCCAGAGCAAAAAATGCCTATGCTGTCCTGTCTATTAATGGTAAATAACTTTGCACCTACCAAAGAATCAAGATCCATGGCACTGTAGAGGTTACATGCATTAGCACTAGCACTAACATTTACATGACACAGTTGCAAACTCTGCCAATAAAAATCACATTGTCCTACCTTAAAACACAAGTATCCAAAGGCATATAAAGCTACAAGTGGAAGAAAGATCTGCCCGACAATGTAGGTGCTTCTACGCAAGTGACTTCATAAACATTTTCCCTTTCTTTCTAAAATGGAACAGGTTTAAAGTAGGAAACGTACCAGTAAAGCAAAGACAGGCCATCAAAGTGCTCTGCTTCGACTGACGGCGGGAGCAAAGCCATCTCAAATCGAGGGCAGGCTATGAATTATTAAAAAGGCACTGAAGTAACCCAGTTGCTAGAGATGATGGTTCAAATGAGGTTGATCTCTGTAACTGAGTGGCAGAAATCCGGCTAGACAGTGACAGACACTAGCCTACCTTTCGGTTTAATCTCTCCTGATATCCCCTAGTCACATGGCCTGCTTCATATCTCCCTCTTAAGGCTCCATGATGATATGCTTCCAGTTGCATCTTTGTTCCACCATCTGTGGCACAAAAAATAATGGCTTGATTTAATAATTTTTTGATTATTTGTAAATAAATGAAAATAAGGGAAATGAGACAAGATAAAATGTTCTGTCCGGCATTAGGCTATATAACAGGTTATTCAATGCTCTCATCAATTTGGGCTTAGCTCACAAATTTGCTCAAAAAAATTAACATCAAAGAAAAGGCTAATTAATTGTTGTATATGCAAAAATAGTTCCATTTGGATTACTGAACATTGTGTGTTTGCTTCTTCTGTGCGAGTTTTTCTAGATAGTAATGACAGACTGGGTTGGCTGCATTACCAAGAAAATTAAAGATTAAGTTCTTGCAGTATAAGAGGAAATTTGAAAATTGCGTGAAACAATTTTGGATCATTTTGAGAAGACAAAAAAAATTGAACAAAAACAAATACGTTCCAGCACCGATGGTGCTTGGATCCATAATAAAACTACCCCCCCTCCCCAAAACGATACATTATGTATTAACTAATAATATTGCATAAAGTTTCATCTATATGGGTCAATGAAAAATAAGGGCTGGCAACATGAGCAATTAAAAAAGCATGCATCAGGTTTGTTAAAATGCACATTTTGCATTCATGTTGGTTTCATGTCATTTGAAATGACAGTTGCACCATTTTTTAAACCAAAAGTTGCACCAAAAGTAAGACTGAATGTGCCTGAAAATGTCAAAAGGGGTTACCACAAAAGAATGAGGAATATGAAATATTTTATCCACCTGGGTGTATGTAAGTGTACTCATAAAAGTAATTACTTAATTTGACAATATCATGAAAATACATTTTATCTTTCAGTTTAAATTTTATGCATTTCTGCAATACTGAGTGAGAGATATGCTAAAAACACCCATTTTCTAGATAGACAGAGAGATGGACTTTGTCATTGTACCAAGTACAACAAAATTTCTTCTGTACCTAATTTTCTAGATAATTGTTAAAAAAAAAAACATTATTACTCAACCAGTATTATATTGATAGAGAATTACATGTTATTCCACATTAATTTTCCTTATTATGAAAAATACTGCTTATGCCAATTGACACAAACCAGCTATACCACCTGACCATGTTGCTATTAAAGTCAAAGGCCAAAGGCCATTGTTGAAATCAAGCATGGCAGTCAATGAGATCAATGTAGAAAAAACATCTAACAACAAAAATCGTGAATAAATGTCTTTTATTGTCCTTCCGTCCATCCATCCATCTTCTATTTATCCAGCGCTGGGTCGCGGAGGCAGCAGTCTGAACGGGGATGTCCATGATTTCAGTTAAGAAAATTATCCATAAACCATATGGACACCCACAAAAAATAACGTCACGGCATTGACCCATATTTAACGGATCTTGCTTTTGGAACGTTACTCCAACGGGCTAATTTGATTTTACCAGGCACAAGCAGATTTGCAGCTGCTCAAAGAAATATAGTTACACAGACTGCTGATAAGAGTCATTATTGTAGGAGGTGAAAAAAACATATCAAAAGGTCACAGATAAATAGACACTAACGATGCTAATGATATGCCGTTTAGTACCGAACTCTTGTTGATATGTTCCTATCAGTGTCTGCCTCTGCTCAAGACAGAAAATGACGTAGAAATCGCAACTGTACGTGCATCACTTACAGTTAAATTTTTGTCTTACTAAGTCCCTCATTCATTTCTTTGTATGTTGTTTGTGTGATTCAGAGTGATTTGGCTGTTCCATATAAATTATAGGACCGCGCAAATACCGTAAATTACTGAGATAAACCTCATAGCGGAACTTGGATGTGACTGGTTTATGTTTCCGGGGATTCCTTTCGGGTCGGAACGTAGTCATGGCCGCGATTATTGGTCAGTGTGCTTGAAGGGTGTTGATGCTAGAAGGGGACTGATGTAAGGCAGGTGTTTTCTTAATTATGATTATAAAAATGTCTTGCTGCACCGCGATAACATAAAACATCAATTTCACTGCTAAAACGTTACTTATTTGCCAGAGAAACTGCAGGAGAAATCTACTAGAGAACTAGCTATTCCAGTTTAGTGTTGTCTTGTACACGTCATTTACACGTTTATTATTTCTAGTGTCTGAGTTTTCTGTTGGAATTTAGTTTCTCTGGCAAGCCAAACAATTCGACTTTAAGCGTTGAAGCAAGTTATCAAGCTAAAAATGTAGATGTGAACTAGATTTATTTGACTAGATAAAAATAATTATAATGAGTTAATTTAAGCTAAGGTTATATTAAAACGACGTTTCTGCGCTGTTATTATACTATAATAATAGGTGTCATTTGAAAATATAGCGATGGTTACCATATTTATAGGCCTGTGTGTTTTCATATGAGATAATAGGTGACATGATAAAGTACTGTAAGAAAATGAACTTCTACAACTGTGCATTATATTTAAAAAAACTGTTGATGATATAGGTGTGCTTTTTGTTTTTTTTTTGCATTTTTGTAGGTCAACATACTTGGGCTGGGTAATTAAATGAAGAACTTTTCAGATCAGTCTGCCATAACACATTAGTCACCATGATATTTACTTCTTTCTTCTGGGAGACTTTGCGCAGGACAAAGAACTCAATGTTGTCAAGAACCTCTAGCATGTACATTTGTACCAAGGCCATACAGAACATGATTCGTTCCAGAGGATTGTACCAGCATGCAAACCAATTCCTCTCTAGAAAGGCTTCCCAGCGCCTCAGCAGCCAGGTACGGGGCGTGAAGAGCCGCAAGAACCCCCACACAGAGAGACAGGAGGAAGAGTGGAGGAAGAGAAACAGGACTGTTCTCACGTACATCGCTGCTGCCGGAGTGGGGATGATCGGCATGTCGTATGCAGCGGTGCCTCTCTACCGGTTATACTGCCAGGCAAGTTTTAAGCGGCTTACCTTTCTGCTCTCCTGCTTTCTGTCTTGCCACACAAGTAGGATGTCTGTGTCCAAAAATATGCATTTAAAAGTGTGTGTGTGTGTGTGTGTGTGTGTGTGTATATATATATATATATATATATAAAGCTTGAGGCAGCCTGTAAATGTGCATTGGTCCTCTGCTTAGACAACAACGTTTCATTCTCTATCCAAGACTTCAGGACTTGGTGGGGCTGCTCAGTCCGGTCACGACGCAGAGCAAGTAGAGAGCATGACTCCAGTGAAGGACCGCGTCATAAAGATCACCTTCAATGCCGATGTGCATGCCAGCATGCAATGGAACTTCAAACCTCAACAGTCAGAGATATATGTAAGACCTGTGTGTTATAAACAGAAGATCATATTTATCGACAGCTGGGCCTTATAGTTACACTAATAACATGAATTAGATGGTGGATCAGAGGGTAGCACTATCACCTTACAATGCCGGGGCTGAAGATGTGAATCCACTGACTCTCTCTCTATCTTTCCCTGTGTTGCACAGATTTTCTCCAGCTACTCCAGTTTCCTCCACCAGTACAAAGTTGATTTCTGTCTCTAAATTTCCTACAGTGTGTAATTGCGTGCATGTACGTGTGTGTGTGTGTGTGTGTGTGTGCGCACCCTGTGATCAACTGCCAACCCATTCAGAATATACCTCAGTCTTGTACTTTATGCTGCCTGAGATAGGTACCAGGATGAGATGAGCACTTATAAAATGGATTATTTTAAATTGAATTTACATTACATACTTCTTTTTTCTTTCTCCTAGGTTATTCCTGGAGAAACCGCACTGGCATTTTATAAAGCAAAGAATCCTACAGATAAACCTGTGATTGGAATATCCACCTACAATGTAGTACCTTTTGAAGCTGGACAGTACTTTAACAAAATTCAGGTACAAACAGTAAACTTCACTAATCCACTTACCAGTGGTTTAATGAAGGGAGATTTAAGCAGTTATACCCGGCTGATTTCATTGGCTGTTATGATACAGATCGACAGAGTAATTTTTTATTTTGGTACTTACCCCTGTATTAAGATTAAAATCTGAAGTAGTATCAGTTTAAGTAAGATGACTGCCACATATTTAATCGCTTTGATAAGTAAATGGTTACATTTTGAAAACCTTTTGTAACTGATCATATTATTGTTATAGGTACTGTTTTCAGATTATATCTTACTGAAGCATATTGAACTTAATTGAAATTGGAATGAATTGATGACACTGACTTGTTACTGTCTCTCCCTCAGTGTTTTTGCTTTGAGGAACAGAGGTTAAATCCCAAAGAAGAAGTGGACATGCCGGTTTTCTTCTACATCGATCCAGAATTTGATGAAGACCCCAGAATGGCAAAAGTCGACACTATCACGCTTTCTTACACTTTTTTTGAAGCCAAGGAAGGACAGAAGCTTCCCATTCCTGGCTATAGCTGACCTTTCTTCATTTGGAAAATGGACATAAAGCAGTTCAGTGGTGATGTGGCACTTAATCAGATTTCTATTCAGAGAAATTTGAGATTTCTTTTGCCTTGTTGTAACAATGACAATACATTGTTGTCAATAAAAGAGCAAGTTGAGATGTTCATGGAGTAGATTACTTGAAGTTTGAGAGGAACTCTGCTAAAGTCTACAGCAGGGGTCTCCAACTCCGGTCCGGGAGAGCTACTGTCCGGTAGGTTTTCTATCCTACCTGGCTCCTGATGAGTCACACCTGTACTCAAGTAAACACCAGGAACAGGTGTGGCTCATCAGAAGCCAGGTAGGATAGAAAACCTACTGGACAGTAGCTCTCCAGGACTGGACTTGGAGACCCCTGGTCTAGAGAAATGTCTAGAGTTAAAATTACTTCTTATGTGGCAGGGGGATCTTTAGGTGGCATTGGCTTGCTAACTGAAGAGAGTGAGTATGAATATAGGTTTTGATAAGGGACTTAGTAGAGATGGGTGCTATTCCATTAACGATTCTGAAAGCCAGCACCAAAAGCTTGAACTTGATGGGAGTGAATTTAACTTACCTGTGTTAACATGAGAGAATATCTGCTTGACAATGAAAGAATTAATGGTGGATCTGTTTAAACCTTTTTGCCAAACAGCCTTTTCCCACAGCACTGTAAGTAGTTTGCCTATTTCGTGCAGGTTGTTATATAAATTTTTTCGTTCCGGTTATTGACTATAATGGCCATCAGGGGGCGCTCCCAATTTGCAGTTGTATTAGGTAAACACATAATCACCATCCCCGCCCCCAGCTTCAAGTTTAGCATTTTATAAGTATTAACCCAGAGTATACGATGCCAACGAAAATAGGTCATTCGATCGTACCATGAAAAACAGGATTCTCCATTTAAAAATCTTATTAAATTAACACATCGGGTTTCTTGCAAATAAGCCAGTCTTCTGGGAACATTTTCCAGAACTTAGTGGAAAATGTTTTTCTTACCTAGAGAAAACAATTTGGTCTAAATACTTGTGCGAAATACTGTAAATGTCCAGGATATAAATGATAAAGCTATGTCATAGTGCATGGTGTACAATGTGTCAGCTATTCAGATTTCATTCAACCACTGGACGTTTTAAAACTTCCATGACTCATTGATATTCCAGTGGAGCTGGAATATTCTGTGATGATAGTCGCATGGTACGCATTTTCACGGATAGTTGCATTGTTGTTCTCTAGGTGGGCAATAAAAAAATCAGATATAATTACACTCTTCAGTTTTTTGGAGCTGTCATCCATTACCCTAAAGGGACGTACATTTGATTAATTCGGTGCTCAGAGAACTTCAATTACCAAAACGTAGCCGTTTAATCGCTTATCAACATTTGATTCACCTTTTCGAGTAAAACTGCAAAATACGTCATCCATGTGTTTGTTCTTTCTCGAAAACATCTTCGTAAACAATAACAAACCAAGCCCCGCCCGCACGCTAGCCTCAGCCTCGGGTCTCCCACAGCCCTGGTTAACGATCAGCTAAAACTACCACTGTGGTATGACCAACTTTGTTATGCTGAACGCAGAAACAGATCCAGGGTCAGCACTCAAGAGCTACACCTCATGGCCTGCACGTTAGTCACATCCTCAGTGTATTGACAGGGCTTTTATGGAATTCTGACTGATGTGTGCAGTACCCAATCAGAAGAGCGAGCCTCCCTAGCAACTCAGCAACGTGACCAACCATGGGCTTAGGTGGGTGGGGCTTCAATTACACTGCCGTCGACGGCTGTAGTGAAGAAACAGAGAGAACGCGTGAGCATAGACCAGTGTGGCTTGGAATAACGACATAAAAGGCGTAGGTGCAAATAAGCATAGGGCAGGTATTTCCAGTCGCTGCTGGATAAAGGTTGCATGTGTAGGTTGCGGAGCTCTTCAGTGTAAAATTCTTAAACTTCGACTGCGAGAACAGATGAGACGTGGTGACTGACAACGACCGAGCTATAATTTGACAGTTTGCCGTCATTCCCAAAGGAATGTTGCGCTTGACACTGTTGCTGCGACACAGTGTGACAGTTTTAAGGATCACGGCTTACAGCAGACTGTAATGGATCTGCATGACGTCTTACGTTTGCATGTTATCTCGTTGGCACAACACTGACTGCGCACGTTTATTTCTCTTTTGAAGAAGGTAGAAATGTGTGTCTGCGAAGAGTAACTTTCTCTGGCAGGTACACTCCGATCGCATATTGACTTAGAAAGTTTGTGGGTATATTCGCATTTCAAAACGTGTCCCTTGGTACCAAGCTGACTTCGGCAAGTTGAAAGAGAGAATCGAAAGGCGCTTTTAAAGTGAACCATTATGGGACATCGGAGTGCTATGCCGTGAGGATGAGCCACCGAAGCAGTCCCGCAAAGGCTTACGATTTCCTGCTGAAGTTTTTGCTGGTTGGAGACAGCGATGTGGGGAAGGGGGAGATTTTGGCGAGTCTTCAGGATGGAGCCAGCGAATCCCCTTATGGGTACAACATGGGTAAGTGACTCAAAAACAAACCACATACTAGTGATCATTTATAAACAAAATAACTAAAATTAATCTCTAATATGTGCCACCTGTTTGCTAGAATCACAGTGTTGAAATCTCCTAAAACTGCCTCTGAAACATTTATTTGGGGTGGTAGTCTGGTGTTAAAAGGTATGGATATGTAATGCCATTCCATGGGACAATACAGTCAGTTGCTGGGTCTGATTCGTCACATGTGATATATGTGATGTAAATACAAAAAGCACATGCGTAAGAAGGGTGATTGATACGCACACGTGGGAAACGTCAGCATCAAATATTAAGTTAAGGGTATGATCGATCTGTGCTGCTGGAGTGCTTCCGAAAAAGATACATAAAAATATATAAAGTTTATGACGATATTTGTAAATATTTATAACTTCTGTTTTTAATGTACGTGGTAAAAGACTGATAAGTTGTATTGTTATTTCCGTTATTATATAAAGAATATTATATATAACATTATATATAATATGAGAGATATTTTCAACCTCAGCAGTACTGTTATCTGACGTAAAACATGTCACTTTTAAAGAAAAGCTGAAAGTGCGATATTAAGCCTGTTGGCTATAAATGTAGACTGGTTATTTTGGAAGTTATGCTGCTGCTGTTAAGGCTAAATGTAGTTACACTGCCATGTTCTGTTCTCTCTGTCAGTTTGAGTGTATCAATCTTTTGAATTAAGTAGTTTTCATGAGACACATCCATCCATTTTCTGTAACCAGTTGTCCTATTCAAGGTCATGGGGGGTCTGGAGCCTATGGGCACAAGGCAGGGAACAGTCCCGGATGGGGCACCAACCCATCACAGGGCACACTCACACACCATCCACTCATTCCTGTGGACGATTTGGTAACTCCAAATAACCTCAGCATGTTCTTGGACTGTGAAATCCAGAGTATAGCGACACGGGGAGAACATGCAAACTTCACATATGGAGCCTTGAACCCAGGATCCAGACGTGTGAGGGAGCAGTGCTGACCGCTGTGTCGCTGTGCCACGCATGCGCGGTAGTCTTGTAGGAATGTATTAATGGAGGCTCAAAATGGTTCTTTCCAGCACATCCTAGAGAATAATTCTAGAAAGGGCCAATTTTTCTTAACTCAAAAATACTGTAGTTTGCAGTTGTAATTGATTTTATACAGTCTGTCAGGACCTTGTATCTAAGGGAGCTTACAATCTGAATGGTCTCAGTGAGAAAACTCCAGGCTCATTACAGTTAGATTATGCGTGGCAGTCTCTTTTGAGTAGCTGTTATTTAAGCTGTTATTTAACCAATCTTACTTTCCCAAGTGAAAGAGTCATATGGTTCCCTCTTTTCGAATTCATTCTCATTGCATTTAGGGTCTGGCAAACTTTTAGGATCTGGTGCCAGGTGACATAATGGAAAGTCCTTCCAAAAGCTTCAAATGCAAATTGAACAAAGAACACTGCTGAAGTAAAGACGCAGTTTACAAAAAGGGTTGCAGCTTGTTTATCTTAGAATCGAAACAAAGAGCTTGGAAATGCACCAATTCGTGACATGATCATTGTTCATCAGTCACACAATAAGGAATGTATATTCATCTATCTATCCATTCACCTCCTAACCACTTTCCCTGGTCTGGATCGTAGGTAAAAATACACTACTGATATTGTTATGTGGGTGGGTGAGGACAGCAAGATAGCTCTTCGCAATTCACCCCCGTTCGGGAACTTTATTTGGGGTACAGGCAAGTACAAGATGGGAGACAGCCAACACGAACATGGGATAATGACCGAACTGGGAAACACCGGACAGGTAGGGAAGGAGGGTGCAGGATAACCAGCAGTGCCATCTGCTGGCCCTCACAGGGATAGGACAGGCAAGCCAGAGCAGATCATGACAGATATATACTTATAAATTATAAGGGCTGGTCAGTGATGTTCACGTTGACATCGTTGCACTACTTTTTCCCCATCTTCGCATTGCTCTGTCACACTCCTGGTTTCTTGATCTCTCCCTCTTTCTTCTCTTCTCATCCCTGTCCTTCTACCCTTTTATTCCAGATCGCACAGCACAGAAGCTATGGAATCCTTCCATTCACCCACCTCCCCTCTGCTCATCCTTAAGCGTCTCCACATGCCCGCTGCTTCCCCCTCGTCTTCCCCACTTTCTCCTCCCCCAGCCTGGGACGAGAAGCCTGCCATGTATCCTTCACCTGGACCAGTTCTTTACCGGCCAAGACCCATCAAGAAAGCCCGCATCTCATTCCCATGGCTCCACACAGACCACCATGAATGGGCAGCCCTGGCTCCCCCGACAACTTTCCTGGACAACAACAGGAAGCCAGTGGAGAAAGAGTGGCCCCTGACAGAGGGCTCAGAAAACAACCATCAGTTTAAGAGAAGGGCTCCCGGGCTGGTTCCTGGATACACTGTGCCCCACAGAGAGGTCATATTCACTGAGGATTGGAAAGACAGAGGAAGAGACAGTAAAGTGACTTCTCCACAGATGAAGGGTGGTACAGGGCAGGCAGCAAGGAGCTCAGAGGACAGTTTGGCAGATGTTGCTGGAGATACGCCCCTTGACCTCTCTGATCCTGGGCGATTTAAGCCTGCCAGTGAGCCAAAAAGCCTCAGATCCAGTCCTGCTCCCAAAGTGGAAGACACTGGAGCACCAGAGGGAAACAACAAAGGTGCACAAATAAAAACACCCCCACACACTCAGGCAACACCTCATACAGCTCCTTCTTCTGCAGCTACTGCTACCCCTCCTCCGTCAGGCCCGTCTGTCCCCACCAGCCCCCAGCCAGGACAAGGACAGAATGTCAGTGGACAGGACCCACAGGTACAACCCAACCACACTTAAATACATCTCTCCCTTCTTCTGTAAACACCAGATTACCAGAGGTGGACATTTCAAGTCCAAAGCGTAAAAATCCAGACTTAGATTTTGTTTCAACCAATCAGTTGAGGACTCTGTGACTGTGACTCTTCATGCTCAACTGATTGGTTGAAACAAAATATTGGTCTAGGTTTTTACTTTCTGGACCTTAAATGTCCACCTCTGCAGATGCAGGAGTTACACAAGCTACCATGCACATATACCCCTAATCTCAAAAGAGCTGACAGTCCATAAAAACACTTTCAAAGCAACACAGAAGACCCACACTTAAAGCTGATCAGTTATATCATAGCACTGTGTGTTTGTGTCATGTACCCTATTGGTAGCTCACTGAGTAGCATTGTTGCCTCCAATTGTGGGTTTGATTAGGATTCTGGCTGGAGTTTGCATGACTCTCAAGGTAGGTTTCACTAACAGTTCTAGTTGATTAAGCCACACCCCTACAGTATGGGTAAGAAATTAGCTGATTGCGTTGTGTGTGTGCGCCCTGTGGTGTGTTGGCACTCGCCCAGGGTTGGTTCCCGCCTGCGCCCATTACTCCCAGGATAGGCTCCCCCCAGTGGGGATTGAGCGGTTACAATAATGGATGTAAGGATGGGTGTGCACCCTGTAACGGTCTGACATTTCCTATCCCTCATGACAGATAGGATGAATGTATGGCATTTGTACAACTGAATAAGTGAGGAATAAAACAATAATCTAAATGCATCTAACATTAATAAAAAGTGCTTAAAGAAATATACATTTTGCCCTTTAGTGTTTGTCAGCCTGATCCCCAGGAACCCCCAGACATTTGTTGGGAACTGAGAGGGAGCAAAAACATGAACTGTCTGGAGGTCCCCGAAGACCGAACTCAGAAACACTGCTCTAGATTGTCATCAAGCTAATGACACGCATGCTAAAGAACTAACTCCTTAGAGTACATGTGAATATTTCATGGTGATTGTCTGAGTCCTGGAAAAGTACGTGACGCTTCTCACCAAGTATCTTGATGACTATGTCTTTAAATATGCAGCCATGTTTCATCTAAAGAGGTTTAATTCCAGGAGCAAGATGAGGTCTCCATAAAAGAAGAAGAAGACCTGGATTTACAGTTATTGACAAATGCTGAAAAAAAGAAACTTCCTGTCCTCACTATCTCCCTCCGTCCAGGTAAATACCACTGTTATACACTGTACATTGCAGCAAATTAATATGTTGATAAGGGAACTTTTAAAGTCACATTTATTTTTTACTTTTGTGCCAGTTGTAGTTCTGGAGGCACTGAAACATGGACTGGAGACACGGGAATCATATAACCCGCAAGTATGTTTTCTGTAATTTAGAAAACTCTGTATATTAACAGTGTTGACTTTTAACTAGGGCTGTGTATAATTAGCTTGTTAATTGCTGTGATTAATTTAAAATAATCAGTGCGTTAAAATAAATGAATACAATTAACAAAGTCATTGTGCAGTGCATTATGGAGACACTTTTTTTGTGCTGTTGTCATTCATGACCTACCACATTGTTATATTTGAAATATACATCCTTTGTGATTATTCTACATTAATTTGATGATTGATTTTACATTTAAAAATGCCTTATAACAAGCTTTAGTCTTAAGAATAAAAACTATTTTTTTATCGCGATTAATCACGATTAATTCATCGCACAATGTGCGATTAATCAGTTACTTTTTTCTTAACATGATATGCATAGCATAAAGTTTTGTTCGGAAATGAGGTTTGTACATTGGGAATGTGTTGAACATGGAGAATGTTTGATAAGCATACTGAGAGGTGTTTTCTATTCTGTCGATGCTGCTCTCCGCAGATACCGATGGCTGTTAGTAAAGAACAATCCCAAGGGGAAGTGCTGGTGGGAGATCAAAGCTCTACTGCGACAGCTCAGAATGGCCAAGGGAAGAGGAGAGGGCAGGCTGCAGGGAGAGATGGTGAGTTAATTCTTCATCATTTGTACACCTACCAGTCCTACATTGCTGCTTTAACCCAGTGCGAGGACCCCCACCTTGCTATTAGGGGTCTTGACCAGGGGTGCCATAAAGAGAAGGGGGGGGGGGGTTTAGAACGATTGCAAGTTCAGTAGCCCTAAAAAACGGGGTTGGAGGCTCAATATGATATGTTATCAGGATATCAGCCCCTGGTCTTGACAGGTAACAAGGTATGTGCCTGACCCCTCTAATAGACAACAGGAAACCAGGAACCAGAAAAGCAGGAACCCATTCATTCTACTTCTTGACACAGTTATTGTGTCCAGGCAAATGTCAAGTATTCACACGTCATTATACCTGCAGGGGGCAGTCTGGCAATAAACATTGCAATATAATTAATATATTGCAGCCACCAGCAAATTTAGGTTGCATGATAGTTAGTATAGTATACTACAGTACAGTAAAGTGTAGTATAGTACAGTGTAGTGTAGTGTAGTATAATATAGTGCTTGTATTAAAAAAAAGGATCATCAGCTAAAGTTGTGTTAATAGAAGTGAAATAATATTTATTACTTATTTTTTATTTATTTTACTACTACATAGAATATTCTTGTCTTTATTGTTTAAACAATATGAATAATAACAACCATTAATGCTATTAATACATTAATTTTAAGGAAAACAATGAATTTAAAAATTTGAAATTTAAATTTGAAAAACTAAGAGCCCCACTGCAGTTGATTTCATGATTTCTCTTGAGAAATGAGTAAGTTACCAGCAAAAGTTGGTAGCTGGCTATACAGTCAGTATCCAAACATGTAGCAACATTTTTAAGTCACTTTTTCCAGGGAATCCGATAGTGGCTGTGTAAACTTTGCATAAAATCATGCCTTTATATGGCTTGAGTATGGCATATACCTTTATATGGCTTGACGGAACATGCACTGAAACTTGATACATAGATGAGATGAGTATATATCCACCCAAGGCTGTGGAATATGTTTCTGTATTTTTATTTTATGCCTATATAATAATACCTGAATGCTCTAATTAACATTTGTGGGAGGTGTGAGTGAGTGGTATGTGTAATATAATAGATATCGGATAGGATTTATTGATTTGTGGCATGTATTTTGCTACTTTGCTATCCTTTTTATGTTTCTTAATGGCTGCATATGATTTCATGCCTGTGGCTTATTAGCCCCAAAAGAACAAAGAGCTAAGACGCCCATCTCTCAAGGCACCATGGACACCGTGTGACACTACGCTCAGGTCAGCCAACAGGTTTTTTTTTTTTTTATTTGAGTACCTGTCTGTTTCTGAAACTTGTTATGTTCCCCACTAACTGAAATGGTAGCTTGTACCAGTAGAGGGCAATCCATTCTAAATGTCTTCCTATGTGGGAAACAAGGCCCTTGGGTTTCCTGGTTCAGATTGTGAGAACTATATTCATTGAGTGAGTAATTAGTATCAGAAACTGTTTAGTCATGTAATTTAACAATAATGATGTGGAATGTCTCAGGTCTGAATGACAAACTGGACTGTGAGACACTGGGAGCGGCACAGGAACATTTATTTTCTAGGTTTGAAATAAACAGGCAAGGGCTGGACTGAAATGAGAATAATTGGAATGATATGCTGTCAAGAAAATGAAAAAAATAACCAGGACACTGATCCATCAGGATCCACTCAGGGTTGAGTAGGGGAAGCAATTACAGGGGAAAAGTTTATCGGTCTGGGCCTGGTACCAGTGGGCATCATTGTTTTTGGGGCTGAAACAAAACAGAAAACATGAGTGTGTATGAACAGAGCTAAATGCAGCAAAGCTGGAGCTAATGGACAAAAATAACCACTGACCCTCCCATGATGGCCAGAGGGCTCAACTCCCTCCCTTGTACTGCATTTCTAATACAATTCAAGATTCAAGATGTTTTATTGTCCATGTGCAACAAATGCACTGGAATGTTTATGCGTTCAGCCACACCCAGTACAGAAACAACAAACAGTATAGAAATTCATAAATAACAAGCAATAAACAACACACACCCAAAAGTGCATAGCTATGTTATAGACACAGAAAAGGGCAAAAGTGATAGTCATATTGCAAGAAATGGGGACAATATGTGGGGAAGATGTGAAGCTCAGCATAGAACCTATAAGAATTCAGCCAGATCTCACAACATTTCAGAGGTACAGTTAGGCTTACGTTCTGTTACTATTTCTAAATTATTCTATGCTCTGCCTATTAGGGCAGCATGTTGAGTTAATCACATGAGTTCATATTTCAGTGATTCCAGTTTAAGGATGTGTCTTTCTCTAGTATCTCTCATTTAGGAGCTGAACATTTCTCAACAATTTCTCCAGCTAAATATCAACTTGATTAAATGTTCAATGATATCAATGGTAAAATAGTAAAGTGAATAATGGAATCAATTAAGAAATTCAACACATTATTTCATTCATTCTTGACTTCAGTATGTGCCATAAAGAATTAATATTTTCAGTTTCACTTACACACTGAATTATCCAGTATAACATCACAGTGAACTAAGATCCCAGGAAGCAGAGGATAGGGGAACACCTGGGACAAGACAGCAATGTATCAGAGCACATGAATACATGCAATTCAGGAGAACCAATGTTCTTAACTGCTTTGTTTTTCTTTTGAAGC
The DNA here is from genome assembly GCA_026777985.1 of Mormyrops attenuatus. Taxonomy (NCBI): domain Eukaryota; kingdom Metazoa; phylum Chordata; class Actinopteri; order Osteoglossiformes; family Mormyridae; genus Mormyrops; species Mormyrops attenuatus. The sequence continues at coordinate 18,855,676 of JAODKC010000095.1, read as the reverse complement.
ACAGGAAGAAACCTGCATAAACACAGTGAAAACACACACAGAGCCAGAGGTGGGGTTTAAACCCCTAACTTTCAGAACCTTAGTGGTCACATGACTCTATTTAGAACCAATGGATACTGCTGGGTGGACTGCAGCTGAATCTCCTACAGGCAAATGGCCAAAGAAGCAGTATGGTAAGCTGATATGAATACAGGTGGATGCTGCAGCTGTTTTGGAACCTGTGGATTTCCTGGTTAATTAATCAAAAAAAATTGAACATGATAATTAAACACACCTCTCCTAAAGACTCTAGCCACAAAGATCTGTAGATTAACCTTTGGTGAAGCTTAGGAAATGCTGACAAGAAGTAAGCACTGTCCTTTCCTCATATAAGCAAGTAATATCATGTCATTTTTGTTTTTTTCTGAAATCAATGTAATTTCCCAAAGACTATTTTTGTCAGTAAAATGCACTGCCTGTAATATAATAAAAAATACCAGATATGTATTTTCCCTTCCTCTTCTGGCTTTCAGAAAAAAAGGTCTTTGTCAAGAGTGATCTTTCCCCTTGTAGTGGGACGTTGGTGGGTGCGAAAAAGCTCGGACGAGCTTACACCTTGAAAGAACATCAATCGGTCACTCATTAAATAGCATATAATAGGGGCAGTTCCATGCATAGATCTGAATAAAAATATTCTCTCACACATAATAGGGAACTTGCAGAAAGAAGGAATGGGTGCAAATTCTTTTTGGTTTATGGGACATTTTATTCAACAAATAAAAACACAAACAGCAACCAAATCTGCAAGAACCGGCACAGAGTGCTTATAATCACTCAAAGTATGCAAGACTTTATGAAGAGACTGGGAAACCAACAATATTCTATATTATAAATAAAATATTCCAGTCTTTTTATGATGAAAAAAGATACATTTGTCTAGTTTTTGATTGAAATTTATCTTTTTAAAGCTAAGCATACTGTTTATTAATAATTGTTTTATATACCAGAGGTACATAAATTACAAAACAAGTAATGAATAGTATATGTTAAAATATAATGAAACTTATTGAAGAGGTACAATGTAGCTTCAAGATTCTGAGCTCAAATCAGGCATTGTTTTTCTTTCTACAATCTGTGTCAGTCAGATGGCCTAGATTCTTTATGATGCTATATTCACTATGTAATATACAGTATTAACTTCCGATCTCCCATGGCCCCAGATTGAAAAAATATATTCTTAGAAATTTAAAGGATGTTACATAATAAGCTTACAGGATTGTATTTCATAAAACTGGAGGCCTCACATGAATTTATTCAAAATGTTTAAATAGTTTTCTTTAGTGTAAAAAAGAATCAGAAGGATCCTTCTGACTGAACAATGTGTCTGGATTCTGTGTAAAGAGGACCTTGTGATGTAAAGAGGTAATGTGATGTCATTGGTTAAGACATTGCCTGTGTTGAAATGTGTCTTGTGAAAAACAGGTAACTGCAGAACAAGAGGAAATCTTTCCTTGATTTCAACATAGATTATGTAACAGGATACTGCTAGTCTTTTTGCAATAGCAACATAATGCCTTCATTCATGTCTACACTGTTAGAAAAAAATGGAGTCTAGGGAAGATCAAGATTTCTCTAATGTTGGATCTTTACTCAAAGCAACATTCACAACAGGCAACACTTTACAGTAACATTTATATGCCTGGGTATTTTCACCAGAGCAAATCAAGCTGAGTACCATTCAGCAGGTTCCCCGAACCCCAGGTATCAATGAAGGCTGGACAATGTAGAGTGTGTGGTCTTTCTTGTAGTACCCTTCAGTTGGGCACTTAAGCCAAATCACTCCAGTCAAGCATCCATTAATATACACATTTCAAATTATATCTTAGTATTAAGAATTTCCCTCTTGGATCAATCAAGTAAATGTAATGTAATGCAACGTAATGTAATCTAATTAGCACATCAAAAACGTCTTCATGCAAGCTAATTTGAAGGTGCATTTACACTGATAACTTTGACCTTCCATAGGTAATGCTGCTGTTTTTTTATGAGTGCACAGTTAAACATTGCCATGTTCAGTTAACTGAATGAATGCATGATCCAAAATTTAAACGCATAATTTAAATTTCAGTTAAAAACTGGTTCAAAATGTTTTGACTTACTGCAAAATGGACTTCTCACAATTAATATATGTGATATTTACTACTACAAATTAACTCTGCACACATTCTGACACAGTTATCAATTTTAAATCAGAATGATCGCAATTACCAATGACAATCACAAATGCATTCTTACCTTGAAATTCACCACTTTAGGTTTAAAATCAGCCTGGGTTTGAACCGGCCATATTACACACTGATATTGTGTCTTTGGACTTCCTTTTTTCTTTTGTGTCATTTGCATATGCTGCATCAAAGCCACCTATGCTGTTAAATGCAGAACAGGATCACTAACATCTCTGTTTGTAGAGAGATTCAGAGAGACATAATACAAAAATTATTTTGACTAAGACGCTAATCAACTCACTTCTTTTGCTCATGTGCAACAGGAGGTGAAGTTTAGCTCTAACCGTGCCTGGCCCCCACAGTCCTCCAACAAGCGCTAACCAACAAGGGCAAATGTAAAGAGGAAGCCGGCGGATCATTTTGTGAAGCCGACCTTTCATAAAAGATTAATCAGATGGAAACCCTGAGAGAGACCATTCAACTGATGATCAATTCTATTTCTGTTTAATTCATGGTTCACAGCAAATGACAGTAAAAACTGAATATATAAGTGCAATTGTTTCCGCAAAGGACAGGTGAGTGTTGAGCAAGCCTTGGTCAACAAAACATTTCACATTATTTTTCTGATACATTTCAGCACTTGCACATGTATATATCAACATGCTTATTGTGTAAACATTAACAGACAACATATTCCAACCAACAGTCATAAACTGGCAAAAATATTTATTGCATGAACTGCAGTGATCTGGCACTGGAGTGTCAAAGAAATTGAAACAGATGGATTTTGTGATTTACTCATAAGTTAATTTTCTCACAATATACAGTAACCACTCTCACATAAACTTTAGCTTTCAGCTGAAACTGCCACTTCTGAAACACATTTATGAAAAAGGGGTGAAAGAAAAAGAATTACAATATATGAATATAGAGCATCTAAGTATCAGACAGGGACTGCTCCTGCAAGAGGACGAGGTGTTAGGGTGTGATAGAAAGACAACCCCCAGAGTAGATTCCAAAGAAATAGGAACTTTATTTAAACTGAACTCAGACACTAGCGCACAAATGGTATCCTGATGAGTCAAAACAAAGGCTAGTAGGTTAGATCAGCATAAACAAGGGCTGGAACTGTGTGTGAGGAAAAGCAGAGGGAACACAAGCAAAAACATCATCACAGTGCAATGTTATGTATACTTATGTGTATTATATATATTTATATACACTTTATCTTTCGGTAATGTTGGTAATTATTTCTTTTGTATGTATAGCACAGCCGGGGGTACTTTTTGCCAGAAAAAGCATTTCACTGTATGTTGTAGCAGCTATAACTACATGTGACAAATAAAGAATCTACATCTACATCTACATCTACAACCATCCCAGAATCATGGCGGGTAAGACATACAATGGCTAACTAAGGAACGGCGAAAAGGCAAACACATACATGCACAGGTGACTAGCACAAGACAAGAAAAAGAGGTGAGCCATTAACAGTAAACCAAGCGTTAGGGCAGGAAGTAACAAGAAACAGGTGAGGGCTGTTAACAATCACTAAGAACTCAAACACTAAGAATAGGAGTGATACCTGCTGGCCAAACATGGAAAATTACAGGAGAGGACAGGGACTGGTCCTGACACTGATTTTGTAAGTGGTAGAGGGGGTCACAGCTAATGGAAGAGGGAGTAACAGGAAGTGGAGTAATTTCAAAAGAAATGCAATCCACAACCAAATAGCATGTAATCAGCCATGGCCTAAGTATGATGGAGGCCGATCAGAGAGTACAGCCTAAACTGAATCGTCCACATTGTCATCAATAGTCTGAACATTTAGGAGGGAAAACGTGTGTAATCATGTAATATTTCTCCATGGAATTCCAGTGAACTCAATTCACTGGAGAATTCATTGCAATGGTTTACTGTATTCACTATTGTTTTTATACCACAAGTTCCTAATATATTTCAATTCACACATCTATAGAAACTATAAAGGAACATTTTATATATATGAGACACGAGGTAAAGAAACACAGCTTAGAGATATCCTCTCATAACACTATTCTTTAGTATTTTTATTGTCATGGTTTAAGCATTAATAACATGATACATCATTCTGGTGACAATGGTGTTCATTTGATCGTGTTCATTTGATGGGGTTATGTTAAACGTAAAAAGTATGTTAAACTGTTTGAGTAAATTATAGCCTTTTGCAAGTGAAATCTAGTGTTTTGCTGCACCATATATACTAATATGGCGATTCGACTTAAATTTTTTTAAATATGTACCAGTGTTTCAGAATATGTGCGTAAACAATTGATTCGGAAAACCGTAAATCGGCCTTTTTTATTGATTCATCCTACTTATACGTCTGAAGATGACAATGAGGACCGACGCCACTTCCTCATGTACAGTCATTTATGTCTCGCAAAACCAACCCGGCCGGTGTGTTTCTGAAGTCCGCGTAATGAAGGAACCGAACTCTGATAAATAGGTCAGCTTGCAAAAAAGAAAAAAAGAACAACAGCTACAGGTCTGTGAAGATATATATCGAAACAAACACACAAAAAAACGCGAAGAAAACGGTATGTGAATGAAACCATGCATACCCTATTTTTCATTAGATCTTTTCTCTTTACCTTAAATTTGCCTGTCAGTAATTCAGAATGCATCGGTAACAATCTAGTGCGTGTTAACGCCCGTTTAGTGTTTTATGTTATTACTTGATTAATTATGTGGTAATTTAGAGACAGTAACTTGTTACTTTCGCTTTCCTGATTATGGTAAAATGTGTTTGAAATGGGTTAGAACAGGAAAGTTGCTCAGTATTATACTCAGATCAGTATCGTGACGATAGGAATATACAGATACAAGGCAATGATTTGCATTAATTATTCTTAAATGGAGCGGAGAAATTCAGATATAATTAATCAAATGACTTGTGTGATTGTCACATTTTGCACGAAAAAAAACATCCTTGATTAGACTCTAGACTCACTGCGACACTTAACTTTGTGATAGGGCTTGAAGTGGGGAGAAACATGGTGCCTTACTCTAAGTTGGATGGATGGGTCAAAAATTAATAAAGGCCAATGTTCAGCTAGCTGTGTGAACACACGGTTACTTATACGCATAACAGTCTCCCGCTGGAAGCAATTAATCTTTGTTATCTTTGGGTGGAATAATGCGTGTGTATTCGTGTACTGTAGTTCGTTTGAGTTGATAAATTTATGTCTAGTAGTCAATGGTATTCTTTAATGAATGCTCTTTAATAACCACACCCAAACATTATGCATGTGTATGCATTTGTATCATACATTCATTTGGCTAAAAACTGGCCATATGCAAATTTTTTGGAGTCATGGCTGGAAACTGAACTTGGAAGCTGTGCCAAAACCTGCTGAACAGCCAAAACCTGTGATGTGCCCCACTATAATAAAAAGGCAACATCTGTAGAAAGGAGTCTTGAGAACCATGGTGATAATTACACTGCAGTTAGATTAAGTGATGAATGTGTTCATGAATTCATGTAGCCACTCAGACCTGCTTGTATTTTCATGAGCATACAGGTCCTTTTGCCTATTGACTCTAGCCCTGTATATCTTACACACATTTAGAATAATTTGTTGAAAAGATGTGAAGCATATAGGCTAAAAGAGGGACAGAACTGACATACTGAGGATCTGTGCTTGGGGTTAATAATGGGTACTGGTAAGTGTAAAATTGAAAAAAAAAACGGCCCAAAACACTTCACATTCAAATAGTTTTGTAATGAAAACAAAGGGTATTTCATGATCTTTTTGCCAACCTATACCTTGTCTTTATTTCTTTCAAAAGCTACATTGTGAAAACCCACAGTCAGTGCTGTGGAAATGAAAGTGAGGTGTCTTTATTTGGTATCTGCATAATATTCAGACTTATTCAATCTAACCTGGCCTTATTATCAATTTTACCTGCTGCTATGAAATAATAATAATAATAATAATAATAATAATCAGGGTCACCAAATTCTCAAAAATCATACATTTTTGTTCTTAGCTGCTTTCTTGTTGCTTGTGCTGTATGAATAACAATTTTAAATATGCTTACATTCTAAAAGTAAAAAAAAAAAACAGATTTCAAAATCAAATATGGGTATAAGTGGTGCAAAGTGGATTGTCAGTCTTGTTGTGCTCAGAATAAACAAAAAGATACTAGAAATGTTTAATCTAGGGCTGTCAAAATTAACGGGTTAACGCGGATTAATCCATTATCATGATTAATCTTCTTAAATTTTTTTACGCTATGAACCCATCTGCAGCGCAGAATGACTCAAAATCCCTGAAATGTCTCTGTCAACGCATTTTGGGCAGTTTTAGTGCATTCCATTTGCCCTCGGAACTCGTATTCCAAGTCGGATTCCGAGTTCTGAAGCCGGAAGTGACGACATGCGCGCTCCCGTCTCTCGGAGATCCGAGAATATTATCTCGGAGCAGCACACAGGATCCCGAGATCAGAATCCAAGACGGCTGGGCCCTTTATAAATAGAAGGGAAAGTTGTAGTTTTATACTGTTTAAGCACAACTTCTCATTTGTGGCTCATTAAATCGGTCGCACACACTATACCGTCAAACTTATCTGTGGACGTGATGCTACGGAGTTTTATTCATAAAGCACCACGTGCAATGTGTTATCAACTGATATTGCTAACAATGGCAATTAACCAGGCTAGAATTGGATTTCATGATTAGTCGGATTATT
>JAODKC010000095.1:18837895-18848638 GCA_026777985.1 Mormyrops attenuatus | reverse complement strand
CCCCCCCCCCCCCCCCCCCCCCCCCCCCCCCCCCCCCCCCCCCCCCCCCCCCCCCCCCCCCCCCCCCGCCGCCGCCGAGGCCAGCCCCCATCGGGTACGCGGCCGGGGGGCACACCCGGGGGGATGTGGACAGAATATGTATAGGCTTGATCCTTATAAAAGTAGATACAAGAATGGTATCTAGTGTGTCTGTGGGCCTATATATTCATCTTTATAGCTTTAGAAATGTCATTTGTATTGAACATCATATATATGCCAGTACTAGATGTGGTACACATATATACTACATATATGCCAGTACTACATATAGTAAATATATAAACTACATATATGCCAGTATACTACATACTGTATGGTGTTTGAAGAGCATATGACTTATATTTTTCATATTAGCTATTAATCAGATTTTTAAATTTTGCAGTATATTAGCAATTTGTTTATGATAGAGCTTTCCAAAATGCTTTAATATACTGTAAGAATAGTGACATATCAAATGATCAGGGGTACTGTAGTTTCCATGTATATTGACCAGATGAAGCATTCTTGTACATGATTTGGAAGAATTGTTTCAGCATGGACACTCTGTTCAAAGGCAAAGGCTGTGCCTTGCGGATATTACCAAGTATTTCAGTATGTTACATCGCAGTGTTTATGCAGGGCATGAGCATCACTCTCTGGGGTGTTAAGTGCTGATTATGTGAAAGAGCCATGGAAGCTCTTTTTTTGAGGAGGATGAGGACTGGGAGTAGGGGAGCCAGTTTCCCAGTGCCGGGGGAAAAGAAGTCGGAATCTGGAGATGAGAATTGTCAACGCACTTTACTGAAATGGGAATTAAAAAAAATAACAAAATAAACTGAATTGGCCAGTGATTGAGTTTGTAGTGTTTTTTTTCTTTTGGTTGCACTTTACTCGAGGGAGGCACAAGTAACTTAGTAACTCCCTTAATACTCAAGTATAAATCATGAACAAATATAGTAACTGCATGAAAAACATGCACCGTTATGAGTGATTAATGATGAACGAACATGAGATCATGAGACACCGAAAGACAGTTTCTAATCACTTAATACATTAACTTAGAGTATACTACTACATTATTTGTGCCCCCTCAAGTAAAGTGTTACCTGTTTTTAACTTAGTATGTTTCCAGTATGTGCAGCATGTAGATATTACCATACTTTATGGATAATTTATGTGCATACCATCTGTACTGTACTTACAAATGAATGACAGGATGGCTGTACGCCTTTACATTTAGGCCACACAAGCAGAGCACAGATAGATTAACTTTATGCATTTAGCGTAACCTTGTAACATTCACAGGAGACATTCTAGATGCGTATCAGAATGTAAGTGTTGTCTGTAAAAATATTTGTTGCCATACAGTGCTTCTTAATATTAAATACTGATGAAAATAATCTGTCTCTGCTGTCTGTTAGTTGAATTGTCAATTTTTTTTATTTTCTGCTGTAGTTTTGAGTTGTAGCAGTGTAGAGCAGTACATTACATGTAAAATTATATAAATGTAGAGAAAGTAGTGAGATTGTGTGATGTATTTTCATCCCTACCAAGGGCTTAGCTGTGGCTCAGCCTAGCAGCTGGGTTTCCGGAAGGGATTTATGACTCTGAAATCCCAACTGTGGCCTGGGAACTGAGTGGAGAATCGGAACAATTCATTTGCAACAGACTGCTGTATCACTTTACATATTAGTGCAGTGGATTGATAACACTGCATTCCTTGTTTATTCTCAGAAGTGTGGCTTTCTTAAGGTCTTACAAAAGAATAAGTTCCATTAACACCCTTAAAGACATCAACCTTATGTAAGTTACTAGGAACCACTGACATGGGTGGTCTGTATTAGCCTTGTGCGATCTGACGATATTATCGGTGATTGGTGATGAAAAGTGACCCAGTATCAGTGTATGACAGTGACTCGCCAGCGATTATTGCCTTGGTCAGGGAAGTAAACCTAGACTATACAAAAAGAACAATGACTGAAAGATTCATGATGTGGCTTTCATTTCGGCCTTGTTGCCGAAAATGGCTATAATTTTTTAATTCCTCGTGGACTTGTAAAAGAATATTCAAAGTTTGTGTTCAATTTACTTATTTACTTTAGATGAGTGGCTCACAAATTATGGTGACCCCTCACTACAACTGATATTCGTAGAACGTAATATTTTCTGAGGTGCTACGTGATGTAAAAAGTTTTGTAATTATAATTGAATCCGGCTCTCACCGATCAATCATTTTTCATAGAGACAAAAAATGATGATTAGCATCGCGCGCGTGTGTGTGTGTGTGCATGCGTGCGTGCGTGTGTGATCTTATGGGGAAACAATGTCCCCACAACGTGATGAATACCCATTTTTTTCCCTTATGGGGACCAGTTTCCTGGCTAGTCTGTATACAGCCTTTCAAGCGTTGAAAATAGTTTCATAACGTTTTGGAAATAGGCCTATGTGTAGTTTGAACAGTTAGCATTAGCAATTGTACTGTTTGTGTGTTCTTTTATACTAGAAGTGTTGACTGCTCCCAGCTCAAGTGGCTCCCTTAGGTGAGCAACTGTAATAGGGCCATTTACAATGAGGCAAATGTCAGCAGAGCTGGTGGGATTAGAATCAAGTAGACAGGTGGTGAATCTCATTTTAGACAATAAGAGAATTTCTACATATATACCCACTCTTTACATTGTTTTGGTAGCATCAGCACAAGCAGTACAAGACTGAATAGTGATAGAGTGGTAGGAATGGGGAAGGAGCGAGGCGAGTCTTAAGCACTGTCGTTTTCGTTCAGGGGAAAACAAAAGGTTTTTATTCAGTTGTTCAGATGAGGTGTTGGATTATCTGGGTGTAACAGATGAAAAATAAGTAAAACCTCGAACTCTGAAGTGAGGGTTTTTCCGCCTTCTCCATACAAAATACAGCTACGACGCTCAAAACAGTGGTGTACAAACATAATAACATACATATGCTTGCATGTCACCTACATATGTATGCATGTGTATGTATATATCTATGCATCTATACAAAGAGGATATTTAGGGTGCAAATTATTTGTGCATGTAAAAGTTGCACATAAAGATTTTTTGTGTACTCTTTCAATTTTTCTTCCACAGGCAATATATTGCGATAAAGATAAAGAAACTGTAGCTGCATAAGAGGTACTTTTAAAGCAAAAGCTATTTTTCTTTTTTTTTCCTTTCCCTCGGCGATCTTGCTTCTCCCCTTGTTCAGGTTTCAATGTGTGGAAAAATGTTGCCACATTCCAGATTACCAAGAATTGCTATCATTGGATGATTTGCAATATTTCAAGTAGCTGACAAACCTGCAATTCTGGATCTGGACGACGGGTCAAAGCCTGTTTCTTTAATCATGAGGAATATCACAGATGTCATGGAGAGAAACCAAGGACAGGTGTCTCCTGGAAAGAGTAGACAAAAAGATTTTGTCCATTTTACAGTGCATATCCCGATTTAACATGAATCCTGAACTTTCAGTAAGGTTGCTATTTACCATCAAGAGATCTTCTTCTGATGGAGAATGATGTTCACTGCACTTTATCCTGTGCAATATTACATCAGTAGAAGTCCAGCATGGTCCTTGTTGTCTCAGTAGATGGTAAAGTTGAATCATCAAAGTTAGCTTTTCTTAGAACCCAATATATATGCAGTCACAGTAATACATTTGTAATTTATACAACTTACTTGCAACGAAGCTTTGTGCAAATTGCACAATACAGTTGCTCTACTTTGCAGAAATGACACAGGCAGCATTCGTATAAATCCTGCCAGGAAAAAAGCTTTTGCTTGCAATGGAAGTTCACAAGGCAGTATTGCTATGGTGTATGGTGGAGAATGGATGGGAGGTATTATTTCACAGACATTTGTGGTTTTTCCAGGCTGAAACATTGTAGGAAAGTTCTAAGACCAACTGTTGGGAAGAGAACCAGTATACGGTTTACATTGGTTTTTTTTCTTTTTTTAGGCACAAAAGCGTAGGATACTGTAAGAAATCAAAGAAGCTATATAAAATAGAGGCATTATTTGCAAAAAAAATACATCATTGAAGAGAACAATAAATTGCTAAAAGTAGTCCCTCTTAAATGCTGTAGGTTGTGTGTGGAAAGCTAGTTTACTTCTGGCAATCATATCTACAGTATAGAATTTAATGGTTTTAGTCAAATCAATGTAGAAATACTTCTCAAACGTACATGTTTTGCAATCCAAATGCTTGTTGTAATAAGTGATTTTAATGTTTGTACAATTGCAGATTGTCTTTGTGCCAAAAGGAACAAATATATAGCAACAGTTGTTAAAGGAAGCAATGGAATTGTGCGTGCTTTTGTAAATGTTCAGCCTGACATTGTAACCGACAAAATATACGTGCTTTTGTAAATGTTCAGCTTGACATTGTAACCGACAAAATATGCGTGCTTTTGTAAATGTTCGGCCTGACATAACCGACAAAATGTGCCTGCTTTTGTAAATGTTCGGCCTGACATTATAACCGACAAAATGTGCCTGCTTTTGTAAATGTTCGGCCTGACATTGTAACCGACAAAATGTGCCTGCTTTTGTAAATGTTCGGCCTGACATTGTAACCGACAAAATGTTGCTGCTGAGTGTTTTTTTTACACTATTCAAACAGATGGGATTTCTTAGCAAGAGCCATAATCATGCTGGGTTTTTGATTTCGCAGTATAGTTGGTGGTTTTCTTTATGTGAAACTGGTCAAAGAGTCAGGCAGGTTGGAGTGTCTGTTACATGCTATGGATGTTTCTGGTTGATTCTGTTACATGCTATGGATAATTCTCTTAGTGTACTGTGTACATTGAGGGTAACTGGTTAGCATATGGTATTATCTGGTTGATATACTATCATGGAGCAATAAATTCTGTTCTGGAAGCCTGTCTGAAACGTACAAGTTAAATGGTTCTTATGGTTGTTTCACCTTATAGTTAACAAAATCAATGGGATGTAGGACATGGCCAGGGTTTACAAGAAAACCTGCAAGATGGAGATTATTGGTTGACCTTTGGATGAGGACATAGCCAGACATATTTGGTAATGTGCTCCACTCTGAAATAAAGGTATTAATAATCAGTGACAGCTGCCTATATAGTAGAAAGCAGCAAAGTATTTTACTAGGATAGACTGCAGGATGGATGTCTGCCTCCATTCTGAGATGATATAGCATAAGGTTTCATGTTATTTGTCGAGTGTGTCATTTTGAAGCAGGAAGTTCTGCAGTGAGACGTGAAGTTGCCTCTGGTGTTGCGTACTTAATTCAAGCCTTCCTATATTAGGAACCTTAGGAACACCTGACACCAGTCCAGGAAAGGGACAAGACGAATTAAGGACATGTGCAATTGCAAAAAAGTACAGAAGCAGCCTGTGTGGTGTTTGAATGTAATTTTAAATAAGATGACACAAACTCTATTTTCAGGTCTGTCATCTTCTGTGCATTTGTTGAACTATACTTAGATAAGTGGCTTGTGGCGAGGTATTTTTAGTTGACCTTTCACTTTCTGAAATTGAAACATTTTATTCAGTGGAACAACCAATTTGTAAGAATTTATTAAGGACACATTTCCTGAATTAGATGCTTTGAAATGATTTAAGAATTTGGTCCCTTATTGTGTTTAAAATCCACTTAATACAATATGTAGCATGTGATAGTTTATGTGATAATTTGAGTTATCAGGCCACTTTTAAGTTTGGTCGTCTCTTTACTCAAAAACACTCTTCTCACAACCTGCAGTACCACTCAAAAGTTCAAGTGCATTTGTCTGAAACCATAGTTGTCTGCGCTTTAGATAATCAGACTGTTTACACTTGTCAGTTTTGAAGATGGTAAGTTAGTCTTATGGACTATTGGGTCAAAGTTTGAAATGTGGACAGGAGAGTCAAAGCAAAGTATCCCTTAGTCACGATTCATTTCCAAGAATTACTGTGGTTGAGCTGGGAAGGCTTGTTGGCTGATTTCCTGCCTTGCGTTTGTGAAGCTCTGAGCAAGTAATGTGCATTTTTCTTTCTCTGGTATTTTCAGAAAGTATATACTATATAAAGTAATTTAAAAACAAGGTTTCCTGTACTCACCATTGTCTAGTACCATGGCTGGTTATGGTTGTCATCGCATGCAAAAGATATACATATTACTGTTCCTATATGCATTTTTGTTAACCCTGTATATTATATTCTATAATTAAAAATTAATATATGATACACTTTGCCTTACCCTTATTTATCTGCATAACCTGGTTTCTCAAAATCATCACAGCTGAATTACCTCTGTGCAACTGCTCAGCAAGAGAGAAGTTAAATACACCATTAGTGCATTCTTGGACTTTATTAGTTTTCCAGCATTTTAGTCATTTTCAATCTGTTTTCTGCCTTGGCTGTCCACGGTGCCTTCCCATTCTCATTGCATTGCTTGTTCAGTGTACTCCCAGTCAAGATGGTTGCCTTTTTTATAGGCTACAGGGCACTTGGAACTTAGAATATCACCTTTGTACTAACTGTAACCGTCAGAATTGTCCCTATGCATCTGATTTAGTTTTTCTGTTTCTGCTGTTTAACAGTTGTTTAATACTGGTACAATATTAATTTTTTTCCTGTAAAAAAAAAAAAAAACAATTCTTACAGGTGTGAAATTTCCAGCAAAGACTGTCGAGCCGCTTGGTACATCGGTGGGTAGCTTTATAGCTGTATTGTCTTGTACCTGCAAGTTGCCTCCTGCCATGAGCCATATGCTGCCTGAGATAGCCTCCGGATCACCTCCACCAAAAAAAGATAAGCTATTATAAAAAAGATGGATATTAACCCATACTCCGCGTGGACATTAGGTAAGAAGGGAAGATGTACGTTGTTGCATCACCACATAGCTTTGTGTTTTCCAGTTGTAATGGGCGAAAGAATTATTTGAAATTGGAAAGAAATTGAAGACTGGGATCACAAAAATGGAATTACTGCAAGCATTTGGCTTCCCTTCTGGTCCTGTCATCTCTGTATGAATTTTCATTGGTTGGCATTTTCCCAGCTTGAGAGGGAGCCAAACTCGTGATTGGATAGCCACGTCTACCATGCTCCACCATAGAGACAGGTTTAAACTCAGTGCACACCTTTTCATTCAGACTACTTTGCTGTTGTTGAAGATCCATATTCTACATTACAATCTGCTTTTCACCAACAATGTATATCTCTCTGTCAGCATTACCCTGGACATCATCCTTAGTGAGGACTTCCATCATCTTCCCTAAACTTCCTAGATGCAAAAATGGATAGCAGTTGTAACACATCATAAATTACAAGTCAATGTCAGTATATGTCAATTTTGTTAGTAGAACCGCATCATGGTGATTGAAAGTCACTTTTCCCAATAACCTATTTTTTCCCCAATATAAGTTTATCTATAATCATTTTTTATTATATTCAGAAGAAGATCAAAAATAACAGCATATTTCCGTCATTTGCTTGAGCTGCTCCGTAATTATTTTCCGCTGCCGGATGTGTCAGATCCCGGGCATCACGCCATACATGTGCACAAGTTCACTGATTAATTAGTCAACTGTACAGCAGTTTGTTATAATAAGGGGAACATCTCATGTAGTCGCCTGGTCCAAGTGTAAAGACATTTTTGTAGAGTCGGAGAGATCTGCAAAACAGTAGAATTTTTAATCAGAAATGACCTCATTCTTTGGCAAATGGAAATAGCTTTCTTATAAGGAATAACCCATAGGTATGGGGCAGTCTGATGCCAGACTTTTTCCCTCAGACATAATCCATCAAGTGTATTTCAACTTGGAATACACAGAAGGAAAAACATGGTTATTCTCAAAGTGGAAAATTAGTCCAAACATACTCTGTTCTTTATCATACCTAGTTGTTGTTCAATGTAACAAAGTCCAGGCTTTGTATTTATTTTTCTCTGAGCTATTGAAAGTAAATTTGATGATAATGGCGTATCTGACGATGATTACAGTAACTACAAAACATATTTTGTATGCTATAAATCAGATCAGTGTTTCTCAATCCCCAGACAGACCCACAGACAGTCCAAATTTTTGCTTCCTCCCAGCTCCCCGGGCAAAAATATGGACCGTCTGTCAGGGAGCTTGGAGGGAACAAAAACATGGACCGGCTGTGGTCCCTGAAGACAGGATTGGGGAAAACTGCTCTAAATGTTAAAACACATTACAATAAATTACAGTCATTTTTTATGTGACCTTGTAATCACCAGGCTGTTGAGCTGCGTTTCCGAAGTTCCTTTCTGTGGATCCCATAATGATACTCTGTGTTCGGTAGTCATTACACAATCAGCATTCGACTCATTCTAAAATGATAACAATAAGGCAAAAATTATTGGCTAATTTTTGAACACATGCCAATTTGCAGATGCACTCAATGTCAATATGATTTTCAGTGTTAAAATAATGCGTATACATATATATAAAAATTAGAGAGGCATGATGTGATGCTTGACATATTGGTATCGGCCGATGTTCGTTAAACATCAAGACATCGGCATCGGTCCAGTGTGTCAGCCTTGACATTTAGACTTTAGAAAATATTCAAAGTTGGCAGATCATTTGGATTTCTTATATGCTTTTATGCTGATATGTTTAAAAGAGCTAATTTAGTTTAAAATTGCCAGCAATACGCTCTGTATTATCACAGTTTACCAGAACTTGTTTAGTGGGTGTTTGTTTGACCTGTAGTGTTTTCGATGTCATAAGAGGTCATTTTTTGCTTTTTTCCCACTTTTAGAAGGCAGGCAGTTCAGGCATATTGAAAAAGAGATCGTAAAGGTCAGAGAGTTTAAAGTAAATGTATTGTTCATCTGTTTTTCACATGATGCCTCTTTGTCTATTTCTTTGTAATAAACACAGAAAATAAACTAAACTAAAATACAGGATTATCGGTAATTTTAGACAAAAATATGTTGGTTATCTGTATTGGCCAAAATATCCACATTTGGTGCACCACCGATAACAATAATGTATGATTATTTATATTAATTTTGCTTTTGAAAATCAACCAGAAATACCAGTGAGTGTTTTTTCATCAAGAATGTCATTTATGGATATTTACATCTTTAAAGATGGCCTGTCTACAGATTTTATACAGGTAGGGCTGTTAATGCGAACTCCATCTATGCAGAGTTTCAGGTATATATCTGGAAGACCGCTGTACATTGGAGCTTTTGCTGGTTCCTCATCATTCTCCATCATCAGAGAGCTTTATTTGTGTTTGTTAAAGGGTGATGAAGAGTGTTAATGTGGGAATGAACAGGCTGTTCTGTGAAATAGGCCAGCTCAATCTCCCCAGCTCATCTCACCAGTATCCACCTCTGTTTTTACATGTTTAATATAAACAGTTATAATTGAAAGACAAATCTGGCATCCTGTGGAATCATCTATGGTAGCAATTTCTAAACTGCCGTATTTTTTTATGTCACTGCCTTTGAATGATTGAAATAATTCTTTCTTTGCATTAGTAGACCTTACCTGGGTGTTGTTTCAGCAAGAATAGGGCTGACCAGTAAGTAGAGCACTGATATTTTTCCAAGATGCATTTATAATGCATAACTTCTTTTCTCCTACGTGTCTGGCTGCAATGACGAGGCTTGTAAAGACATGCACGGGCCACATGCTGAAATGAAAATAATGATCATCTTAATCACAAGAATTTTATTTTAATTGATAAACTGCCCTGGTTTCACTCCTTCAAGCACTTTTAACTTTCTATAAAAGTAATAAGACATTGTGTCAAAGCAGAAGGTGTTGTTTCCAGCACTAGCTTCAGTATGCAAAGCCTATTAGACTGGCACATTATATACACTGGACATTGAAATTGCACATTGCACATGTTGTATTTTATGTAATATATGTACTTATGTCAGTTTTCAGCATGGCACTACTTTCATTTGCAACAAACTACCGTATTTATGACATTTGCCTTACTCCTCCCCATTGATCATTGGTCTTCATGATGCCCTAAATTTCCACCATCCTTAGTTATGTGGCAATAAACATTCAGATTATGATATTTGTATTGTGTATTAAATAGCTGTTTAGTTATGCATTGGCAGTTAATTTACCTTACATTTAATTAATGTTCTCTGCTAAGGTACTGTGTATTTGTAAAAGCATCACCATTAAATTGTTTGTTACGAGACGCGGTATATAGCCGTCAATTGTGCTTCAAGTTGATTTTGGGTTTTACGTCCCTGCTGACGTCTTTCTTTTCACTTAGTCTTGGTTGCGTACCAAGGGCTTGAACACCTGCTTTTGCAAGCAGCTTGTGCAATAGCTTCACAATATATGTGACACTGTATTGTCATGTGCAGAAAGGACCCAATAACGGAGGAAGCTGTGTAGGTGCATTTGGTGGAGTATTTGTGTTTGAGCCAGGCATGTGATTGGCAGTCAGGTCCTGCAGCCGTCAGTCTGCATCGGAGAAGATATTCACGCGGTCGATTTGAGTGAAGTACTTTGTTTCGCTTTATATTGATTTTAAAGTGTTCTTTAAAGCCCCAGGGGGATCCGGAAAGAGAATGATTTGTGTTCAGCTAGTGATAATTGTGTTGTTGAGGTGTACACGCCGCTCCACCCTGCCATGCTGGGTACCTTCTATGACCTGCCCTACCGGACCGGCATGGTGATGAATCTTCTAAGGCTCTGTCATCACCGGGGGGGGGGGGGGGGGGGGGGGGGGGGGGGGGGGGGGGGGGGGGGGGGGG
>JAODKC010000095.1:18787090-18820858 GCA_026777985.1 Mormyrops attenuatus | reverse complement strand
ATATTCACAGACATAAAATATGTAACTTGATGGACTCTGTGTTCTTCTCATTACCTCATTGTTGCACATTATCCTGTTTCTGTGCTGTTTCCATGAGGTACTTAAACATAAAATTTAAGAATGTGTTTGCAGTAATTTTAGGCACTTGCCTCCAGATTTAACAAGCACATGGTCAGTTTATAAAATGCTACTGACTTAATGGTTTTACATGAGTACATAATGTCAGCTCTAAATAAGGATAACCCACCCACAGACAGCCTAAATAGTGAGTCTGAAAACGATGAGGGTTTGATTGACAACAGAGGCTAACTCTCACACTGGCAAAGAGACAGTGACACATAAGGTGGCTGTCATGAGAAAGTGGTTGTGACAATAATAAAGGCAATGTGTTTGGAAAATTCATTGGCTATTAAAAAAAGATAATTACCCTCCTTAAGTCCATAATCATTCATAAAAACAATAGAAAACATTTGCGGTTGAGCCACAGCTCATATGGTAATTTAACTAAAGACCAGAGCTTATAATTAGGACAGTGAATTCTTTCCTATGTATTTCAGTTCCTCATATAGAGGCTTTTTTCAGTCTGACTTTTTAGTCCCACAATAGCTAAACCAGCTGTTTTAATGCTTTGGTACCTGTGAGAAAGATGCCCAACTTAACTTGTTCTAGTTAGATACCCAGCTATAAATAGAGAGAATTATAAATGAATGAATGAATGAAACAAAAATGTGGGATATACAAATAAATAATATATAATAATAATACTTTGTGCAACAAATTTTCCAGTCCTAGAAATAAAACTTTGCCCGTAATACTTGCATTTTGCCATGAGAAAACATTTAAAATGTAATATAATGTACTGTATAATAATACAGTATTCTAATTCAGGTTAGAATTCATGAGTCTGCAAAATATGTGCAATAAGATTTTTTTGGGTAGAAAACATTAGACATCTATTACCCAAGAAAGGAAGGGTGACCTCTAGTTGCTGTGAGTAAAAGTATGTACAAAATACATCTAAATGGAAGTTTTAATATGACAGGAGAAGATCTATATGGAAATGGAGACATGCAAACATCCAAAATAACTGACAAAATTAATCTCTGTCACTGCATGTACAATACTGTGATAAAGTCAAAGAAAATGTTTAAGGCTATTTGTCTGTGTGGTGAGTGTATATTTGCAGAAAAAAATACTATTTATCATTAGAACATATGCGAATCGACAGGAACACGATAAAAACGGATCTCTTTGGCCCTCCGAAATGTTACTGATATCTTGTTGGATGGCTGGATGAACACCGCTTTGGTTCCCAAACCTCTCCTTAGGGCCACCTTAGCCATTCCATATATTTGTTACATTTTTCCACTAGCTCGATTAATTAATGAACTAATCTGTTAAATAACTCTGAAGTATTAATTAGCAATCTTCCATTCACAAGCACAGAGGCTTAGGCTGCTGAACCACCCACCGTAGTATCATAGTATTACACCAACATGAAGGCCATTGAAACATTTTTCTTTGACTGCCAAAGACTTTGGCACAGTACTATATGTACCCATTTGCAAAAAAGAAATTAACTGGACATATGGCAACAAGGTTAAATATTAAAACTCAGATATGCTAATATACAGTACTGTAAAAACAAGTCACATATCTAGGTCAGTGCAGTAATAAAATTCTATGCTTTTCTAATTAATTTGAATAAAAATATTTGCCTCATGACCAAATAATAATAAGTATTACATATCCATTCATCCAACCACTTATCTTGTTCAGGGTCACCTGGAGACTATCAAAGGCAACGCAGAACTGTGATTCAAACATGGATTCAAACAAGGAAGTGTCAGGCAATGAGCCACCATGCCACCCCAATATAAATACAAATGATAGTGTGGTATCTAAGAGGCTTAAGGGTTTTTTTTAACCTGGATTACTGTTTGGCACAGCTGTATACAGTACGTATACACATGTACACCTTCGTTTCAGTCAAATTAGACTATTTGCTTAGGCTTTGCTACAAGTGACAGCTAATTCAAACATGAGATAATGTGCCTAGATTTTGTTCAGGAAAGCTGTCATCCTGTTTGGATACTCCATTTGGTCATCTTATCTCCTCTGTATGTTAACTTTCCCAGCATGCTCCTGGTGTGCCCAAAATCCTGGTGGGGAACCGCCTGCACCTGGCCTACAAGCGCCAAGTGACCACGGAACAAGCCCAGGTGTATGCAGAGCGCCTGGGAATCACTTTCTTTGAGGTCAGCCCTCTCTGCAACTTCAACATCACAGAGTCTTTCACGGAGCTAGCCCGCATTGTGCTTATGCGACATGGCATGGAGCGCCTCTGGAGGCCCAACAGAGGTACTCTGTCACTGTCACTGATGCCTCCGTAGTCTGAGTGAGATCAGTCATATACTATTTCATCCCAGCAGTAGATATAGCAGGGTTGGGGCTATTCTGGAATGCGTTCGTCAGTTCCAATGCAAATCAGAAAATGGAATTTTCTGGAATTTGGAATTTAAATCTCCCTCAAAATTTGAATTCAATTCCAATTATGTTCTCCATAGTTTTTTTCCAATCCCAACTTCAGTTCCATTTCCTGATTTGGACTGGAATTGATGAAAGCATTCTTGAATGGCCCCAACCCTGAGATATAGTACTGTTTCTGTGCTTGATTTCTTATGATATTGTCAGGAGACAATATTTACTTCACCCAAACCTTTTCCTAAAGAAGGAAACATTTCTCTAGCCATTGTGTTATACCCCAGCCTCTATGGGATCAGATATCAGCCTTGATGCAGGCTTCCTAAATAAATAAAATCAATAAAAACATAGTATAGCAACAAGTTAAACAGGTTTCTCCCAAGAAATGAACCTTTAGTTTACATGAAAATGGTGAATCATGTACTATATTACAAATAGCGCCCCTTACTGGTAAAACTTTTATTTGTAAAATAAATATAATTTTTTTCCAAAATTCAGAATTGTTTCATGTGTCTCTTAAACTGCAGAAACATGAAAGATATCAGAATGAAGTTGTTTTGTAATCAGTTTTGTAAAGATATTTGTGCCACAGAGGGCCACATACGGGACCCCAGGTTCCGGGGTTCAGTGCCCTGTAAAGGAGCCACATACAAGGGTTCAG
Source organism: Mormyrops attenuatus (assembly GCA_026777985.1). NCBI lineage: Eukaryota > Metazoa > Chordata > Actinopteri > Osteoglossiformes > Mormyridae > Mormyrops > Mormyrops attenuatus. The sequence goes on along the minus strand of JAODKC010000095.1, from coordinate 18,817,713 downwards.
TCCCCTGTAAAGGGGCCATGTACAAGGGTACAGCCTGCTATGAAGGGGCCACAGACTAGGGTTCAGTCTTCTGTAAAGCACATTAAAAAAAGGCATTCTCTGTTGCTCTCTTTCTGCCACTTCTAGTGTTGAGCCTGCAGGACCTCTGTTGCCGCTCCATCGTCTCCTGCACACCTGTACATCTGGTGGACAAGCTGCCGCTTCCCATTGCCTTAAAAAGCCACCTCAAATCCTTCTCTATGGCCAACGGGCTGAATGCCAGAATGATGCACGGCCGCTCGTATTCAGTCACGGCCAACAGCACCAACAAGAGGAACAGCCTGAAGAAATCCAAGCCCATCCGTCCGCCGCAGAGCCCCTCTCAAAGCTGTGCGAGGAACAGCTGTAAGATCTCATAGGAATGAGGGGTGCTGCCTTCACTTAAACTGTGTGCTTTCCTGGGTCGGTCTCGTTGGAGCCTCACTCTGTGCATCTACTCTTTGGTTCAGCAGCAAAGGAGACAAAGAGAGCAGCCTGCAGCCTGGGTTATCGCTTTTCCAGAAACTGCTGCTAGATCCACATAAAAAGGACAGAGAGAATTCTGCTTTGGGAGTAAAGCTCTTTGACGAAGCCCTAAAGTTAATATACTTGCTGGTGAGCTGAAATCACATTGCAGTTTTGCTTCAAAACCTGGTCTGAGCCATTGTTTGCAGTTTTATGCTGAATAAGAATACATCATTATTTAAACATGTTCTAAATTTGTGGCCTGGATTCTGAAAGCTGCAAGCTGGATAAGAGAGTGAATATCATTATTCACAAAAATCATTTTAATGTTTTGCTATCACACCGAATATCAGGATATCTCGTAGATAAACACTATAATGTCAGGCTTAGAGATGTTTCAAGAGTCCACGAGAAGAAGCGAGATTAAAACACATGATGACCACAGAAGGACATTGCAGCTATTTAAATATGTATTTGATATGTATAATATTGTTTGATACTATTGTGTTTTTATTGTTTGGTTTGTATGAGTTTTCTTCAACAAAAGTGTACAGTGACAATAATAACAATACTTCAAAGAGGAAAATACCAAAGACGTTGGAGGTGGAAAAAGATGGGAACTCTGCAAGAATGACGTTTTGTAATTTAAAACTTATGATTTCCAATAAACTCTGCTAATGGGAAAAGTCTCTTTTGCGTTCTTGGAGTTTTTCTGGTTAACTCTGGTTGAATATCATAGTTTTGAATATTATCCTATTATATAATATCGAAAGTATATTTTATTGAGAAAATTAAGTTTATATTATATATTAAGCACGAGACACATAATGTCATATTGAATCTAACTGGACAAAATTATCCTTAAATATACATAACGAGTAATTATGTTTAAAAAGAATTTTTATATGGTTACCAACAACTGTTAAACCACAGAGGGGGTGAGGAAATCACCTCCATTTGTATAATTCAATGTAACTCAAATATCATATTCACTTTTTATTATTTATCAAGAAATATCCCCAAGTTTTGCCGTGATTGCTGTGTACATTCTTCATCCTGTAAACTCAAAACTGACCACTGCCAAAATTCATATAGCCACTACTTGAGTCTGTATCATCTGTCTGGATTTCAGCTAGTGTTCAGTGCACACTATATTTCAAGCAATATATTAAAGTTGGCAATTGATGTGAACTGTTTTATGGTGTTGGGTCCACTCAGACAGTGAATATATTTATGCTCTGCCAAAATACCATCCTTTGGATCAGAAGCAATCCATCACTCAGATTGGACGCATGAAGTGGGGAGAATTTTAACCCTACAATAATGAAATGGACTACAGTTCCCATATCGTGAATTAACAATAGTTCTTTACCTGTGTGCATTTATATTATAAGCGTGTCTATATAGCTGATAATACCATTAAATGAAAACCACTGTGCATGATACCTGACCCAGCAGAACCCTGAATCTTAGTAACATCACGCAGCATCATCTCTTTTCTTTGTTACATTTATGTTGTTTTTTTTTCTTTTTACTAGTTACTGTATGCATAAGCAGACACTATCTATAGGTTCAGCGGTAGTGAGTTGCAGGTAATGATTTACACCTTAATGCAAATCCCCAATGCAGCAAGCATAACAATTTCGACCAGGAGTATCCAAAAGTAAAGGACTTACTGTAGCACTTTAATTAAAAAAAATTAATTTGGGAGGCCAAAAAAAACCCAGTTGAGTCATAGATACCTTGAAGCAACAGTTCACAATAAACAAACCTGATGACAAACTCTCAACACATGTATATGAAACCACAATTCAGTTTTGAAGAATCTCAGTCCTTTATTGTCTATGATGAGTTAGTTTCTTTACATTACAGCATTGTCATAACAGGCGTATTCCATCTATATTGTTTGCTAGGCTAACCTAAGGAAGTAGAAAAAACTGAGAAAGAAAATATAAGAGTTGGCTGCAGTCTGGAATCAATGCAGAAAATGCAAAATGACAAAAACTCAAATTTCAGACACTTTATACTTACTCCATTCTGTGTTGGACGTAGGTCAGAGCATGCCCCCCTTAAATTGGGTTTTTAAAGTTAATAAAACCATGACTTGGGATACCGATAGCACAAGTAAGCCTTTGAGTAAGATGCTAAGTTGTTTGAGCAACATCCAACTGTCAGTAATAGCCTTACAATAAAGTTTGAACAGTAAGTTTTTGACATTTGAGTCCGTGTGCAGTAAAAAGGAAAGGAAACCCAGAGGGGAAAGGAGGTTTGGATCTAGAATGGGTTTAAATTATGAGGTTTCTATAAAGTAAGGAAGTGTTTTCAGTTATTTTTTCTTGTTTTCCGGCAAATGCAGGTTTCAGTTCTTGGATTCCAACATTCATGATGATGAATCACTATCTGCAAATGGCCTAAATATTTTCCAAAACTCACCACTCCCAAATCAGACCTCCCCAAAAGTTTCACCCTTAGTACTATTTCAAAAGCCACATTTATGATTAAACAATAAGATATGAGAAGCATGATAAGCTATACTGTCATGTCTGGAAATTAATCTTGGATCACAAAATCACATTAATACAGAACTGCAGGAACCGATCACAAGAACGCACATGCATAGTGGAAATCTGAGGGAAGTTTGTTTCTAGTGAATTACACTGGATGAATCAGAAACTATTTTTAACCTTTAACCTCTGGACTGTCTCTTCAAAAGTATCACAGGTCATTTGATTGTAGGGAACATAATGCCTTGTTTTCTGCTGTACAGAATGTTTCAAAAAGACCTGAAAATTCCTTAATGCAAAGCGCTTTCAGTGAGTGGCAGGTTAATAATGAAGTGAAACCAGGGGTGGACTGGCAACAAAAACCAGCCTGGAAATTTTCTGTCATGTGGCCTCAGTTTTGTAGGCCTATGTTTCACGAGCATGCTCACAGGGCCTTGAGGAAGATACACAGGCCCTAAAAAGACCAGCCCACTGGGAAATTTTCCGAACTTCCCGATGGCCAGTTTGCGCCTCAGCATGTCCCTTCCTACCATTGAGGACACCGAGATTAAGTCCTCAGTATTTTTTCTGCAACTCCAGTAACCCCGATCCGTTTTGGGGCACACTTAGGAAGGACAAACACTTCTGACCATGGTATTTTAAAAATCCTGGCTACAGCCTGGTGCCTGAGTGATTTGAGGTGAAATTCACTCTCAGGCATTTAAACAAATTGACCTGTTCCATATTAATTGTAACGTGAACCACAGCTTGATTGGTCTTTTAAGTATATTTGGTGAAAGGTTATTCCATTAGTTTTTCCTGATATTCATTAAGAAGAAATGTTCCATTGAACAAAATACTTAATTAAATAAATGTACACCACCACGATCTGGAAAAACATCAACCCATCCATCCTCGACAATCGGTTATCGAACTAATTTTATAAACAGACAAATAAGCATTTAAATAATTGAGCACACTCCTGCTACTTCTGGTAATTCTTATAGACGTCTCAAATCGCTATTCCCGAGACTTTTTGTAATGTACAGTATGTACATGTATTGCATGTGACGTTTCGGTGTAATTAACAACTGGACGGGACTACTAACAGATAGAAGGCCATTTTGAAAACAGAATTTGAAGTCATATTCCCCATGGTAATAGCAAAGGTACATAAGAAACACCTTGCACTTTAAAGAACCCCGACGTCAGCAGTGAGGGTTCCACCTGCGGCGAATTAGAAATGGGACGAGGGCGCGACCGCGTCGCTTCCTGCTCAGGCCGAACGGTATCCGAGTTCAGTGGCTCGTTGCGCATCTATGCGTCCTGGCGAGGGAGCGAAACTCCGCTCTGGAGCTTGGCCGTGTGTTGACAGACTCACGGAGGGGCAGGAGCGGCGGCAGTAGGAATTAGGAATGGTTTCCTACAGCTGAAGTTGGATATTCAGACCTTTCGTTATTCCTAAGCGATTCCTGGACCACCGCGATGAACCTTTTACCTTCCAACCCCCATGGAAACGGCCTCCTTTACGCCGGATTTAACCAGGACCACGGTGAGGTCTTTTTATTTTCTCGATCGCGACTTTCCAGCAACTGTGTTTGGGCAAACTAAGTCTTGGGCCCGTACCAGGGGCACTCAGGTCCCACACCTCGCCTCGATATACCCCCTTGGCTCCGTTTCTAACACCAGCCAAGCGTCTGTTTGCGGTAGGCCGGTCGAGCTTCCCATTGTTATCGGCGTTTCAGCACCACAGAACTTATTTTTTCCCATGGTGATGGAAACCATTTTATTACCCCGGCAGCTATCTGGATCAGACAGTCAACTCTCTACTTCGCTTAACTGCGCCCGTCGGTCGTAGGTGGTCCGTAGTTGTAAGTCATCCGTCCGCCGGATGGGTGTCTGATAGTGACTCGGAGCGGGAGAAAGGGACAGTTTTATATTACGACGTGTAGTTTGACTGCCATGTTCGTTGTTTTTCTAGCTAGCCAGCTAACGTTATCGTAGGAGGTGCTGTCGCTAACAAGGTCGGGTGTCGGTGACAGTGTTTAAAGCCAAGCAAACTTGGAAAAGAGGAGTTAAATTCGTCTTTTGGGTGAACGATAATTAGTTATTTAGACTGCGGTGTCTAGTCCAGGCTGCATGAAACGGCTGTAGCGGCTGTACCAAGCTAGCTACACCCCCTCGCCGAGACACAGGCCTACGCACTGCTGTAGTTGACCACCTGAAGCGTTTAATTCACAGTTAATGTGTGTAAAATAAATCACGTTGGTGCGGATGGCGGGCGGCCTTGCTGCGGTACCTTCACCGGGCATATCGCGGCAGGTATTCACGTTTCTGGCGGCTGCACGCATGTCTCTCCATCACAGCAGCTCTGTAGCGCAAATGTGCCTGAATTGATTCTTTCAAATCGCATTTGGCATTATAGGTACATAATCTTATGGAGTCCTTTAAATGGACACTTTATCAATGTACGGTCAAGACCACCGCTTTCAAACGACTGGGATTCTATTAAAAACGAGTAACAAACTTGGAGCGAATTTATGAAAACAGGAGAGTAAAGTTACAAAAACAAGAACCCAGCATTTTAGATGTAAACTGTTAAAAGAAGATCTAAGTTGCCGGGAAAGTGCGGATTAGGTTCTGTGAGGCAGCCATGGGAATGTGGAATAAGGACACGCCTGTACCTTCGAGGATTTCTTGCGTTTTCTTACCACAACCTGTACTATTTATATTTTATCATACATAATTATATGTAATATAGTGCATCAGTTTAAATTACACTGTATGTGAGTGTCCTGTAATGGACTGGCATCTTGCCCAGGATATTAGGATGTGCCCAGGATATAACTTTTGCTTCCCAGAACTGGCTCTGAATCACTTTGATTTCAAAAGAAAAAATACTTATTGAAAATGAAGTGGATGAAACCGTTTTTTACCAGCATTGTAACTGATCATCCAGATTTACATTTGTCTTTGCAAATGTTTGATATCTGGCGTAATATCTGCCTGTCCCAGGCAGTACAAGGGAATTCCTGGGTTGCACCCTGGATGGGAAGTGGGCAGTGGTGGCTTAATGGTTAGGGATGTGCACTTGAAATTGGAAGATTGTAGGTTCGAATCCCCAACCAGCAAGGTACCGCCTCCAAGCACTGGGCACTGAATTAGCTGCCCCCTGCTATGTCACATTGTCGCATATGGGTTAAATGCAGAGAACACATTTCAGTGCTGTGTGCTGTGGTGTGTCAACAATGACAATTAATCACTAAATTCTAAAAATTCTGGATGGCATGCCAGTCCATCCTTGGGCACACATATGCAGTAATAAACACCGGGCAACTGAAAGATGCCTGTTTGCTTTACTTCATGTATTTAGACTATGGGTGGAAACTGGAGTAACTATAGCAGCGGCTTTCAACCTTAGGGGTCTGTAAAGATGTTTCATAAATTAACAAAATGCTGGTATTATACACTGGAAATACTAAAAGTGATATCCCCTTCCTCCTGAAAAAAATCCTCATTCCTCATTTCCTTCTGTGATTACTCATTTGTAAAAGAGGGTTCGTAGTTCTGGTTTGTTTTTATTTGGGGGTCCTTAGAGGAAACCCATACAACACAGGGAGGACACGTGCAAACTCCACACAGACACAGATCAAAGAGCGGAGGTGTGAGACATCTCTGCTACCCACTGAGCCACCCATGCCTCTTGCTGAATGACAGCTTTTACATAAATGGAATCCTTTGTAGAACTGAACTTGAGTGAAATGTTGTGAAATTGATTTTACAAGCCCCTAAATAGAACTGCAACTTCTTCAGGGCTGCTTATCACTACTTTGAAGGACAGTATTAGTGCACATTTTGGTGCTGTATGTGACTAACCAGGCATATCATATGTTTTAGTGATGATTGGTCATATAGCTCTTTTAACATTAGACTATTATGTGTGGTTGTGGCATGTAGCAGTAAGAAAGAAGAGGAGTAGAGAAGTCTGGTGGAGAGTCCCCCCCTCCCAGGTGGTTTAAGAAGAACCACCTGCAGCTCAGTGTCAGAAAGACAAAGGAGCTGATGTGGGACTTCAGGTGCAGGAAGGAACCAAGGACTGCAGTTGCTATTCAACAGCGGGGAGAAATTCTAGATAGAAATTCTGTAGTGCTATGAGTACATCAGTATTGGCTCAGTTGGCATCAGTGACAGGCTGCACTGGCATGACAGCATAGTGGATGTCTACAAGAAAGCTTGGAGTAGTCCTTCCTTGTGGAGCAGCTACATGTGTTTTATCTATTGTATTGTCATGTCTTTTGTTCCTGATTGGTGGGGGTGGTGGGGGAGCTGATGGGCTTAAAAAACTCTTGAGGGAAGCTTGCTCTGTCATTCTTCTAGTCCGGAATCAGTGGAGGAGGGAGGACTGGTGTCCAAACTGTACACCATTCTTTCAGCAGAGAGCTGGTACAATTGAAGGGTGCTTTCAGCCCCTAGCTCATCTTAAGATGCACAGTGTTCAGTGTTTCAGGCGCTCCTTTGTGCCTTCTGCCATTTGTACAGTGCTTCCAGTCTTCACATTGCGAACCCTGTCGTGCTTGGAGGACATTAACTCAACTGTGACTCATCACCGTTTTGTGTTGCACTAAATAATGTACCTTTTATGTTTCTACCTGACTTCTTGTGATATAAACTTTCTATTTTATGCTGTGCTGGGAAACATCTGTTATTGAAATTCTGCAGGAGAATAAACATTTCTAAACTAAAGTTTTAGCTTATCTTAGGCTACACAGACACTTCGCTTTTTGATGTACATGATAAGCAGATTAATAGTAAACCTGAAATATTATTGAGAGGCATACTTTGATGCCCAAAAGTTAGTACAATCAGTCTTGTAAGTTGCTACAATGCAACTAATGCGTTTTTGAAAAACCTGGCATACACTAAAATTGTGTACTAAGACACATATCCAGTGGGAAAAACAGGATTGGGGAAATGTGACTCCAAAGCTTAGTAACTTGTGGTAAACTAAATGAATTGTGTAATAAAAGCAATTATGTCAGAGGCCCATAATGTAATTAGTCAGACCTCGGACATTCACAAGGTTACGTTCCAGAACCCGTCGCGAATGCGGAGGATTCGTGGATGTTTGGTAGACTCACTAAAAATGGTAATATGTGCTTATTTCTATAGTTTTAAACCCTTTATATGACCCCAGTTATGTTCCCAAAACACTTTAATTTCATTTAAAAGCTAGCTTAATACATTACCTTTAAAAAAAAAAAATGAATGTTTGATGTAAAAATAGAGTACAGTATCGCCAAACGGATATTTGTCACACTAGCACATTTACAGTACAGTATATTAATGTTGCCTCTACTAATTCATAGAACACGGCATTGGCTGCCATTTTCTTTTGCATTCACAGTAAGGTAAAATGAGTAAACGAACCCTTTCATTGTTTATAGCAAATGCGTCTCGAGAGGGAAACCCAGGACACATTTGCTTTGTACGTAAACATTAGCACCTTTTCAAGAAATGTATAATTTTTGTGCGTTGAAGTTATGTTAACGTGTACTTACTATTACAAAATAGTAAATTAACTATTTTCTAATATTTATGTAACCATTAGCTTTCCAAAGGGAATAAACTTGTAATCTTGTAAAGGGACAGTACAGTATGTACATAAAAAGGAACGTTTCCATAAGAAAGCCACGTTTTTTAAGGGATTTTTTAACTAATTTATATTGTGTGTTGAACCTTCCCCAAAAATACAGTAAAATATTCGTTTAACTAAATTTTTCTTACCAACTTTACACTTAAAAGCATGAAATTCCTATGAAAATTAAACATAAACACTTCTGTAGGGTTTTTGGTGGATTTCGCAGATGTGCAAAAAAATCGCGGATGCAAATAAGTTCGGTTCCAATTAAATTTTCGCGGATCTGTGAATTCGCGAATCACGAAGAGCGAATGAACGAGGGCTGACTATACAGACGCTCCTCTACCAACGAATGAGATGCGTTCCGAATGGCCGTTCGCAACTTGAAATGTTCATAAGTCGTTATTCACCATCATTTTAAGGGCAAGTACAAAGAACTAGGATGCCGAGAGTATGCACGCTACGCTGCTGCGCGGCGGGAGTAGCGGCCAGAAGTCGTACTAGGCGGAACTGGAGTGCAGAAAAAATATTTGATTTTGCGGACAGGAAACGGGAGCCCAGTGAACAGTTTGGACTTAAAGATCCTCTTCGTTCGTATATCAACTTACAAACTTTCAGAACGTTTGTAAGTAGAGGAGCGTCTGTATATGCATTTTAAATAAGAAATATCCATCCATCCATCCATTTTTTTGAAACTGCATATCCTATTCAGGGTTGTGGGGGATCCGGAGCCTATCCTGGAGGCTACGGGCGCAAGGCGGGGAACAACCCAGGAGGGAGTGACAACCCATCACAGGGCACACTCACACATCATACACGAAGACACGCACACCTACGGTGTATTTGGGAACTCTAATTAGCCTCAGCGTATTTTTGGACTGTGGGGGGGGGAAACTGGAGTAAATTAGAAATAATAATACATTAGTTAATTATATCATAAACATCTCCTATGGCTCTTATGAGTCTTGCAAAATTGCATAATAACCACTTCAACCGCACGTGACAAATTTGATTAGTTTGCCAATTGCCGGTTTGCCAATTGCTAAGAGCTGGGAGTAGTGACGGCCAAAACAATGCTTCATTAACCATTTGCTGTATCTTCAGCACCCATTAGATGGTGCTCTTGGTTTACCTTGGGACATGCCTTGAGCCTTTTTTTGAACAGAGAGCACCATCTAGTGTGGTCAGAAAATACAACAAATGGTTCATGAAGTGACGTTTTGGCTGTCATTAGTGTGGAGTAATGAGTCTCAGCCACCTGGTGCCCGGCATGCACACAACATAAACACAGTGTAACAGTATGCGGAGGGGCACTGAAGGCCACATGGCTGCAGACAGTCTACGAAAACCAAATGTAAGTGAATTAAAAAATGTTCCTGTGTTCTATATGGTAATTAGTCAAATATTTTTTGATTTTTAAAATCTATGACCTTGACCTGTGTAATGTGTGAATGCACAAAGGTTTTTTTAGTCTTTTTAGATTTGAAAACTGATTCACTGAAAAGAACCGGTTCAAAAGAAAAATTCACTCACAAATTGAACATCACTCACGTTCACTTGGGTAGCTGTTTTTGCATGCAAGTAGTGTTTCTCAATAAGACCATATTGTGTTGTAGTTTGCGTAGTGCTTTTCTTACCAACTGAAAATCGAGCAAACACAAATGCGATTCCGCATTGTATTGGACTTAGTTACTAAAATATCAATCATGTTAGAACAGATTTGTGTTGTGAAATCACACATTGTGGCAGTACTGACTGTAATTTGTATGAATTTAGCGTTTTATGTTTATGAAATTTGGTTAGCAGAACATGCCACATGCTACTGTTTTGGTATATCATAGAAGCGATAAGTGCTGATGTTGGAGTGAAAAAAGGCTTAGCAGCCATAACATCTTTTAAAAGAGGAAATATTGTGGATAAACAAGGTAAAAGGGGAGTTCATATTGTAGTTCAAAGTCCAACACATTTGTTAAACATAAGGATACACTGAATTTATACAGATTACAAATTTTTTGGTGTCATACCTCTCATTAATATTTTAGATATAGTATTAATCTGCTTATAAAATTTAGTAAATGCCCGCATAGTAGCTCCCGGACAAATTTTTATACGCAGCATCACATTTCTTGGCATGGATTTGTGTCTGTTGATGTAACTCATGGCAGCACTACCAGCTTATTGGACACACTCCATTGGTAGCTAATAACAAGTTCTGTTTGGCTATAGTTTATTCCGGGTAAATGTTTCTTTTTTTGTTTTATAGATAGCGCTGTATTAAGTGCAAATATTCCTTATATCAAATAATCAGCAGTAGTGAAAAACTATACATTGTTGGCAAACAGCAAGTGAAATCAAAACAGTCTGTTGTCCGCTTTTGTTAAACGGTAATAGTCTCTAACATATCTAGATTTGAAAAAACAGGACTTTGTTAATATTCTCTAAATGATATGATGTAATAAAACATTACTTGTGACTGACACTTGATCAATCAGTCAGAGAGCAGTCTGCCTGTTCTGGAGTTTTGGGATAAAATTTAACTTGAGAATAACACGTGTCTCATCTGGGCTGTTTTCAGAAACAGTAATCATCTAGTTTTCCTACAGTGTATCATTTCCTCCATCAGGTGCTTTTTTCTAAGGCGTTTAAATAGTTGAATCTCATGTGTGGCAGGATAGGTTGACATTCTGTGTATGAAATGCCATTTTAGTTTCTATGCATTATTACCTTGTTTCTGTGAAAGAGTACAGGCAGACATGTGACTGGCACGAGCCTTCCTGCCCTCTGATTCATTGCGCAGCAGGTATGAGAAACAGTTGACTCTTCCTGTGTCAGCCTGAGTTAACGTTCATAGTTCATGTGATTGTTGGATGTGTAGTATGGTACTACACGTTAGAGAGTGTTCATTAGATGGATGTGGACTGTGGCGGGAAGAAGAAATTGGACATAGTGTAAGATTCCTGTTCAGCTGTTGAATACCTTTCTCTTGATACCCCTGATAGAGTAATTCAGAATAAAATGTGGTAGAAGTGTCTGCCTCAGCTGTTTTCAGAGGATTTGTGGGTGGGACAGGTGTCTAAATGAATGCAAATCAAGGGATCCCAGACTTCCCAAAGTGACTTTAATTCGCATTTTGTTTTGTCATTTCTTACATTATCTCGACTGAGTACTGAGCTTTAATTATTATTTAATCTGTAAATCATATGCATGTTGTAGTAGAATAAATGGCAGGATGGATTCATCGCTGATCTTGCAGTTTATGACTCAGTGTTTATGAATGTCATTTTCATTATTTGTGTTTCAACATAATACGTCTTGGGGGGGTATTTGCATTCATTCAGTTTAATAAATGCTCTAGTTCACAGTCCCAAAAATGCAGTTAAAAATTGGCCCTGGACTTTGAGGTCCACCATGACAAATCTTGCCCAATGGAGGGATCCCCCGCAATGAATTTTGCCTGCCCACGGAGAAAATGCCTTGTATAGCAGATGGCTAGTCCAGCCCTGAGTAGGTGTATTAACAGGGCTAAACACTGACTTAACAGGTTTGGCAGTAAATACTGCTTTGGTTTAGTTCTTTTATTTATTGTGTCTTTGTCTTGACATATTACATGTCAAGTTTCTCAAAGCTGTCACTGCAGACATCACATTCTGATTATATTTCTTTCCCTATTTATCATTATTTGTAAAACAATTCATGACTCATTTTGTCATATCCAGGTTGCTTTGCGTGTGGAATGGAAAATGGATTCCGAGTATATAACACTGATCCCCTGAAAGAGAAAGAAAAGCAAGGTAAGGAGAATTTGCTGAAAATGTCAACATGTTAACAGTGAAAGAATAAAACAAAAAAATGTAAATCATGTTCCCTGCAGAAACAACTGGATGGTAGCAGAGCATTACAACAGTTCGGGTTCATAAAAATCGAAAATGGAAGCGGGCTTTTCGGCACTATATGGACATTATTTTTGTGGATGATTTGATAAGCAAATTAGTAGTATGCTTAAAATATTAATGATATTGCGATGACCAAAAGCTAGTAATCTGTGTAAATTCGGTGTATCCTTGTTTATTAAATTTAGTGGAGCACGCTGCTTGCGACTGTTTTGGTAAATCATAGAAGCGATAAACACTGAAGTCAAGAAAGGGACAGCTCAGTAGCCACAACATCTTTTAAAAGAGAGAATATTGTGCATAAACAAGGTGCTGCTTTTTGCTGATTAAAATCCAACACTTTGTAAATAGTTTAGTTTTCATTTTTATTTAATGTATTCATTTTCTCTTTCTTTCTTTTATTTATTTATTTTCATTTGGTGTCTGTTTTCATTTCAGTTTACGATAATAACACTGGTCCTGACAAGCCCAATTTGCATAAAGACATACTGGCACTGTCAGTCCACGCAGAATAAGTCCAGATTTTAGCCTAAACGTTTTCTCAAACACTTATTCAATGGAAATTCCAGGGTATCAAGCAGACTTTACGGCTTTATTAATGAGTGTATTTAGCAGCTACAAAGGCAAAAGATATTAAAAAGCTCTCTGTACTAAAGGTAATTTAATAAACATGAATAGACAACACTGTTTGTTTTGTGTGTTTTCTCTTCAGGCACTCGTGCATAGCACTGGTGCCTGTGTAGTATGACATCGATCTTTGCACAGTGTAAAACCACCTTTTTGTTTTGTGATAGTTTGAAATTATTCTCATAATTACGTAGTGATATTAAAGGAAAACATTTGTTATAATGAATTGAAGCATTTCAGAAATCATAATGGTAATTATGGTAAGTAATTTCATCAAAATAAAAAAAAAAAAACGATGCGTTGCATTAAAATATTGAATATCAACGCATTTTCAGTGTCGATGTCATTGACATCATCTGATCGTGGCAGCCCTAGATAATATTTAGGATTCACGGAAGACACACTCACCCATATTGCAAGTAAGGCATAAAAACTGTAACCCGTTTACAAAATTGTTAAATACAATAAAATCAGAAAGAAAGAGTATGTAATCTCCATTGGGTTTTACAAGGTATATGCTTGTAGAATATTAGAATATTAAAGTTTATTGTTATTAAACAGGGAGGGAAAATAAAACAGAAATAATTCAAACACATTAAAGGATTAAAGGAAGTGCTACCTGATTGGGGAGGGTTGCCAATGCAGATTAGTGGAATAAAGTTTTTTTTTATTATTATTTTTAATTTGATTTAATAAAATTATACAAATGTTGTGGGCTGGTACTTTGAGACATCTTCTAAGTGGCAAATGAGCTGACGGAAAATGGCTGATCATTCAATGTGACAATCTCCATTATTTTAGTACTGGTGCTGCTAGCTTTGAATATTGATAAAATTTAAATATCAACCAAGACTGAAACATTGGACCGATGCCAATATCTTGATTTTTATTTTTTTTTTTATTTAAATACTGGCCAATAACAATATGTTATCCAATATGTCATGCACCACAAAAATTTACATTACTTTTCCTTGGCTAGCTAGGTATCTACTTCACGGTTTTGACCATTGCTATTGCAGCTTGCAAAAAGAACGAGTTTTTTATGCCACAAAACAGAGGCATTTCCCAAAAGCATCATAGCACAAAGATTATCTTAACCATTGGAGTGAGCGCTCGACACTACAAAACGGGTCCTGCCGTGAGGTATGTTAGGGTATTACATGTTGTTAATGCTGCTGTAACAAGAGAATTTCCTTGTAAGGGATCAATAAAGTACTCTCTCTTTCTTTCTAACATGTGGGTGTTATTACTACTCGCGTCATAAATTTACGGTCAAATAGAGGTGACTTGTACCATTCCAACTGAGTAACTAATGTGAATTTAAAGTGCTGGCAGTTCATGGCTTTTTATTTGCTACTTGACACAGCTGCTTTATCTGTTTGCTTGCCCCAATGATGGTTGAAATGCCAATGGGCTGTATTTGTTTGCATTTTTCAGAATTCCTTGAGGGTGGGGTTGGTCATGTGGAGATGCTCTTCCGATGCAACTACTTAGCCCTTGTGGGAGGAGGAAAGAAACCCAAGTACCCACCTAACAAAGGTATATTTGCATTGTTCAGCCCAGTGAGACTGGATTGTCAGTGTAACTGTAAGAATGCTACTAACCTTTCAACCAAGTGTGCATTCATGAGTAAAAATGAAGATGTTGTATAATGTGTATGACTACATGGATCCCAGACAAATGGACTTGTGCTGTGCCTGTCCTAGTTATGATTTGGGATGACCTGAAGAAGAAGACAGTCATAGAAATCGAGTTCTCCACAGAAGTGAAAGCGGTGAAACTCCGAAGAGACAGGTAGTAACATGCGGCGTCTTGATGTCTGCTTTGGGGCTCGCTGCTCTTTGAGTTGGTTGCAGCCCAGCTTTTGGCTTTATTAACCAATTTCCCGTAGGAGGTTTTTAATAGGCATTGCTACGTGCTGTGATTTGTACCAGTTCTGCCCTGGGAGATGGACAATAATACAGGATATGTTCTCAGATCTTGTATCAAAAGTGGATGTGTTTTGCTGGGACATACTTGCTCCTTATAAAAACCAGTCAGACTAATTCATTGTGTTTTCTTAATGATCTAAGTAATGGTTGAAGTTATGAATAATATCGCTTGGTTTCAGGATTGTGGTGGTTCTAGATTCTATGATCAAGGTGTTTACCTTCACTCACAACCCCCACCAACTACATGTGTTTGAAACCTGCTACAACCCCAAAGGTACATTACTTTCCATCCCTGTTTCTCTACAGGCTACTCCCAATGAAAACTGTACATGCATGTTGTCTCGGCATCATGTTCGATTTGGAAATATTAGGAAATGAAGTCTGATTTTCCTGCATGCTGTGCTTGATGTTGACCGTCATGGCATCTCGACTGATCTGACGTTGAGCATTTACTGTTAGTAACAAAGACCACCTCTGTGCTGGTAATCCATCCAAGTAAAGCCAGGGAACCAGACCAGTGTTTGATATTAGGATCAATGGCTTTCTTTTGCTGCTTATACAGATTATAATCTAAAAATACTCCTTCAGTCTAAGTGTTCTTGTACTCATCACAAAACCAGCTTACAGTTTGACTTAACAGGTAATTTTTGATGTTTAGTTCAATGAATGGAGACTCTCGTCTCCTGTCTGTGTAGGCATGGCAGAGCAGCTGCCCTTTCGGTGTGATGCCATGATTTCACCAGCTTGTGTTCTGTCGGTGTAAATGCTGATTGAGATGCCCTCTTCCCACTGCCCCCTGCAGGCCTTTGTGTTCTATGCCCCAACAGTAACAATTCCCTGCTGGCCTTCCCGGGCACTCACTCTGGCCATGTGCAGATTGTGGATTTGGCTAACACGGAGAAGCCCCCTGTGGACATCCCGGCCCACGAGGGAGCCCTGTGCTGCATTGCGCTCAATCTGCAGGGCACACGGATAGCCACCGCTTCTGAAAAAGTAGGCTGGGAGCCGATGAGATTTACCTCTGCTGCACTGTAGCACTTCTTGTCACAAGTTGGCAAGTTTGTGTAGAACAACCTGTCAGTTATAAAATCCTCGTCTGTGTAATATAAAACCAGCTTCCTGAGACGGCATGCAAGAGTGTAGCAATCGACCTTGGGTCTGTTAAGAAGGCCCGTACACAACGAGCATGACAGCTGTAAAAAAAATGCATTTTAAAATGCATTTTTTAGTGTTGCAGAGTAACATAGCATTTTATTACTAAGCAAGCAAGATGAACACGCTTGTGAATGAGAAAGCAGACTATGGTTGCTCCTGCTGCTGTAACTCTGTTTCTCTTTGTGACATAATCTCCATGTTCTGACCATTTCATATTGGATGTATTTATAACAATGACAAGTAATACTGGCCAAGTTAACGTACTAATTATTGAAGGGGGGGGGGCGTGAAATAGTTCTTTCTTTCAACTATTGTAATTCTTTCAACTACAACTGACTTTTCTGTGCTCAGTGTATAGGGGAATTAAGCTTCAGAATCATTTATGCACGAAATTCCTTAGATCTCTTTTTGAGATCACCTCTGTCTCACATGTCCCTAGCTCATGACTGGCAAGTATACGCATCACTCAGCCAATCATGATTAAGCCCAAGGCCGAATCACATCATTAGAAAACTGATATACTGTGAGATCAGGAAATAAACAGCAGGCTGCAAATATTCAAAATGAATTAGCCGATTAAATACTGGCATGCTGGTGTATGTTCTGACAAAGCCATTGCTTTGTCTAATATTGCATGTCTTTTGTGTGTGTGTGTGTGATGATCTAGTTCTATTAATTCTGTTTTCCCCTGGTTGATAAATCAGTGCTCACTTATGCTTGAGTGATGATGCACCTGAAAGAAGTAATGTAGCCAACATGAATGGATGTTCTTCGGCACAATTCACACTGTTATTCATAAACCTAGTAGTTGTTCTTGCTTTTTTCTTGGGAGTGGAGATGCTGCCCTTAAAGTTTTGTCAATACATTTAACTCCACCCTTTTAGTAGAGGTGCTGCAACCAAGCTACTCTTGTTGTCGCTCAGGTGCAGTATAGTTGTATATCCCTTTCGTTAAAGGGTTCTGCCTTACACCAAAATAATTTCAGGGCAATGCATGTTTCACCTGAACAATTAATTGACTTGAATTTTTACATTGTTATTGAAATGAAATGAAAATGAAAAAATGACCTTGTTTGTCACAGGGGACTCTGATAAGGATATTTGACACCTCTGCAGGCCACTTGATCCAGGAACTAAGGCGAGGCTCACAAGCAGCTAACATTTATTGGTGAGTATTTCATGCTGTCTTGCTAATTACTATGTGGTAGGTAATTGCATCATATCAGAATCCTGTTACCTTGCAGTCTGTGTCTCCCTACAGTATCAATTTCAACCAGGATGCGTCTCTCATCTGCGTGTCCAGTGACCACGGCACTGTACACATATTCGCAGCAGAGGATCCTAAAAGGAACAAACAGTCTAGGTCTGGTATAGGTTTGAGTTGTTACTGCAGTTTGATGACACTGCCTCTTAATTTTAATGCTGTTCAGACAACTGTGTTTCACATATTGCCCAGCAAGCAATATATGTGCCTGAATTATTTTTCTCATTCTGTTTTCAGCTTGGCTTCAGCAAGCTTCCTTCCAAAATACTTCAGTTCCAAATGGAGTTTCTCCAAGTTCCAGGTCCCCTCTGGCTCCCCCTGTGTCTGTGCCTTTGGAACGGAGCCCAACGCAGTCATAGGTATGGCAGCTTCTCTGCTCCAGTGAGCATAAACGCAGTGTACCTACTCCCTTCTTCCTGGCAGGGTTAACAAATGAAGAAGACAAAGAACTGGATATGAATCAGGCGAGTGAGGAAATCAAATCACTCAGCGGGAATGTCTGCTTTTTCCTGCGGTCACTTTTTACCATGGAGTGTTAGGTTACAACCTAGCGATGAGTTAATGCAGGGGAACTGGGTGCGAATTGGTTGCTTTGGGGGATGGACTTGGTTGGGCAAAAAGCCGACACGGAGATTACCCCTTGGTGCCATCGCCTTTCTGTACGACAGTCCTCATGCCTTGCAGAATTCTAGAAGAGTACAGGTATATTAGTCAACTTCCTGGGATTAGTTTGATCGTCTAGGTCGATATTGTTAAGACTGCGCTATCTTAAGTTCACTCTAAATAATTTTATGAATGACAGTAAGTACATAGAGCGAGGACTGAAACTGACTTGCGGTTTCCTGAAGAGTTGCGTGAGTGCTCATTAAATTTAGCCATGCTGCCCTCTACTGGAATAATGCTGCATATTTAAGTCTTCAAAATATTGTGCTGTTTTACTAAATTAAACTGTCTTGAAAATGTTATCTGCATTAAGTAACTATCTGCTGTGTGAAGTTGCTTATGATTGTAGTAATTCCAGTTTTGTTTCATTTCCTCCCTCTAGCCATATGTGCTGATGGCAGCTATTACAAGTTCCTGTTTAACCAAAAAGGGGAGTGTTCCAGGGATGTTTATGCACAGTTTCTGGAAATGACAGATGAGAAAATCTGACCCGCTAGGAACCGTGTGAAGGTTTCTTATTTTTTTTCCCTTTGGTCTTTTCACTCCCTCCTGCTGAAGACAGACACAAATGGCACATCACAGATTGGGTGTCTGAGCCGGGAGAGGTACCGTCAGAGCACAGTGGTCTCACAGGACATGTAGAAGAGAGCCTCATGAACTTGAACATCTGACTTATGGAATTTTATTTCCTTTGTTGGGATTTACAAAACAGTCTTATCTTGACAGGCGAGCCTGAGCAGTGGCAGAAGAGACCGAGTCTAGCGTCGTTTGAGCGATATTTTTTTTTTCCTGAAAGGACAGTAGTTTTCTTTTCTTTTTTTTGGTTTAACACATAACATTTCAGTTAGTTCTACACTAGTCATGTATCTTGAGGAGCCCTGCTTGTGGTGATCACACTAAAGAATGTAATACTGTGGTATTCATTATGATATTTTTTTATTTTAAAGAAGAAAGCTGATTCTCCTGTTTTGTTGAGTAACACCACCTAACCAGGTATAGGGAGTGCCTCTGCTGATTTACAAAGTAAGTTTCACTTATATAAATATACATACATTTAAATACCTATTAGCACTAGATCTGATTTTACTCAATGTATAAAGCCAATATTCCATACTGAATCTATGTACTTGTAGAGATTATACATATACAAAAGCAGAGTTTCCTTGCCCCATGTTCTTTACTCATATGTGCAATGCTCTTTCCTTTTTCTCCATCAGTGTTACAGCCAGCTCCAACCATTAATATGTAACCGTCTCCCCATTGCTATGACTATTAGGAGCATGGTGCCAATACCATAAATTACCCATAAGTTTCTCTGCTATTTAAGGATGGCGCCTGATGGGTAGGGAACGAGGAGACAAACGATCACCATTTTGGAATTATTCATTTTCCCCATGCATATCTGGCAGAAAACATCGACTTCATAGCTCACCATAACAAGATCATACTTTGTGAAGGTTGTGTAATTATATCTGCGAAAGAGGTCTTTCATTTGTATTGCATGTTGTGTCCAGATTATTTGTGATTCTTTTGGGTGATTTTTTTATTTTTTTTTGGATAAAACCGGCTAATCCCAGTGGTTTCCTTTTGACTTATTACATTATTTAAAAGCAACAAGTTAGACCGTTGATTTTGAAGAATTTTCCTTTTTTTTAAAAATTTTTTTTTTAATTTAATCTCCCAACTCTCAACGACTTGGCTTTTATCACTCTTTGTCAAACTGAACCTGGAAGTTCCTGTCACATGACCCAGGCAGTGTCACTCTTTAATGTGACATAAAAGGAAAAAACCTTTGGTATGGCACTTCGGTAACTGAGTCTGGTACTTGCTTACCTATTACTTGCCAGTTGTCAAGCTATGGAATTTTATTTCCTTTGTTGGGATTTAAAAAAAAAATAAAAAATCTTATCCCGACAAGTGATACTGAGCAGTAGTGGAAGAGAGTCAAGCATCATGTACACTTTTCCATGGATTTAACAGAATCTCAGGTGTTTGCATTTTGGGTCATTTGAAAGCATGCCAGTCCCTCCACCATGGGATTCATTGTGTTCATTGCATGTTTTCTACCACTGTTGTCCAGGCCTACAGGCTGATCATTGTCATTTCAGACTGACAGTTCAGAATGTAAATGTATGCTCAGATTCCAGCCTGGACTAAATGTAATGGGATAGAACCTCTACATGACTAATGGTGAGGATAATGTCAGGTGGAGTCATGTCCTATTTAGACAGAAAAATTTCATGCTTTTTTATTTGTTCTTAAACTTGACAGTTACTTATGAATGGCTCAGTCTACAAGCTTTCAATCACAAATCACTTATTTCCAATCATCTAAGCCTACACTGGGTTCAGCTGCTCTCTCCTTGACCACGAAGCCTATTTCACTTTGTCATTCACAGAATTTTTATGTTTAGTAACAGCAATAACTTTGCAGGCAGAAACTGTCTGAATCACTCAAATACTCTTAAATGTGAACACACTGTTGTAGGAGTTGAATGTTCCTTGCTGGGGGGAAAAATTCTGAAAGAACCCATCTACAGTTGAAGACTGGGCCTTTTCCAGCAGTCTCCACCAAGAGGTTTTCAGTGTTGTAATTATAATGGCAATCATCCATCCACAATAGTTTAAATTGGCTGCAGACTCCACTGGCTGCTGCCTAAGCATTTCCTCGTTAGACAGCTGCATGTCGTTACTGCAACCCGTATTTTGCAAAAGCAGAAGAATTGGTTGGAAATTTCTCATAAAAAAAAACACTGGGTCATAGTACATAGCCCTAGTCAGTGTCAGTCTTTTTCAGAAGTGGAGAATACCAAATTATGGGTGAGAGCTGGAAAAAATGTTATAGCTCAATTATATATAAATGTTTACACGCAACCTATCAAGGAAATGTAACGCTAATGGTTGACCCTATGGTCGTACAGAAGGTTTGGAAACATACATACCTGTATGCATCGTTACGTTTTTGCGGTCTTTCTCCTGTTCAAGCAAAGGTATTTGATTAGATTAATATTTGATTAAAACGAACATACCAATCATCAGACTGATGGGTGAAATTCCTATAGTGACTGGGCCTTAAGGTTCAAAGCAAAACAGCTACCAGTGTTACAATGTTTCCTGAAAATTTAATACATCTGAATTGCAAAAAGCATCCTTGCAGTTGATTTTCATAGGAGTGTGGTGACCTACATCCAGTGACGGACTGCAGCCTTCTTCGATTTCTCTGGTTTTCAAAATGACAGACTACCTGTATTGGCTGCTGTGGGGGAAGCAACAGACAGAACACACAGAAGCAGAAGGGGCCCTGTCATCTTCTAACATGGTCGTCATGATAGGGCATGTTTTCCCATTCGTTTTAAATTTGTACATTGGATAAGTATCCAGGAAGATTTGAATTCATGTAACTTCAGAAATCATAACCCTTATCACACCATAAATGGCAAAAAAAATAAATAAAGTCTACATTTCCAACCATGTTACTTCCATTCCATTTAAAGGGTCACTGAAGCTTGGAGCAAGGTTCAGAACTGAGAACATCTGAGCACACACCCATAGTAAAACATCCATCTCCACAACTGTAACCAAAAAACTGACATTCTAGATAATTTAGTGTCTTAGCAAGAATTTAACATTCCATTTGAATTAATACAAAACAGGCTGGTATCTACTTGCCAACTATACGTTAAACAGAACAGCAGTAATCCTCCTGAAACCTGAATTCAATCACCACCTGCTGATAATGTCTGAAAAAGTGAATTAATGGTTAGGTATTACGTTAACATTAATCTGTGCCAGAGTTAAAATTCCATTAAACTACATCTGCCATCCAAAATCCTATGAAATACAAATAAAGTGTGTAACTATCTGAACAGATGGTCAACTGCTCACTCCCCCCCCCCCCTCCTTTTTTCTTTGAAAATGTATAGGCAAGCAGTTAGTGTTTGGTCCATTTATTCTTGCATATCCTAACCAGTCTGCTATGCTCAGTATTCACAGATGTTTGTTTGGTCTTTCCTCATGCATAGGAGTTAGTGTGACATGGAGAATAAGCTAGACTTCATGTAAGGTTTTTAAATTAATTTATAAAAAAAAACAAAAACAAAACAAAAAAAAAAAAAAAAGCATTTACCCACTTAAGCAGAACGTCACTTTTTTTTTCCTCTGAACAAATACAATCCGAAGAAACTTTTCGGTCGCCAAAAACAATAAAAATAATCAAGCAAGAGACTGCCAACTTCAACAGAGTAAACACTGGCAAAGATACTGGGGTAAACAAGAAGTAAGAAAAGGAAACGATAAGAAAACATTAAGTGCAGCACTGGTCAGATTCATAGTAGGTATTTTTTTCTTCAGTTTCATTTTCTGTTATCGGCTCAGGTACATTTTCTCTAATTAGTTACATGCAAGCTTGAAACATTTGATTAACTACATATGGAGATATTTTTATATCTTGTTATCTGTTAAAATATGAATATCTGTTGATGTAATAAAGAAACTTCATTTTGATTTGACAGAATGGACAAAAACCAAACCACTCCATTGATAGATTAAAAAAAATAAAATAAAAAAGGAAAAACAAACTACATTCATTTTTCACTGAACATGAAAAGTCCACATAACAAAAAACAGTTTGTGATTCCAATGTACATGTGGAGGGATTTTGGTTGAAATGTAAGACACCCCACTATTTATACTTTACTTTTTTTGTTGCCGTTTTTTGCTGGATTTGTTTTGTGCCTAGAGAAATGAAGATACACCCAGAAGTCCTAAGTTCCACACGAACAACAAAATACTGCATATCTACAACTGCATTAGGTAGGTCAACATGAAGGCTAGCTGCCAAGATACAGGAAATGGCTCCACGTGTCAGTTCCCTTAGTGAAATATGCTGTCGTTTTAAAACTGGATTCACGCAAAGCCATGTTGTCATTACACGTGTGGGTTTCATTCCGCTTATCCAGAGTCTCGCTGCTAAGCCGAGTGGGCTGACCTGCCACTGACCCTCTCCCAAATCCCAGTCTGCACTGAGGTAGTTGTGACAGAGGTGCAGCACATCCTGGTGGGCCTTAGTCTGGATGTTGAAGTTCATCTTACCTCCTACATGGATTTTCTTTTCTTTAAAGGCTTCCCGTGTCACTCTTGTCTTAATTTCACCTACTTATTTCAGTCTATCCAGGTTGTCCCTTTCCGTTTTTTCCCCCCTTAGTCACTTTTCTTTTAAACCCATTGGGTGGTAACACATTCCAAAGTTCAGGGATGCTTTAATCTATTTTCTCCTTTTGGCACCTTGGAGTACATACAGATGGGAGGGAAAAATAAAAGGCGGAGGAAAAAATGACGGCAGTACGGTCAAGACGTAGCCTTTAGTTCTGACTGCTCTGTTCGGCAACCGCCGCTGCAGGCCTGTCCACGTTCACAGCGATCACTATGCTCTCCCCCTCGTCACTCTTGATCCTCTTGAGTTCTGGCTGCTCAGCCTGGTCGCCATTTTGCCTCTTAGTGGGGAGAGAAGCTGAGGCTGAGGCGTGGGTGGCCAGCATGTGCAAAGGGCTTGCAACAGCTGTGGAAACAAAAAGTCAAAGGCTTATTACACTGACTGAACTGCAGTCTTCTAGTGATAACCTCAAAAAAAAAAAAAAAAAAAATGTTTCTGTACTTCCAGGAATTATAAAACAAACAGTGACAAATCACTACTTTTGTGGTGGATACAATGTCTGTTTCAAATAAAATGCAAGTCAAACAGCAAAGAGACAGCCCACTGTGAAATGGTCATCCTACTCACCTGTGTTGACCGGTCCTGGAATGGCAGTGGTAACGGGCACTACATGGGTGCCATTTTGCACAATGGTCTTTATGGGGAGCTGGTGCTGGCCCAGGGGGGCCTGCTGCACAATCGTAACAGTCTGTAGTGGTGTGGCCTGAGAGGTCTGGATGATGCGGTTGGCAGTTCCTACAGGAGCATGTGTAATGGGAGGAACAGGATCTGCTTTAACTGAAGACATATAAAATGTCACCAAAGGAAACAAATCTGACCTGTAAATAAGCTTTCAAACAAAACTACTTTTGTGGAAGCTTTACATATATTTTTCAGTGTAAACCAGTATTGGGGGTCCAGTCTTACCTTTGACTTCTTTATGCTCACCGTTTTCTTCTGGTTCTGCTTTTGGCGGGTTGACCAGAGCGGCCTGAGTGACAACAGCTTGGCCAGCCACGGTGTAGGTGTTGGCAGTCGCCAGCTCTGCCACAGTGGTGACCGACACGGCTGGGATCTGGTGGACGACGTGAACCGTCTGCATGACAGGCTGCTGGGAAGTAGAGGTGCTCACGGGTGTGGCCACAGCATAGGTCACAGGCTTGATAGCCTGGGGTAGCTGCCGCTGAACTGTAATTAGAACTGGCTGACTATTGAGAGGTGAACCTGGATAAAGGAATACAAACACACACAAAAATATTTTATTTCCCTTAACGCCATGCATATTAAAAAGCACCCAAACATAAGACAATGGTGTTTGGTGTGATGATATAGCAAGTAATATTTCAGCCCCTTACCAGGCGCACTCTGGGCAAAGCGGGCCTCCTGTATTACAGCCAGTTTAGGTTGGACAGCTGTCGTGGTTGGGGTAGGTGCAGGAATGGGTTCTGCCTCCATGGGGACAGGGGAACCTTCTCTAGATAGACTATCTGGGGTCTGCACCCCACTGGAGTGGGCAGATAAAACCCCAGAGTGATTAGGCGAAGCTGGGGCACTCCTGAGAAAGAGACGGGAAGCAGACTCAGATCAGACAAACTTGCAGGTTTACAGTCCAGATTTGTGTGTGTGTGCGATTTTAGAAAGTTTAAATAGTAAGCACTGCTCTGTGATTATAATTCAAGAAGCAAGAGGGATCCAGCACTGCTGGTGCTAGGACCCCTAATGATGTCATTTTCTAACTGAAATACAACCACTAGGTGGTAGCACTAGCAACCCTTTGACAAAACATTAACAGTCCCAATACAAAATGCTGCAAGATGATTTAGTTCTTGCCTTATTGTGCATTTTTCCATGCTTCCTCAAATATTTCACCCCCCCCCCCCCCCAAAAAAACTTGATTGTCAATATTACCTGGAAGACAGGGGACCAAGCGGGGTTCGGAAACAGGGAACACCCCTAGGCCTTCGCTTGCGGAAGGCCTGCTCTATGAGCTTGCTCTCAGAGGCCGGGTCTATTCTCCAGAAAGAGCCCTTGCCCGGTTCCTCCTGGGATCTGGGCACTTTAATAAAGTAACGGTTCAATGAAAGGTTGTGACGAATTGAGTTCTGAAACAGAAAGCCAGTATTAGCGTTAGCGTTGAACCAGTGCCATTTAGCTGCTCATATCCATTGACAAAGTGTGCTATTATTATTTTAGTGTCAAATTCTTTCATTGTGAAACTAAAGAAACATGGTAACCTACCTGCCAGCCTTTATCCGCTGTCCTGTAGTATGGGTAGTTCTTTGTGATATGGGTATATATTCCATTCAGTGTAAGTTGTTTATCTTGTGCCATTGTGATGGCTTGTACTATTAATTGTGCATAGGAGTAAGGAGGCTTGGAGTCATCCTGTTTTCAGAAAAAGGAAGGCAAATAAGCCACTAATTAGAGTGAGTAGCTATCTAACCCATTATACTACTCACACTAAGCAAAAAAAATAAAGGAATTCACAGAGCTTACAGTGTTGCCCTTTCATGACATAATTCAGCAGGATATTTATCTAAGCTATCCGAGATAAGCACCACACCTGACTAGCAGTATCTTCCTGAAAATATAACCTTTCCCTACGGCCTTCACCTCAGAGAAGAACAAGCCTCGCTCAGATGTTGTTGGCCTCAATACTGGGAACGTAGCCAGAGAAACAAATGCCCACCGCAAAGAACTTCCAATAAATAAAATCTCACTTATATGAAGCCACTTGTATAGAAAGTCAATTGAAAACTGAAGGCTAATTAAAATTAAGAGGGTTTAGTCCCTGCCTTGTTAAAAAAAAATTACTGTTCGTTCATACCACGGGCAGCAAAAGTGTCAGTCTTCACCCTGGCCGCCCTGCATCTGACGCTAGCAAATGCTGTGGACGCTCTGATGTAGACAGAGTCGGTGGGGACAAGGTCGTTCAGAATGCTACGTCTAGCAAACTTTTTAAAGAGGCCGCAAAGCAAACAAAAGTGTAGCTTATCTTTGTGCTGACAGCCAATAGCATATAAATTTGTCAAAGGACATGTAATTATGTTAAGTCAAGCTAATGTCATGAATAAGTAACATTACTGACCCTTCGCATTAGAGGTCTGCACGGGACAGATTTTTCATCCCGCTCCCGCACGCTCCTGCAAGTTTCTGTCCCACTCCCGCCCGCTCTCACAGAAATGTGTAATATTTCAACCCGCTCCCGCCCGCATCTGTTATGGTTTGTCCCGCTCCCACCCACTGAATCCCGCAAGCAAGGCTGGTGGAGTATAGGGTGGGCTTCAAATACCGGACACATTTTAAATGCTATAATATCTTGGCTTATAAAAATTAGATAAGGTACCAAATTTATTAGTTGCCTAACTGATATACAGGAATTTATGAAAGATAGGCTATATTATGTGGGCACGACTCCTGCTGCGAATTGTCTTTTATATAAGGGCTAACCCTTTATATAATTTGGCTAACCAGTTTTCCACAAAAAAATACAGCCAACAACGTTTCTAACTAGGCTACAGACCTGAATTAAAAATATCTAAACAGTCTCAATAGAAACATTTCACAGTCAAAATGAGAGAAATATAGGGAAACATTGAAATTTGTGGCGCGGCTCTGCGTTTATTCCAATTAGAGGTCTGTGCAGGACTGATTTTTCATCCCGCTCCCGCAAGTTTCTCTCCCGCTCCCGCAAGAAACTCAAATGTAGACCCGCGCCGCATGCTTTTGCGCCGAGTCCCGCGGGCGTCCCGCCCTGTTGCAAACCTCTACTTCGCATTGTTTTGCATGCTATGGCGCCAAAAATAGCAATCAATTTACTTCCTTTTTCACAAAAATGTATTATGCACTTCACCAACTCACCTGGAACACCAAAAATTTCAGACACCTTGGTTCATTCCTCACTTTTTTTTTTTTTTTATTGTCGTCATAATAATCATAACTGGAGAACCCGCTATAGCAATGTTCAGTTACTCCTCCATTTTGCCCGGAAATGGAGCAAAAGTATACACACGCGTGTTCTCTTTAGCGGAGTGTTTCTACATTCCGACTGGCTGCCGCCAAACTGTGCCATAGCTCATTACCATAGTCGACTTGGCTTCAACTTAATTTTGATGCTCACACCACTGAAATAGCGCCATGCCGCATTGATGCTTGCCACCTGGCGACACGCCCACGCATAGAGTATGAATGACTTCCGGTCGCTTTGATGCTCCCACTGCTCACGGTGTAAGAGTACCGTTACTGCTACAAAGCCAAAATTCTCAAGATATTTTTTACGTGGAGATAGTTCACACCTACCTTAGGGCTGTCACCACCTGACGCTTCCTTGTCGTTCTCTGATTGGGAATTGTCCCCAATGAGTTGCAGGTCGGAGCTCAGGACACGGCCCACTCTGTACCCGGAAGACCCCGCGCCCCGAGGACTTGATGGGCAAGAATTGGCGGCACTGAAAAGAATTGACAGGAAAACAGTTCAGTCTGAAATGAATACATTGTGGTTTTCATTGTCAGCATCGCAGGCCTTCCAAATACTATTAACATTGTGAGAAAGAATGGAAAAAACCATAGGCAAGTCAGAATCTTCATAGAAAGCACTGGTCAGATTTCCATATCCATGCCAGCAACTTTTCCCTTACAGTTCTGTGAAATAAATACAAATTACACAAGGGGGAAAAATATATGGAGGTGAAACTGCGACATGCATTGTATTAATTCTTTCTGTCATGTCAGCACCTAATCAAACCCCACGATATTCAAGTATTCAAAGCAGCATAAGTGATCAGCTGAAACAAAAAGGCAGCCAGAAATATCATTAGCTAAATGGACTGTTTCTAGATATCTTTTTAGATATCTACACTAAAGAATGCTCATTTCATTCTGGTGCATGTATAAAATTATCTATCTCCAAGTTCTCACTAAGCACCACTATCATTTAGGCAAAATTTTCATATCAAAGATTCATAGAAAACTTAGAAGAGGCAGATGTATACTTTTTTTGAACATCATAATATAGACATAATTTCATTCAAATACTGAAGTTACAGGTACACAGACACAAGAGCTATTACTGGGAACCTAAATGAATAAATCCCAGCTTTTCAAAGTGTAGATAAGTTCTACCCGCAGCAGCCTTTTAAAACAAAGGCTTAGTTCTCTGAGAGTACATAATATAAAATTCGGTTTGGCACACATTTAAAATAGCTGGTACATAAAAAACAAACAGCTCCTGGATGGGAATTTCCTCACAAATGATAAACAATCCGACCTGACCTCAAAATGGGTATCAACCAATGAAAACCAGGAACAGTGTCACAAAGGTACAGTAATTAAAAAAAACAAAATACAAAGACTTCAGTTCTAGAGTGAAACAGAACACAATCTGAATTTCAAATGATCAGTTTTCAGAGAATTGTTTAGGAAAGCATTTCATCAGTACCATGTTCACAATTTCACTTATCACTGCCTATTATTCTCCAAAACAATGGATGATCTCCAGGCATTTCTGTAAAAACTGCCAAAGTAGTACAGTCAGCAAAGGAAATACCAACTGCTCTCTAAATAAGCTTTCAAGCAACTCCTTTTGAGGAGGAGTTACATACAATATTTTTCAGTGCACCTGGGGGGGGTCAGAAACATATTTGCTTTTCTGGACATTAGCTGTCTTCAATGTTATTAATTCCAAACCAGTAAACCATCCTTCAGGTATTCAAAGAATGGCACAAATACTAAGCAAATCAAAACTAAGACCAGGCAAAGTATAATACTTTAAATGAAGCAAGGCAGAACAAAGTATTAATTCTTTAATTTTCTATAAACAAGCATACTAAAGCAACACAAAGTACAGACGTGTACCCTTTCTGCAGCCAACAGTTCATGTAGAATTACAAGAGGTATTTATTCATTGTAGTTCAGTTTTACAAAGTGACCTTTACTCCAGTCATAACAGCTCACAGTATAGGATAAATCCAGAACAGTAGACAGTACCCTCTAGAATGCTGGAAAACACTGCGCCCATTACTACTGAACACGTCTTAAATGTCTGTTTTCTATAGCACAAGTGAATGCTAATTGTCCTGTCTGTCCAATACTCATGGCCCCAATACCAATTAACACTCCAGATTTTTCACCTTTTGTGTACATCCCTGTCAGAATATGCAATAGTTAAATTTTCTTTCTTTAACCGTTTGTTTCCCATAATAATGAGATATCAAACCAAGTCTTAAATATGTGGCTGTGTTTGTCTTATAGACGAATATCAACGCAAGAACACATTCTGGAGTGTCATCACTCAGTTACAAAAATGATAAATGAAGTAAATAATTGAAATAAATTGAAGAAATAAATTAATCAAATGTGTAATTGTACCACTTTTGCTTCCCAAAGTTCCAAATACCATCTCCAACTGTAGCATATGCACTTTGTATTAATTTTTTATGAGCATTCAATTCAAATATATAAATTTCATGTAAAATGCTAGTGACATGTATTTGTCCCTATAGTCCAGTCATTAATATGCCATTGCCATTTTACTTTAATTCCTCAGTAGTATGATGAACTGGTTTATGCATGATTCATGATTGTTCTTAAGCATGCTTAAACAGAATCCATAACACACAAAGGCCACAACTTATCTTTAATCCTCAAGCAAACTAACCTTAGGGAAAGCATTGGAGAATTATGCTTTTGATATTTAAACCTTTAGTAAAAGCCAGACTTGCATACTTAAGGACAAAAAAAGTTTGTGACACAGTTGTTGCTCCTTAACCTTACTTTAGGTGCCATCTTGCACCATCCATCTTTACATCACTTTTAACTGCTTGCGCAAGGACCACGAGGAATGCGATGTAACCATTAGAGGATCATACAGTGTCTGCATAGCTTTTAATTGGTCCAATAAACAGAGTCATTGTCTAATAAAACAGCAGGCTTCACTAAATGAAATGGGCTGGGTTGATCCAGGAGGGACCAGACTGCTAAGGCTTACCTGATGGTTCCTGTGGGAGAAGGCAGAGGACTCATCAGGTGGGCAATGTTCTCTGGAATGTTTATGGTCAGCGGTGATATCTGGGGCTGGACTGGCTTCACTGGAGACTCTGGTGCTTCTTGCCTCTCCTTCTTATCACTGGACAAGGCTGTGAATGTGATCTTTATGTTTGTGCTGGGAAACCTGAATGTGCACCTGGGGGGGGGGGGGGGGGAAAAAATTTTCTTTTATGGACATTCATTGTCTTAAATTTAATTAAATCCAACCAACCTAAAGGCATACGAAACTGGAGAAATTATTAATAAAGCACCGGTTC
>JAODKC010000095.1:18768286-18786990 GCA_026777985.1 Mormyrops attenuatus | reverse complement strand
AGACAGGAAGCAGCGGGTAGTTATTAGAGGCACAATGTCACAGTGGGCCTGCGTTCATAGTGGGGTACCACAGGGTTTAGTTTTAGGATCACTGTTATTCCTAATTTACATGAATGATATTGACACCAATATATACAGTAAATTGGTTAAATTTGTAGACAACACCAGGGTGGGTGGCGTATCAGATACTGAACTATCAGCATAGAGGCTATAGTGGGATCGTGATTTAATTAGTGACTGGGCTGATACCTGGCAGATGAAATTTAATGTAGACAAATGTACAGGAATCCGTGCAGGGAGCATACATATAAAGTACAGATATTTCATAGGTTCCACTGAAATAAAGGCAGCTGATTATGAGAAAGACCTTGGTGTGTATGTTAATGCTTCCACGTCTGTCAGGGTCAGCCCCAGTTGTTCCACCCTCTGTCCATTGCCAGCAGGTGTTGCTGGTCATCCCATCCCACGTGTTGTCAGTCTGTAGTGTTTCCTCTGCTTCCTATCAGTTGCATGGCTCAACTTGTTAAGCATGTGGTTGTTTCTGAATCCTTCTGTCGTGTGTTTGAATCCCACTTCCTCTGTTTTTGTATTTTGTTCCCTAGTGTTTCATTTGTATGAGTTTTTCTAGTTCTTGTGTCTGGTGATTTGTATTTGGTTTTGGTTTCGTTCCTTGTGCCCCTGCTTGTGTTTTTACCTGTCTGTAATTCCCCAGTGTTAGTTTCTGTTTCCCTGTTCCTTGGTTAGTTCTTAGTTTCCCTGTTTAGTTCCTTTGAGTTCATTAGTTTCATCTGTGGCCTGTTTGCCTAGTATTTGTTAATTAGTCTCACCTGCCCTGTGTTAGTCTTATTAACCGGTTTCAGTTTTCAGTTTCAGTATTTAAGTCCCTTCCTCAGTTTAGCTCCTGAGTGGTTCATTGAATGTTTTGAATGTTTGATTGCTGGAATTCTGTTAAATTACATGTGAGATGTATGTTCTGCTTACCTGCCCCATTTAAAATATTGTGTGCAGGCTTGGTCACCTTACCTTAAAAAAGACATTGCTGCCTTAGAAAGGGGTCAATGTAGGGCTGCATGAATGATTTCTGGTCTTAGAAGGATGTCTTATGAGGAGAGGTTACTGTAGCTGAGCGGAATCTGTTCATCCTCGAGCAAAGGAGAATAAGGGAGGACATGATCCAGGTATAAAAGATTCTAACAGTTTTGGATGCTGTTCAACCACATAGTTACTTCAGTATTATTTCAAATACAAGAACACATAGGTGGAAATTAGTGGGAGAACATTTTAAACTGGATTTGAGAAAGCACTTCTTTACGCAGCATCAGTATCAGAATAGAGTTTATTGCCAAGTACGTTCACACATACAAGGAATTTGCTTTGGTGGTTGGTACCAGACATCAAGAGATAATAGTTATAGTATGGAATAGTCTTCCTGTTAGTGTAGTGCAAGTTCAAAACTTGGGTTCCTTTAAATCAGAGCTTGATAAGATTTTAACAACTATGAGCTATTAGTCGAGTTCTCCCCCAACGAGCTTGATGGGCCGAATGGCCTAATCTCATTTGTATATTTCTAATGTTCTTCTGATTATTTTAAAAACTGAGACCACATACCACACTTATTAAATAAGTAAGCACACTTACCAGCAGTTATAACCACAAACATTTATCATGTCTGGACAAATACTGCATATGGCTTGATAGTTTGTTTTTCTGGTCTTCTTGGCAGATTTACTCATGCTCTCTCCAGTTGCTTTGGGATTGCTGATCAACAACAGTTCTTCTGCAGATTTTCAAATCAGGAATTTAAGTGGATCAATTGCTGGCATTCGAATTGGCTTATTTTTTCTTAGCTACTTTACTGCTCTTGGTAGGATTAATTATAAAAAGGTTCTAAAGATAAGACCGGGTTGCCAACTTCGATCAGCTGGCTGGTGTGAGATTTTCAGTTTGAGACAAGTCTGCACACTCATTAACTTATTTAACAGTTTTATTATCTGTAGGGTTTGCAAACTACCCCAATGCTTTCGATGTTGCTAGTTGCTTAGGTTTATAATGGAATAATGTAGATTTGCCATAAGATATCTTGCGTGAGTATGGAAGTCTGAAAGCGGGAGTGTCATGCCAAATGTGCGAGAGTTGACAACCCTGATAAGACTGTAGGGCGGGGGTGTCAAACTGCAGTCCTGGGGGCTGGAGCCCTGTGTAGCTTAGTTCTTTCCCTGTTCCACCACAAATGATTCAGCTCAAGAGCGATGCGGTAATTAGCACAAGGGGTTGAATCAGGTGTGTTAAATGAGGGGAAACCCAAGAATGTGCAGGGCTCCGGGCCCCCAGGACTGCAGTTTGACACCCGGGCTGTAGGGGCACATGCTCCAGGGCCATAGGCTTGATGGTTGCCCCTTTGTGTATAGATCTTACGTTTTCTCCCAACATTTGCATGGTTTTCCTCTGGGTATGCCGGACAAAAATCATATGGTTACATGAATTTACTTCTCTAAATTGGCCTTACTATATGACAGGATGAGCGCCCTCTGATGGACTGTCATTCTGTTCAGTGTGTCCCTTGTCTTGCAAGACATAGTCTTATTTTGAAATATATAGGAAGTAGGATAAATATTGAACATGGTCATATTTTTAAGACAGCACCTTCATTCCGGTCCCTTCATCCACCTAAATACTAAGCTGACACCACTGAAATATTCTTAAATACCATATTGTCTCAAATATAAGTTTGTTTTTCTTTCTCTCAAAAACCTGCATTTAAAATCTCTGGTCGTCTTATAGTCGAGAAGTAGAATTTAAATGTCATTATGCACATGCAACAGTAGATGGCGTAAACTGTCTGCCTCCGGTTTGTACATTTCATATATAATCGGCAGAATCCACGTTGTTTTTGCGACAGGATGTTGTACGAGCAGTTATCACCGTTTCAGCGCTCCACTTGTGTAGGGCCCCTGAGGCAAACTATCTAATTTCTTTTTCACTTTTTGAAAATGTAAATCTCTAAGATTTTAAGGTAAAAATATATGTGGACCAGATAGACCAATTTGGTCTTTGTTTCCTTTTCCAGAATTGCAACATTATGCACACAGTCAACCAATATTTGTAAATTTGATGTATATGGATATGTATAACTTCTTTCCCATTTCAGTTGATTCCCTTTTGAGATTGCTTACAAGTGAATTGTTAGACTTCATAACAGGCAAGACAACATCAGACTGGTAATGAACCAAATTAAGGACATACATCCACAAGCCACATATGCCTAATTCATTCCTGGAAGCCTGCCTTTCTGTTTGTGTTTGATATATTACACATGACTATGAACATTATAGCTGTGTGGCAAACAATATGCACGTTTTTCCCTCCAGACTGCTTTTACTTGGCAGGCGACTTTTGCTTGTTGAAGCAGGACAGAAGGAGAGAGAGGATAATGGCAGTGCGGAGAATGCCAGATGATCTGATGCCAGACTTGTACTCGTTCAGAATAATAATTACAAGCGACGTGGTGCCCTTCATGTCTGCCACCTGTGCAAAGAAAAAGACCATGATTAGTCAGCAGGCACTTAGGAAATTCAGTATTCCGGTTCACCACTCCCTCACCCCAGACAGCTCAACACATGCCCTCACAGTCCCATATTCCAGTTTATCAGTACTAAAAATGTGTTATATCCCTCAAGTTTGTGCAGTGTCTATTTCCAGTAGACCTTTGTACATGCTCTACAGTCCAAAACGGTTTTGAAACTGAGAGCTACTTCACGGGTACTGAGCCATACGAAGGGCTACCAGTTTGAAATGACCTCCTAAACTTATCTAAACTTCATGTATAATAAACATGTTTTAAATGTTATTTTTTTAGATATTGCCATTTTCAAATCTATATAAATGCAAATGTGATTAAAGAAGAATAGCAACAGGATAAAATTCAATTTTTGATGCTGTTCAATGGTGAGTTGTGCTATTTTTAGAACAGGTCCGCGGGCAACTCATGTGGTCCTCGGGGGCATCCTGGTGCCTGCGGGCACCATGTTGGTGACCCCGGTCTAAAACATGTTGTAATTACATTAGTCTAAAGCAGTGTTACAGTGTACATTTTTTAATTTAGTTTTTGTTTTATATTATTTTCAATTTTCATTTGGGATATGTTTTACATAGGTTTCAGTGTGGTTTATTACTTTTGATTTTAAAGATATATTTGTTTAGTTTTTATATATTTTAGTTTAAGTTTAAGTTTTAGTAATTTTATTTCTATGGATAGACTAAAAGTTGTAGAGCTGATCATTACAGAGTCCTACATATAGGGGCACCTGAATGGGGGGATTATCAAAATTCCATAACCTGACAGGATCCCTATTAAATTTGGAACCTAACTGGATGGACACATTATCTACTAATGTCCTTAAAACTGGAAAAACTTATTACAGTGATTAATAACGATAATTAAAGATAAACAAATTATTACTAGCTAAATTATTTTAAAGTATTTGATGTTTGTTTTTATTTTATTCCAGTTTCAGAAGCAATATTTGTACTTCCTGTGTTTTTGTAGTTTTTTTTTACATTTCGTCAGTTTTTTTTTTTATGAAAGTTTATGAAAATGTTTTCTTATAGTTTTACTTAAGGCTAATTGGCGGTGATAAATTTCTCTTGGTGTTTGTGTGTGTAACTGTGTGTGAGTATGTGCCGTGTGAGATGTAGGCCCCAGGAACCCCATGACGATAAGTGGTGAGAAGATGGATGGATACACTTACCATGTACTGTATACAGATTAAACTGTAATCTCTAGCTAAGCTTAAATGTATACAGCTTTATTGATGTTCAGACATAACATATTTTAAAATGTGTCTTATGTTATACAACAGACAGATAACTGCTATAACGATTTCTTAGAGGCACCTGGTGTTTCCTTGAAATAATAACGTGCGGAAGTTGATACATTAAATATTCAAGTGAAGTAATTTAAAAATGCAGGTGTCTGTTTTAATCATTGAAGGCTAATATGCATTTCCACAACCTTCCATCACATTAAACGCAGCACATTGCATAACTGCGTGTCACCTTTGTCATTAGAAAAGCAAAAACAAAATTATGCAAACCGTTTAAGTATATAATGCTCTCTATATGTGTGTGGAGTTTGCATGTTTTCCCCGTGTCGTCGTGGGGTCCCCCCTGACTTAATGTCGAACAAAATGCTAAGATGAATTGGAGAGATCGTGTGAAGGTGTGAATAGTTTGTGTGCCCTGTGAATGGTTCACGACCCCATCCTGGGTTATATCCCTGCCTTGCACTCTTTGTTTCTGGGATAGGGTCTGATCCCAGTGGCAAGCAGTAGTCTATAGAAAATTAATTAACAAAAATAGAACAACTTTAATTTGTATACTCCTTTTTTATTGGAGTATGATGTAAATCATTTGAAAGGTATGAATAGAAGGTGCAAAGTAGGCCTCATCATACCAGTAATGTTAAAATACGTTAATTATCTGTCGTCACTTACATGTATGTTTTAAATGTAGAACAAGTTTTCACAAGTTTTCACAATGCTTATTTGATAACTGAATATAATGATGAAACCAAAATTTCATTACATAACATATTTACATCATAACATAATCCATGATGACACCGGAGTAGGATTAACATTAAGGCAACACCATAACCATATACAGTGAATCAAAGAATGTAAACATAATAGATAATGAATAAATTAAAATTGCATTGGAATTAAAACTAGGTTAAGAAAAACAATATCAACACACCGTACTGACCATGGCAAGTAGTATCAGGGAGCAGGAGGTTCAAGCTTGTCATTTTACTACCTGGCTACGTGCCTGGGCAAGGGCAAACAAATTTCTGAGCTTGGGGGTGGTCAAACATATCATTTTACTACGTGGCTATGCGCTTGTTTGGAAGGAAATTGCATATTTTGGGTGTAAGATCTAACGTACGAAAACTGCAAAATATCATGGATACGCAGAGATAAGTGGAACTAATTAGTATAAAAACCCGAGTCACTTCATTTTCCCTCCAGATTCAACGCCAACCTTCACAAATGCTATTCTTACTATTATAAAGTAGTCAGAGCTTGGCTTGCTTAGAGTGAAAAAACCTATTCTGGACTGCAGATGGGGATGTCAGTTTAAAGTAAAGGTCTCTAAAGAAATGAAAATAATATGTGGATCAAACACAGATTTGGATGCTGCATATCAAAATAAATAATTTTAAATACCTCACAAATTCTTTGATTTATGATTTATTGAATGACTCATTCTTTTCCAATAATCCCTTTTCAATTACAATTGCAGTAGTCTGATGGCAATTCTACAAAGTATAGTATTAGAAGATGCACATCTTGGACATGATGGACATTGGACATGGAATTACATTTAAATTTGCTCATGCAATCACACACTATGGGGAATCACCATCTCACCTGACCAGTATGTTTTTGGATGGTAACAGGAAACTGGGACTGGCCCCAGGAGAAACCCACGTGACTACAGAGAGAACATGCAAACTGCACGGGCAGAGCTAAGGTCTTATTCAAACATGAGGTGACAGCACTAAGCCTCTAAGGCACACCTACCTACCTGTAGAGGTGTATTTCTAGAACGACATTTTTTAAAAGTTTCTTAAATGTTATTATGAAACATTTATCAGTTTCAGAAAAACCACAAAAAGGTTTATTTTTTCCAGAAATGGATGGACCAGTAACTGTACAGAAAAATCATAATGGGATGTGTGTACATATATTTTTTGGTTGACCTTTTCCAGAGAAATGTGGTGGGAAAAAGAGAATTGGAAGGCACAGGTTTACTGATAAATGGTGATGTATCACAGGAATGGGCATGCAAACAACCAATCCGGAAATTATGGTCAAAAGTGAGAGGAAAATTAAGACAGTCCACATATGAATTTGTTACATCACTTGTGATGGGAGACCAACTAGGAAAGCTGAGTTGCTGCTGGAAGAGGTGTTGATGTGGGGTGCCCATCCTGTGATTTGTGTGGATAACGGATACGGATAACCCATAAATTTTCCTCGTACTTTATATTATGATTATCAGACAGAAATGGGGAGTCATTCTTGGTGG
This sequence comes from Mormyrops attenuatus, assembly GCA_026777985.1. Classification (NCBI taxonomy): domain Eukaryota; kingdom Metazoa; phylum Chordata; class Actinopteri; order Osteoglossiformes; family Mormyridae; genus Mormyrops; species Mormyrops attenuatus. Next base: position 18,779,901 of record JAODKC010000095.1, on the reverse strand, counting down.
TAGATGTATACATATATTTTTTGGTCATTCTTGGTGGTAGATGTCTTTGAAGAGTTTTGTGAGGGGCAATTTTCAGATAATAACGATCACACATATTTTTCTTTCATCGGCTGAGGGGTTTGCTGTAGCAAAGCTGATGGCCCAAATTCAATGATTCAATCGGCTTTGTCGATTCTTTGGTAACAAACAGGCCTGCCATTGACCTATGCAATGTAGGAGTAAGAAGAGAGTTCACTGCGAAGGTATTTATTCATTTCTACCATCCATCATTCAATCACTTTATCCTAAATAAAATAAATGAGAAAACTGTTTAGGTAACTGCCTGAACATAATTATAATAATTTTAATTGCTTATTCACTCTATCTGTCAGTGGGGGCTCTCTGTGATACTATGTTTAAAATCAACATTGCCCATGCATGATGAGGGAATGACATGCATTTATCTGTGCTAGAGGGGTTTTACCTACTATATGCTGAGGACGGGGGCAGTATGGTGCTGCAGTGGTTAGCACAGAATTATAAATAATTCAATTTATTTAAATAATAGAGTTATTCTGACTAGGGGCATGCTATTCAACTGCTGTTGTAATACAGTAAATGTTAACTGTGACCAACTGTAAATACTGACTAAATTTCTGCCATTTTAGAAAACCTCAACTGGATCAGCTGCAGGCATCACGTGACATTAGTCTGGCCTGGGACATGTCTCAGGCACAGCATTTAGCAAGAGACAAAGAGGCCAGGTATCAGTTACAAATCACAATCCAGTCTAAATGTCTGAAGAATACCTATTGTAATGCAACCTATTCCTGGCCTAAGTGCTGTATTTATTTTATTATTCACTTTTTATTATACAGATGATGCAGGTCTTGATAACCCAGGACTATTACTGGAATTGTAAAGAATTTTAAAGCTCACTCCCTTATATTTGTACAATAACACTGTATAAATGCATTCGATAAGAAAGGCCATTATGCATATTTATAGGAACAGCCAAATGAATTTAAATGGATGTTGGGGCTAAAATTTTTAAGGAAAAGACAGAAGTTCATTAAAGTCACAGGATTAAAAAACGAGTAACACTTAGGGTGGTTTGGTGATCAAAGATAGACTCACAATCTCTTGTTACCAGTCAGGTATCATGTTTTGCTGTCTTGGTAATCAGGGCTAACATACCTCTCAGCGGCGTAGGTGCTGGGTGCTTGAGTGACACCGAGAGGCAAATTCTGTGTACTTGTGGATCGTCATCCAGTGGGCGTGAATAGTGTGCATCCCATTTAATCAAGCTAGCTTAATGTCCCTGTATGAAATGCCAGACAAAGAAATAAATAAGTAATTATACCTCCAGACACTTTTCACTGTCTTTCTGAGTTCATGTCTGCGTCCAACACCTGCCATCCCAGGTGTGCCCTCCCTGTGACAAAGGCAGCTTTCGTCAATGAAAGTAAGCAGGAGTGCTGCTTCACACGGAAGTACTCAGAGTAATACCTTCCCCGTAACTTTATTCAAGCTCTTCTGTAATTGTATTCAAGGTGAGAGAAAAATAGCGTTCTCAGTTATTGATATTTCGGCACTGACGTTTTTTCAAAATCACTCTGAAACAGTAACATATCGAAAAAAAAACTTTCCAGCATCCTGTAATGTCACAACTTCCTGTCTAGTCTCCACATAACTAGGTTCTCCTTAGACTGTACTATCTAACAATGCTTAGTTTGTGGTCATTGTCACTATGGTTTTTTTCCGTATACCAGAAAGATTACTCAGCAGAACTTTGTGTTTGCGTTAGCACAAAGCAGCAGGGTGTGCCTCTCCGAAAGCTGAGAAACCAGCTGTAACTCAGATTACACGTTAATGGTTATGAACAATGCAGTGAATAAAAAAATGCAAAATTCCTCTACTGTATTCGATTTAATTGCTTAAATATTCATACTTAGAGGAATTATTTATTGCTCCCAGATTATCTGAGAATCAGTTCCGTGATACTCCAAAACTGTTGTTTTTGAAAGATCAGAATCCAAAACAACCTTGTGGTACATCCAGTTTGGCTGGTTTCTCTTGTTAAGGTTGGATAACTTGGTTAGGACAATAACGATAAACAGATAGCATTAGAATTAAAGAAAGTGACTTCTTGCCATTTTGCAAAACAAACTGTGTTTTTTTAAACTATAGTTTCCTGTAGTTAGGTAAATGTCACTGTAAATCCAAATCAACTATTATGAACAATAATATGGTTAAAATATGAGAATTAACTACTTGGTAACAATCCAATGTCATGAGTCAAAGAATGCTGAAAAAATAACTGCAGTATCTTATATCAAATTCCCTGAAACTGAACTTTAAAATGCTTGGTATGTTGCATTTCCAGTATGTCAATGAGATTCCTAAAAATTCAGTAATATTTTGATATTTGTAAAATAGAGATAATACCAATGTAATAATACCAGGTATGGTAGCAAAATATATATTTCTTTAAATTGTGAAATTTATGACCCCCCCTCCCATTACATGTTAATTTAATATACAAAATGTAAGAATCAGCCTATACAAGAATAGAATCTGAGTCATTACCTGGGTGAAGGTCAAGGTCTTGATGAGTTGTCATCTGTTGTCTGTTATTATTTTCCCAAATAATTAAAATATTACTAACAGGCTTCAGTTTTTCCAAAGAGGAACACTGTATTGCTCCTGCTTTGTGATTAGATTGTCCACCTGTTCATTCCTATAGATATCTATTTTCCATAAGCGTTTCTCCAGTGTGGCTTATTGTGATCTGCATCCCACTCTTTGAAACATCAGGAAACATGGGTCCCCTCCCCTGTGTGTCTCAATCTGTCCTATTTTGGTAAAAGCAACTGATCGGTAGAAACAGTTATGTTTCCTAGATACCAAAATATCCAGAATATCAGGCTGAGGAATATTATTATAGGTCCAGTCAAAACAAAGAAATCCCAGAAAGTGAACGAAGCAAAAATCCCTAGGAGAAAGATGACCAGACCACCAATATCAAAGACTAATGCCAGAATAAAGAAGAACAGACATCTCCCACAGTACTGTGAGAGCTCCATGTCAGGCAGAGACAAGACTGCATCTGCTAGATAAACAGCCCAATCTGAGAGATTTGAGATTGGCACACCTTGTGCTTTTTTATCATACCAAAGCTATGAATGTGCCACAAACAAAGAAAAGAAATATGGCTTGTCCCTCCTTGTTTCCTAACTGCACAAAAGGATTTGTTGTGCAATTTGGTCTGGAAAGGATATAACTAAATTGGATAATGACAGGAGGTGCTGACATGATGATGATGATGATGATAATGGTGGCACGGTGGCTAGCACATGTTGCCTCATACCTCTAGAGACTAAGGTTCTATGCTTGGCTTTATGTGTGTTTACTTTGCATGTTCTTGCTGAGTCTGTGGGGTTTCCCCCAGATTTTCTGGTTTCCCCAAACAGGCTTAAAACGCTAAGGTGAACTCGAGTTGCCAAATTGTCCGTTGGTGTGAATGGTGTGTGCCCTGTAATGGGATGGCGGGCGCCCCATCTTTGGTTATTCTGTGCCTTGCTTTGGCGATAGGGTCTAGATTCCTCAAGCGGGAATAAAATAAATGCATGGAGGGACATGAAAAACAGTTTTTTAAATATTAAACATTTTATATATAGTGAAAATATTCCAGGAACATTCAGTGGTGTACAAATTGAAACACAGCAAAACATTTACTGTGTGGTTAAGAAAGCAGAAATCAAAACGACCCAACCCTTGCTTTCCTGTCATAGTACTGTTACAACCAGGGCCATTTAAGAGTATTAAGTGACTGTGGGCAATGGCACACATGACGTCACATCAGAAAGAAATGGAGGTAATATAGGTGGCTCACGAAATTCAGATTTGCATCTAATATAGGGAAACAGTTACATAGGTTTTTCAGTGAGAGCCATATTAAAAGAAGAATATGCAATCATATTAAATACATTCGATTTTAAATCACATTAGTTTATTAAGAGATACTCAGGGGGGGGGGCTTATGCGGGGGTACTTCTGCTTGGTGTCTCCTGAGGAGATGGTGCCTCGGAGCAGGTTACGACGTGCCAGAGTGCTGGCTTGGTGCTCTGAGGATGTGTTTTCTCAATGCCAGGTATATCACATAACTGTTTTATGAGATCTGATTCTGTCTGCTCTGATCAGTGTGAATCACTTCTGAAATTCCATGTTGTCAGATGTAGTCCTCGAAGGTGGTACACTCATCTTCTGCAGGAAACAAATTGGTTGGTTGACAAAACGAATAAAATAGTAAAGTAGTAAATACCTGTTGCCCTGTGATGTAATGGGCAACTAACTCTGTTATATCTGTTACAGGTTTCTGAGAATTAACTGTGTTATTTCAATGGACTAGAAAGGGGGTCATTTATGTGTAACGAGTGAGTTTCAAGACTGACATGCAAGGTCAATAACACATTCTGTGAGCATTACCCTGTATATATGTGAGAGCCTTTGGAATTAAGGTTTCAGCAATCAGAGGTGGAATGCTCAGGTCCAGAAAGTACAAATCCTGACCAAGATTTTCTTTCAAACAGCCAGTTGAATACAAAGAATCACAGTCACAGAGTACTCAACTGGTTGGTTAAAACAAAATCTTGGTTTGGATTTGTACTTTTTGGACTTGAACTTTCCACCTCTGGCAGGAATCACAGCCTGGTACAGTATGTGATTTTATTCTGTGGGACAGAATTCACTCTCTTGTAAAAAAGATCCTAATAAATTGCAAAGGAATTCATGCCAGAGATTCCCCAACGTGGCAAAGGTCTGATTCAGCTGATCCGAGATATCACTCATGATGCAGAGGTCATCATGTTGTTTCTGTATCAGGGCATACATATCAATTGCAATTGTGCGACAAGTGTCAAGGAGTGCAACTTTTTCTGAAAGCAGAGACTTTTGTTGTGTTCACACCATAGGCACTCAGCCCAATTGTAGTTCCTCGAAGACAGTTCCGGAACCCTTTTTTAGTACCTGTGCCAGACTATGTACTTTTTTTTTAACAGGAACTACTGGGGAGTCACTTACAGCAATAGCTTGCTGATTGGTTGGCCACAAGCACTGGCGTTAACTTGGAAGTTACGCAGAAGTGCAGAAGAAGAGATGTAGTGGAGCAATAATTGAGTGGAGGGATTTATTTTTGTACCCCAATTACATTTAATATCATTAATACATTTTTTGTTTTGCGTCTCCATATTTCTGCATCAGAAAATTCTATCATTTACAATACACTTTTGTCTAATATTGCCAGTGGCAATTGTTTTTTATTCTATGGAAAATGAAAGATCGATCTGCTGGCCAGATTTAATAAGAATCATGAAGTAAAATATAAACAGAAGGCTGTGTGCTGTTATGATTGCGATCAATCCCTCAAATAACTAACTAACAAATAACTAACAAATAACTAACAAAATGACTTAATTATTTTCCATTGCTTTACTGTGGTGGTGTAGTTTCATATGAAATTATGTGTTTAACCGACAAACTTTTTGTGTCTCTCGTGCTTATTTAGCATAAAGGTCCCAGTTCCTGTTGTGTGGTGTGAAAGTGACACACGAAACTGGCCAGGAACTACAAAAGTTCCAAGTGGAGACAGCCCAGAGACTTGTAAATGGAGACGAGATTCCGTAACTTCAGTGTAAAAGCACCTTTAGTCATTGGGACATCAGGTGATTTTTAATGCTAGAAGGGATGGCTCTGTAAGGAAACACTGCCTACCCTGGTGGCTCTGATCTCAACATGGCATCAGCATTGACATGTTGTTCTCCATCCTGATTAATGATGTTGTCATCGTAAACATTCTGGTCAAGTATTCATTGTGCTCTTCTCCTGGTGGAGCTTTGCGGTCAGCTAGAAAGCTAAAGAAGCTGCCTGACAGCCCACACAATCGCCTATAGCTCCCAATTGTAGGTAACCCATTTTATTGTGGTGTGGGAGAGTGTGTGATTGGCACATGACACGGTCTCTGAATTTGAGTCAGAATGCTATAGAGCTGAAAAATTCCTATTGCCTAGTGATGCAGCAACGCTAAGCATTACTCACATGTTTGTGGTGATGCTGATAATAAACCTACAGTACTGTGCTGCCAGTCATGTAAAGTATAGCACATACAATTATGTACAGTACATAATACTTGATAATTACTTTTCAACCTTTTTCATCATTATTTAGGCAATACCATATAGCCTAGGTGTGTAGTGGGCTATACCATCATGGTTTGTGTACACTATGATGTTCTCACAATGGCAAAATGGCCTGATGGTGCATTTCTCAGAATGTATCCCTGTTGTTAAGTGATGCATGATTATTGATTCTCGTAAGTGAAACTACACTGTACATACACCATATGGGCAAAAGTATTGGGACACCTGTCCATTACACCTACAGGAACTTTTATGACATCCCATTCTAAATCCATACTTATTAATGCGGAGTCAGTCCCCCCTTTGCAACTATAACAGCTGCCACTCTTCTGGGAAGGCTTTCCACAAGATTTTGGAGTGTGTCTGGGGGAATTTTTGCCCATTCATCCAGAAGAGTGTTTGTGAGGTCAGGCACTGATGCTGGACATGAAGGTCTGGTTGGCAATCTCCATTCTAGTTCATCCCAAAGGGTTGAAGTCAGGGCTCTGTGTGAACCAGTCAAGTTCTTCCACACCAAACTCACCCAACCATGTGTTTACGGACCTTGCTTCGTGCACTGGGGCACAGTCATGCTGGAACATAAAAGGGCCTTCTCCAAACTGTTCCTAAATATGTGATAGTAAAGAATTGACCAAAACGTTTTGGTTTGCGGAAGCATTAACAGTTTCCTTCACTGGAACTAAGGGGCCTAGCCCAGCCCCTGAAAAGCAACTGCATACCATTATCCCTCCTCCACCAAACTTTGCAGTTGGCACAATGCAGTCAGGTAGGCAATGTTCTACTGGTATATGTACAGTGGCGACGTGCTTTACTACTCCATCTGAAACTTGGCATTTTGCTTGGTGACGTGAGGTTGCTCGGCCATGGAAGCCCATTCCATGAAGCTTGTGCTAGAGTTAATGCCAGAGGAAGTTTGGAACTCTGCAGTTACTGAGTCAACCGAACGCTGGCGACTTTTACGCACTGTGCACCTCAGCACTCGGCGACTCTGCTTTGTTACTGTACGTGTGTGGCTGAATTTCTGTTATTCCTAAATGCTTCCACGTTGCAGTAATACCACTTCCAGTTGACCGTGGAATATTGAGCAGGGAAGAAATTTCACAGACTTATTGCAAAGGTGTCATCCTATGACAGTACTATGCTTGAATTCACTAAGGTCTTCAGAATTACCCATTCTTTCACAAATGTTTGTAAACCTGACTGCATGGCTAAGTGTTTGATTTTATTTACCTGTGGCAGTGGGTCTGAATGAAACACCTGAATTCAATGATTAAGAGGTATGTCCCATACTTTTGTCCATATAGTACACATAATATAAATTAGATATTATGTGCACTAGATAGATAGATAGATAGATAGATCTATCTATCTATCTATCTATCTATCTATCTATCTATCTATCTAGTGCACATAACATCTACTTTATATCGGCTTACTGTATTAATCATACCAGTACTGCTTTTACTACGCCTATATGTGAGTGTTATATTAGTTTTTTGTGTTATTTAGTATGATTCGGTATGTTATTTTTTTCAGTCTGGAATGGATGGTTATAGAAATGAGGTTAGTGACTTGCCACTTGGCACCTTTAAGAAATCACAGAACTGGATCTGGGAGCCCAGTTCCCAGTTAATGTTCTCCAGTCAGCTTCAGCGGAGAACTGAGCACCTATAACTAGCTGCCGGATATGTGTCACCAGACACTCCACGTTTTTGCTCCCTCCCAGCTCCCTGCCAGACAGTCCATATTTTTGCTCGCTCCCAGCTCCCAGCAGGAGAAAAACCATGGACTGTTTGGGGGTCCCCAAGGACTGGGATGAGAAACACTGGTTTATATAAACTCGGTAGGTTTCTTCAGTGCAAGGTATTGTAAGTTTGTTCTCTACAAAGTGTTTTTCTAACAATAATTGTCTGATCTGATCTACCGATTTATACCGACCCATTACCTACATTTAATGACTCTGATTATTGGATTAGAATTTTGGCTCTGTTTTTGTCCAGTTTTGGTTTTAGACTTTTAGATTTCTCTGATCCTGATTTTTAGATCGTGTTTTGGGTATATGTGCTTTGAATAAAGCATGGATCCTTCAGCACATGGACCCCCACCTTTAGAGCAGCATCATAGAACACTATATTTCTAACAAATCCATTTGCATAGTTCATTTGCAAAGTAGTAGACCTCAGTAGGTCTCAGAAAGGACCAGATCACCCAATGTCACTACCCAACATGAATGGCTGTAGATCCCACCAACCATGTTCCAACATTTAAGGCAAAGTCCTTTCAGAAGAGTAGAGGCTATTATTGCAACAGCTGACCAACCAAATTCATATGAATATCCTTAGATTTGGAATGAGATGCTGGACAAGCTGGTGTCTACATGCTTTTGGCTATTAGTGTATATGTACTTATACGCAAATGAACATGAATGAAATCAACATTTCCTTCATCTGTGGCATGATGCATGCCAAATGTAACTCTTGGATCATGATATATTCCAGAATACCCAGAGAATTAGATATGATGTTTTTAGAAGTCACCAATAGGCTGAACTCTAGTCAGATGAGAGAGGCAAAGATAATTACACTCCACTACATCTGAGGGGAATTGTATCTTTAAAGTAGAGCAGTAAGATATGTCACTCTCAGATTTATAACACTATGCTGTTTGAGCAAAAAGTCCCAACCAATGAATAACTGACTAGTGTTCCTAATTTGTGCGAGTAAACACTTCTTCCCCTACTTGCATGGGGATGGATATGGCCTCCACCATATCCAAACACTCACAAGTTACAAATTTCATTGTGAAGCTGTTTCCTTTTTTACCAAGAGTCGGCCCATGTGGAGCTGTTTCCTTTTTTTCTGACATGTGTAGATGCTTAGCAATAATGGGAATTTTGTATCTTGTATCAAAGGATGTCTGTACTGCTGTATCGTCAATGACAGTAAAAATGTAGGAAGTTGGTGGTCACATGCAAATGATTAGTCGCCCGGTAAGCCTTTTTTTCCATTTCAGTAGACAGTCCTTAGTATCTGGTACTAGATGTTTCTCTGAGGTTGCTACTCAGTGGCGTTGAGGCTGACATGGTGTTCCTGATTTGCGGAAGTGGGTCATCCCAGTTAGAAAGAAGAAGAAATCAGCTTATTTGTCCAGCCATCTGTATTTGGGGCAGTGGAGCAAGATTGTCTCGAAAGGTTTCACACTCATGATGTCTGCTGTGGTAATGGATGTTTCGGCTATGATGTCTTTTGGGGTTGTGCCTACTGGCTGATCATGTATCCTCTTGTGTTCATGCCCACCTGTGGAAGGAGAGAATGGGTAGCCTTGCCATTTGCTAGCTCATCATACTTCATGGAAAACTTGTAGGCCTACCTCAGTCATCTGGAGCCATACGCATTCCTTTCAGGAAACTAGATGGTGTGGCATGATCTTCTTTCTTTCTCAGCTCTGAAACCACCGTAATAGATGTGCCTTTCACCGTATGAGTCTCAAGTTTGTGCTGAAGTTTTGCTGATGTCTAGCCAAAGTGCTTGCAGACCTGCTCTAAGGTCTACAGCGCGATCCATCGGGTTTAGAGAAGGTCAGTGTCAGCCGACAGAGATTTAAAAGATGCAATGGCAGAAACTTACCGTCCATTTAAGTTACGTGGTAACTCAATTCTGCTGTGATTCTGCTGTTGTACTGGCCTGAGAGATTCAGGAATTCATAGTACTTCTTGAGTACTTTTCCATTTGCATGCAATGGCCAGGGCTTCTTCCAAGGAGCTCACTCCACGTTCATGAAATTTGACCTGCAGCAGGGAATGTTTCAAGCACCAAGTGAATAATTTCAGCTGCAGCATGCATATTTAAAGATTCTTCGGGGAGACATCATCTGCCATTAACAAATGTTTGAAAGTGGAATTGAAACTGCTTTTCCTGAAAACATTCATTCATTTTTTACAGTCTCGGGGAAGGAGAGTCCCTATTCTAATGCACCCCCACTGAGACAGGTGAGTAAAATATAAAGATGAAAATCATGATTCGTTTCACCAAATAAATTCTTTTGAGTTTGTTCAACTAAAAGATTCATTCTAAATCATTCACTTATTCAGTCACTTCTTATCCCTCCAGGACATTTTTTCATTGGTTGTTGCTTTTATGTTTTTAAAGATGTATTAAAATGTTATATATTTTTTTTGTTTAAAATTTGAATTTGTTATATATTATACTTCTATGCCATCCATCCATCTTCTATACCCGATTGACTGAGGCTCGTTCCCCTGCCCTGCCCATTGTTTCCCTAAGTTCTCTTCTCTCTTCTGATGACCAGCACATGTTCCTGGTCTTCTTTAGGGTTCTGAGTCTAGTCCATGTCCTGGTCTTCTCCTAATGTCTACTTTTCCTGTTGCAGTTCCCTGTTTGGCCAGCAGGTCATCCCATTATGTCCCTTGTGTTCCTTGTAGCTGGAGTAAGTGACCCACACTTTCCCTCATCTAAACCTTGTTATTCTTGTATATATGTTTAAACTACACCCAACAGACCTACAGCAAGGTTGGTTAACATGAGAGCACGCCACATGCTACTATCCAATAATCATGGAAGAGATAAGCGCTCCCTCAGAGGTACTGTCAGTGACTAAAACAACATCATCACAGCTTTTAAAAAAGATGACACTGGATTTACAAGGTAAAAAGACATCGGCGGTGTGGCAGTACTCTACAGTCCGACACACAACTGACTGGTGCTATGTACTGCAATCTCCACCACAAACACTGCAAACTTATTTCACCACTTGAAGCACTGCCATCCAGTATACAGAATGCAAGTACTTATAGTCACAAACATCAGCAATTAGAAGTGTTAGAAGTACTATCAGCATTTTACAGTGTTATGCCCTATGACAAAAACACAAGTTTATTTTTGTATGATTAATTTATTGAAATTAGATTTCAGCTTGCAGTCCAGGGGTGCTGCTTGAGATTTGGGGCCTCATAAAAGCACATCACACTGGGCCCCCAACCCAGAACAATCCAATTAGCTTCCAAATATTTTAGGCCCCTACCGGTAAGGGGCCCTTGGAACCATCCTAACTCCCCCCCCTTTACAGCCCCCTTTGTTGCAGTCCATCGAATTTATGACAATTTTTCATGTGTGAGTCTGTTTTTACGGACAATTCTTATAGAATTTTAAGCAAAAACAGAAATTGAGCCTTGAATTAAATAAATGAGTTGAACTGTATTGTGATTATTAATATTGACCAAGGGCATAACTTTGATTTGAACACTGGGAGGTTGAGGTTTATGCCCATTTAGGGGGAGACATGATTATTGGGGGTTGTATTAGCCAGTTCTGACTATTGAGGGAGTTACAGGGGCTGGGCGGGGGGGGGGGGGCGCCGGGCCGGGGGGCGCGGGGGGGGGGGGGGGGGGGGGGGGGGGGGGGGGGTGTTGGGGGGGTGGGG
>JAODKC010000095.1:18742701-18755217 GCA_026777985.1 Mormyrops attenuatus | reverse complement strand
ATTGGCAGACCCTTGAGGGTACAGCCCCAGTGACAAGCAAAGGTACAAATTTGTACCCTTTTTTTCTGAGAGTGTAGTCATAATAAAACTATCCCATCATCTAAAAGTGGGTCCCTGGATCATCCTTCCTTCTCCCAGTCCCAATGTGACAGAATAACCAACGTACCCAAATTATCCTGCTGCTTTACTAGAGGCCTTCTAGAGCCGCACTGCTCAGCCTGCTCGCTCTCATGAGCTCCTGCATGTCTCCCAGTATCCATGTGTCCTGCCCTCACTCGGTTGTGGTATGTGGACAACACACTCATTGACTCTCAGAGTGACAGAGACCTGCAGGATTTTGATGAACTCTGCGAGCCTCACTCCATGCAGATTGCCCCACCGATGCCAGTGCTGCACTGGTTATGGCACTGGGTGGAGAAGCTAAAGGTCCTGGGTCCCGTTCCATCCCAAAACACAGACTCTCACAAACCCCAGAAGAAATTGAGTCCCATAACCTCTGGACCCTAGAGGGGTTCCTGACTTGCCAGAAAGTCCTCCAGGAACATGGTGAGTGTGATCTTTCTTGTCCTCAAACCTTTGATGAGGGGAGGGAGTCCTCCAACCCCAAAGAGGAGGGCCCACATTGAGTTCAATGACTCCATGCCAGAGCTGATTCCACCAGAGTCCCCAGTTCCTGAATGTCCGGTCCAGAGAGAGCTGTGCCTCCCATCCCAGAGGAGGCCACCCCTCCCGTCCCCATGTGAGTTGCCTCACCGGTGCCCGCCTTCTGAGTTGCCTCGCCTGCTGGATTCCAGTTCTCTGGCAGCATCTGAAGCACCCCACTCCCCAGCTGCTGACTTGTAGCAGGATCTGTGGAGAGTGTCCCAGAGGATGCCCTGCAAGAGGACCTGGAATGGGATCCTGTTGGCATTTCTCTGGGTCCCACCCTGCTGGTCCTTGCTCTATCCTTGTACTAACGATTGCCCAGCTGCAGGTTCCGTTCCTAGTCTCTCATCTCCCAGTCCACAAAGGGGGAAAAAGGGGGAGAAAAACAAAAACTGCAGTGGGACCAAAACAGATGCTCCCTCTTGTTTGGTTTTACCTCATTGTGGGATTCCTTCTGTAATGCCTTAATGAGTATATACATTATATATATATATAATCTTTCTATATATTGAAAGATTATTATTAACTATTATATATACATATATGTATATTACAAAATCACAATATTTGGCACATTGTACAAAAAAGATTATAAACAAAGGAAAACAAAACATCCATCCATCTTTCCTATATATCCAATAAATGGTGATGCTGAGTTTGGAGCCTACAGTTAGATAGGATGCCAGTCCATCACAGGACACAATAACTTCTTAGCAGGGGCTGTGTCATGTTGGGCTGAAAGCATCACTGTTTAGGATGCTGGAGTATAAAACTAATTATATGATACATTTCTTTCCAAAATATTTGATATGAATTCATGTGCAAAATATTTGAATGGGTAGAATGTTCTACCTTTTTTTGTTTGGCTCCAACCACATGGGGGAGCCATATCCCATAAAATGTGTTCCTACGAAGCTGGTGATAATAATTTGGAGGGTAAAACTCTGACCTGGGTGGGTAAAATTAAAATTACATTATGAATATTGTTGAGAATAATTGTTTCCCTCGGGACCAATAATAACGCTAACTGTTTCGGTTCAGACTAAGGTTCAGAAAGCTTTTATTAGAGCACCACTTCCCTAGCTAAGAGCTGATGTTTGGGACCATTCATGGTGCAGTGTTTGAGGGCAAACAGATGGGGAGACTCAGAGGGTGTGTTAATAACCCAGACATTCAGCATTGTAATTATCTTTCCCCTCATACTGCAAAAAAACATTATTTTTTTCTCCTCACAATAACCCCCATCTGTAGGTTCGATATTCAGTGTTGCCATGTGAACAAGGGCAAGACTTTAAAGGGTTTTTAAGCCAGTTGGAACACAGATTTCTAGTAACGACTAACAAAATTAATTCAAAGGTTCTGCTACTTATGTTAACACCTACACACTTGATGTACCTTGGCAGCAGCTGTACTATCTTGTAGCTTCCTGCTGTGAGATCTGAGGAGATATTACCTCTGGCCCAGACTAAAGACTGTGACTGCAGTTCTGGTGTCATACTCACATACAAATACAAGATACAACAAACCAAATTGTTTAACCTGGGATCAAAAAGTAGTTCCACCGTGGGACCTGGTAGGATATATCCTTGTAAAATCCAATACTCAGTCATTCTTTGGGCCTGTCTATCAATTGCAAAGATGAGACAAGATGTGTAAGGTTACCTTCCATAGACATTTGATCACAGAGACAAACTTTGTCTGAAATTTGTAAAACTGTTTCCCAAATATATAAAATGCTGCTACTAAAACACGCTTTTTTTCCTTTTACACATTCATTTTTCCCCTAGGTCTCCTTTTGTCCTTCTTCCTTTTTTAATAATATGAGGTCATGGGTTAGTCTCTAGAGGGGCACTTCACAGAGGTAAAAATGGGAAAGTAAAAACATGTTTCCCATTGCAGTTTTACGGGGTATATCAGTGCTGTCTCTGCTGGATGAAAAAAAAATGCATAGTATACAGTGCTACTGTGTTTTCAAAATGAAAGAACATAACACAAATGTGAAAATGTTCATGAAAAATACATGCATGCTCATTTGGTATGACTTGTTATAATGCTTTCATATATGTGGGGAGCCAGAATGTGTGGTAGACTGAGAAGCTGATTGGCTGAGAAAGTGACAAGAAAAATGGCAGATTAATTAAACGCAGTTGTTTCGTAACCAGAACACAGTTACTCAGTTACACTGCTCTATCACACTGTTTCATCAGTATCTGTCAGGGTTCTTTTTTTTTGCATAAAATGATGTAGGTGAGACACAGAAAAGACAAAAGACATTTGACTTTTAAACAACTTTTAAATTTTGTCAAAGATACAGCAAACCGATGTTCATTTAAGCAAATAAAAATGCTTTGGAGTATGCCGTTCAGTTAAATGTTGTAGTTATTGAACTAAGGAAGGTAAGAAGTAAGAATTGAGCTTTTCCTTTAAGCAAAAAAATCTTTGTCTCATCTCATACTTAGTGATAGTATCTTTTGGACAGTGCTGGTATTAAGAGGTACATTTTAAAACACAGACTGGCTATCAGAGGTAATTGATTTAAATATGACACTATTATATATAGTTATATATAATACGAATGGCTGAGGTGCCCCTGACGAGAGGTTTGCGAACTGAAATGGTGTTCTTCTAGTCATCAAAAAAGATATCAGTAGGTTACTAGAGGCCAGATGAAAATCTTGTTAGTTTGTATTCCTGTCAATGTTAATTTACATATCCTCTAATGTTAAATTGTTTTCTACTGAGCAAATATACATTTATAACCAGATATGCAACTTTTGCTTTATATCTCATCGAAGCGTATTAACAACATCTGTTTTCTGTAGCCATTTGTCATACTCAGGGTCTCAGGGGCCTGGAGCCTATGGGCACAAGACAGGGAACAACCCAGGATGGGGTGCCAACCCATCATAGAGCACACTCACACACACCTACTGGCAAGTTGGTAACTCCAATCCGCCTTGTGAAACCAGAGTACCCGGAGAAAATCCCACAGTGACATGGGGAGAACATGCAAACTCCATACACAGAGCCATGGTGGAGCCTCAGACTCAGGCCCCGGTGGTGTGAGGCAACAGCGCTTAACTGATGCACCGCCATACAGCCAAATAAAAGCCAAAAATGACCTACTTTACATGTCAATGGTGTACAAACATAGCTATACATAGTTAGATGCTGCTACAGTTTCTTTCTTAATTATTACACTTGCCTATTTCATACCCCAGTATGCCAACTTAAATTCACTTAAGAGTCAAGTCTTGGATATTCCAGTCCAGGAAGACCTACAAAGACCTAAACAGCACAGGATAAGATGTGCACTGACAGTTACAAGTGACAAGATTGGGTGGTCATTTTGTGTACTAGTACATGGACCGGCGGAGGGTGATATGTAGGCAGTGGAGCATGGGCAAGAGATATTGTGATGCACTGGTGCATGGACTGTAGGACAGCAAGATACAGACAGTGATGTTCAAACGTTTAGGGTAATCTTCAGCATTGGCAGTAGGACAGTGTCATATAGGCAGTGATGCATGATCTGCAAGGGCATTGTGATCCATGAGTTGTCAGCCAGTGACGCAAAGCCAGTAGGAGTTGTCTTCCACATGAAAAGTGGATTAGGGACAAATAGCCTCTTGAGACACTCCGCAGAGATGGTCAGCCACTTGCAGTTTGCACTGTAACTTCTGCAAACAATACTTTGTTTCCCACTTTCCCTCTCACACACTTACTCATAATTAAAGAACACTTTTCATGAATCACACAATATAAAACAGGGTGATTTTCACCAGATATTGTCACCTTTACATGCCAGCTCGCACTAAAGTCTGTCAGAATTGTACATTATTGCTCTTTTATTGTCCACATTTTGCTCAATTCAATATGAGCTCATTACTCGGTTTTTAAGATTATAGTTGCTTGCAGGAGAGATGCGCCACATACAATGACAGAAAAACTACCTGGGAAGGATGTCAGCTGTTGATGCAAATAGATCCCATGTGGCCTTTTTTGGACTCTTTTATCAGCTACTCAGATGTTACCCTGTATCAGCCTTTTCATTTCCCCCTCCTCCAACAGGGACGACTTAAGAGCCATCTGCAGAAAGTGCTTCGTCAGTGCAAAAATAAATCAAAATTTCAATGCGCTCCTCGGTAGCATAGCATGAAGAAAAGGGCTTTTAGGAATTGCAAATGCTACCTAAAAGAAACAAAGCGTAAGTTGCTTTTCCAGACCCAGAGCATATTAGCATGCAACACGTTTGCACAGGGGTCAGACCCTTGTCCATGGAACAGTTGGGCAATATTAACAAAATATTCTGGGTGGAAATGCAGTGAGATTGAAAAAGTATAGCCCATTTTGCTTTTCTTGTAAACAAAGGTGCTGTTCTTACTACAAACAGACTTTCCTTAAATGAAAACTGCACACGGCATTTTATTAGTAGATAAGGAAACGCATTTCTGATGTGCTAGCACGACATGGTTTCACATTTACATAAACTACTGCCTACTCAGGATTAGAGAAATTGGCTGTTGTGCTGGTTTTAATTGGAATGAGCTGGTGTGCTCAGAATCTTAAGAGGAGACCAGCCATTACTGCCCTCAGAGTTGTCACTGTGCATTCCGGGAATGGGAACACTGTTTTTAGATTCCAAAAACGACTCCTGCTCTGTCACAAATCAATATCTAAATATGCCTCGGCAGTAGTTAATCCCACTTAACCACCTATATTGGTATCCTATTAAATAAAACTAACCTCGAATAAAAAGATCTGACAGAAACATTACATTTTGACAGGTCAGAAAACTGTTGTGCCGTGATGCTTGCGGGCTTCTCTAAATATTTTAATTCCCTGGACCTCACAGTGCATGGGTTGAGTGTTAAAATAGAAATTGCCTGTTGACTCTCAATGACTTGTTACCGCATCACCATTGATTAGTATGTACACTGTGTATTTTTGCACAACACTATTCTAAATAGCACATAGCAAGAGAGAAATATGCTGACTACCATTTGTGTGTTTACAAGCTGTTGCCCCCTTAACCTGCCCCTTTAGGGTAGGTTAGATCAACATGAGAGACCCATCAGTTTTTTTCAGAGATTATGTCATGATGTGAAGGGCAAGCTTCTCACATCCAGTGCTGTTCTGTTAAATACTGAGAATTATCGCCTTATCACTGCCACCAGATGCCCAGATTTTAATTCAGTACTCACCACAATATATGAAATCAATGAGATCGTAGTGTCTGGATCATGAAGAAAACATAGCCAGATGTATATTTTATATTTTTTGCCTGAACTGTATGAATGTGTGCATGTATGTGTCCTGTGATGCGCTGGCTTCCTCTCCAGGGGGTTACCCAGCCCCGTGCCCTATGTTTCCCAGAATAGGCTCCAGACCCCCTCGATACCCTGACCATGCTGTACAAGCAGTTAGAAGATGGATAGATGGAAACGAAGAGGTGTTTTAAAGAGATATTTTGTACTTCAGAACCTATTTATTTATTAAGTATTCCTCTTATAAAGGACCAAATATGTAACGTTCACCATTGCATGTTGGCACAAAAGATCACTGTGTTGATAGTTGTTAACGTGACATACTGCACCTCCTAAACTCTGAAGATTAAAGCACAACACGCAGTTATCTATCCAGCTTGAGTATGAAGTAGAGTAACTGCAACTGTTCCAGGGGTGAATGATAAACCCTGCACTCTGACCCCAAACTTCTCTCCTACCTGTATACGTCTGTGCATGTCTCATAGAAGGGAAAGAAGGGATATACAGAGATGAATGATTTCACTTGCTACCAGTACACTGACAATAAAAATTCTATTCTATTCTATTAAGGCATTTACATACTTTTGAAACATTGCCTTAAAAGACAATAATCTTAGATCAGTACACAGTAAAATAACAGAAAAACCAAATCAACCAAAGACATAAATTTTGAAGCAATTTAAACGTAGTTACAATGGTGACTTAATATTAGTTTGAATGACAATTACCAGTATGGTCTAACATTGATATGTGAGTATGCAAAACAGCTTGAATCAAATGAGAGTCCCAAGAGGCCAAACAATTGGTGCTGGTGCATTGGTCACAAAACTTCAAAATTATTTAATTTGTCAAGGGGAATAGTCTCAAAAATCATGACACATATGCCAAACCTTTGAAAAACTGAATGGGCAAAAAGGGAGAGTGCTTGGAAGTTACTAACAGGGACAGACAGACACTTAAAAGGGTGCCTGGTCTAATGAGTCATATTTTTCATACATCTGGACTTATTTTCATTTGGAGAATGCGAAGGACGCCTTCAGTGCACAGTGTGATGGATATGTAATGCTATGTGTGGCCATCTCATGGGAGTCATAAGGGCCATGTGGTTGTATAATGGTCAAAGAATATGAGGCCATTTTTCAGGACCAGCTAATGGTGCCCTAATGATGTTCCCATATTCCAGGATGATAATGTCCCCATAGATACCGCTAAACAAATTCAACACCAGGATGAAGTCAGATGCCGACCACTGACTCCCCAGTGACCAGATGTAAACATTATCGAGCCTTCATGGGAAGTTCTGGAATGCAGAGTGTGTAGATTTCTACCTCCTTCATTCCTCAAAGAACTGAAGGCTTTTTTTTTTCTTGAAAAAACTGTATACAGTTTGAGACGCATGACAGTGTTCTGAGATGGACTCAAGCTGTTTGGAAGATAGATGTGGCCCCACTTCTTATTGGGTTCGTCATTTTAGTATAGTACTTCATTTCTGCTGGTAAATGATAAAATTGATTTGGTAAATGCGAGTTTTCTGACAACGCCCTCTGTGAATTCTTTGTGCCACTGAAGGCTGCCTGGTAAATATATGCACATTTTTTGGCTTGGTGTGTTATATGGGGAAACCTGACATGTTACAGACTGCAATGATGAGAAACCCTACATTGAGGGAGTCAGCCACAGCTTGGATCACTGCATTGGAGGGGGGGAATAGGGACGCTGTGGGGAGGGGGGGGCAAACTTCGATTGTGACATATAGTCAGACTACTGTGTCTCAAAAAAAATAACCAAAAGAAATACAGGATAACATTATATGGGATCATAACCTAGTTCGTCTGTAATCCCAAAGAAACTGCACATTAAGTGTTTGAATTATTTAACAAGCAAATTTACAGAATTGTGCTGAAGAAGAGTGGACAGTATCACATGACAAATAACTTCTAGCTTTACAACAGCGACAATCATGAAGTCTTCATGAAGTCTTTTCATAATCTGAAGTATGCTTTCAATATATTCACTTTTGACTCCCATTGGTCATTTTTGTCTACTTAAATTCTGCAAGCACTTCAGTTTAGGGATGGATGAGTTGGATGGTTAAGCATGCATTTCCTTATCTGCCGCTTTTCTGCCTCCTTTCCATTGTGTGCACAGCATGGGGGGTAAATCGCCATCACTGTAACCAGAAGAATGAGTGTCAGTCTCAGTGTTGATCTTTGTTCATGTGCCAGTGCTGAAACTCTTACGCCTTTTTGTATGCTGCACAAATTCAAAATCACATGCTAAAATGTTCAATATCATGGTGCCATTAAAGGACGTCCCTTTTGTTAAAAGGAAGATCTTAATTATTTGTCTTTTGGTTTCTTTTTTTAATTTATGTTTTCGCTCGGATTACGTGATGTCCTTAAATTGCAGAATCTACCACCACAGCCAGAACTAGAGTTAAAACAAAGAGGGTAATTATCTTTGACCATGTTTCAGCTGCTCTTGTATCGAAGGACATGAAGTGTAAGAAAATCTCTGGAGCAAAAATGAGAATCTGAATTAAAAACAGGCCTGTTGTGTGGATAAATGTCAAACTGAATTGGTTCAAAACGGACAGGAATATAATTCTTAAGCATGATGCATAGCTGATCTTGCAGTGCAAGCTACATACCTATCAGCTGTTCATATCTGAAATTATGGAAGTGCATTTATAACAGTAGCAGTGGACTAACACCTGACAATCTAAAGCTGTTTTTCTAATCAAATATCTTTAGGCAGATTGATTTAACATTTCCTCTTTATTACTTTTAGTATTTCTGGGGTAAACATGTATATTAATTCAAATTGGGGTTTTGAAACATGTAATGAAAAGTACTTGGGCAGCCCATCAAAAACAGTGACAGTGCTGTACAAGGTCACTTTCTTCTGGAACCCGTGGACGTCTGCCATACTCCAGTATATCCAAGCTACGAGAAAAAAAGAAGTGGCCCGTTTATACATGCGTCAGGAATATGATACTGCACATATTGAGATGTCAGAATTATGAAATTTCTACATTCATCGTGTGCACAGCTTTAAGTATCTACTGGAAAGTCCAATATTGATTTTGGGCTGATGATCAATGATACGGAAAGCATGTTTGATAGAAAAATCTGATGGCTTGGATTCACTGAGCAGGCTTTTTGACAGAATCTGTGGTTTAGTTTGGGCTGGACAATCTCTGGCTACAGCTCTGAATAGTCTCAGGGCTGGTCAGTCTCTTTCTTCACTCCACTTAACTTTTAACCTTGCTAAAGGTATGTTCAATAAATGACTGCACCGAACAACTTCTTTTGCTTCCCCTCGAGGAACCTCTCGCAGCATTCAATGCTTTGGTATTCAAAATAATGTAATAATTTTTTAAAAAGTAAAAAAAAAACACTTGCCTGTTATTATACCCTTGAGCCAGATATTAGTTCTTAAGCAGTTTCTTATTTTGGTGACATGAGAAATGCAATGTTTTATATCTCTCTTTAATCATGATTTGTAGGGGCTTAAATTACAGCAGTCTAGATTCAGAGATGTCAGCCTTCAAGCTTCAAACTCCATGCTCGACAACTACAGCCATCAAATCCTTCAGTCTTGATTTCCCAATGGGTCTGTAGTCTTGACATGTACGAGATTCTCAAAACATTGCAGGGACATACCATCTTGCCCTGTTATCACAATCATTTTGCTTCATAGTTCATATTTTGGCATCCTGTCTATCAGTATTATACTACAAGGTGATAGTGCTTAAGCATTTTTTGTCAGTTATCATTTTTTTTAAGTCCGGTATATAATGCAGGTTAGTTATCTAGTGATATGTGAAGTCTTAGGACCTGTTTCTTCTGGATTTAGTGAGCAAGCCAACAGTCTGAGTTCCAGAGCACAGTATAAGTGCAGTAAAAGTCCATTTCTGTCTCAGTACATTACCATAAACAGAGGTCAACAATGCTGGAAAAATAGTAATTGCTACTAGTGTCCATTCTTCGGCTCAATAAAGTCAGACTGAAGGGGAAAGTCTTATACTTAATTTATCATTTAGCTCCGCATGGTAGACTGCATTTACTGTTGGAAAGACCTCCCTGAATACGCTCAGATTAATGGCAGCTGCACGGCAGTTTCATGTCTTTGTCTAAGATAGAAGGTTTAAATGCATGAACTATTTGCATTTCATCTGCCTAATTGTCATCTAGGTGCTGCCTGTTGCTACTTGGCATTGTATTGTAACTTCATCAACCTTATAATTAAATGACTTGCCTGGGTGCAGGAAATGTTTATTTTCATTGCTTTTAATGTTTTATTGTGCTATTGTCTTTTCTAATTGGTTCATTTTCTAAAAGCATTTATTACAAGTTATTATATATGCAGTTACACCCTAATTTAAAGAAACCAGTCTCCTTAAAGTCATATAAACCAGGGAAGAACAAAGTTCATGCAACCAGAGTAGGAATCAGACCTACAACTTATACAAACTTACTATTGAATTCTGAATGTGTGTTTTAAAACCTGCTTTGTGATCAATAAGGCATGAACTTCTATATTGTCATGATTGTTAGTTCAAATAGGTGTTATTTTGGTAGTTTGTATTGTTCCATATCGGCAAAATAATAATTGTTTAATGAATTATTACCACCGGCTAGAAATATACTAAGTTTCATGTACATTTTGAGACTTGGATTAACTTAGTATTTCTGTAAAATACTGATTGTGTCACAGGATATGGTGCAGTTTAGCTGCCCTGAGTGTCTTTTTCTTCCTTAGCACAGGTATGTAGTTCAGGTCTGACTTTGCTCAGCCTCAAATGACCATATAATAAAACATAACGCTGTACCAAAAGACACACCTGCCAGAATCTCTTAAATGCAGGAGCCAGAGGAATTGCTGGTACATTCACAGCAGCTCAGAAATGTACTGTTTTTGCTGGCCTAATAGCTGCAAAAAGATTATTTTAAACAACTCGTTTAATTAAAATTCACATATGTAATGATCAATGATCACAGCTACTATTGTACTATGATACAGTTTCACATAAACAAACCGCTGAAGCAGCAACAGTAACATGGGCAGGTATCGCATTGCCACGTAAAGACATATTTCTGGCCCATTACATTTATTTAACAGATGCTTTAATCTACAGCAATATACATTTTGAGAAAACAGCAATTGGGGGTTAAGGCCTTTGCTGAAGGGTCCCATGGTGAAATCACTCTGCCGACCCAGGGATTCCACTTGCCGGCTTCCCGATGACAGGCGATGAGGAGTCCTAACATGCTGAGGCACACACAGCCCCCATTCCATTAAAAGGTACCCTCAATAACCCACCCCTTATAAGCAACATCTATTTTTGCCTTACTCAGTTGGTGTTTCCTGCTTTTTCCCCCCCTTTGGATTTTTGATTATTTTTCTAATCTTTTGCAGGGTCCTTCTTCCAAATTAAGTGTAAACCTTCAGACCGCATATCCTAGTCAAGGCTGTGGAGGGCCTGAAGCCTGCTCCAGGCTGCATAAGGCAGCGGGCTGGGGACACCCCGGACGGGATGCCAGTTCACTGCAGGGCGTATATCTGCACATGCTCATACACCCACACACAAACACACCCGATGGGCAATTTAGAGATGCCAGTGAGCTTTGGATGGTGGGAGGAAGCTGGAGTTCTCAGAGGAAGCCCATGCAACATGCTTATTGCATTAAGAACTTCACATGTTTTGTATTGCATAATGGAAGTACATGCCATAAATAATTCAGATTTGTCTTGATCAATCATAAGTGTTTAATTTACAGTATGAGTGCGTAATTTAACAACTCCCACGTGTGAGCATAGTACTGATTTCCTCAGTTTGTAATTACTAATGCTCAAATGAAGGTTTTTCATATATGTATTGCATATACAGTACCAGTCAAAAGTGTGGACACTCCAAGCCGCCTACAAAGAAGAGTGATAGTGTTTCATTACATGACCTGGCCACCTTGATCTAAACACAGTAGAAATAGTTTTAGAGGAAAAGCAGGCAATGAGTGTTCAGCATATATGTGGGATCTCCTTCAGGATAGCTGGAAAAGCAGCCCTGGAGAAAACCTCATGAAACTGGCATAGAGGAGACAGTAGGCCCAGTTAGTTCCTGGAGCAGTTGTGGTAAAGGGCCCAATGGTGGGATCACTCTGCTGACCATGAGACCCAACCCACAGAGCTGCACCCCCATATAAGTTATTTTATAGTTTTGAGGTCTTCTAATTATTCTGAAATGTACAGAATAGCACAAATAAATCTTTCTATGGCAGGTGTGTCCAAACTTTGACTGGTACTGTTTTATACAATTTCCAAGCATACTAGAATTTACAATAGAAATCCTAGTGAATGAGTCCAACCAATCAATCTACTTTTCCATTGTTGTATTAGGGGCGTGACAGGTGAAGTGCTTTAATTTTAATTTTGAAGCTGTCTGTGTTTGTTTTAGGGACCTTTGAGGGGGTCTGAAAAGACTGTTGCCATGAACTATAAAGACTCCACTAATGACAGAGGTGGCAATTTCAGGTCCAGAAAGTAAAAATCCAGACCAGGATTTTGTTTCAACCAACCACTTGAGTACTGTTTGACTGTGACT
>JAODKC010000095.1:18727559-18740890 GCA_026777985.1 Mormyrops attenuatus | reverse complement strand
GCTATTAGTTAAGTTCTCCCCAAATGAGCTTGATGGGCCGAATGGCCTCCTCTCGTTTGTAAATTTCTTATGTTATGTTCCCTGCTCATAATTGTTGAAGGATCACTAAAAACATCCACAGTATTTATGTGCACTGTGACACAAGTCATGCAATTTTCACTTAATATTTTTAAACAATATTTCACAAAATGAAAGTGAAAAAAAGAGTTTAGTGATACATACACTAGCGTAAATTTAAAACCCTTGTAGACTTTGGTAAGACTATCAATCTAAAAATATGTCTTAAAAATCAGTTTTTGTATTGCAGCATTTTATAATGGGAATACATACAGACAGTGCAGAAAACCTTATTTTTTGCTCTTAAAGCAAAAGACACAAGCCCCAGGAAAGGTAAAATCCAAACTCACATTTGTCCATCCATTCCAATATCTGCCTTTCCAGGTGATGGCCACAGCATCTAACTCCTAGAGATGAAAAATTCAGAGAAACAGGAGAAGTGCAGGTAATGGATAATTTATGGATTGCAGATATTGTATATAGAAAACATTCTAGAAAGTGACAAAGCAACAAAAAGGGCAGGTGGCAGCTTATTCTACAACAGGGAGAGAACGATGGGAGAGTTATAGGTTATGGGGACAGAAGAAATGACAAGCCAGCAGATCATCTCAGGGGACAAAGGAGGAATGTGCAGAGAGATGACAGATTAAAGATAAAGGAGAACAGAATGGTTAACTCACTAGTAATCAACCACAAGGCTTCTGGAGCAAACAAAAGCTCTCTCAGGGTGTTTCGATGAATGGAAGCAAGTAACTGGGAGGAAACGAGGTGAGCAGAGTTAATGAATAAGGATGTGACAAAAATAAAAGGAAGTCCTGCAAGATTGCAGCATGAGTAATCAAGCTGAGCAATCATAAATTGCTAGATGAAGGGCTGTTTAGAATATGTCATTAAAAAGAGCAATTCCATGAATATTGTATCAGTATAAGGAGCAGAAGGAACCAGAGAAAGAGATAGAAGGACAGGGAGATTGGAGTGACCCCCAGCATCTCGGCAGAAGGGGAATTATGCAAGCATGTGCTGTCCCCTTTGGTGACAGCCATCTGGGAAGTTAATTGTTATGCTTTGTAGGATTCCCAGAAAGACATTATACATTTACTCTAGTGAGAGTTGGTAATCTTATTACTGCTCAGCCAAAGAAACCTCCACTGTCAGGGGTGCAGGAACTGGGAGGGATGTGGGACATGTGAACCCCCCAGTATTAAATTTGGATTCATTCATACCCCCCCCCCCCTAAAAATAGACCTTTGTATTTAAATTATTAAGCTGTATCCCAAATATCTAACCCCTATTCCATTGTCCTCTGTTATAGATATATTGAGCATTAAATCCTATGTGCAGCTATCACAATTGTTTTTAATTGTTAATGTTATTTTTAATTTCAGAAGAAGTAAATGTCTATGTTAATGCTTGGTCACCATACACAGGAGGGTGCCTTAGTAAAGATGTACTGGGTAGCTTAGAAAATCCTTTTAGTTTAATTATGTTGCCAGATGACATCACCATGTTTTAATCTATCTGCAACAAGCATTATGAATTGTGTATGTGTGAAAACAAGCAGTGAAAATCCCTGTCAAACGGCATTGTGTCTGTTTCTGGACCATATTGTATTTGTAATGAAAAACACAATGAATTATTTAAACAAAATAAAGACAGAGACGTTAATTGGTGGCAGAAAAAAATGGGGATATTTCTGCATTTACACTGAATCCATATGTGTGAAGAATGTCAAAGAACTGTGGTTTGCCAGAGATGCTGGGATAGCTCGTAATGGAGTATGTAGTAGATAGAATTTGTGACCAAATACATTTCTGAGTGCTACTGTCTGAATATAGATCCAAACTACGTAATACTCTAGGTAAAAGTCTGCTAACCTATTTTAAAAAAGACAAATGTATTTTTATTCATAGATGTTTGCATATGAAATAGACTAAATAGAAACAAATTGGATAGAAACAAACTTTACAAACAAAATCTTTTACTCCAACTCTTAGATTACTCTTACTGGCTTGATGTAATGGTAACCATAGAAATGCTTCCAGGACCATAAACATGTGTTCAACTGCTAAAATTCAAGCAGCTTAATAGTTAACCATTTTTTAAGATTTAACCCACTTGTGACATATGAATCCACAGAAATAGTTAAAATAGACATTATTAAGCTAAACAGTTTATTTAAACAATGCTATTAACATGTCTTGTTTTTTACTCTACATTTCACAGCTCCTCTGAATATTAATGTGACCCATCAAATACTGTTGACAGTACAGATAGGCATCCCACTGTCAGTATAAAAATGTCAGGTTTGACAACTTTGAGAAAATTTGCCCATTCTTTTTATTGGCAAACAGCAGGCTGCGGTCAATCCCCCTCCTACTCCCTCAGTTAGCAACCCCCATGTGAACTGTACTGAAAGCTTCCTGGAAAACAATCAAAATCTCTCCATAAACTTGTACAGAGATACGTGGACTGCAAACAAAACAAAACAAAACAAAACAAAACAGAAATAGTACAGCCATTACAAGACACACCAGTTATCCATAGATCCATTTTCCATCTCTGCTTAGCTGCAGTAAGGCTTGAGCCAATCCGCGGTGACTTTCCAGAAAGCTTCGTAAAGCCATGTAGTTCGTTATCTAGTACGTACTTAAGATTGATCGTTAATTAGCACGCATTTCTTGAAACTCTTCATAACTAAAGTAGTTTGTTATCTCGTTCGTAAATTTACGAGTGCTCCGACCCACTCATTATTTTCTATGTCTTTCTTTTGCCAGCTGTGCTGCCAAGGAGATAGAGAGACCAGCCGAAATAGATGACAAAAACACATTGACGCTCTTTTTTGAACAACGTAATAATGCTGATATAATAAGAGGTCAATAATGCAATATAAAACTATAATGTCGACAATAAATTAGAGCAACTGGGGCTCATCGTTGTAACACCTATATGCCATTTGAGTACATAACAGGGATGTGCACCATTCAGAACTGACTTGAGAATGACCTTAACAATCTAATTCAACTCAAAAACCAATTGAAAACATGGTGCAGAATCACAATTTGACTTTGAATATGAGGAATTCGAATTAAAATGTAATTGATTTCACATAAATTTACATACATAATGTAAGTGCAGCTTTAACAATACAGCTAAGTATTTCAATATGAATTACCCCACATATTAACATAAACAGCACACAATGAATCCTGCCCATACCCCCCACCACGAGATCACGAATATTTATGGCAGCAAAAAGTACCTGTCAGCCGGGGCCCCCCGTTCGAGCACCTGCCTGAAAAGTCTGTGCATGTCACTGTTATTCATAATAAATGCCACATTTGAAGTGTTGGCTATGAAATAATTTAACTGTGATTTGTTTACCATGGCGTAAGAGCACTTCAGATAGTCATACAAGTAACCATATCACAGACCTATCCATCTGATAGCCCACGGATACTTACAGAAAAAGCTACTGCATATATCACGTGATAAACCTGGAAAGAGCGAAAATTGGTGTGTGTATGTATGTGTGTGAACAAGATACAACACTTTCCCACTGCAAGAACGTTTTTCTGGAACCAGGAATTTCTGTCATGTTAGGAATGCTGTCCGATTTTAGGCTGTGCCAAATTCAGGGGTTGCAATGTGTAACCTTTGTTGGCTGTGTTCTTCAAAGGTTGAACAGAAAGCGTTGTCAAATGGGACGGTCTGGCCTTCGAATAATTTATTTTCTGCATCACCAGCTGTTGCCACCCTTATCCTTGAGTCAAGTGTAGCTAGTTGGGACACTCCCACAACCGTTCAGACCTCTGTTCACCCTCCTGCTGAAGCCCAGGTGGGAGAACCCACAGCGTCCTCCTGCCCCTGTTCTCCAGTTCCCTCAGCGTCCTTCTGCTCCTGTCCTGTAGTTCCTACTGTGTCCTCCGGCACTGCTAGCCCCTCTGCGCCACCTGGTCCCACTGGCCTTCCGAGGCCCTTTGGCCCTGCGGTCCGGATGGGTCCTGCCTCGCCAAGGGATGGGCCCAGGAAGACCCATGATCCACTTACGCCCAGTTCTCCAGGATCTGGGAGACTTCCTGGACATCATCCGCTTCTACTCATCACACCTCAGTCACTGTCCCACTGTCCCCTCAACCTGTTGTGCCTTTATTTTACTCTACCTTGTGTCCCCTGTGGTCCTCTCTTGTGTTTCTGTCCTTGTCTCTGTGATCCTCCACCTGTCTGCCCTCTCCTGGTGTGTGTTCTGACTGGATGTCCTCTTTGCTGTCCCTAGTCTTGCCTGGATCTGTTCCGTGCCCCTACTGTACTCGTGTCCTGGGTCTTGTCCCATATCCTGTGTTATTATCTGTCTGGTGTTCCTTGGTGTTGTGTGTTCCATCCTGTCCTGTCCAGGGGCCCTGTCCCTCTGGACTTTTGGGGTGTCAATCCCATGTGCCCTGTTGTTTGGTCTCCTTAGTCTCCTCTTCTGTTCGACCTTCATGGCCAGAGGGCATGCTTCGGGAGAGGTACTGTCATGTCCTGCCTACCATGTCCACCTAACCCTCCTGTCTCCTCCCTGGCATGACCCTAACAAGCCATGCCTGTTACTTGTTTGCCTTTGCACTCGTCCCTTGCCCTTGTATTAATCGCTCCTAGCTGCCTCTCATTAACTCCCTTGTTTGTTCCATATATACATGCTTCCCAGTCCTGTGTTCCCCAGTCCAGTCATTGACGTCATACCTTCCTGTTGCCTGAGCCCTAACTTGTTCCAGTCCTCCCGTTTTGATCCTTTGCTTTACTTCTATCCCTTGGTCTGGATTAAGTTCAATAAAATTTGTTTCTCCACTACGTCTGCCCCGAGTCCTTCATCCCATTGGTCGTGGCGTGTAACATTAGCTGTTGCTGGCTGATAAATGTTATCAGTATTACTTTCTTGTCCTACATCCTCTTATGTCAACGCCATCACAATTATTGGGCTTTTTAAAGAAACTTCAGACACTCATTTGCTGTGAAATTAATATGACATTAATATTCACATTTGCCGTCAACTGGACAGGGGTGGGAATTATTAAAAGTTATGGTAGACTTAAACTTATTTGTCTGAGACATGATGAAAATACAGCAACAGTATGGATAGTGGTAGTGATTTAGCTCACTGAGATTTTACCGGAAATACATCAGCATCCCCATGTGCGTATAGCGGATTCGGAGAGTAGTCTCTGGCTGCAGGCACCACTCTCACGCCCCTTCAGGATCATACATGAATAGAACAATTTGCTACTCTCAAGTCTTGCCACTCTTAGGACTTCACGTGCAGAAAGAAGAATAAAATAAAAATAAAATGATCATCATGGAACTATATTGCTTCAGTACTATTTCAATCCTGAAGTAAATGTATTTCATTTGTATCCAAAATGAATGACTCAACAGATAATGCGATAGATGTTTCCAAAAAATTATACCATTGACTAATTTAACTAATTAAATGTCCAGAATGCTTCAGATTTTGAAAGTGATCAATAAATATCTAGGCAGGACTTTCACAAGTAATTTTAGATTACTGCTGGTATCAATAAAATACTATATTTACATTGTTGTTGTGTGAATTTTGATGCACAAAGAGTAAAACTTTAAACAGAAAAAACTACATTAAAATGAATATATTAAACATTTAGATTTAGAATAGATTGACAATTATGAAACATAGATTGTGCACAAATATATGCGTAGGTCATTTTTTTTTTCAAACACACTAAACAGGTAAACTACACTTCGTAAACCTATAAAACCGATAAAGCACTTGTTTCTTTGTTCTCTGCGCATGCATCAACCCAACTGGAAGGCCCTGAGAGTGGCAGGCCTGAGAAGGGCGGGACCTGAGAGTGGCAGGCCTGAGAAGAGCGGGACCTGAGAGTGGCAGGCCTGAGAAGGGCGGGACCTGAGAGTGGTGCTGAGAGTCTGCAGCATATCATTGGAGTTTCCCTGAGGCACTGCTGGGGTGGGACTGATGGCAGTAACTTGCTGATTGGTTGACCATAAGCACTGGCGCTACCTTGGAAGTCACACAGAAGTGCAGGGAAGAAAAGCAGAAGTAGCAGAGCAAAAATTGAGCATGTGGGATTATTTTTGTAGCTCAATTACATTTTAAACATTAATGATATACTTTTGTGTAATATTGCTGGTGCCATCGGTGAAACCTGCTAGCGCTTATTAGCGGAATAACGTTAAATCATTTTTTTTTATTCTGTGGAAAATGGAAAATCGATCTGCTGGCCAGGTTTAATAATGGATTATAAACATGTTGTGGGTTGTATAAATAAAATGCTTTATAAATAAAAGTTTATGTCCCAATATGATTATGATCGACCCCCCCAATAACTAACAAAATGCTCATTCATCATCGATTGTTTTGAGGTGCCAGTGTAAATTCTTTTGAAACTACGAACTTTTTGCGTCTGCCATGCTTATTCAGCATAAAGGTCAGAACAGGGGCAGATGCACCGACGGAATAGTGGCTGACCACATACCTTATGTTTACCTTTGTAAATTCATTATTTGGTTTTTATGTTTTAAAAAGCAGCATTTAGCATAATGATTTTTTTCTCTTATGCACTACTTCAGTTTGCGACGTTTTCCTTTGAAATAAAACATCACATTGTTATTCTTGTATACTGTATATTTATTACAGTAATACAATTCAGATTGTAGCATTGCATGTCAATTTAAGTGGTGTGCTTAAATTTTGTGTTTGGGTACTCCTAAAATTTTCAGTAAGGGGCACCAGTGCTACTAGTGGAAAAGGTTAGCCTGGGGCCCTGAAATTATGTAAGGAAAGGGAAAAGGGATAATGAAACTGGAAATCTGAAACTGTAACTCCAAACAATTTAAGTTGAATTAAAGCAGGTCAACCAAGCAGAGGTGGAAAGTATAGGTCCAGAAAGTGCAAATCCAGACCAAAGTTTTATTTCAGCCCACCATTTGAACATAAAGAGTCACAGTCACAGAGTACTCAACTAGTTGGTTAAAATAAAACCTTGGTCTGGATTTCTACTTTCTGGACCTGAACTTTCCACTTTTTCATCCAAATATCTGATGTGCAGAACAGAGAAGGTTAAGGGGAACAGGGACTTAAACAGAAATTAATACACAGTCGCTTCTGGGATCGACAATTTGCTGAATTTACAGATGATTTTGCATAGCTTTAGCTTAACAGTTTATCTTCATGGGATGTTTAATTGTTCACTTGATAATCATGACTTCATATACTGGTCTATTACAAAATTAAAGACAAAATTAAAACAGCATTAAGCATAAAATCTTTATTGAATGAAGGTGGGTGTTTGTGAATATAATTAGAAATGCTGATCCACTGCTGAATAAGAGCCCAGTTCACTATATAACTTTGTCACCATAGTAGAAATGCAAAGCTTAAGATTCACAAGATCACTGAAAGCACCTGTCTGAGAAAAGTATCCCTTTTAAGTTGTTTCTGTGACGGTGGCAGTAGCAACATGACATGACATTTAGCTTTCAATGCAATTACCACCTTGCTCCTAAGAAATGTTACAATGGGGCGTTTAACCTTCCCTGAGTGAGACGTGTATGTCACTAGATGGCAATGTTCATTATCTATGGAATACAGGGGGGATAAAGTGGGCACCACACTGGTGTATTTCAAAGTAAAGAATACTGCCAAAGCAAGTTATGTCAATTATAAAGATATTTCTTTACAGACTAAGGACTCTCTGAAGTTAAAACACACCGTTTGAACTGCAGAAGCATGGAACTTTTTTTCCAATGACAAACCATATCTCCTCTTTCAAAAAACACCTAGTCATGTAATTTGGCTCTATTTTCATAGCTGTTTGTCTACTTCGACATCAAGCCGCTGCCTCTCCAGTGACATGTCTTCCCTTCTTTAAATTAGACCATTTCCTCATATTGCCTCCATACTAACAAAGGATGTGGATCAAAGCTCTGGAGGATACAGAATCTGCACCCAAGACTGCCTGTGTGCTCCCAGTAAAATCCTTCATTGTTAGAATTTCATGAGCTAAGGCCTGACTTAAACTTGACTGGCATGTTCAGTAACGCTTTCTATGAATGCCATGTGTATAAGAATGTATGAACACTTCATAACACATTATAATGCATTCATAAAGCATTACAAACATGGCTATAAATATTTATATAAAGGCATAGCACACTATAGACATGTTTTTACACATTATGGATGCTTTGTGAAGCTCTCAGCTATAATGCACTATAGGTACCTTCATAAGGTACGTAGGACAAAGCATCCTTAATTCTTGTACTGACCATTATAATGCATTATGAAGGTATCCAAAATACATTTTAGATGACTTCAACTAAAGCTTCAACTAAAGTGTTACCGTATGTAATTATACCGTAATTATATAAGGATATATGTGTAATTAATTACTAAAATGCGGCTAATTCATTCTTCATCAGATTCTTCATATTTTGTGATTGCTCCTCTGTATGCATGTATGCCTGTCCAGAGTGCTCTAAGGGAAAAGCTTCTGCATTGCATGTCAATTATGTCTCTGAATAGACATGAATTAAGGTAAATTAGGGTTTGTTATTTGCCACAGAGCTTTGAATTGACTGAAGTTTCACCACAGTATCAGTTAAATTATGATACTGCTCATTCTACTGCACAGCAGATAATGCAAGGTGTGTCGAATATATGACAATCCCCTTGGAACAAACAGGGTAAACGTTTGCAGACCCTCCACTGTGTGATGGATATCGATATGACAGTCAGAATAAAAAATGTTCCTTCCTGTGCACACTCTTTGCAGTATTTCCTAATCAAAGAATAGACCAGGTTCATTTGGCGTCAGACACATATTATGTATCACATGCTTACGCTGATGAATAGGCACACTCAGTGAAAAGTGTATCGATTTCTCTCCTCATTCTGCTCTCTCTCTCTCTCGGCTTTGAGCAGTGGAAGGAGTAGGTGCACAAGCAGTGCTGAGATGCCATTTCATTCACAAAGC
Source organism: Mormyrops attenuatus (assembly GCA_026777985.1). Classification (NCBI taxonomy): domain Eukaryota; kingdom Metazoa; phylum Chordata; class Actinopteri; order Osteoglossiformes; family Mormyridae; genus Mormyrops; species Mormyrops attenuatus. The sequence goes on along the minus strand of JAODKC010000095.1, from coordinate 18,731,828 downwards.
CATGTTTCAGGCTCCCTCTTAACACTCAATACATGTATCTTGAGCACTTATGAGCCGGACTGTTTTGGGAAATAAATCTCATGCTGTGGGGCAAGACTGAAGCTGCCAGCACTCATGCCTGTCCTGTTGTCACCTGCCACTGTCTCTGTTTGCTTCTCATCCCCTTCACGGTTATGAAATTGCCATAAATGGGAGGGCTTAGTGGTACATCACAGATTTCAATACAGCACCATATCAATGACTGAGTTTTTCACATTCCCAAGGTGTGATTTATCCACATTTACATATTGAAAGCTACAACAGCTTTGCAAATCTGAAATTCGTATTTTTTCTGCCGTCTCAGAGAACAGAAGACTAATTTTAAATGCAGGATGACTTAACACTGAGTTAGTGTTACTTGTGAAGTGTTGCTTTGTATAATGACAGTCGCAGTTAGGGTATACAAAATGGAATGCTGAAATCAATAATTTATTTGTCTTCTGATGTTGAAAAACTTTGATTGTTTTCGCTTCCATAGTTAAACTCCAGTCATGGCATTGTATCATGGCTTTTATAGAACTTATTGGCGTCCCACTGATAAGTCCTATAATGCTGGAAAAATCAGGAAAAATCCATGAGGATGTCTTACACTGACGAAGGTTAATCTCTAACCATGCCTGGTGCACGGCTGTAATCAAACTGGAAAAATTCTCTTTGTCGCTGAAAATTCAGCCTCATGGCATAAAAGAACTTTAATGATAAGCAATAGCTTTTGCCTAAAGAGTCACAAAATATTTCACAGGAAATGCTTTGTCAATTTGCCTCCTTAACCTTCAGCAGTTTCTGTCTGGGCCGCAGACAACGCTGATTCTCTCACTCTTTATTTAGGGCTATAAATAAAGCAACATCTAATTAGGTTACTGGTTGAAACAACATAAAAACCAAACACAGAAAATCAAACAAAAAAAGAAAACAATTACAGACATTGATTTGCTTACAAAGGAGATTAGAGGCGGTTTAGCTTGCAGGTCAGGTTTCCGGCAATTCAGGGGATCGCAGCCAATGCTATGTACTCCGGTTATCCAAGTAGTCCCATCTCAGCCCCCATGAAAGGGCAGCATAAGACAAGAATATTAATGGGCTTGAAAGCGGCATCCAGGCCTGGCCCATGCTCTCTTTTTTTGAATTTGTATACCATCTGTTGCCACTTCACATGCACACCTCATCCATTATTTATGTCTCAAAGTTATTTAAAATGAGATTGTCTTGGTTAAAAAAAATATACATTTGCAGAAACTTTAATTTCAGCTGCAACTAAGCAACCATTACAGAACAGAGAAACACTACCAGGACATATGTTTTACATTATCTCTTTCTTTATCATTTTCATTCATGCACAATATATATATCATATTCAAACGACTTTACTTTCATTAAATTACTGAAATGTATTTTCAACACAAATTAAAGTTGCTGAATAATAAAAATAATAATAATAATAATGATAATACGCTTCCCACTCCTCATTCACACTTCTGACAATCAGTCATCCATCCAACATAAAAACAAAATATTTTGAATAAACAGTACATACACCTGCTTATATACAAACCACATCCATTCATATTAATAATTTATGTACATGTATACATATACGTGCATGTATACATGCATACAAATTGCACAAGAAGCAGCAATAGAGTAGAAATACATACAGAATACACATAAATCTGAGAAGGAGAAGAGGTGTTATTCCAGTGGGCTGTTGTTGGCAAGTCACTGGTTAAAATGATTAATTCCACGCTATATCACAACAAGTGTGTGGGATTGAACTTCAATAGGTCTCAAGAGAACTGGAAAAAAAAACTAAATAATTGATTTGGTGCCATTAATATGAATCTGGATATAAATATCTGATGAGTTTAACGCAAACACATCTGGTGTATGGGGTTAGCTTTGATTTGCTGACACGTCTATTGAATGAATCCAGCTCCTCCAGGCAATAATAATCATTGGAAGAACCAACTTTATGGGTGAATGAATTTTGAAGCATTCTATATCATCTTAGTGTCATAATGGTCACAGTATTTTAGATGACCTTATCGATTTAAAATATATGAACGCGAGGGTTGCTCAGTGGCTCTGTGGGTTATCCTGTTGCCCCACATATCCAGAGTTGGGGACTGGAATCCCTCCTCCAATATCTGTGGGTGGCGTTTGCATGTTATCCACAGGTCCAGATTCTTCCACCAGCAGTCCAAAGACATGCAATTAGGCTAATTGGTATCTCTACATTATCCATAGTGTGTGACTCTGCGTGGGTGTGTATATGCCCTGCAATGGAATGGCATCCCATACACGGTGTATTCTAGCCTTGTGCATATACTGTCTTACACAAGCTTCAGGTCATCCTGCAACCCTGACTGGCTAACAAGTTAAAATATGGATGGATGGATATAAGTGTGTTCATATTTCTGTTAAATTAGCATTAGTAATTGTGTTAAATTAGTAATTAGTAATTATTTGAAAATGCATTTTTGAAGAATGTAGGTTAGGATTACATTGTGTTCCAGTTTGGCTTTTAGAACAGTCTTTTGCGGTATTGCAGATGTTTTTCAAAAGTAATTTTGATAAATTAAAGCACTAACAACATCCACTCTAGGGGTTTCAGGAATGTGGTCAACAAGTTACAGACTTAATAAAGTGTTATGTCCCAGATTAGCTGGTTTTATTCAATGTGAAAAATAAAGTTTTTGTTAAAAAAATGAAATGATCATGTCAGAAGCTTCCTGAACTTTATTCCTTTCTGAGTATGCCAGCCTCATGCACAGCTCATTAATGAAATATTACCCATTTTCTTCTGGGTTGCATTAAAAAAATGTGTCACAAGCCATAAAACTTTCAGTAGATATACACTTAAAACCAACAGAAATACCAGAAAAAAATTATGAATTTTTAAAATATTTAACCCCTCTTGCAATCTAATACGACATTTATGTATTTATACATTTGTGTTTACATGCAGATGTAAATGTCCAATTTCTACATTTCAATAGCTATTTTTGAAAAAAGCAGGAGCAAGGAAAATGATTGCATCACTAAAACTAGGATTTCCGATTTCAAAATCTGTTTTTAAAAGCAGTGATGGAGATAGAGTCCTCTTGAAGTGTGGATTTGCTGAAAAAAATGAATAAAATAATAAACTTATCATGGACAACATTCTACACCCCTATTTGAGTCGCTAAACTTAGTGACTGACATTGGAAAATGTATCTGCCATGGATAAAAATATATATTTTTTAAAAATGTACAAGTGATTAATATGGTATTGGTGATGGTTTTTGTCCTTTCAGCAAACTGCTTCTGATGGTTCAGCCCAGTAACCCAAAGAAACTCCAACAGACACAATCTTCACCTGGTGTTTTTTAAAAATTTCCTTCACCAGAATGTAGAGTGGTGATTGAAAAAAAAAAACACAAACCACAAAGATAAACAAAACACATAGAATAACAAACTCTTCAAACACTTAAGAATTCAACTCACTAAGAAATATACCCAAGCTAGGCCCAGAGCCATTGGGCTCTAAGAGTAGTTGCCTGAATCCTAGCCACATCTGCTCTCCCCAGAGGAGTTTTACCTCCCAGTTATATAATTATAGTCCCTACCCCAGCGACAATTACAGCCAGATTAAAATCAATTAATAATTCCATTTCAGATTTCACTGAAGACATAATACCATACCCATATGCAACATGTTTCATTCAATGCACCGTGAAAATATCAGCAATAATAATCTCCCAATCCCTACACTAAAGCTTGTTGTTGAGCAAACCACAACCCCCCTAGGAAGGTTCGGCATGGTACATCACCTGCTTCACCCTCCATAAAGCTAATTGGAAACTCCCTCTTCCTGTGTGGTCATCCACAGCAAGACACAACATGGAGATAAACCTATGATAACACTTAACCAAACAATAAAGTCATGTTCAAAATGTAGCCAGTTATACAAAATTTCACAAATACAAGTTACACAATTATTCATGCTGCACCAAATGTAACCTCCACCCTGCCAGCAATTATGTAAATTAGAATGGAAGAGACACATTGCCACTGCCTACTCACTCTAGAGGATACTTATGACACTACGTATCATTGTTTACATTTTGAAGTGATTTAAAACTAACCTAACATCCAGGGCTGCTGGGGCGGCATGGATACCATAGCAGAATCAGGGGGCCCAGCACTTGACAGGGGCCCTTGAATATGTAAATTTACATGTAAAATTGGGTG
>JAODKC010000095.1:18702988-18721943 GCA_026777985.1 Mormyrops attenuatus | reverse complement strand
GCATACTGTGATATTCTATTTTACTATCTCAGGTTCAAACTGCACCTTCTTTTCATTCAATAAATTTGAGAAGTTGAGTACTTTGGGTCGCGACTTGTCATTAAGGGCTTATGGTGGGTCCCAAAGCCAGACCAGTTGAGAACCACTGATATAGTGTATATAATTGTTTGTGCTATTCTTTTACACAACTGGCTGGTTTGTTCACACCAGCATCAGCACAAATATGTGAGTAACAGAGAACAATTTAAAAAAGAGAGAAAAAAATGTGTTTTATGGCTCCTTTAATCACATCATAATTTCACTATCGCCTAATTGAGGTTTTGGAGCAGATTTCCATCATGTTCCATCCAGAGTAGCCAAACAAATACTTACAGAGACATTGGGATTATGTTAACACCCAATTCAGTAGTCGTGGAGACAACTAAGATGTTGCTGCCATGGTAACTGACGTTGGCAGTTGAGCCTGCTGAGGGGAGGTGACTACAAACTCTACTCCGAGTCAGCCAAGGCGCACACTAGCAGGAGACTGGAAGTCTTATGTAACATCCGCTGATATTAACAACCCAATTAAGCAAGCAAGCAAACAAACATACATATGCGTGCATGAATGAATGAATGAATAATGCAAGAAAACAACTTCAGCTGAGAATTTCCTTTCTTGATGATAAAAATGTCTACTGCTAGTTATGAAGAGAAACCAATATTCCAAACATAATTGTTCAATATTTTTTACTGGCTTACAAACAAGCATATTGTATTAATAAATACAGTTCATGTTATCACCAGAGCATTATGATTTTACACAAAATGTATGAGGAAAACTCTGACAATTTTTTTCTTTTATTCAGACAGAAATTCAATTTTTCGCGTGAAACAAAACTGCATTACTTTTCCTGAGTAAGAATTGCATGCCCCCTCCCACCATGAAAACTAAACTTTGAGCCAAATTGGATCCTAACTCCCTAAATTGCATTATTAATCATTGTTGTATAGAAGAATATAGTCCATGAAATAGTCCTTGCTTTTAATATTAGCAGATGAGATAATGTACATTCTGTTCCTCATATCCTAATGTGCCACTTCATTTTTGGTATCTGCTTATCCTATGGTGGAAGCCCTAGGCAGAAGGGAGGGAATAACTCAGGATGGGGTGATAACACATTGCAGGGCATACTCAGTACGGTGTGGGAAACCAGAGAAATCCCCACAACAGCACGGAAGACATGCAAATCCCACACACATGGAACCAGGATAGTGATTTGAACTCTGGTCTCAGAAGTATGAGACAACAGTGCTAATCACTGAACCACCATGCCCATACCGGTTTCAACACAGACATATTCCTTCACATTTCCTGAATCTAGCCTGTAGGGCTGTGATCTCTTTTGAATGACCTTAGGAATAATATTGTTGGCATGCAGTATGAGTGAAATCGTACAAGGTTTTGCCCAACTTCCTTTTGTATTGGACTATACATTTTCATCAATACAAGCTTCCGGATGTGTCAAAGTGTTTAGTGGAAAATTAACATTCCAGTAATTAAGAAAATCAATTATATAAATATTAAATGTACATTTGTATAGAGATTAAGTATAGAGAGAGTTGCTATGAGGTAAAATAGATATGTGGTTTACTGTACTTTTAAGGACCAACCCAAATATAATAATTGTAAGATTTGAAAAATCATACTTCTTTATTTTATCTTGTATTTTAAACAGAATTGAGTCTAAATAAGTCTTTACATAATGGAAAAAGTAGAAGTGCAGATTTATAAATGATACTTTTTAACTAATGCCCTTTAATTGATTAGAACTATTAACATTGTTATTCCATACTTCTTTCCATTGATATAACTAAGTTTAAAACATTTGCCTGTATTAATTAATTAAATTAAATTAATTAATTTTCTTCTCCTACATATATAAACAGCTAATATGTCATCCATTTTGATATTAGTAGATATGAATGATCAAATATCCATCCATCCATCCATCCATCCATCCATCCATCCCTCTTCCAAACAATCCTGGTTTGGATTGCAGAGGTGATCAAATTTTTAATAATCACAATTACAGTGAACTTTTTTTCACAAAATTATGTATTTGCTGCTTCTCAGTCTTTCATGTCCAGTTTCACAGCATTCATCCTGTCTGTCCTGGAACGTGTTTCTGTTTAATAATGGAGTGACATAAGCAATCCATATAATTCATAGTGACAACAAATCTGTTCAGTGCTAATATGTGTTTTCTGCATGAGGAAATTACTTAAAATTCATCATGAAAAGGTAACTGAAATTAATTGTTCTGTTGCACAGATTGTGCTTTTAGAGCTTTTAATAAACACCTTTAATCATCAGAGAATTACAATTAGGTGTATGTCCCATTCTTTGTTTCATTGACATCCTCTCACGGCAACTAACATGTAAAGTCAAAATTTTGGTATGAGCTGAGCATAGTGATTTATTTCTTATTGATATTAAACAGATCTTTGTAACACTTTACTTAGGAGCATGTTTTCAGTCATTTATAAAGCCATGTTTGTTATGCATTATGACTGCCTTATGAAGCTCTCATCTATAATGCACCATAGATACCTTTAGAATGGAATATAAAGCATCCTTAATGCTTATACCAACCATTATAATGCATTATAAAGATATCTATAGTACATTATAGATGAGTGCTTCATAAAGCTATAATGTATTATGCCTTTTGATAAATATGTATAGCCATTTTTGTAATGCTTTCTGAATGCATTATTATTTGTTATGAGAGTGTTTATAAATTGCTGAAAACAGGCCCTTAAGTAAAGTGTTACTGTTAATTTTTACATGTAGAATTATACAAGTAGTATAATTAGTTTCACATTAGATATCCAAAACTCTAAAACATAACTGTGAAACAGATGAAACAGATTTACTCAGCTGTTTATGTAAATAACAAAATTGGCTTTAGGGAAAAAAGAACATCATCATATTCGAATCCTGGCTGTGTCAGTATAGATGTGAGTCAGTAGATATATACCAGCTTGATTGAACACTCACCCGGCATAAAAGCAGCTCTGTGAACACGTCCCCCCCCCCCCCCCCCGCATCCATCGTAGGGGTTTTCTCAATGCCGAATCTTTCCCTCATACCCACAAAAATGAGATGAAGATAACAAAAAAGATGTTGCTGAAATAAAAACCACCTTCTTATAATCCCTTTACATGGGGGGGCTTTGATGGAGGTACTGCCTGCTGGTATTTGCTTTTTCAGATCCACATTTCAGCTCTAAAGCTTTATTTTCAGAAACAGATTATTTATAATCTAATTTTTCATTTTTTGTAACTGTTCATTGAAATTGAAATCTGTAAAATTGCCTTCCAATGCAGAGTGTCTTTCATCATTCCATTTGCAGCCCATTCAAACAGACGGCTGATGTTCTAGCCAGGGTTTTGAAACTGACCTTTTTTTATTTGAAAATCTGATAAAAAGTAACAGGTAATTTCAAATCTTATATAAAGCTCAACTAGATATTGTTTAAAGATTCATACTAGATTGAGTAAAAATATATACTCATAGGAGTTATTAAAATATTGCCATAGTTATTTGCCAAGTTGTATTTATTTATTTATGTATTCTTGGAGGAAACATTTAGCCATGGACTGTAAAAATTTCTCTAGGCGGAATTGCAGCCTTGTTATTTACACTAGAGTATTTTTTAGTTTGAGGCAAAGTGAGGCATAGTGTAAAAAATTCTAGTTTGAAATCATGTAGCTTGGAGCTAAATAAACACTGGGGTTCAACAGAAAGACCCTCTCAATCAACTGTTGTCATCTCTCAAGAATGCAAGAGGGCATTAGCTTCACTCATTAGGTTTCGTCTTTTCATTGTGGACCTACAAAAATCAACAAAAGTAATGATAATACAGGGAAGGAATCCACATCCAAAACCCACATTTTCCGTTTCTTGAACATATCTTAGTGTGACATGCACAGTGATATTTTTATACACAGGTAAACAGGATCGCAACCTCTGTGAAGTAGAGGAACTTCTGACTTTAAGTCATTCTAAAAGCTATTTCATCTGAAGGTTGGGTCTGCTAAGGTGACCAGGTTTTAAGTAATGTTCCAAACAAAAAATGAAAGCTAATGATATGTTGTGTATTTGGACTGGGGCAGCTTAGGGCACAATTCCACCATCAAGACTTTGGAAATGGAGTTGTTATTCACTAGCAACTACAGTACCTAGTGCCCAGGTCTAGAAATGTCACCTATAAATTAGCTTGTAGGCAACTTGAAGGTCTTTGTTCAGGAGCAATACCCTAAAGCAATAAAGAGGAGTTCTGTTTAAGGAACATGGGATTTTACCTCATTGGCAGGGAACAAACCTTAGCCATTATGCCGTTTTTAGCTTTGTATGTAATTCGCCTACTCTCCCTTCATAGCATTGGTTTTGGAACCAAACTTATTGACGGAGTATGGTTTGTCTTACCCTTGAGTGTTCTGGCAGTCAGAAGGTGTGGAGAAACTCATAGGACCCCAGCAGGGTGCTGAAATGTTGGTGCTATTCCTAGTGGATGAGAGAAAACTGTGACTGTTAAATGTGCCTAGGTATGAAACAGCATTCCAGAGTGCTTGGCCATTTTTGGTGTGGTATGAGTCAGTCTAATACCAAATGTCTATATAGCCCTACAAGACTGCCTAAATGCTCAAATAAGAAACACCAGAGATACACTATATGGATAAAGGTATTGGGACACACCTCTTAATGATTGAATTCAGGTGTTTCATTCAGACCCATTGCCACAGGTGTATACAGTCAAGCACCTAGCCATGCAGTCAGGTTTACAAACATTTGTGAAAGAATGGGCCATTCTGAAGAGCTCAGTGAATTCAAACATGGTATTGTCATCGGATAATGCCTTTGCAATAAGTCAGTTTGTGAAATTTCACCCCTGCTAGATGTTCCAAAGTGAACTGTAAGTGGTATTATTGTGATGTGAAGTATCAGAGCAGGGTCACTGAGTGCTGAGACACATGGTGCATAAAAGTCGCCAACATGCTGCTGACTCGATAACTGCAGAGGTCCCACCTTCCGCTGGCATTAACCCCAGCACAAAAATTCTGCAGCAGCTTCATGTAATTTGCTTCCATGGCTGAACATCTGCATGCAAGCCTCACATCACCAAGCGCAATGCCAAGCGCCAAATGGAGTGCTGTAAAGCACTCCGCCACTGGGCTGTGGAGCAGTGGAAACATGTTCTGTGGAGTGACGAATCACGCTTCTCTGTCTGGCCGTCTGATAAATGAGTCTGGGTTGGGGTTGGGGTTCGCATGGGCTGGACTATTCCCCTTAATTCCAGTGAAGGGAATTCTGAATGCTTTAGCATACCAAGGACAATTTTATGGTTCCAACTTTGTGGGAACAGTTTGGAGAAGGCCATGTTCTGTTCCAGCATGACTGTGCCCCAGTACACAAAGCAAAGTCCAAAAAGACATGGTCGGATGCGTTTGGTGTGGAAGAGCTTGACTGGCCCGCACAGAGTCTTGACCTCAACCTCATCGAATACCTTTGGAAAGAACTAGAATGGAGAGTGTGAGCCAGGCCTTCTCGTATAACATCAATGCCTGTCCTCACAAATGCTCTTCTGGATAAATGGGCAAAAATTCCCACAGACACACTCCAAAATCTTGTGGAAAGCCTTCCCAGAAGAATGGCAGCTGTTATAGTCGCAAAGGGGGGACCAACACCATATTGATGATTACGGATTTAGAATTACAGGGATATCATTCAGGATAAATATAAAACATTTACATGAACTTCACATTTTACCATATGGCTTTAGTAGGAAAAACATGTTTATTGCTTGTTGTCTTTTATTAAAATGTTATATTGCTTTTATATCATTCTAATGAAAGACATGTAGGATTTCTCCACATTCAATTGGTTAAATTAGGCATGAGAAAATTCAGTGAGACTAATTCAACTGTTATGTTCTCAGAACACAAAGTGAATGCATCAACTGATAAAGGATGTCTCCTTTTCAAAACATTCATTCTAGTTGTGTGGAACCACTATCCATGATTCAGTTGAGTTCATTCAAAGAATTATGAATAAAATCGAATACTGAATGGATTGTACATGAATGTAGGACACATATGTTTGGCAGTACATTGATTTCATATGTATCTTACATGAATAAAGGACATATATGCCTAATGACACATTAAGTTAATGTGCATTGTATACTCATTTTGAGTCTCATCTACAGAGCTTACATGATTTGGTTAAAACAAACAAGAGTCATATATTATTTTTAAAAATATTCCCAATACTTTTGTCCATACAGTGTACCTGAATCGATGGTCTGGAAGAGCAAGTTATTTTCTCTGGAAAAAACGGAAAAAATTCAGTGCATGTCATGGAACATTTCGAGGTGAGAGAGGTTCTTTTTATGCTGACTATCAGGTGGCCTGTACATTTTTTTTGACAAACCACTTGATGTGTTAGGAGGGCAGGATGAGATGTTCCCCCACAGCATGGGGAACATTTGTGAGGTTAAGGATCAATTCAGCAACTGTATAATCTAAAGGCTATGCCCTCATAATAGAATGCAGTGTTAGTAACTTATGAGCCAATGGAGTGTATCGTTATTGCTGAAGTTGCTGCACCAGCCAAGGGACTTTGCAGTAGCAGGGGGCAGGGGTTTCTCTAGATTTAGCCACAGATGTGAGCATGATGAGACTAATTCTTGCCAGGTGATACCCTTCACTCATTTATGTGGTGGGGACCTTTTGTGTTAACAGCTGGTGTCACATGGAAATCCACAAGGCAGCTATCTACAGTGCCAGGTCACTTTTCACCTGTCAGCCCAGCTGGAATTCCTTCTACCATAAGTATAATGGTTAGAACAGTACAACAACTGGGGGAGACCACTGAATTACACAAGCTGTACAAAGTAAGCTGACGTTTTTCTCCACAGGTAGCAATATTGGTTCTCAGCGGCATAAAATCCGAAGGAGAATTCCAAAAGCAGCAACACGCATTCATTTAAGCAGTCAAGTTGAGTTACTCAAAGAATTTGTGTGTATTTGAAATATTAGTACTTTCAGTGTTTTTTTTATCTCTAATAAACATTGCAAGCTTCCTGTGTATTTAATTGTTTCAAGTTTTGCCAAGTCTTGAAGTCAGTCAGATGCAGATAGATAGATAGATAGATAGATAGATAGATAGATAGATAGATAGTGGTTGGATGGGCGACGCTGCTGGTTATTGTTTGCACGGTTTACCTAGCCTGGGCACTGATTATGTAGGCACAGACTCAGGGTACCATCCAATTACAGTTGGCAGGAATGAGTGTGTGCTCACTGGCATTAGACAAAATAATGGCCACAGCAGAAATTCTTGGCACATCATGTTAGGATGAAACATTGAATAAAGGTTCTTATGGATAAAACATCATGAAGAGGATGGGCAACACTAATCAGGATGGTCAATGCCTTTGGCATCATACACCGCAGGGTCAGCCCTGAAACAAAGTCAGACATCCTGACAAACAAGTTTAGTTGCTTAGTGTCCCCATTTGTGACGCTGGTCCCTCTGCAGACCACAGCTTAGCAACAGAACAGAATAATAATACAATATTCATCCCTGTGGGGAATTCTTTTTGCCTATGCGATCATGGCCTTCATGAGACACACAGAGAGGTGAGAGCTTGGAGGGGTCGCAGCAAAGGGTTAGCTAGCATGCAGCACCCCTGCAGCATTTAGTTAAGGAAGATTAAGGAGTCGCTGGGCACTTCAAACACACCACCTTCTAGTTAGTGCGCAAAAGAAACTCCAGTCAGTCACTGTAACGATTTCTGCAGCTTCAAATCACCAACTGAGGCTGAGATCAGATAATTTGTGTTTCGTCCAAATAAAACACACAAAAAAACAGCTAATGAACAATGTTACGCTGCCTATTGCCCCAAGGGGTCTGCAAAACGACACCTCGTCCCCGTCCCCAGCAAGGTGCTTGTGAGAAAGCAACATGAGCAAAGAAAAGTGCTCACACCTAACGCGATACCTGCGAGCATGACAAACCTCACAACTGGGGATGACGATGGGAGATTATTGTTGTGAAACCCCACTGCAACAGAATACTTGCCCACAGACACTATAATGGCTGTTTAAGTAGCAGAAAATGTGCCAAAAACTATATTGTGCTTTTGGCAAAGACCTATGCAAGACACCAACACAACGATACATCTAAAAGGAATAACTAATTATTGGGAAAAACATATACAGTATATGACAATTACAAAACTCTCACTAAAATCTACAGAAAAGTTATAAAAACTGTTGGAGTGCATGTTATAAAAAAATAAAGAATGAAAATGATGCTTGCTACACCGAATGGTTGTCAAGGCATCCAACAAATGGGAGCATTTAGTAATCAGGATACATACTGCATTTAAAGCACCAAAATAACTTGTTTACTCAGTGTAATGTGAGCCACAGCTCAAGCTGCAAATGCCACATCTAGATTAACAGATTTCCACACAACTGTTTTTGTATGTGGCAACCACATTATGATTCCACAGGGTGCATTTTATTTTTTTCTGTATACACTTTGCTTCGATCCAACTGGGGAAAAACAATAAGCGCTCCCAAAACAATGACATAAAAAAGTCTTAAAGCTAGATCGACACAGGTACATGGGGAAAGCTGCGCTAATGGGGAGCGTTTCCTGATTGTCAGGGTAGGTGTATTTTCACCACAGTAAGTTAGCAGTTGAAATCCCACAGGGTGAATGGACCACTGCACGAGGTACCTTATCGTGCACTGCCTTAATGAAGACCTAGATATACCAGGGTAAAATGAATCTGTGTATGTATTTGTCTTGTTCTGAAAAACAACTTAATATGACCCATTAGTTATCATGGACATGCTGAATAACATTGTGCAATTATCTGGGCTGAATTTAGCTTAAAAGCGAGCAATTATTTTCCTGTAATGCTGCATTTTAGCACACTTGCCAGTTTTAACACCTGACTATGCACAATAGTCACTTTTTTAGGTAACTTATTATCTAAATCTTTAAAATGGACTAAATGTTTATTCTAAGCATCTTCCAGATTACATAAATGCAGAGGCAACAAAATTCAGTGCTAGATCTGTGATAAATATTTACAAAGCAAATATGTGACCCCTGCTCCAAAATACACAGCTCGTGAAGGTAGCTATAACATTTTAATTCACACTTTAAATACCGAGTACGCACAAAGACAGCCCTTTCTATTCTGACCTCTTGAATCATATTTTTATTAAGTTATGTAACAGTGTATAAATATTAATAAAATCAAGATGATGGGTAAGACATGTAATGTGTTGGAATATATAATGAAAGATTTCAGGGACCAATATTTTTTCCTGCTTCTTGAAAGCAAGAAAAGACACATTTTTATGAATCATCAATGCTAAAATAATGAATTAAGACCTGATGTGAGAGGCAATAGGTTAATACAATATATCTTACGAAAAGCAGAACCACCTTATACACATCTTCCTTCTAATACTTTGGATATTTTTAGTAGGGAAAAAAAACATTAGCTGCTTATGAAATGTCGTCTTTCTCAATTGATTTATTTTCATAGCGTCTTCTGCATTGTCACAGCATTGTCACCAGTAATCAGAGATTGGACTCATCAGCATCAGTGGCTAGACAGAAGGGTAAGGACTGATAAGCAGGGACAAGGCACATGCAGTGTCTCCCTCCCAAAGTATGGGCTGGTAGTGAAATCCACATGGGGTCTGATGCTGCATGATCCAGCAGCCCTGTATAATCAAATGACACAACCCAAGTACCTGCATTAAAACAGAGCCACTGTGCCAGTATAACAAATACCTTCATCAAATGCCCGAAGAACATACTCTGCTGGTGTACTATAGCCAGTCCTGGCACAGGTATTCTTTAAGTATGCTCATGCCATTCTAATGGAGGTCTTTGGCATCAGTCATAGCAGCATACAAACATCTGGAAATCCTTCAGAAAAAGTACACAACTAAATCTACATCCATGGTGCATATGCTGAAATTCAGATTCTTCAGGATCGTTTGAAAAATGTTACATATGAGGTGTGGTTACAGCACCTCATAAAGGGGCAGCGTGTGGCTCAGTGGGCTAAGCCTGTGTGCCTGTAATCAGAAAGTCACCAGTTCAAACCCAGCCTCAGCATGTCTGCAGGTGCTCGAGCAAGGCCCTTAACCCCTAGCTCCAGGTGCCACCCCTTCCCACACAACTTACTCTATGAAAAGCAAGTTGAGGGAGGTGTAAAAAGAGAAATTCTCCACAGGGATCAATAGAAGTATCAATTATTATTATTATTATTAAAGGCGAAGGAATGAATAGTGATGCAACAATGACAATAAACATGAGATTCATGAAATGGACAAGGCCCTGTAGAAAATCACAAGCAGTCAAGTCTGGAAACATGAGTTGTCCATACTCACTGCCCCACACAAGTGTATATTACAACATCATTATATGTGAAGATCAGTCTCTACCATATTCTGGTTGCCGTTTTCCTGTTTGGCCAGCAGGTGTCACTGGCCATCCCATTCCAAGTGTTTGAGTATGACACTCACCTGTGTCTTGTTATTCTTAACCCTAATGTTTGGTTTATTGTCAAAGGCCTGCACCTGTTTCTTGTTCAGTCCTGGTTACTTGTGTATATATATGCCTACCTTTGCGCTATTCTTTGTTGGTCATTGTGTGTGCTACCTGCTAGTAGTTTTGTGATTGCTGTAGATGGTTTGATTGTGTTCTCTCTGCTTATCCTCACATGTAGGCCCAGCCCTTGTTTATCCTTGCTTATCCAACCTGCCTTTGTTTTGACCCCTTCTGGCCTGTTTTGTTTTGTGTTTCTTGGAGTCCTGTTATATTAAAGTAGCCATTTGCTATGAACCACACAGCAGATTGTTGTCCATTTTGCCCTGTCATGGCCTGAGTCTCCAAAGCTTTAACCAATTCAGTGAATCTTTGTCCTCGAAAGCACTCATCCTATGTGGGTAATTGCCTTACTGTTTTAATTACAAGATTAACATTATGTGAAAGCAAAAATGTTCATTTCTGTAAGGTATCAGCTGAGGTTAAATTACTAGTGAACTTGTTATTTTGGGCATAAAATTCCACATATACTCATACAGTCTATCTCCATTTATTTATTTAACAACAACAGACCTATTGTTAGTTAAAGAACCTCAGAGAACGCGTGGTAAGTGTCACTATATTTGAATTCTGTTCAGACGTTATCTCTGATAATTAATACAAGCTGCTTGGCTTAGATAGCATTCACCTAGTTTTAATTCGGGTCTCATGTTATTACATATTTTTAATACCCAAACACTACCAATATACATTTATTTACAAAGAATCCATGAAATGTTGTCCTTTCCTTAAAAACATATAATAATTGCACTTTTATTCTTATTATTAATTTATTCTTGATTTCTTTTTCCCATATTTAAAAGTAACACTAGGATTCCCTTAAAAATAACACACGAGAAAGGAAAAAGCTGGTCTGTTTTGGAGTAAGAAGAGAAAATAAGCAATGAAGACAAGAGCAGTGTTTTCATGCTTTTTGTGGGTGCTGCCCATTCTGCGTTTTGTGTCTGTTAGTTATGAAGAGAGCTTATGCAACATATTACTATTGTTACAACAAAATGAGACTATTTGTGCAACATTGTACAATTTTTATATGTAATTAACTGTAATATGGACCTACACCTGATGAATCCATAACTATGCACAATAAACTTAGAGGGGCATATTTAAGAGCAGTTTATCCTGTATGAATTGGTGGGAGGTACAGCACTTGGCCGGTTGTTGGTGAACCTCAACCTTCCCAGGATGACTCACCTACCCTGTGCCAATAAAAAGTCTCAATTAATAAAATCCCAGTGGCCCTAATTGGACTGATGAGCTCATTTAGGATAAATAAAGTCAGTTGAGGGATTTGGGGGCTAATAATGTAGTATCAGGAATGCCCTTTTGATCTTGTTTTGGTTTTCAGTCGTTTTTTTTGTGTTTTGGGGTTTTTGTTAGAATTTTGAAATATTTTTCTGTCTCGTCACTGAATGCCACTCTTGTACACCTCCAACACAGGTGTAGTTACAGCTACTAAAGTATTACTATGTTGGATATCTGACTGAATATGATGGAAAAATAGCCTCTCGTTTTTGATTATTTACCGTATTGTTGCTAGACTTTCATTTTCCTGTACATATAATACTTGCATGCAAGTCTGTTACTTACAAAAAAGGCTTTTCTCAAATGTCTTCGTTCTCTTCATGTCAGCAGAACAGAATTATTCCTTACATTTCACCTATTTTGTGACAGGAATTATGACTCAGAGCTATAAGAAAGAAACACTGTATCAGTCAACAGCTTATTTGTTTTATCTTCAGCAGCATTTAAAGACAGTAAAATACATTTATTTCATATATCAACCTGCTGTATACATAAATGCATGAATTACTACTTAGCTAACAATGTCAGGCAGCTTATGTAGGGCAATTTACTAAATAAACAGCAATCAGCCTCAGTAATCAATATTTTATTTGGTCAAAGATATCTGTTGAATTTATACATATTTAATGTTAAGTCTTAGAATTAAAATGCAAAACACTGAACCATTTTGAGCCATACTGATGTTTTATAGTGCATGACAAATTTTCGCAAACATTCATGCATGTGTACATACAAGATAAATATGGAAAATAAGGAAGGCTTGACATTGTGTAGTTGGGTTTAGATGTCAGTGACATAATCTTATTCCTTAATGTTCTCACAATAAAAGGAATGGCAATATTATATTGATGAGACAGTCTGGTGAATATTAGACCAGTGGTGTATTTGCAGGTATATGCAGCCTGGAAACTGCCAAGATGTGGAATGTGAATGATGTCCAAGTCGCTAACAAGACTATGTCATACATGACATCATATTTGGATATCTGCTGTTTTTCAGCTGGGGGGTCTGTGTCACAGGAAGTTCTAGTCAGTGTGATTACAGAGCAAACAGAATATTGTTACCCATTGCTTTTAATAATCATTATTTTATTTCTTATTCAGAATGACTTTTGGCATCCTTCTCCCCCTACAGTTTTCGAGATATCGACTGCAAACCAAGTTTCACTCATCCTTCCTATATCCAACAGGTGTGCTTGCACACAGCTTTTGGATACTCACATTTTTCTCAGTTTTTGGCCCTGTGGAAAAACATGGGATTTTGGACGCAAAGGCCTGCTACTTGGTTCTGTACCTTTGCCACCAGACTTCATAGGATACCTCAGGTTAGGTCATGCAAAAGCCAGACTAAGAGAAATTGACCTGATTTAATCCCCCCCCCCATTTTCTCATCCGCCCCTTTTACTTCCATTAATTTCTCAAAGGCTTAATTCCCACTCACTCACTGTCCAATGCCACAGCCACAAAACTTGATATACTAAATCAGGCCATACCTACCAACATGCATTGAAAGCTGAATGAGCTTGCACTCGTCCTTTTGTCATTTTTCCATCACTCATTCCTCCCGTTGACTTCCATTCATTTTTAGAGGTTTCCCACTCTCACTTCACATACCACAGACATCAAACCTCATATGCAGTTCTGCCCACATCACAGTCCACTCTGTGGAGCCTGAATAGGCATGCATTCATCCCTTTGTCATTTTTTTCATCACTCATTCCTCTCATTAACTTCCATTCATTTTTAGTGGCTTCTCACTCAGTCACTGTACATGCCACAGCACTAAACCTTATACAGTATGCTACATACAGCTACATCACTGACCACTCAAAATCGGCCTGCACTCATCCTTTTTCATCTGCTTATCTCCATTCATCCCATTGACTTCCATTCATTTTTAAGAGGATTCCTACAGAGTCACCGTCCAGACAACAGCCATCATACCTAATAAGCTACCTTCAGCAATGTCATCCAACACTCAAATCGAGGCCAAATTGGCCTGCACTGTCTTTTGTAATTTTTATATTTTTCCTAGCAACCACCACCAACACCATAGCACACCACAGCAACCACCTTGGGCAGCATAGCAACACACGATCAATGACCTCAAGTACCTTAGCAACACACTAGTAACCACCTTAAGTACCATAGAAACACCATAGAAATCACCTAGTACCACCTTAGCAAACACCTTGAGTAACATGGCAACACCCTAGTAAAAATCATAGATATCATAGTGACCACCTAGCAACACCATAGCAATCGCCAAAGGTATCATAGCAATCCTATAGCAATACCAGAGCAACCACCTTAACTACGTTAGCAACCCCATAGCTACCAGCCAGCAACACCTTAGAAACTGCCTTCTGTTTTTGTTGTTATTTTCTGTAAAGTAGACAACAGTTTTTTGTGGACCATCAACAATTTCACATACTTTGGCTACCACCTATTTCACATAGCAACAACCTACAGTACAGCACCTGCCTGATGCTGTAGAGCAATTGCACTTTCAGGAAATGCACTATTCTAGTTAAATTCAGGTTTAGAAGCAACTCTGTCAGAATCTGGGTACCAACAGAAAAACATAGGCAGCAGCATCCATGTAGGGGTTAACCCTCATGCAATGCATTCTCACCAAGGCCATCTGACCCTTGGCTCCAGGAGTCTGTACAAAGACCATAGATACTGTAAAGGGCCTGTTTCCGTCAGTGGGGGCAGACAAGACGCAGACAGACAGTGAACTGGCCATGTGAGAACATCTTTCTGTAACATCTTCGTTCTGTCTCAATAAACTGCTTAAGCTTAAGGAACCTGCCTCATCATTCGACCTGAGGTTTCACTGAAATCTATCAAGTGCTACAGCCACAATCGGGCAGAGGGAGGCAGGAGGGGCTGCAGATATTCACCTGGAAGGGAGGTTCTACAGGCATACATGTAGTCCAGATGAAAGGAAGTTGGATTTACTGCAGGGACTTGCGGCGAAGTGGGAGGTGCTGCAGGCCCTCATTTTGGGGGAAGTTGGAGGTGCTGCTGGCCCTCATTTGGGGGGAGGTGCAGCAGTCATTTACCTGGGGGGAGGTGCTGCAGGCACTCACCTGGGGGGAGGTATTTTCAGTTCACTACAGGCAGAGACCTTTAGTTTTCCCTGTCAGCCACAACATAGCAACAACTTAACAACCACCTTAATACCTTAAGACCATAGCAGCCGGTTGGCAACACCTTAACAACCACCTTAGAAGCATAGCCACACCTTAGTGTGTTATTTTCTGCAGATTTAACAGAGTAGAATATTAAGTTGTGGGATACCCTATGAAAAAATTCATATACCTTGGCTACCACCTATTTTACATAACAATGACCTACAGCACCTGCTTGCTGCTCTAGTGCAATCACACTCGCATTTTCTTCAGAAAATGCACTTTTCCAGTTATGATTTGTAATTCTGGGCTTGGCAGAAAGGTATTGTACCACTAGATTATGTTTTTCAAAGCAATTGGCATGTTTGCATTCTAAATTGTCACAAAATTGCACAGCGAGGACAAAGACAAGGCTACAAGCCCACGAGTTACCTGCTGATCCATATGTGTCTGCTCTTCCTGGCAAGACAGCCCACAGTGGGGCAACATACAGTGTATGGGAAATTTCTTTTCGTTTTTTCTGTCACAAAATATACTCTGACAGCAGCAAGCCTTAAGAAGGACCTAGCGTACAGCTGCTGAAAGGCAGATCGTGGGGCCACAAGCCAAGACAGTGGTTTTGAATGTGAGACTAACTTCTGCTTACTTGATATATTCCAAAGAAGGATGTAAAAGTTGGGGCACAGCTATACACAGAACTTTGCAGCAGTGATGCAACATGAAGAGAGACTGAAGAACAGTGATGATGAAGAGACTGGATAAGGCCATGAGCTTTTGAGCATTTACAGTTGAAATTGAGTGGAGGACATCAAAAAATGTACTTAACAGGCACTTGTAAGCCTACAGAGTTTGTAATTTCCACCCATTCTCTCTTTTTAAATTCAGTGCCAACAAGAGACAGTGGGCAGCAGATATGGGTTGGGTATAAAAGGCCAGGCTTTCCTCTGTGCTGCCTTTTAGAAGATATCCGTCAGTTTTCCTTGATAAATGGCTAAATCTCTGTAATCTGTTCCTACTGTCTCTCTCAAACATGTTGTTCCAGACTGCTTTCCCCCAATACTTTGGGACCAGAGCTATAGGTGAGAATATTTCATTCTTCATCATATTGACTGGGACTTCACTAAGTCAGTCCTCTTGCTTTGTAGTTTTGACTTAAGTGTGAGATACTGCAGAGGTTGATGACATGACAAAAGAAAATCAGAAGTGGGGTGTCATTTTTAATACACTGAACTGCACACAGCTCAAATCTCTCTCCTGTTCGATGTTACTAACCAACAGCCGCAACTCTCATTAAGCATAATGCACACCTTGCACAGATATTTAATATCACACATAGTGCTAGCTAAAATAATACTCATATAGTATTCCCATCACATCCTGTCTGTCCGTCCATCCATCCATCCATCCATCCATCTATCAGTCTGTCCATCTTCCAACCACTTATCCTTGTTTGGGTCGCACAGGTGATTGAATATTTAATCATGTCATATACAACAAACGTAATTTTATCACAAGATGATGTATTTGCTGCTTCTCAGTCTCTTATGTCCAGTTTACTGGCACCTCAGTATTCATCCTGCCTGTCCTGGAATGTGCTTCTGTTTAGTAATAGCGCCAGCGTGTGGCTCAGTGGGCTAAGCCTCTGTGCCTCTGATCTCCTTATGCACTTACCCTTATGATGGCTTGGTGCACATTATAGAATAATACTTAATGAAAGCAAGAAAAAAATATGATTAGAAAGAGGTTAATATTTGAGGTACGTTTTGAATTACAGGAATGTGGGTCAAGCATTAGCTTTTTTACTAAATACACAGTTTAAAACTATATATTTTGTCTTTTATAATTTTAATTTATAATTATAGTTTTTGGCTGGCATGAATAGGAATTTAATTGATAACATACACATGGACTAACATTGGACTAACAGGGTTAATATTATCAAATGGTTTAAGTAAATTTCACTGGAATCTCAAATGTGATTAGAAAATTATGCTTTGTGTAGTGTTTTGTAAAGTTCTGTACTATCCATAAGAATTCTTTTATGATACTGACAAAAACATGTACATATACTGTATTTATGAGGGTTGTTATTATATTATAATGTTTTACAGTACTATTTCTTCTTAGAAAAAAATGTTCATGAAAGTCAGGAACTTTTGGCAGGGCCCTGGAAACATTTTTCAGAAACTGCCGTCCAGCAAGTCATCAATATTTGCAGTGTCTTACTAGCAGTCTTGGAATAACTAAACTAATTGGACTAAGGCTTGTCATATCCCACTGGGAGCACTGGAACTTCCCGCTGCCGAGTGCCTCTGCATGATTAGACCACTACGGCTTATTCAAAATACCGCTACCTGTCTGATTTTCGGCTTCCCCAGGAATACCCGGTCTTCCACTGGCTGCTTATTGCTGCTTGTGTAAGATTTTCAGTGCTAGTAGTGACCTACAGGACAGCCAGGGGCATAGTGCGTCAATATCTCCAGTCATTAATTACCCCCTGTAACACTGCCCATAGCCTCTGTTACGCTAGCTCTCCACTCTGTGGCAGCTTCCCCAGCCCTTGACCCTTTTTATCACAGGGCATAAGATGGAATTAGCTCTTGTGGACTGCGGGAAAAAAAGAACTGCAGCATCACCCTCAGTTATCAGCTTTGAACCTAATACTCTTTTTAGACCTTTTTCAAGCACACAGAAACTAAACACATACTTTTTTTGCCGCACATCTAGAAATTGCATCAATTGTTTTGATTTTGTGGTTGTGTTTTTTTGTTTTTTTTTTAACTCATTGTTAAATTATATAAAATTATATGTGTTATTACTTTGCACAGCAGTGGCTTTTGCATGCTCCACAACACGAGGATCTTTATGAATTTAACACAGGATCTTTGTTTGCCGTATAATTTTATATATATTTGTGTGTCAAATGATTCAAATGATACAACCAACTATGCAGCATCGAGTAAAAATTTAATTTGTATTGTTATGTTCAAAAATGTTCGCCTTTATTTTGATGATCTAATGGAAAGCGCAAAGTGCAACTAACATGTATATGTGTGTCCAAATCCATTGCTATTTTATGGCAGAAAAACCAGTCTTTGTGTGTGAAAGGGTTGTTCATCCGAGGAAATGGACGTGCTCGTGCACGAGGTGAAAATGTGCTAGTGTATTTAAGGGAGCACCACTGTTGCGCCAAGGCCTTTCGGGGAGAAGCAGACATGGGATCAGATAGCAGTGAGTGTGTCCTCGTTTTCTGGCATCACCAGATCATCCGTGCAGTGCAGAAAGCGGTATAGTGATGTCAGAAGACGGGGAAGCTCACTGCTGAAAGAGAGCAGCAGCTGGGAACGGGGACTTAATTATGCTTGTGTGTTTTTTTATTTTAATTTTGGGTCTGCAGTTCATGAAATATAAATAAAAGTGCAATCTTTGTTCAAACAAAACGCAATCAACCTACAGTGCTTAAAGTGTTTTAAAATGTTCAAATAAAAGTCAATAACACGCAACATGCCACAAAGAATGCTGCAACCTTCTGATGTTCCACCTGACTTATCTAAATATCTGAAGCTGGTATCTTGACTGAAGTGTAGTGTTATGTCAATGTGTTAGTATTGCTGTTAACCTGCTGGTGCTTTATGTCTGCTGGGGTGTCAGATGCTCACCATACTCCCATACTCCCATACTCCCAGGACTTATAGGGGTAGGTGCCATTTATTTTTATCTTTTGCATTCTTCCATCCATCCATCCATCATCCATCCATCCATCCATCATCCTCCGCTTATCCGAGGTCGGGTCGCGGGGGCAGCAGCCTCAGCAGGGAGACCCA
>JAODKC010000095.1:18686261-18702888 GCA_026777985.1 Mormyrops attenuatus | reverse complement strand
GGGGGGGCCCCGGTGACCCGCGTCCGGGCGAGGGAAAACGTGTCTCCATTATGTTACTCGTCATAGGGGTCGTTGTGTTGCATTCTTCTGTTTTTGTTTTATTTAGAGAAGCAGTTGGGGTATTTCATTTTTTCTCCTTTTGAATTGCTTTCTGTTTAGAGAAATTGGTTCTTTCATAGTTAGGGTAGCGGTGGCAGATTTTTGCGGTGCCACCCTGGAGACCCACGTTTGATTCCCAGCCAGTATACCAGTTTTCTTTTTGTGTTATTTTTGTGCTAGCTGACACTGAAACTGTACTGTTTAGTTCTGTCCTGGTTACCTTTCTTTTATTTTCTGTTACAAAAAAAACAGTTCTACTAACTTCACATGAACTGGATTGGTTTGTGTTTTCTTTCTCCGTTTAGTTTATGTCACGCCTTTCAGTAACTCGAGGAGACTTTCATGTACACTAATTTTTTACTCCATCATGTTGCATGAACATGCAGGAAATTGTGGACAGAGTGAAATTAGCAGTATGATTCCTTATTCTTGTTGCTGGGAATTGTTTAACTATGGGGGCTCGCGAAACGTTATGAATTAATTAAAAATGCCAATTTCTAAAATGGCTGGCGTAGTCTTTCAGGTCTAAAAAGCGGCTGACTTATTTTGTACAATTTCTTTTCATACCTATTGACTTTAGGGGTTCTGAAATGTATTGTTGGGTTTGTTTGCAAAGGATTGAAAATATCCTTGGACTAATGCTTGTCTGCATAGTAGAACTGATTGCTTTAAGTGCAAATGCATCCATTCAACCATTCTGTTTGTTCACCGTGGCTCACATACATGGGCAGCTCCCTACCAGCATATTTTGGTCCTGTTTGGCTCAAAGCACTTTGGGAAGGGTATGATAAAAGTACCCATCAGAGTATAAAACATTCTCCTTTTTAATACTGTTATTTTATTTATTTTGTCCCTACATTTTCCTTGCAACATTTTCCTTCAATTACATTTGAAGCCCTAGCAACCACGCAAAAAATCCAGTCAGTATATCAGTCAATATAAACCATTTTCATAAACCATTTTGCCAAAGGCCTCACGGTGGATCTTTGAAGCATTTTCATGGTTGTGTTGGTTGTTTCCTTATTGTCCTTCTCATGTTCTGTGTCAACTCTTTAAGGGGATGCTTTCTGTGCTTAAATTGTTTGACTTTGAGCTTGATTCATCCATCCATTTTCCAAAACTGCTCATCCTACTCAAGGTCAAGGGGGCTCCAGAGCCCATCCCAGCAGCTGCGGGCACAAGGCAGAGAACTTAAGAACATTCACTAAGGTGCGGCCAGATTTGTTGTAAAAACAATGTTAACAAGCACAGCACTGTAGCATTAACATTGCAGAACAAAGCAACATAATTATTTAAGTTACCATTCCATAAGGAAAACAAGATAATGAAAAACAAAATATAATAAAAAGCATAGCATTTCATCTTGTACTTACCCGTGACTACACCAAAATATTTTGCCCACACTATTCCCTCTGCAGTTCTTGTACCCAGCAAGAAATAAATTATACCTGCAGACTTTTAGTTGCTTTCATTTGCTTCAGTGTTACCCACAAAGTCTGAAAAACCAGATTACCTCTATTCTCAAAATTGGCAGCAGGTCACATCTAATAATATCCATTTTCTCTCTACGTTATTTGCTTTTATTTGATTTAATCTAGTTGAGTTATTTTGCGTCACCATAAGCAGTGTATTGAATATGACTGGTTTGAAAATAATGCCCTATTTCACCTCACTTGCTTGCATTCATGTGCTCGGAGTGCTCCATTACCATGGCTGTGTCCGAATTCAGGGGCTGCATCCTTCGAAGGATGCCATCTATGAAGGTGCAGCCTTTGTAGGCTGTGTTCTTCAGAGGTCGAACAGAAAGCATTGTCAAATGGGACAGTCTGGTCTATGCATAACTTCCTACTTGCATCATTAGCCGTTCCCACCCTTACCCTTGAGACATGAAGTGCTGCTCTTATCACCTGGCTGGGACACACCCGCTTTACCTCTGTGCAATGAATCCTGCGATATGTTAGACTGCAAAGGATCCGTCGGGTGGATCTTTCACGACTCGGCAAAAGACGGACGCATTTCTAGACCGCATTTGAAGGAGCCTTCAAAATGGGACAGATTTGTCGTACCACTGTTTTGCATTTGGTCTTCGAATGTAGCTTTAGACAGATGCAGCCCCCGAATACAGACACAGCCCACGACTGACAATGTATCAAGATGGCGGCACGAGGCAATTATGCAAGACTGTTGCAACCTTTCTACAGGCGAGAAAGAAAGTAGTGCCACCTATAGTACGAAACATTTTGCAAAAATGTCACAGGCAAAAGCATAAAGTAACTAGATCAAGCTTGGGATTTTGTGAATCGATATTGGATCATCAAGGCTAGGATAATGATTAATCATAAAATCAACATTCTTTCCACCACTACTTACCAAGGCTAAAACTGAAATTTTAAAAGGAATATAGGCTACCAGTCACAAAACGGAAACAAAATGATGGTCACATTGAGAAGGCTCACGCTCACCTTCCTGTCCACACATATTTATCAACATAGCAATTCCTGTATGAAAATAATTCTTAAATTGTGCAAGATTGGCATGAAATAGCTTATAAATCCACTACATATCATGTTGAATATAAAACATCGGACAAAAAATGTCATATCCATTTTTCATGAGAGACAGTTAGACAAAAACACAAAAACATCAGAATCCAGTTCATTTGAGAGAGTACAGTACTGTACAGTAGTGCACAATAATGTACAATGTACTGTATTTAAATTGATTGTAATGAAGTTTGGGATATAAGAAACATGCATATGCTAGCTGTTCAATCATTAATCGGAAAAGGCAACCATTTTTAGCCACAGAAGCTAGAGAAATATGCTTAGTCATACCCATCTCCCTATGGCCAGAAAAGAGATATACTTACTTGTTAAAAAACACCAAACTTCTGAATGCATTACGGAAATGTGTCTGTAATCTTTTACCCCAGGTGTACTTGGTGACGAGACCAACGGTATTGATGCTCGCCAATATCTCAGCATTTTACAGATGGAGCATATCATAGCAGGACGAAGTATTACATTTCCAAGATTTTGGTACATTACATGCACAAGCAATGGCTTTGGGGCAGCTATTTTTTGCAGATAGTAGAAAAACCAATCTACTTTTCCAGCTGCAAAATTAGAAAAGCAATTGCTTGTGTACTCTTGATATATCATTCATACATAAATGTGTCTTTATTGGATGGATATTTTCTTCAATATTACTTTCAGTCAGAAGTCTTTTTTTGCTCTCTAGACTCAAAGTACCTTAACTTCTGTCAAAATTTAAAGCTGGATGATGCAGAGTACACAAACAGCCGGACAGGGATAGCCATGTGTCGAACAATTAGGTGGTTTCACTTTTCCATTTTGCTTGACATCAGGAACACTATGGAACAACTGTGAGACACATGCATTTCAACCAGTTGAAACGCTCATATGCCACATATAATAATGATAAGACAATTCCGCAGTTGTTACTAGGTTAAGAAAACATGTGAAAACATGTCTGTGTTCTGTTTACACTGACCAAGGAGCTTCGACCTTTTATTTTGTGATGTGAGAGTTTTCACTAAGGAAATATGATAAAAATATGTCTCTTCAATTCAAGGATAACTGCGAATTCGGATAAGCAATAACTTTTTAAATTATAAAATGTCACTTATTTTCTAATTTTCATCGCCACTGTAAAAACTTGTCAGTAACTTTACTTAAGGCCATGTTTTTAGTAATTTATAAACACATTCATAATGTACAGTAATACACTCATAAAGAATTATAAACACGGTTATTAATATTTATAAAAGGCATAACACATTGTCACCATGTTTATAATGCATTATGAATGCTTTATAAAGCTCTCTGTCACAGACCAACCCCAGGGATTCCCGAGCGATGTCAGGAAGACCACACCCCCGGGGAATCCCTGACCGGGCTTACCTTCCTGAAACACTGTCTGAGTCTGCATGGGTTACGTGCTTCTCCACCGATTTTTCCGGTTTTCCCGGTTCTTGTGCAGCCTTGCCTCTCAGCTGATTCCAAGCTGCTTTAATCAGTGGAGGCTATTTTAGTTTGTCTGGTCTTGCACTCCAGTGCGAGATCTTCATGGTTTGCCCCGAGTTCAAAAGTTTTTTTTTCTGTCTGTCTTCCTGGCTTTCTTGACCCCACTTTCGTCCACAGATTCCAAGACCTGCCTGCCCCCCTGAACTCCGACGTACATCGCTTGAATTTTGCCTGCCCACCGACCACCTGTCTGAGCCCCCTGATCACCAACGCACATCGGCCGACCCTCGCCAGTTTTCTGACTATGAGTTTTGTCTTCACATCAACTCCATATAGTAGCCCAGTCTCGAATAAAGCCGCTTCCCGTCCCTGAAACCGCACATGTGTCCTCCTTACTCTGCATCTCTGACAGAAGATCTCGCCAGAACGGAATGGACCCAGCAGATCAGGTAAGCGTCCAGCAGCTGGCTGACACTCTGGGTAGGCAAGGCGCTTTGATCGGGCAACATACCGCTGCGATAACGCCAATTGGGGAATCCCTCGAGTCATTTAATATGGGTTTGACTGAGTTCTCCACAAGGCTTACCCGTATCGCCGAGTCCCAAGTCGCTGCTCCATTAGTAAGTGAACCACGTCTTTCCCCGCTAGGACAATACAATGGGGATCTGGGAACCTGCAGATCATGTCTTTCCCAGTGTTCCATGATATTCGAGCTTCAGCTGTCTGCTTTTCTGACTGAACGATCCCGTGTTGCCTACATTATTACCCTGTGCATGGGATTTGCTTCAGAATGGGTGACTGCACCATGGGATTCCTGTGCTTGTTTTTGCTCCGCATTCTCTATATTCGTTGAGGAAATGAAGAGAGTTTTCAACCGGTCCAAGCATGGCCTAGAGGCTGCTCAGGAATTATTACAGCTCCAGTAGGGTGGCCGGTCCGTATCGGATTATGCCATCCAATTCCGTACACTGGATGCGACCGACAAGCGCAGTATGATGCATTCTACAATGGACTTAGCAAAGAGATAAAGGATGAGCTAACCGCTCGCGAACTTCCAGATTTGTTTGAAGAGGTAATCAGCCTGGTAATTAGGGTTGATACCCGTATTCACGAGCGCCAGGGGGAACGACGCATGAGGGATGAACTACCACATGCTCAAGAGCATTTCCCCGTTAACCCCTCAGATGCCGCACCAGAGCCAATGCAGATGAATCGAACCCATCTAACTCAGGTGGAGTGACAACGTAGGATAACAGCTAGGGCCTGCCTGTATTGTGGTCAGGCGGGAGATTTCATCACCACCTGCCCAGTAAAAGGCTGCACCCACCAGTGAGGAGGAGGGCTCCAGTACATCTCTCCTGAACTCATCGGAACCATTTGCAGGCGGGGTCCATGGGGTAAACCCTGGTGACCCTTGACTTGGGAGCTGACGAAAAATTTACTGATGCCACACTCATCCGCCAGTGGGGAATTCCCACGATCCAGGTGCAGATGCCTCTGCTGGCTCATGCCCTCAATGGGCAGAAGATGGCCACAGTAAGCTGCATCACTAGCCCTGGTGAGTCTCTCTCTCTGCGGCAATCACATGGAAATCATATCATTACATGTTATTGAGTCACCTCAGGCACCCTTTGTTTTGGGGCACCTTTGGCTGCAGCAACCCTCATATTGACTGGACAAGAGGTACCATAATGGCTTAGTCTCCATCCTCACAGTGGCATTCTCACAGTGTCTGTCCGCCGCCCGACCACCGGAGTTTCTCATGGAGGAGGATTATCCAGTCCTGACAACTGTACCCCGATCTCGAATATCTCGATCTCAAGCTGGTGTTCAGTAAGTCCTGTGCCTGTTCCATTCTGCCACACCGTTCCTCCAATTGTGCTATTGATTTGTTACCAGGCACCAGTCCTCCCAGGGGGTGCTTGTATTCCCTGTCGGCACCCGAGAGGAAGGCCATGGAGGAGTACATTTGTGGGGCATTACCAACAGGTATTATCCACCCATCCTTGTCTCCTGCAGGAGCAGGGTTTTTTTGTATGCAAGAAAGATGGGTCACTTCGTCCCTGTATTGATTATTGAGGACTTAATGAAATAACTGTGAAGAATCGGTATCCGCTTCCATTGATATCAACAGTTCTTGACCTACTTCAGGGGGCACGGATTTTCACCAAATTAGACCTACAGAACGCTTACCATTTGGTCCGCATCCGTGAGGGTGATGAATGGAAGACTGCTTTCAACATGCCCACTGGCCACTATGAGTACCTGGTAATGCCTTTTGGTTTAACTAATGCTCCGGCTGTTTTCCAGGGCCTCGTCAACAATGTCCTCCGAGATTTGTTGGACCACTTCATTTTTGTCTACCTTGATGACATCCTCATTTTATCAAAGAATGAGCAGGACCATATTCAGCATGTCCGTGAGGTTTTGCAGCGGTTACTGGCTAGTAACCTGTATGTTAAGGTTGAGAAATGTGAGTTTCACAGACATAGAATTTCATTTTTGGGTTTCATCATAGCAGAGGGCAAGGTTCAGATGGACCTGGAGAAGGTCAAGGCAGTGGCTGAATGGCCGCAGCCTCATTCTCGAAGGGATCTACAATGGCTTCTAGGATTTGCTAATTTCTATAGATGTTTTATCAGGGGATACAGCTCAGTTGCCACTCCACTCACTACACTCACTTCTACCAAGGTCAGTTTTCAATGGACTGAGGCTGCCTAAGCAGCTTTTTCCTACCTGTGCAGGTGTTTTTACTCTGCACATATCCTGCAGTTACCTGATCCTAAAGGACAGTTTGTTGTTGAGGTTGATGCATCTGGAACTAGAGTAGGGGCCGTCTTGTCCCAGCGCTCTCCTCTTAACCGTAAGTTACATCCTTGTGCCTTTTATTGCAACAAGTTATCTTCGACTGAGAGGAATTATGATGTAGGTGATCGGGAACTTATGGCGATTAAATTGGCATTGGCTAGAAGGCACTAGGGATCCCTTCCTGATCCTGATGGATCCTAAGAATCTTAAATACCTCCGTTCGGCTAAATGTCTCAATGATCAACAAGCCAGATGGTCTCTGTTTTTTGCCTGTTTTCATTTCCAGATCTCCTACAGACCTAGCTCTAAGAATGGCAAGCCCGACGTGCTTTCCCGACATTTTGAGGGGGTAGACAGAATGAGGGATCTGGCCTCCATCCTCCCAACCAGTTGTTTTGTAGGAGCAGTGTCCTGGGGATTCAATGAAGCTGTCCATGCAGTCCAACATTTTGTTCAGCTAACAGAGGGTTGTCTGGCTAACTGGCTTTTCGTACCTGATTTTTTATGATCACAAACACTCCAGTGGGGACATTCCTCTCTTTTAGACTTTCACGCCGGGATCCACAGGACCAGAGCCTTACTTCAGCAACGCTTCTGGTGGCCTTCTATGTTACGCGACATTCGTAGCTATATATCTTCTTGTCCCACCTGTGCCAGGAACCAGAGCTCCTCCCAGGCTCCGAAGGGTCTGTTACAGCCCCTTCCTGTTCCCCGTCGCCCCGGTCCCATTTGGCCTTGGATTTTGTTACAGGACTTCCACTATCCAGAGGATTTATTGTGGTGCTGACGATTGTTGACCGTTTTCCCACGGCTATACATTTTGTTCCAGTCCCTAAACTCCCCTCAGCAAAGGAGACAGTGAAGCCATTTGTCGACCACGTGTTCAGGCTCCACGGATTGCCATGTGACGTGGTCTCTGACAGAGGGCCATAGTTCGTCTCTCATTTCTGACGGGAGTTTGGTAAGTTAATAGGTGCTACTGTGAGCCTTTCCTCTGGATTCCACCCCCAGATGAATGGTCAGACAGAGAGGGCCAATCAAGACCTGGAAAGCATGTTGCGCTGTCTAGCCTCTCACTCACTAGAGTCCTGGTGTGAATTCCTCCCTTGGGCAGAATATACCCATAACTCTCTGCCCGTTGCTTCCACAGGGTTGTTGCCTTTTCAGTGTTGCGTAGGCTACCAACCACCACTGTTTCCAGCATTGGAGGAGGAGGTCTCGGTCCCATCCGTTCATCGATTCCTCCATTGCTGTCAGCAAACCTGGAAGTTGGCAAGATCCTCCTTATTGCACTCCCATGCTCGCATGGAGAAATATGCCAATTGGGGCCGTTCTCAAGCACCTCCACTTCGACTGGGTCAGAGAGTTTGGTTAAACACTTTTACTGTATCTTCTCCTTTGTGTGCTCTCTCATAAGCTGACCCATCGATTCATAGGTCCCTTCCTGATAGCTAAGATTATCAGCCCCACTGCTATTCGTCTGCATCTACCGGCTTCCATGCGACGGATCCATCCAACATTTCATGTTTCTCTCAAGTCCCATGTGATTAGTCCTCTTGCCTCTCCTGCTTTGCCTCCCCCTCCACCTAGGCTGATCGACGGAGGGGAGGCCGTTCACCATCCATCGCCTGCTGGATGTTCATCGCCGGGGATTGCAATATTTAGTGGACTGGGAGGGTTCCGGTCCGGAGGAATGGTCCTGGGTTCCAGCCAGGTTCATCCTGGACCCTTCCCTCATTGCAGATTTTCGACGTAGATGGCCTGGGGGGGGCTGGATCAACAGCCAGGAGGTGGTCACTGGAGGGGGGGTACTGTCACGGACCAACCCCGGTGATCCCCGAGCGGCGTCAGGAAGACCACGCCCCCGGGGAAACCCTGGCCAGGCTTACCTTCCTGAAACATGGAGTCTGCATGGGTTACGTGCTTATCCACCAATTTTTCCAGTTTTCTTGTGCAGCATTGCCTCTCAGCTGATTCCAAGCTTTTTTAATCAGTGGAGGCTAATTTACTTTGTCTGATTAGGTTGTTCTTTTAGTGTTTTTCCCTACCTTTATGAAACTTTTTTACTTTTTTAAGTGTAAGACTACAAAGCAATCATTTTATTTAACTTATTATGCTTCTCAAAATACATGTCGTGAAATAGCTTAAAATAGTATGTGTTGTATTTGGTGAAAATAAGATATTTTGTTTTACTTTTGCACTAAAAACCCCTTTTATAATTCACATAAATGTGTCCCATTCCAACAGTAAAATATACATATATATTGTGAATTATTATATGATGCAAAGTTCTTGGCAGAGAGTGAGCTGTGTTACGTTGGAATATTTGTGTTGCTTGGCAATATTTGGCTGGTGGGAACTATATATATATATATATACATTTTTTTTTTTTTTTTTGTCCAAAAAACTTATAAATGCTACTTGATGAACTGTTGTGCAAAACAAAGCCTGCAGCCTCATGTCTATGATTAAATCATAGCCATGATATATTGGAGTACAACTGCACTCCTTTTCATGGGTTATTTCTTAATTAATAACCAGCTACCTGCCAATCGGAAACTTGCATTTCTGGTTTCCAGGTAAATTCTAAAATAAGTTATATGTGGTCTTGTTGCAAACACATTATTACATCGATGCGCACACATATGGAGTGCAGACAAGGTGAAAGTGGAAGAGCAAGATCTGATGAATGTGGTCGGCAGGACTCACAAAAGTTCACACATTTACCATGAGGCACACGTTGTGTCCCTAAGTTTGTAATTTCACTCCAAACATTTGAGGAAACTTGAGAGCCCTGTAGAAGTGACAGAGTTTAGGCAGAATAAAGTGTAGCCAGGGAAAGAAGGCAGCTGGAGGCGCAGTACAAATTTACTGTACTTGGCTTATAGTATCCTGGCCTTCTGGCTCATTCCACCATTTGTAGGATGTCTAACGGCCCTCTTGGGGGATTTATGTATTAGTGTACTGCATGCAAGTTACCCATTTACATAAAAAACATTTACAATACGATTTATTGAAAGAAAGATTTTTATAGCACTTAACTGCAAGTATATTCAGGAAAAATATGCACGACTGTATTTAGCATCCAGCAGGATGTTGCTGGCCTTCTGTAGCAAATTGTGACTATATAGTATTCTGAGATTTCTGAGAGCTTTCTTGGATTGCATGGTGACTCAGTGGGTAGCAAACTTGCATCCTTCCTCCAGGGGCTGGGCTTTGAATCCCACCTCTGTGTGTGTGGGCTTTGCATGTACTCCCTATGTTGTGGGGGTTTCCTCTTGCAGCTGGTACCAGAGATGAAAGTATGCTGAAAGAAAGAATGATATGTACTAATTCATACAGAACTTCAAATTAGTCATACAAAATAAGTCTGAGTTGATTACACTATAAACATGCAAGTTGGTTACACTATAAAGTGGGAACTTATTATATTTCCATGTTATGCTGGCCCATCATATTAGGCAAAAACTTAATATGCCCTCAGCATACCTCATGCATTTTTACTGGTTTGTTCTTCAGCAACCATTATGCATCTCTATGTATATGCATACCGTGTAGTAGGTCAAAAATTTATGGTCTGTGAGAAATCGCTTCTGTGCATTTTTTTTGAACAGACCAATAAAATGTGGGTCACATAAAAAAAATCAATGGAATGTATAAATAGTACTGGGCTTTTGTCTTTTTTTCTCTTCAGAGCCTGTGTTGCTTGCTTTTGTCTCATAATTGCAGTATCTGTCTTGATCTATCTATATATACAGTATATAGTTTTAAAAATGATACCTAATTAATCACAGTTTTCTGTGATAAATCACACCCAAAAACCTTAAAACAAATTAATTCTACATAAATCTGGGGTGTGTGTGTGTGTGTGTAAATATATAAACAATTAAAACACTAAAACACTTAAAACTTGTATAATTCATATAAATGATGAAAAGTTACATTGTTTTTTTTATTCTGTGAAAAATGAAAGGTCGATCTGCTGGCCAGATTTAACAATAAAGTATAAATATGTTTCACAATAAAGCCCATCATATGTCCCAGGTTGAATTGAATTTCTAAGCACCTTGTTTTGTTCCGAAAGGCCAAAGACTTCAGGTCAAATGGTGACTTTAAATTACCTTTAACTTGTGAGTGAATATGTGAGCACTATATGAGAGTCTAGTGTCCAGTCCAAGTTTTGCCATTCCATTGCTACCATACAGGTATTATTGAAATGGGTTTAATTTAAGCACTTTAAGATCAAGGCAACACCCCTACTAAGGTTTAAATGGGCCCCCAGCTTGGGTTACCCATCCGCTCTGCTATTTGCTGCTGAGATACCTAATAAGGCTGAATCATAAGGGTGGATTTGGGGGGGTTCCTGCAAGCGTTAAATTACACACATAGATGGGACTGCATGGGCTGCATATTATAGTTTTAGCCATTTTACTGCAGATTAGCAGTTCGATAAACCAAGCATGAAAATTGAATGTAGAGACATTCCATCTGAGTCTACCTGTGAAACATTTGCTTTGGCATGATTTTACTTTTCATAAATATTAAACTCTTGTTTTCTGGCAAACAAGTCCAATGGGCATACCCCAAAATATTCACATTCTGTATTTGCATTCTGTATGGCTGACAAATGTAATTCTCTATACTCCTTCCCTACTGTTATTCGTCAGTCGATCTCAGGTCTCAGATTTCAAAATCAACCTTGTTTGCTCAAGCGTATAAACTTCCCTGTCCATAATATGTTTAGTCATTTTCTTATCTGTTTACTTTATTCTATGTAAGCATCTTTGAGATCTTGAAAATTGCTATATAAATAAAATGTATTTTTATCATTATTATCATTATTGTTTTTACTACTCCATAAAATCTTGGGAGTTGAATTACATGACAATAAATATTAATATCAAACAGTGTGCATGCAAACTGTCACGCCCACACGGATGCAGTCGATATCCCAGTGTTCACTCCACTACTTAAGGCTAATATTGCGAAGTATTGTTGCCATGGTCTGGACCATTGTTGAGCGTTTTTCTGTCTTGTGTCTTCCCTGCCTGCCCTGCCTCCGGTGTCCTGCCCTGTTGTCTCGCCTGCCCTGCCTGCCTCGATCTTCCTGCCTGCTTGCCCGATCCTGCCTGCCTGCCCCGTCCTACACCCTCGACCTGGCTTTCTCGTTCGCCCCACCCGCTCGTCGCCTCGTCCCGTCTCTATGTGTAGGACTGACTTCCTTGGCTGCCGAACCTTTGCTTGTGACCCGACCTCTCTTTTGGCTAGTCCCTCTGGTTTTGTTCGCACTTGGAGTGTCCAATAAACCTGTCCTCTCCCACATTACGGGGTCTGTCTCCTTCCTTCGCTCTGATCGTCACACAAACAAGTTGAACTGTCTATCTTCATTATAAAGCTTACAAAAACCCACCTACTAAACAAAATGAATTCCAATAACTCTTGAGTTATTGGAATTGGAATTAAGTTAGCAACTTAATTTATTATATAGTATAAACACGTGGTGACAAAAAATTTCCTAACATTAATTAAAATAACAGAGCTTCCTATGTGTTTGTTTATCACATGAAACATCATGTTCATATAGCTAGTTAAAATATTGCTATATAAAAGTTGTGAAACTTTTATGCAGTTAAGAAAAAGCAGACAAAGAAAAGCAATCAATTAAAAATTTTTCAATAGCTTCAATCTTAAATTAATGCAGTTAAAAAGTATCACAATTACAGAAAGATATGGAAAACAACAGCCCAGACCTGACCAAAAATAATTTATTTTAATTAATTGTCCATAAAACCCTTACATGTTAACACATGTCCAACTTAAATAGTATATTTTTAATGTTACATTATAATGCAAACTATAAACACACACTGATGCTTAACACAGTAACGTAATTATTGCTGGTGAGGCTCAGTTTCAGCTCTCACCTTTCTTATTGCCAAACCATAAAGGGACATAATACGTCCAATACCTGAAAAACTTCCCCCATGTGAGAATTCACCAACCAACATATGTACTAGTGATGCACCGATTGCAATTTCCTTGGCCGATGCCGACTACCGATTTTTTGGTATGTGCGATCGGCCGATATCGATTTTTCCGATACCGATTTTTGCCCTGAGAACAGCAAATACATACAAAAATTACATTTCCTTCACCTCAAAACTTTATTTTCATAACAAACTCTTATTAAACTTTACAAATTCAGATAAATAAATTAAACTAAAACAAATAAATAAAACCCCAACTAATAACAGGTGCAGCAAGTAAAAGAAAACTATGTAACAAGACACCTTTTTTAACTTGTCACTTAAAATTCTATTTCTTGTTTCATCTAAACTAAACTTTACAAATTCAAATAAATAAACCTAAACAAATAAATAACACCCCAAAAACAACTAAACAATGTATTCTTTAAAATAATAATAGGTGCAGTAAGTAAAAGTAAAAGAACAAAGTACCTTTGGGGAAGGTAGTGGCGCAGGAGGTAGTGCTATTGTTCGGTAACTGGAGGGTTGCAGATTCAAGCCTGGCTTCTTCATGACCCCATCAAAGTGTCCTTGAACAAGACACTGAAAAACTGTGTAGAAGTTGGTGCCTTGCATGGCAGCCTCTGCCACCAGTGTATGCATGCATGCGTGCATGTGTGTGGATGGGTCAATGTAAGGCATAAATTATAAAGCACTTTGAGTACTCATAGGAGTATTAAAGCGCTGTATAAATGCATTCCATTTACCTTTTTTGTCTTTGCAACATATTATAAAACAAAATGCCACTATTTAAGCTTTAAACAACTCCGGAAGCTCGACGTCCGAAAAGTAACGCCTTCTCGATATTCTATATTTTGGGCTGAGGTAATTTATCAGATTTCTGAAGCCTCTATCCTCAACTACAGAAAACGGCTGGTCATCCAGTGCCATGAAATCCATAATTTTCCTCGTAATTTCTTTGCGCTTTTCACTGCTTATACCAACGAAAGATAGGACAGACTGCTGGCTCGTAAATGGATTCGAACATGCTTTGTTAGCAGTTTTCGCTTTCCTAGCTTCTTCAAACTGACTGTGTTCACTGGGGTGATATGTTTTTAAACGTCTAATTAAATTTGTTGTGTTAAATGTATTTCTATTGGTTCCCCCACAGTGTACCTGCTCCTTACACTTGCTGCAGATAGCGAATTTTGCTTCCGCTTGGCTCACGCTGAAGAGTTTCCAAATTACGGACATTTTTGCGTGTCTGAAAGTGCGCGTATATGATTTATTGCGCACGCGTAAGATCGGTTCGTAATGGGAAATACTTGAGACTGATCGGCCGATCACCGATCAGGCTGAAAATCGGGCTGTTCCGATCGCTGGCCGATTGATCGGTGCATCCCTGATAGGTACTTGTTCAAATCTTCACTTGTAAATGATTGAAATGTCATTTTTCAGTAGTGCTGAATGGATGGTTTATTATTTGTAGTGCCTCTGTATTGTGGACAATTTTAGATAGAATGAATACATATCCATAAATATGTTCAAAACATATTAAAATATAATAATATGCCCTAAAATTTTTAATAAAGTGGCTAAGAAAGGGGCGTCTGAATTTCTCATATACTCTTCAACAATTCGAGTATCATGCTGAGACTTTAAAAGATAGCTGGATGATAGCGGTTGATTTTTATATTAAAATCAAAGCCTTAAAAATTGTTCAGTAAATCAAAGGCAAATTTTTGTTCGCATATTTGGTGTCATTTTTCCATTCTCAGTAGTCAGCAGGACCACAGTAATCTTTTGCCTTCTAGCAGTTTCTTATGATAATCTGGTGCTAATAGTAAAATAGCAATACAGCTGTATATTAGCCTTTTGTCAGGAGCAATACTTCATGTTAATTTGATCTGTAAGGGCTGAGTTAAAATAAAGAACACTTTCCTGATAATTCAAGGCTATTTTAATTTTTTTTCTTTCATCTCCATTTTAAATGTTATTGTTTGTTAGTAGTTAACGTGTTCAACCACACCTCACAACCCACTTGAAAGTTCTCTTCAAAAAATCTCACCATTGAGGTCACCATGTTTAAAAAACAGCTGTGTCGTAATGTTATTTACATAAGCTAAAAAGATTTTAGCATTTCTGTTTTTACTACTTTGCCGAAGACAGGATATGTTGTCTTCTGACTTTAATGTCTTATTGGTGTATTCAGTTTTCTGCTTCTTTTTGCTATGTCTGTCTCTGGATGTGTGTGCCATTGACTTGGTCTATCGAAACTACTTACTGACAAGCAAAATTGTCAACTCACAAGTGCCATTAGGTCTTCACCCTATCCTCCTTCCAGATCACTAAGAATCAGGGTCTCACCAACTCGAACAAACATAAAAACGTTTTTTTCTGTCACTGAGTAGATCCTGACAGAACTTTTAAAAAGTTCCACAGCTGCCTGTGCATATGGTCATTCCTCATTCTTCATTTAACTTGGCTTCTTGTCCAGGTCATCATTGTACACCATCTGTACTATTACAGCTGTCCCTTGCCTGGCCTTCCTTGCATCGTCTGACCTCATCCGCAATTAGTCCAGAGTGTTGCAGTCCTGGCTTCAGTGAGGAGTACTACATATCCACACAACTCTACACACATCAACATCTAAATATGTTGTAGTCGAAGAACTGAATGGAAAATGTTGGCATTTTTCTGGTCAGAAAAAAGGCTGTCCTCTCACATTCTGCGGCTTTCATCCTTTCAGCTGTTTTTCCCCCAGAAATAACACTATATTATACTTGTGGGGAAAATCTGGAATTGGATGCAACATTTTATTTATTTAACATTCCTTTCCCAAGCAATCAGGGCAGAATTTAGGGGGATCACAAGTGTAAGTCACATTAATTGGAAATTAGACTAATTGCAATTTTAGAGTTCATTTAAATATATTATTAGTTAAACTCATCCTTGTACCATTTCCTAACCCTGATAACCTAACTACGGTAAGTAAGAAATTAATGCATGGTAATTTTAACTCGACAATTCGTCATAAATCAGACATACAGGTTTTGCAAATTTATAAATGGAAAACTTAAAGCAAAGTTATATCATTGTTAGAATTTTTTAATGATACATAAATTTCTTGTTTAAACATACAAATTGACTAAGCTTGACAAATGAAGCTGCCAAATATAATAATTAAATAAATTAATATGTTTTGGATGTCAAAGCTTTTAAAATGTACTTCAGATTGAGTACATTGCAGTACATGAAAATGTTACTTTGTGTTACTATTACTTAAAATGATTTGCTATTGAGAAAAGGAATTAATTGTTATATATATGTTGGCCGTGAAATCAATTGTATTAAATGATTATTAATCTTTTTTGGTTGCATTTTATTTCAAACTTTTTAATGATATATGTTTAGACTGTAGCTTGCAGACATCCTTAATCCCAACTGGGGTCACAGAGCCTATCCCAGGAACAAGGGGCACAGGCAGGAACCAACATACCACAGGGTGCACGCACTCACACAGGGCCAATTTAGACTCACCAATCAACCTGCCCTGTATGCTTTTGGACCATGGGAGGAAACCAGAGCCCCTGGTGGAAACTCACACAAACACAGGAAAAGACCCAGGACCAAACCCAGGACCTTCTTGTTGTGAAGCAGTAGCATTAACCGCTGCGCTAACATATACAATATGCATACACTCACCTAAAGGATTATTAGGAACACCTGTTCAATTTCTCATTAATGCAATTATCTAAGCAACCAATC
>JAODKC010000095.1:18661117-18686161 GCA_026777985.1 Mormyrops attenuatus | reverse complement strand
GGCAGTTCTGAAGGCGAAAGGGGGTCAAACACCGTATTAGTATGGTGTTCCTAATAATCCTTTAGGTGAGTGTATAAGCCCCATATTTGCATATTATATATTTAAATCTTTTTTGACTTTTTAAATTTTTAAAGTTTATTCTTTATTACATTCCTCTTAGAGGCTGCATCATATACAAAATAACTTACCCAATTTTAATGTAGTGGAGAGTGGAACTCTTATATGTGATTTTTCCTTTCTTTTGTTTATCTGAACAACAAACAAGAAAAGATTGTGAAACTATATGAAAGTATATAAGATACATGCGGGAAAGAAAGAGTAAACTTGGTCTGCAGATGATATGAGCAACCTCACTGGAATTTATTATTGTTATGGGTTTTGCACCCGTCGTGGTTAATGGGGTGTATTGTTATGTATTTCATTTTTTAACTTTAAACTTTGCTTATTTCAGTTTAAGACCATTTCAGCACATGAAAAGAGATGCAGACCTCAGGCAAACCTGATTATGGCTAATAGCTTAAACACCTTCATTATAGTCACAATTATAATTCATCATTGTCTGACTTGCAGCAGAAACTTGATAGATGAATCTTCAATATAAACATGCAAATATGAATTCATTTAGAGTTCAGAAAACACTTTTTCAATAACATTTCATTATATCTGCCTGGTTGCTTAGCCAACATTTTTAATTTCACCCATTTATAAACGGGTGCAATTTAAGTTATTTGCCTTGCTGAAGGAAAAGACAGGAGAGCTTTGTATACTTGACTTAGAAGTGTTGAAAAAGGTCAGGAAGAAATCTAAATAAATATCTAGCAAATACATTTAGGAAGTAATCCAAGAAGAGCAAGCTCAGTATGAATATGACACTAATTACTCTTTTAAGGTAATAGAAAAAAAGATTTACTATCTGAATTCCAGATGATTTTAAATTAAATGCATAATTATAAAGTAGAATGTTTGTATGTGCTGTGTCAGATGAGTTTTATCTACGTTTAGGGCTTGAAAAATGAAATATATCAAAATTTTCAAACCATAACATGTTGAGGGGGCGTACTGAAGCTCACCATATTTTATATTAATATATATAGTTTGTATAGTTTAGTATATATAGTATGTATAGTTTAGTGTCAAATTTTATCT
Organism: Mormyrops attenuatus; assembly: GCA_026777985.1. Lineage (NCBI taxonomy): Eukaryota > Metazoa > Chordata > Actinopteri > Osteoglossiformes > Mormyridae > Mormyrops > Mormyrops attenuatus. The sequence continues at coordinate 18,685,015 of JAODKC010000095.1, read as the reverse complement.
ATGCTTATGGGAATGTGTACTCATTTTTGAATTAAATTACTTTTTTGTTAACTTAAATGACTTAGAAAGAAAACATCTATTGAAAATGTTCCGTTACAGTATTTAATCAGTTATTTCTTCCTAGATCAAAAAGTATTATATGATAACATCCTTCATGATCCAGTTGATTTCCAGCTTCATTTTACTGAGTTCAATAAAACCCCTTTTGTTTCATCACCACGCCTGCCGCCCGAATCCTTCATCCTGTCTGCTTTAACAACATGTTGAGCTGGATTTAAACAAACATGCTAATAGATATGATTAATGGCTGAGAATGTTGTAGCATTCTTCATATGGAACCATATGTCACTCTGACAGTTCTTGCTGTATTGCTGTCTTGCCTTGCCTCTGTATGTTACATAAAAGAAAAGTCTCAAAAATGATGTCCGATTCAGATTCCAGTCATGCTAGGACTATGCTCCCGGGCCAATTTAAAGTAAACTGCAATTTTCTCTAAGAAATAGAAAACAGACTGATGACCTTGAACAAGGTGTTGATATCTAAATTTGGCTGCCTGCAAGCATGGTATATATTAAAAAAAGTAACATAATGGTTTAATTAAGAGAACAGTGCATTTGATTTATTTACTAAAAATTAGGATAACTGTAATCATGCAATGTCACACATAAAAATTTCACCCCGTGATTAGTTTGAAAATGTTTTTAACTGATCAGAAATTGTCCTGACTGAAATTCCTTATCAGTCCATGTAATATAATTGATAATTATGTTGTTTATGTCACAATGCAAGGGAGGAAGGACTCAGGAACAGGCGTAGTGGTGAAACAAATGGGTTTAGTAAACAAATGAACAAGGATGTGAAATAGACAGGATCCTGGGGGATCAGAGCAGGGGGACTGGAACTAGGGAGAACACTTCAACACAGTCAGTATGCAGTACTGGAATTGTGGTTTACTCCGTAAAGGGTATTAAGTCAGTCAGATATATATTTCAAATGGTTTCAGAACTAATTAATGACATTCTTGTAAAAAATATTAAATGACATACTTGTTAAAAACATTAAATATAATAGTATTAAGGGGCAGCATACATAAGAAGAATTGTGGGTCCAACATTAAACCCAAGTACTTATTATTTTGATGGTTCATCATTTACTCAAACTGGTTACAGTCTGATAATACCTAAACCAAGAACTTACCAGGCCACTGAGAAAAACAACATTCGGTAGCGCTTTACATTAACTGTACCTTGCTAATACCTTAATGCGTTTGTAGAACATGAATGCATTATGAAGGTGCAGTTAAGGTAAAGTGTTACCCAATATCTTGCAGTGTGTCTAACAGAGTATATTGATGTACTCAAAGGTACCACTTGAGTCAAGGAACAGAAACATATGTGAGACATAATTCATTGTAATGGCAAATGGTGTTTCATTGAAATGGTGTTTTCTGAAGCCAGAGTGAGTCATGTTTAAGGCATCACTGGAAAAATACAAATACGTCTCTTCATCATTTGGATGCAAGTTTGGATTGAGCTCTGACTTGATTGATTATTACTGGTTTGAGCACAAATGTTTTGAGATTTGGAAATGCATTAAGAAAATTTAATTTAAATTCTACTGCAGATCTTCAGAGACAAAGCTTATATGTTTCTTCATAGATGTCATATACACCGAAGAGCCACAATATTATGACTCATAGGTCATGCGAATAACAGTGTTTATCTCGACAACAGCACTAATCAAAATCTGGAATATATTAAATGGCAAGTGAACGACTGGTTTTCAAGGCGAAGAGTTGAATGCTGGAGAAATAGTCAAGCCTAAAGATCTAAATGACTGAAAAATTGTCGCAGCCAGACAGCCGGGTCAGAGTATCTCCAAAACTGCAAGGCTTGAGGGGAGCTCACAGTCAGCGGTGGTGAGTGCCTACCAGCAGCGGTCAGAGGAGGGAAATATCAGAAACTGGTGACAGACTATTGGGCATCCATGGCTTATTGATGCACGGGGCAATGCAGGCTGTCCTGTCTTTTACAAAGTGACAGAAGGGCTACTGTAGCACTGCTAATGTAAAATTTTTATTCAATGCACAAATTGACCATGTTGAAACACACAATGCATTGCACCCTTCTGCACTGGAATGTATGTAGCTGAAGACCAGTTAGAGTGCCCATGCTTACTCCTCTCCACTGGAGATCGCACCAGCAATGGACACTGATCATTGGGACTGGACCTTAGACCAGTGGAAGGAAGTGGCCTGGTCCGATGAGTGTTGTTTCTTTTTATGTGATGTGGATGGGCGGATACAAGTGTGCCATTCCCCTGCACCATGATGCACTGTAGAAAGAAGACAAGCTGGTAGAGGGAGTGTGATGCTCTGAACAAAGTTCTGTTGGAAAAACCTCAGTTCGACCATTCATGTGGAAGGTACTTTGAAGTTTGACACCTATTGCTAAATCATTAAGGACCAGGTACACCTGTTCTTAGCAACAGTATTCCCCGATGTCAGGTGCATCTGTCAATGGGTTAATGTGCCTGCATTAACTCTTCAGGAATGCTTTGCGGGACATGACGAGTCGTTCAAGATGGTGCCCTAGCTGCCAGATTCCTCAGATCTGTACTGTATTCTACTGAGCATCTCTCGGATCCAATCTTAGCCTGCTTCATCTTGCAACTTAAAGGGGACTTAAAGGGTCTGCTGCTGAAATCTTTCTGCCAAATACCACAAGACACCTTCAGATGTTCAGAGGAATCCATGCCTTGGTGGGTCATAGCTTTTTTGGTGGCACACAGAAGACCAACTCCATATTAGACAGATGGTCATAATGTACTGGCTCTTCAGTGTCTACCATTTGCTGTAGAATTCCAAATTAATTCAGAAAATTTATTAACACTTATTAAAATCAACAATATGGTTGTCTTTATTTTATTAGCCTGTAGAATTTTGTTGATTTAGCCTTAGAGAGTAATATTTGAAACAAGATTATTCTGAGCAGAAGCCTGATTTATTATGCAAACATGGTCATTATACCAGGGGGAACACGTCTACATTACAGATTTTGGTTTTTATAGTACACATTGTAGAGATGGGGGAAAGAAATCAATTCAGTTATGTATCGCTATTCTTTAGTTGGTCAATTCATGTATTGCAATACTGATTCTGAAATTGCTAATGTTCATTCATATATTTTTGAATTCGAGGTGGAGGAAAGTTCCTGTTCCTCTATAATCCTACTATGGTGGCCCTGAAGGCCAGAACACCTCAACATTAACACAATGTAAAAACATAAAGACCACACAAAAACATCAAGACAGGAAAATAAAGCAAATTTAACTTTTAAATGTGTTTTGTTTTCTAAATGTGTTGCGTTCTCTTAATGCATTCTATTTCCTTAGCATGTTGCAGTTTTCAAAACGGAAGTGCTCCATGCCATAGGGGGCAGTATTCAACTCTTGATATCGTACCTCTGACTTTTGTATCTACGGTAGCTGATTAGTGCCAACACGTTAAAAATTCAGAAAATGCTTACCCGTGTGGTAAATAGGTTTTAGATTTAGATTGTATATGAACAGAAAAAAACTTTCACTTTGTGTTTTGAGAGCAGTGTTATAAACAGGCAAAACATTAGCCTTCTTCATGTTTTTGTGTTGTGTTAATGTTGACGTGTTTTCGACTTTCAGGGCCACCGGAATCCGAACAGTCAACTTTCACACTTCACAGAATAAATCTTATGGCAAAGCTTTAGAGGTTTTTACACGATTCAAGGTTTTAAAATTGTAATAAAAATCATAACATTGCATTGGAATATTTACAGAGATTTGCCATATAAATCTAATCGGCACCTAGCCATTCAGATGATATTATATCTCTAGGTCACTGGTGATTCCCATCCCTAATACATTGTAGCACTTATAACAGTTATATGCTCATAACTTACCAGTTTTTCATCACTTCATCGGTTTCAGTTGGCTGTGATCTTCAAATTAAGGACAGTACCTTTCAAGGAAATGGCCTTAGAAATTACATCTGTATGTATGGTTCGAAAAATAGAGGCCCAAACAAAATGATTCTTCTCGAAGATCCACTGTAGAAAGAAAGCCTGATAGAAAAGATGCTGAAGGAAATACTCTGAATATGAATTCCACAAGTAAAGATCAAATTCACTAAGATTATGATAGTAAGTAGTGCCTATTACATTTTGAGCAGAGCTGATCAATTTAAAAACATCACCTAAAGTGGTTGAGTAATTCCCTGTAATTGAATAATTCCCTGTAATCTCATCAGTGGTGACAACCATTTATGAGAAAAGTAGAAAAATCATGTATAAAAACACTTGATGGGCCAGAAGCCCTGCAATACAATAAAACATATCAATATTTCTTAATAAGACAAATCTTATAAAAAGAAACAAACTGCCCCGATATAACAAGTGTGAGGTGGAGAGCACTCAAAGCACATGTATCATTCAAGCCCGCAATAGGTTTCTAAGTCCCAAAACATTGAATTTCAAGTCAGTAATCAAGTCATTCACAAAAACACTTTGGTTATAAATCAATTCCTCTCCTTTTGTTGCTATGTATGTGCCTTTACCCATAATCACAATTATTCTCATACTGACATCTGGCTAATGGGTTGAGTAGCCTAAGTGTCACTGACACAACTCAGGAATTACCAAAGTAGTAAGTTGCCCATCGCACCTTGACTCTATTAATCATGTGTCCTTCAAGATTCAAAATTCATAACACTTTATGGATCGTATGCATATTGGAATAGTAACTGTCAGGGTCATCTCCTGTTGTCTCAGTCATTTGTGTCCCTTCCCCGTTTGGCCAGCAGGCATCGCTGGCCGTCCTGTCCCTCATGACGGTCTTTGTGTTTTCCCTGTTTCCTGGCAAATCCCTTTCGTTGCGTGTTCGAATCCCACCTCCTCTATTTTTGTATTTAGTTCCCTAGTGTTTCATTTGTACGAGTTTTTCTAGTTCCTGTGTCTGATTTGTATTTGGTTTTGGTTTAGTTCTGTTTGCCCGTGCTTGTGTTTCTACCTGTATTATTCCCCAGTGTTAGATTCTGTTTTCCCTATTTCTTGGTTAGGTTTTAGTTTTAGTTCCTTGCGTTAATTAGTTCCACCTGTTGCCTGTTCTTGTGCCTGCCCTTGTGTGTTTTCCTGATTGCTCGTTGTCTTGCACCCTCCCCGATTGGATAATTGTCTGTCTCACTCCTGCTGTCTCGTTACCCAGTTCAGTTTTAGTATTTAAGTGCCTGCCTGAGTTCTGTCCCTTAGTGGTTCATTGTTTGTTGTAGTTTGCTGTTAGATGTATATACTTTGGATATTCTGTTATTTGTAACCTGCCAGCCTACCCTTTGTTGCCCCGCCCCTTTTTGTAATTAGTCTTTGTTTATTCCCATTTACTTTTGACCCCTCGTGGTCCTTTTATTTTGTAGTGTTTCTTGTGTTTTTCTGTTTCATTAATAAACCCCTTTGTCCCATAACCTGCAAGTGGGTCATCCACATTTCTGCCTGCATCATGCCATGGCCGTGCACTAAATCTGCCCGGATCCATGACACTAACTTGTTCGGCCACACCTTGTGCAAAGAAACACTGATGATATACATACAGTATAATAAATAGGGTGTTTACAGATGCTTTATATTCTTCTTTTATGTCTCCTGTCTCCTTTTTGGACATCTTTGTGTTTGTCATTCTGTAACACCTTTATGCATTACGCATCCGTTTTCCATATCGTGTATACAGTAAAGCAGAGTTCCCCAATTCTGATCCTGGAGGGCCAGAATCCGACACAGTCTGCAGATTTCCCTATTCAACACACACCTTAATCAGCTAATTACCAAGTTTAATAGGCCTGTATGAGCAGGGAAATCTGCAAACTGTGTTGGATTTTAGCCCTCCAGGACCGGAATTGGGGAACTCTGCAGCGAAGGGATGCACTTGACGTACAGAGAGCTGCTGGTGGTATTGAAAGCCGAGGTCTGGTGGTCTGAGGCCACATTGCTACCCACTGAGCCACCAAGCTGCTCCTAGACAGCAGTTAGCACATCAAAATATGACTTCACCATTATGATCTTTTTTTCTGTGAACTTTTATATGTCTACTTTTTGTTTCATTATTATGGATGTTCTGTCATTTGCTACTATTCAAAATTGGGTGCACACATATGTCACATATGGGTTAAATGCAGAGAAAACATTTCACCAAGTGCTGAGGCACATGTGTGTAAAAACTCACCAGTGTTCTGTTGACTCAGTAACTGCAGACTTCCAAGCTTCCTATGGCATTAACCCCAGCAGAAAAACTATACACTGTGAGCTTCATGGAATGGGCTTCCATGGCTGAGCAGCTGCATACAAGCCTCACATCACCAAGCACAATGCCAAGCGTCGGATGGAGTGGTGGAAAGCACCCTGCTACTGGACTCTGGAGCAGTGGAAATGTGCTCTGTGGCGTGACAAATCACACTTCTCTATCTAGTAGTCTGATGGATGAGTCTCGATTTGGCGGATGCCAGGAGAACGTTACCTGCAGGACTGCATTGTGCCAACTGTAAGGTATTTGCAGGGATAATGGTATAGGGTTGTTTTTCAGGGGTTGGGCTAGGCCCCTCGGTTTCAGTGAAGGGAACTCTTAATGCTTTAGTATACCAGGACATTTTGGACAATTCTATGCTTCAAACTTTGTGGGAACAGTTTGGAAAAGGCCTTTCCAGCATGACTGTGCTTCAGGGCATGAAACATGGTTCGTAAAGACACGGGTGGATGAATTTGGTATGGAAGATCTTGACTGACCCACACAGAGCCCTGACCTCAACCCCATCAAACACTTTTGAGATGAACTAGAATGGAGATTGCGAGCCAGGCCTTCATGTCCAACATCAGTGCCCAGCCTTACAAATGCATGAATGGGCAAAAATTCCCACAGACTCCAAAATCTTGTGGAAAGGCTTCCCAGAAGATTGGTAGCTATTTCAGCTGCAAAGGGGGGACCAACTCCATATTGATGCCTGTGGATTTAGAATGGGATGTCAAAAAAGTTCCTGTAGGTGGAATGACCATGCAATACTTTTGTCCATATTGTATTTGTGTGTGTGGTCCATGTATACGTTAAATTGTTTGAACCAAATGTCCCCACAATGTGATAAAAGCTTGTTATTTTGACGTTATGGGAACCATTTTTTCAGTTCCCACAAGAGGAAATACAATTTTATAAACCTCTGTGACTGCAATCAAAAGAGTGAAAATGCAAAAATGTCTTGTATTTTGTTTGGTTACTTATGGTTAAGGTTAGGGCTGAGTAGGGATTAGGGTTGTTATTGTTGGGATTAGGGTTTTGCCCATAGAAATGAATTGACAGTCCCCGCAAGATATAATTACAAACCTGCGTGTGTTTGTGTGTGTGTGTGTGTGTGTGTGTGTGTGTGTAGATGTGTAGAGCCTTTCAAATGGAACTACCAAAGAAACTGCCCCAGAATTTTTTACATTACAGATATAAAAGAAATGAAATAATATCAAATAAAAGATATACCTGGTCATTCTAGAGAATTTAATGATTAAATCTCTCCCAAAGGGTCCTCCTGGATTTACTGCATTTTGCCAAACAAAAACATATCAGAGGAAGCAGGAAATAAAACTACAGGGGTCCAGTGTTTCACTGGCTTTCTTCCCTGCAGACACACTGACTGTAGCGAATGGGAATAAAATTTAGTGAGCTTAATAGGGGATTTGGTTCCAGCAAAAGCCAGCATCTGGTGTCATGTCTGTTGAGGGGAGGCAGCAGGTTCAGCCTGCGTTAACCTACTGATTGAGTTAATGATGAATGTTTGGCAGAGAGGGAGGAGGGCTGGGGGGCATGGAATCGTGAGGAAGTGATAATAGTTAGAGTAAAAGCAGTACACGGGTTTCACAGTCATCAAAGGAGTAATGAATACCGCCTGCACTCAAACGCAACATCAGCACCAGATGTGCAATTAGAGAACAGCTACACTGACAACACAAGTTGTTTAGCCTGGGATCAAAGACCGTTGGGGCGTAGCATACATTGGCTGGGAAATCACTGTACTATTTGGCAGGGATTTTTTTTTCCAATATAAGAGAACAGTGCGTGCTTGAAAGGCTTATACATTTCCAGAAAATTGGGCAGGGCAGGGCAGTACTATTTACCTTAATAAAAAGGGCTAGATTGCAAATAGCCAGTACTACCAGTGACTGTTATTTCTCTCAAGAATGAGGTGCTGCCCCTAGCAAATAAACAGGAAGGAGAAGGTGGGGTTGCAAATCTCAAATGATATATTCATGTTGATTGAATAGTAAATCATTTGGGAGTTGCAACACACCCACTTAAGTCAGCATTTTCAAATCAGTTCCCTTTTAAGAAAACAAGTCTAGATGAGTCAAGATGACAGTAATGTGCCTGTATTAACTTTTGTTATACTGGCCTTAACATTTTCAGCTCTATGCTGCATATTGTCTAATTTTCTCTTCTATTGAGATACACTGAACATTTAGAAAGTTCATAAATGATTTAATAGATATAACATGGGGAACACGCTTCATTTTTTATCAGGTTGATAAGGTTATTTTGTCCCAGTACCATAACCTGTATTTTATCAGAGCTTAAAGAGTGATAATTATCAGATTTTTTTTCAGAGCTTTAAGGCCTTTGTAGAAAATGTAATTGAGTTGATGGATAAATAAAGGCGAGATTAAGTTAGGAGACTGACAGCAGGTGAATTGTGTTTACCCTGATACCAAAACGGATTACGCGTTGGGTGGTCAACAGATATTCTGTCAGAAATGCGATTTTCTCATGTGGTTATTGTTTCACTGCTGTAACTTCCATCTTTTTTGAAGCACACAGAACACATGACAGTAAAGAGCTGCTTTGAGATCCTGTAAGTGCTTCAGTGCATTCAGGCTTTGCTTCAGGGAGAACTGTGCTGAAGCTCAAGCCTTTTCACATTTATTTCATTCACTCAAAGTCAAAAGGCAGAGAAGATGACTAGTCCTCAAAGAGGTCGGTATCCCTTAAAAATGACATTAGTGTATTGAGATGATAGGATCTTTATGTCACTTTTTCGAATGTTAGAGATTTTATCAATTTTAATTTATAACAATACTATAGAATTATAGAAAAGCCATTTACTTTATTTTTAAGCATGTCTTCAAACAACATAAATCAATTAATCAATTAATTTAAACTAGCAAGACCTATCCTGAATGAAGGTGGTATGAAATTTTGACTCATTTGAAATGAAAATACTACACAAATAATTTGTACTGATTTTCATGTAAGCCAGGCACCACAGCTGCAACATCTGAAAGCACAATCTTAATATAACCGAGTGTGTGAATATATGCAATGCAGATAAAACTATGTGTAACAGACAAATGCATAGAATTTATTTTGTCAGAGTATTTAGACACAGTAGGCTTATCAATATCTACCTTAATAATAAACTGACAATATAATGGATGCAAAGATTCTTATTCCTTAGTTCAGTATACAGTTCTGTGTGTTCAATTACTTACATACTACCGGGTTGTCACAAAATAAATGTCTCAGGTCTGTGAATTATAGTACTTTACAACAAACCTTGACACCTTAAACAAATATGCAAAATGTTAAAGCAGATTTATCATACACTTTGTTTATTAACAAAAAATGATGATAAACAGAAAAAAACAAGATGAAACGGTAGTATGACAGCATCATGTCTCACAATGTTGAATGGAGAGTAGACGTTCATCAGAGTTTGGGCCCTTTTCCATTGCCTCTGTTGCTGAGCGTGATGTGAAGTTACTGGTGGAATCTTGATGAGATATAATTTTCTTATGGTCAACTGAAAGGCGACCTTCCTGCTTAACTATTTACACATACTGGTCTAACATTTCATCAAAGGGACCACCCGGAGACTCTGTGGTCATATTAATGTTAGCAAGGTTTATGTACTCATTCCATGACCATGTCAGTTAGGAGTATTATTTGAAGTGTCTGCCGGTTGCTGTGGCAGTGGGTCACTACAAGAAGATCCACTGGTAATTCCACAAATTAATAAGCATTGCTATGGGGGTTTTCGAAACAATATAATGAATTCAATCTCGGATACTCTTCTAAATGTCAGTCTGAACATGGTGCAGACGCCCCACAGCTCTGTCTTGAGGCTTCTTTCCGTTCCCTGCATCTCATTGATGCCACTTCTGTTATTATTCTAGTCCTGCTCCTGTTGCACTCCCCAGAGTCCCTGAGAAGGGGAATAGATCTGTCAACACAAGTTTGTAACTAAAGCGCAAATCTTATGCTGGGGTGACAGGGCTGCATTGACACAAAGAGTTTGATGCACCAATTGCTGCACACCTTTGACTCTGATTAAGTTAAATGTTGTGGGATATTTATAGTGATTGTTAATACGGTTGTTATTTATTGTTTGTTTATTATTTTTGTGAGGATGTAAGTCTGAGTCCTTTTATGTCATTTATGTGACAGCCTGGGAGTATTTTGTGCACGAGCACATTTCAGAAATGTAAGCGCACAGCAATATTCCTTTGCAGCAATTATGGAGAAGGGAGCTGACCTCTTATGGATCCCACTGAAGAAAATGACCATCAGTGTTCTCAACGGATTCAGCATCTCCTGTATTCTGTGAGTGTGGCGGAGGTGGGGGATGCAGCGTGCGAAATGCTTCCATGCTGGCCAGACGATGCCAGTGGAAGGTACCATGAGGCCGTGTTATAGCACTCTGCGGTCGCTCACAGGGGACGTGCGGTGAGGCCTGGCAGCTGCACTTAATCAAACTGCTGTAGTAATTGATTCAGTCGCACGAGTGACTCCAAGGGCCATAAAAAAGCTGAGCTTGCTCACCTCGGCCACAGATGTAATCCCACCAGTAAAGTTCATAACAAGAGTACTTGTAACCTTTGCACACAGCTACGGGTATGCGTAACCCACCTCCTAAATACAATCATATTTGAATACGAATGCAGAAATTGTCAAAACATCATTGTCCGTCTCACTATTGGTGTAGATGTAGTTGTGCCCACAAACGATACAATGACACACATGACGCGCATGACGCAAACAAAAAAAGGAAACAAATATAACTTCTGTAAATGTACTTGCGCAGCTTTGTGAAGCTCAGTCATTTAAACATCAAAACAGGCTCCAATGATATCACCACACCTGTTCATGATTGGGGCTGTCCAGTCCACTTTTCAGTCTGCCTTCCAGTGCACCTTATCCAGGATCTGTCCATCCTACCAGCGGCCCACTGGTGTCCACTTTCCTGCAGTGAGCCGTCTGCAGGTCTTCACATGCATGAAGGCCACTAAATGCATTTTTATCTGTAAACTCTGAGTCTGAGTCGTGACAGATATTGACATTTACTTAAATTGTCTAGCAGAAGCCATTACAAAACCTAGTTCATATTTGATATTAAAGTCCTACCAGTTGACATTAATAAAATCAGTTTTCAAATTTCAAATCAAATGCTTCGTATTTACCATGTTACATTTTGAGCTTAAACATTTTGATAATATAGTACTATAATAAATTTAAAACGATGATACTTTCTAAATGCTCACAGTGCACTTTGGAATATATGGATAATTTTCTCAAAGCCCCATGCAAAATCGTTTTTAACACATTGACCATTCCCTAAAAGAGTAACAAGAGCTATGGTATCCAATTAGATGTGCCTTAAACTGTGACGCTAATGGGAGTAAATCTGCAGACTGAGACCCGAATCCTTCGTAATGAGGAAGGGAGCCGTTCAGCCATAAAGCGTTCCACCTCCAGTTAGGATCCCTAAATTAAAGGAACAAATGGTGCATGCTGTAAATTCTTCCCAATTCTCCCGGGCACCCATGTGCTGACTGGAATCAAGCTCATTTCTGCAGGCACTCTTCTAATGGTGCCCGAAATGAATTCTGAATTTCAGCTGCTCCACGTGGCAGTGATCTGTACGCCCGTCTTTGCCTTTGAACTCATCTACAGTGAGTGCCTTACTTTCTTCTCTCTCTCCTGTGTAGACTGTGACTATGGTGAGTACTCAAGTGTTCCCAGTTACTACCGGGCACTAATTAACACAGCAGAAAACTTGTTAAAGGACTGAACCTTTCAAAAAATCCCCCCCCCACAATCACGAGGTATACACATATAAATACTGACATTCTACTTGAAGTACTATAAGAACAAATCAAAAATGAATAAAAAATAAAAACAAGTTCTAGTAACTTTAAAAATTTTTCTCATAAATACCCTAGAATTAATTCATTCTGTGTAAGCATCACAGGAAATGATCCACATAGTACAGAAGCAAGAGCCCTTTCTTTCACTTTTCATGCGTTGGATTCTTAAACACCATTTTTTTAAAGTGCAGGTGAGAGAATGAAGCAGTTTAGGGTGCAGTGGCTTTTTTGGTATTAGAATTTTAGTTCAATTAAATAATAATTGAACAGGACATGCACATGTGGCTATACCCCCTTGTCTGTTCACTAAGCTTTGTAAATTGTAACTAATTTCACAGAGGCCTGAGCATTGTAATGGTGCCCTAAGTACATGTATCGTTATTCCCACTTCAGTTATTACATCAAGGCTCTAATATAAAGCTCACAGAATAGCACCGTATCTCTCAGGGTATTTCACTTTAATAAACAGCAGGTTAACGGGGATTGTATTTAACTGAGTCTGAAACATAAAATATGAAAGTGTAGTTTTACTGTTTAACGATTCTATCATAGTTTAGCCTCTTAGCAGATGGCCTCTTAGCAGATGGCTTTAAGTGAATTTAATAGTTTACAATTTATGTACACTGTACATTTCCAATAATTCTTCTCTCAATATGTCAAGAGCAGATAATTTTCTTGGACCTAAACCTGCCATCTTTTACTTACACACACTGTTGCTTAACTGTTTCATCATGTACTTCCTATTCTTTGTAGATACTAGAGTTTGTGCCTCGTAATTTTGAAAGGAGGGAGCTTATTTAATTTAATGTTCGTCACTCAGGTTCTGTTCCTTAACTCTCTGTTATCCATTATGGTGGTTTCTGCTGGCATAGGAGTTACTTTAGACATTCTTGAAAAGACATACCAAGATTTCTTCTTCATGTTGCTTTATCAGACCTTTTTCCAAGAGTTAAACCAATACACAGAAGTCAGGTATTATGGTAAAAACCAGTACAAATGCTTCAGTAACAATTTCTACGAATGCCTAGCATATAAGAATGCATTCATAAAGCATTATAAACATGGCTATAAATATTTATAAAAAGGCATAACACATTATAGCCATGTTCATAATGCAACATGGATGCTTTAAGAAGCTGTCATCTATAGAGCACTATAAATAACTTCACGATGCAGTACTAAACATCCCAAATTCGTATACCAACCATTATAATGCATTATGAAGGTATCTATAGTGCATCATAGATGAGAGCCTCATTAGAGCTTATAAAGTATTATAATCAACACTATAATTCTTTGCGACTGTCAATAGAAGATATTGTTATACTGTATTCATTCTGGTACCTACCATTATTATGCATTATGTAGATATTTATAATGCATTATAAATGTCAGCTTCAAGTGTTATCAATCTTTCCTGAGAAATTCATGATTTCAATTTAGCACTGAAGAAATGAGCTACGAGAACCTATATTAACTGTTTCCCCCTCCTTTTTAAATTGTATTCAGTATTTGACTCTCTCCATGTTTTGTAATTGAATATTTTTACAACAACTGTATCATGTCTTCTGTAAGGTATGAGGATTAGGAAGCAGATGTTTTGAAACGCAGGAGATAAAAGATCACAGCTCAGAGATACACAAATGATGTGTCAAGGGTATAAGGAATACAGTCTTAACATCTAAAAGTGTATGTCATAATATTGAATCTCAGTGAACCTGTTACCCAGAAAAGAGTGCTATTTCTGAAAATTATAATTGGCCCTTTAATACTATAGGAATTCAGTAGGAGTACAGGGTGAAACATATATGTTTATGAAAACAGGTTAAATAATGACTTTCATTTGCTTTCCTCTGTGCTTCAAAGAATCTGTGTGCAATAAAACATGCATTTTTTTCTTAGCTAGTTAGCCTGCAGAGGATAATTCATGAGCACAATTTTATTGCTTTGATTGCTATTGCCAAGGAAGACATGACAAGGTAATAGATCACGGAAAATGGAGGAATATTCTCCTGTTGAATTAAAATGAAACAAAAAAATGCAATCCAAAAAAAACATTAGGGTTCCACCAGCTATGGTGCTTGGACCCCTAACAAACAATGAAGTGAAAAAACTTTGATTGTTTTCCACAATTTAGTAAAGCCTCAATGCATTACTATGAAACCAATCGAGATTACTTTGTCACAATGTTTTTGATAAAACATAAAAAGGAACATTGTTTCATATGTTAATTTACAGTAACATGTAAATGCATTTATCTGACACTGAAGCTAAAATGAATGCAATACAAACACATTATTTTGCCCTGAAATAGAAAAAGTTATCTCTTATTATTATTTGGCACATTAAACAGTAACTTAGCAAAGCATAAAACATTTCAGTTTTGGCACAGTTTCTATTACATGTGAGTTTGGTATGGTATGAGTCACAACTGTGTTATCAGTTCCCTCTGGTTTAGATGCCTGGAGGTCTGATACAGTGTTATCTTCCAGTGGTTTAACGGTAATTACAGGTGTCTCTTGTACTTGGGCACAACAGATTTGCTCTGCAGAATGTCTCCACATGTTATCTTCTATATCAACAGTAAACCTGTGAGGGCCTATTTTGACTGCAATTTTTCTTTATTGCATCTTATTAGCTCAGCAGTCTCTTGACCTACAATAAAACCTTTTTTAGTTCTGTTCTTCATGCGTTTGAACTGTTTATTTTGGACTTCTCATCAAACACCAGTATTGGTGAGATCCATGTGAGACTCCTATTCATGAACATCATTGCTGGTATTTTATGCTTCGCTGCATGTACTGAATTTGAATGCACAAAATGGAATATCCTTCTTGACCAATAGCTTTCAGTCACTACTTAAATGTCTATACAACCCTCTCAGCCAAACTACTTGTGGCTGGATACTGAAGAATAGTGGTAAAATTCTTGATGTCGTTGTTCTTCATAAACATCTTTAACTCCTCAGAGATAAATTATAGTCTGTTTCCACTAATGATTTGAATAGGCAGTGCTGTTCTGAAAATTATGATTCTCAGTGCAATAGTTGTCTTTTCAGATCTTGTTGAATTCATGGCGATGACTTCAGGCCATTTAAAATGTGTGTTGACTGTGGAACATCAATATACCCTGGGCCCATGGTAATGAATGCTGCCTCCACAGAGTCAGTATGCTTCTGGTGGGTTGCTCTGGGTCTTAGAGTATGCCAATCAGAGTAGTGTTTTGTCGTGTCCTCAGTTTGCTTGTTAATGCCAGACAACCACACAAAACTATGGGTGATCTTCATTTTTTGTCCGACATAATGAAGTTGTCCAGGAAACTCTGTGTACCCCTTGGAGCACCTGCTTTTAGAATAGATGTGATACCAAAGAAACAATGATTGTATTGTCATAATTGTTCGTGTAGATGGTTAAGAATTTCATTATGTGACTCTTCTATTTCCATTCGAAGGTAAACCTGTGCTAGCTTATTCAGTTCAATTCAATTTATTTTTAAAGAGTGCCTTTCACAACAGAATCGCCCCAAGGCGCTTTACATTAGTGTGTTGTAATATATTTCTACATTATTTGTACAGAATAATTCAAAAACAGGGAAAATGAAAAACAAAGAAATTTTCTCCCCCATGCTTGCATTATGGAAAAAGGCTTAGAGCCCTTAGATCCACATGTGACTGTCATACATGGCTCACGTGTGCTGGCTGCTGGTGCCGGACGGAACAAAGGGGAGACAGTCGTCGCAGGAGGGACTACGGCCAGATCTAAGCTGGCTGTGTGCTCCGATTCAGCCGGATGTATAAATCCCTCAATCTGCTTAATCTCCACCAAGGTACTAATGTGCCCCCCCAATGCACAAATCCTGTCCTTCAACACTACTATGACTAAACATTTCTGGCATAAAAAACTGTGAGGAACGTCAGAAGGTTAATTTTCCCCCTCCTATTAGGAATACAAAAAAGTTCTCTAGATGTGCCAATGGACACTAAACTGGGTTATATACTGGGTCTACTATCACTTTAAGAATCAGAGCAGATATGTATTTCTCTGCTGATTATGACCTTTTAAAAAAACGTGCAGCAATGGTTGTGGCGCACTAAATTCATTCCTGACTTCTCCATCTCCTTTAGAGTAGATGGTATAAAGCAGGCCTTCAGGAATATCGGAGTAGCATTTTCGTTTGTTTTCATCGCAGCTTCCATTCCTTTGAATGCCTACCCCTTTTTCATACATCTACTAGAAGTTTGCAAGAAGCTAAGAAAGCACCTTACCAATGTTGCTACTGTTGCTTGTGATGACACAATCAATGTGATTATTGTATGCTAATTGAGCTGGGTGTTTCTCAGCCAAAAGCACCCAAGCAGTGTCGGGTCTCCACCACATAATACATATGAATTCAGCTGTTTTACCTCTGCATGCCACATCCCCATTTATTTTACCCTTGGGAAACAACTTTTTCCTTGGTATAGGTTTTAAGCGTCGCTGTTATTTTCTGCAATGTTATTTCCGAAAACAGTTTGTAATCAGTTGCATTAATCACTGACAAGGCTGACCCTGTGTCTAATTCCATTTTCAATTTCTTTCCTGACACCTCTGGTGTGACCCATGTAATCCTGAAATGTGTTTCTGTAATGTTGTGCAGTTCTAAGCATGATATGTCATCTTTGTCTGAGTCGATGTCATGTTCAGACAAATCCATGTCTTTCTCTGATTTTTTTGTGGCCATTTGTGCTTTTTTTTTCTTTTGTCTGTTCATTTCTCTCTTTGAACTTGCCTTTTGTCTTCTTTGCATACCTTCTCATTGTGACCTCTCCAGCGGCATTTTTTGTCTTTGAACCAAAACACATTTGCATTGTCTGAGGTTTTGGCACAATGGTAACACGTTTGTCTTTTTCCTTATTGTATAGCGACATTTTATGCATTGCACATTCGATTCCTTTTGTTGCAATTCAGAGGCATCCTTAGCACTGATACCACTATCTCAATTACACGTCCCAGCATTAAACCAGGTTCTCAGAGCAATCTCTTTCGAGTGCTTTCATCCCTCATGCCGCATACAAGCCTGTGTCTTATTACATTGGATAGTCCAGCTCTTTATTCACAGTGCTGTCATTCGACACAATTCTGCAACGTACTCAGTTATGCTCTCACCTCTAGACTGGTTCCTATTAAAGGAATCTGAATCTTTTGGCTATGCCCACTGATTTTGGATTGAAATGTTTCTATAAAATATCAACAATATCCTAGAAAAAAATGGCTTTTATGTACTAACAAACTGCATATCAGGCTGTAGGTTGGTAAGCGACTTCCTTACTACCATCAATATTATTAGCTGTACAATAATGTTACACTTTCTCAATATACATGAGCCAGTCTTCACTGGTGCTTTCATATTTGGCAGTTTGTACAATTTACCCCAGCATTATGGATTGGCTCTGTTCAATTTCACTCAGAAATATGTGGCCACTCAGACGCCAATTTCCCTGCTTAGTTTCATTCAGACTAGCCCTCCACATTGTTGTGTTTATGCACTGATAATTATATGTAAATCCCTATACTGCCTTGTCGGAATGAACGTAATGTATCAGTGCTTGACTGTCATATATACAAAACAGGTTTTCTACATTCTAAATGTAAGCTAGTGCAAATTTTATACGTTGTACAAAGTTTTACTTTGAGTGACTTTACTAAGATGAAGGATTATATATTACATGTAAAAATGTGTTGTTCATCTTATTAAATCTGCAAACAAAAGCCTCAAAAAATGGTTTTTATACTATTTACTTGCTATTGAAAAGGATGGAGCATGCACAGGAAAATAATTATAATCATAATAACCATCATATCCCAAATAAACACCACCTAAGACATCTTCTTTTACATATATACAGGTTCCTATCTAGCCATGTCAGGACAGCAAGTCACCGTAGCTAACTATGTTAGCTGGATGCCAATCAATATTCTTTAGAATCAGAAAGGTGGACTGATCACTCTGTAGACTTATAAACGGAGCCGTAGTTAATATATAATCAGCATCATTAATCTTGCCTTTTTCTGAGTTATCTTTGTTTGCACATCCACAAAGAAATAGCAAAACATAAGTGGCACCCTTGTACTCATTTTAAAAAATGTGCGGTGTCAAAGAGTCAACATCATAATTATTAATAATGACATCTCAATTAATAGTTTTCCAAAAAGCTACACAGTATATAAAGACTTAAGACAATTTGAGGCAAAGATAAAGAAAAAAAACACAGGGGAGATCAAAAAAACTTGAACAAAGACAGAAGCATTGGAAAGCAGAGATGGTACAGTAGAAATGGGTGGAAAGTGTAGTGGATAATACACAACTCCCTATCTTTGATATTCCATTTATTTATTTGCAGCAAAATTTCATCTCTTTGATGTTGGGAAGATCAAGAGCATTTCCTAGGTATAGGAGACTATACAGCATGGACACTCACCAATGTTGCACATAGACAATTTAAATCACCTGTGGCCTGTTTCACGAAGCAGGATTTCTTGCTTAGCCGGATAACTTGGTGGATTTCTGGTAGTCTGGGCTAAATGGACTTCATCTTAATTCACCTACAATTAGTCCAAACTACATTAAATCCAACAAGTTATCCAGCTAAGCAAGAAATCCTCCTTCTTGAAACAAGCCCCTGAACAGTATGTTTGGCTTTCAAAAGAGCATTGAAATAAATCCCATGCAGTAATTGCAGCGGCTCTACCTGAACACACAGCCTTGCAATGACAGTGCTACACAACTCCTGCCATATTTTCGACACCGTGCTAGACAGCTTAACTTAGATTTTTTGTGCCAGTACCTATATATAAGTACTTATATTATTTTAAAGACAGGTATCATATTCTTTGTGTGAACAGAAGACAATTATTCCAATATAATCCATCCATCAATCCATCCACCTTTAGACCACTTCTGCTGGTAAAGGTTGTGATAATATTGCCATATTTTAAGATAATATAAGCTGTGCTTTGTTAATCCAAATGAAGGAAATTTTGCTGTTACAGCAGTAGTTATAGACAGGATCAGACAATACACATAACATGAGAGCACAGTATGAAAAGACATAAATATAGAAATTTAACTCGCACACCTCCCCTGGGGTCAAACTGAACATAATTATTGTAGGAGCGCAATGTACTGTATACAAGCAACCAAATGGCAGCCAAAGTCTAAGGCCTGGGATTGTACCACAGTGTACAAAGTGACAAGTACCACCGACGATGTGTAAACAAACACAATGAGGTTAGGTGGTTCAGTGTGAGGAGACATGGCACATAACAGTAATAATAATAATGATAATTAACAGCAAGTAGTAGTAGTAATAATAACAACACCGCTAACAACAACAACAACAATAATAATAATGCAGGGAGGCTGATGCAGCCTCTACAGTCCCGGTGTATTTGTGGGTGTCTACTGAGAGCAGTGCTGATTGCTGTTATACAGTCTGACTGCTGTAGGGACAAAATATCTGAGGAAGCGCTCTGTAGAGCAGCACGGGTGGAGCAGCCTGTTGCTGAAGGAGCTGCCTAGGGCACTCAGGGACTCCTGCGGGGGTTGGGAGGTGTTAAGATGGCCTGGAATTTGGCCATCATCCTCCTCTCACTTGTCACCTACCAGGTGTTAAGGGAGCACCCTGGCGTGGACGCAGCCCGGATCAGTTTCAGCCTCTTCCAATCCAACACAGCAATGCTACTGCTCCAGCAAATTTCAATTTTCATTTTTACACTAAAAATTAAATATAATTATATAATAATAGCTTTACAATATACAGTATACATAAAAAATATATTAACAAATGAACTGTGATTTATAAAGAAGTTTGCGCACAATAAAACAACAGCACACAGATTAACGCAGCTTCTCAGGCCGTGTCATTGCCGTATGTTTTGCAGAAACCGCAAGTTTTCTCACCCCAAGCTTTGCTCTCACCTGTATATCTTTCTGCCTAATAGTAGAGAAAGATGAGATATGCAAAGATAGAATTTGATTGAAGTTGATCTCACCTGTACAGGGACAATAAAGGCATTCTGTCTATGTGTGAAAAACGTGTATTACTATAAACCACATTAGGAAAACAATTTACAAGTAACAATTTAAAACAAACACATCTGAAAAACAGGAAAAATGCAAGAAGCCTAGCTGCATATTATAATACAACTGATATAGCACATTTCATTCCATCCTGCCACTGTACCCTGACAAATTGCTTTGTTTCCATCAGCAGATAACAGTCTCAACTCTGATGGCAAAAAGATTCTGTTCTTAAAACGCATGGTAACGCTATGCATAAAGAAGGTATGAAGGGCAGAGCCTCTTATGGAACAGAAAGATTCTCAACCACACCTCATAACCCTATCATCCATCTCTGTCTCCTCTTGTTTGTTGCTTTTCTGTTTTGTATTATCCTTTGTCCATGAAGTGTGTCCACAGTACTCACGGTTCTATGCTGATGCCTCCTGGAAAATGTTCCTATTTGGAAGGCGGCTTTCACATGATCCTTGAATTGATAAACACATGTCAAGGCCAGCCAGTCTAATTATAACTGGCCTAAGTATTAGCATTTTAAATTACAGATTACAAGCTAATGTTTTGAATAAATACTTTTAAATAGAATTATTTTATGCACCAATAACCTGTCCATGCAATCTTTTGACACTTTTGACACTTATGTCATAATGTTCTGCAGCTTATATAATGAAACTGAATAATTTTATTAAGTACATGTGGACAGAAATACCACACTGCATCACAAGAGAATGGCACAGAATATCATGATGATTTTATATTCTAAAAATCTCACTCACCACTAATTGGTTTTAAAACTGACAGGGCCGGCCTCATTAAGTCATCTTAGAAAACACAAGTTACTGGTTTATTTTCATCTATGACAGAATTGTCTAGCTTCTTGTACCTGCTTCTTATTTGAATTAAAATAATATCTGTTCCCATATGTCCACTGAAGTTTGGAAAAACTGCTTTTAATTATTGCACCGCTTGGATAGGCCACAGTTTGTGTGATTGTGTGTATTGTCCCTGTAATGGACTGGCATCCCATCTATGATCCCTGGCTTGTTCCTTATGCTTCCTGGTATGAGCTCCAGGCTTGCATTGGAAAAGCATTTCTGGAAATATTAATAAAAAATGTACTGAATACATGCATACATAAATTGTTGCCTGTGCAGTTTTTTCCTGGAAACATATTTATTAAACTTCTTCATTGAATACAAACATTTTGACTTGACAAACTGATTATACATTCTTTATCAAACAGTAATTACTTCAGTAGTTACAGTATGACAGCTTTTTACTTGCATGGACTACTCTAGACAAATTAATTTAGCATATATAGATTGAATAAAGGAATTAGGTGGTATTATGTGTTTCCTACTGTACATTGTGACTAGCGAGATCAACATTGTTTGCTCATTTTTTAATAGCAACAGAGCCTCTAATCTGTAGCAGCCTAGCCTTAACCGATGGACATAAAACCACAGTGAAGCAGCATATTATCTGAAGACCTGGGAAGTATTTGTATCTCACACAGATGTCATCATGAGAAATGCAATCACGCTATTCTGATTTTGTAGACATAGCGCAATTCTATGGAGACTATCTTCAAATAAAAGCCTCAAATTTAAGTGTCTGCCAGATTTCTCAGCTTCTCACTGCATGAACGGCCTCCCAAGGACTTGTAAGCCAACTGCAGGCTGTCAGCACGTTGTTGCAAATCAACTGGATAAACAATGCAAACAAAAGAAACACCAAACAAATCTCAGTATTATCGACATCCCATCTAATGTACACCCCAGTCATTTGCTCCGTGGACCCCCTCCCCATGTCCCTGACAAACAGTTAGAAGATGGATGGATGGATGGATTATATTATAGCTGTATAGGATGTTGTGTACTTCCAAAATGGAAATGACACTTTGCACAAATCAAATGCAAAGCCATCTTGTTTAGAAAGGAGAACAGAGACACAAATTGATTCTAGCGTAAAGATTTGACCATGATTTTAAGAGTGGTCAGTTTGCTTTTTCTCCCCAGCACTTGATAGATACGCTTGTTTCTGTGGCTAACAAATATTCAGCCAAGAACAGCCAAATTTCAAAAATGAATCCCACTGGATCTGTCTGAAGAGCTTGAGATCTTCCATGATGTTTCTTGAGGCTAACTTAGTGGCCTTCATCTCATCTGACCTCTTCCCCCTTAACTGGGTCACTCATACTTGCTGCAAACTACAGATGCATGGTATGATTTTTCTGGAGACGTCTTTCCTGTCACCACACTCAGCCCAGACTTATGTAGAATGCTGATATTGCTGACCACTTCACAGTTTTTTCCCAGTCCCATTCACTGAGTGCTGTAGGTTTTTTCAACATGATTGCTAACCTCTTCTTGTATTCCCTTACATGTCTCCTTTTTGCTTGGACACCAGTTTTTAAGGGAAAATCCTTTGTATTCGATGCCAGGGTGGTGTGACGAGCCTTCAGCATTCTGATTATTGATTCAATAGTGCTCACTGAGATGTCCAGAAACTTTGAAATTGCTTTCTAACATATTCCTAATCTATGTGTTTTTACCACTTTATCTGCAACTTCGGTGGAATGCTCTTTAGCCTCCATTTCAACACCTTTTTTTCTGATTCAGTGCCTAATTACTGTTCTCTAAAAATAGGATTTGTACCCAGAAAATATGGCAGTCACTTTAATTCTGCACAGGTAGAGGACAATACAAAAGCAATTTTGCCTTTTTGGCAAAAGTGTAAAATTTCAGTTGCTAGTACAACAGAAGTTCAGTAGTTATGCAATTAACATAAAAGTCTTTACATCCATCTTGGGAGGTGGGAGGGAGAAGCTGGGGGGAGCAGAGGGTCAAGGCTGGGGTACAGCCTGAATGGTGGGATGTCCACCTCTTCAACTGTACTTTTTATTTTATTTGAATAACCTAAGTCATACAAAATGGATGTACTACATTTTATAAATAACATAATTCAAATGACAATGAATATAAAATGAATCCATCTGTCTAGAGCAGGAGCCATAATATCTTCTATACGACTTCCATGACTGGCTATCCAGTACAGAGTCACTGTGAGCCAGGACACTCAGGGCATGAGGCAGGGGAGCACCCTGGACAGGATGAGGCAGGGGAGCGCCCCGGACAGGATGAGGCGGGGGGCACATAACAATAAAAAGGCAATATTTCTTTTAGTGTTGAACCAATGATCATCTGAGCTCAGCACTAAACATACATATATATTTTTTTGCATAAAAATAATGTTTGGGTTTTTTTTTTTAAAAAAAGTGAATTTCTTGGACATAAAATGGCATATTAATCAACACAGCTCTCATAAATCCATTTTGAAAGATTTAGTCAAGGTCATTAATGGTACATGCGCAATAATATTGATCGGACAAAGTCCCTTTAATCAATACAGCACAACAGCGATAAAGTAAGATATAAATAACTACAACAATAATGAGAAGAGTGGTTTACAGCTGAATTAGTAAGTGCTTAATTGATCAATTCTGCATAACCTTTGGGCTAAAAGCCTTTGCCAAAAATGCAAAACTTCAGAGAAGTACAAGGTCTCCATAAAGTCTCTTTACAATTTCAAAAATTTATTACAAAGGCAAATGAAAAGACAGATATGTGGAAATTATTACAAAATGAGA
>JAODKC010000095.1:18637121-18661017 GCA_026777985.1 Mormyrops attenuatus | reverse complement strand
TTCAATAAACCATGATACACACTGTGCCTTCTCTTGAGGAGTAGCCATTTTGTATGGGGTTCATTTAACAGTACCGCCTTCATCAACAGGGTACCTGAAATACACAGATGCAATATGATTAAAAACTTTGATATCCACTGAGTACACAGAACACATCTGATGAAGATATTTTATCAATTGCCTTTGTAATACATTTTTGAAATTGTAAAGAGATTTTATAGACACCCTGTATTATTAAATAGGCAGGATATTTTAGCACATTTGTTTTACAATAAACGAACGAACAAACAAACAAAGATAAATAAATAAACTGGAAAGCAACAGTGAAATGAATAAGTGAAATAATTCAATTTGAAGTGAAATAATTCAGTACAGGAATTCTTGTGTCCAATAAATGTATGACCATTAAAGAAATACTATACATCTTCATATGGAATTAGAAACAATGGACAATTTTTATTTTACTCACACTGTTGTCCTGAATATGATTATTGTTTTTTTATGCTCAATGGGTGTCCCAGAATCAATAATTCCACAAGCTGTTACCTCGCTGTCAGCAAAACATGAGAAGGTGTTTCATGTGCACTCATGATAATTGTTTCCATCTGCTTAAATCATGATTGATTATTTACACCACACCCGTATGGATTGCTGATTAGTATGGTGTGCATATAAGTTGGGAGGTCTCTCAGAATGTAGAAGCTATACTGTAATTAAATGGGTCGCAGCTGCTGAATGTCATTTTTATCCTAAATTGCAATAGTTTTAAATCACCTATGTTATCTTCTTCTTGCTGGTGGACCCACCAAAAACAGTAAATTATAAAATATTAAAATATTCAGGTTTGATTAGTTTGACTTTACACATAATAAAACTTTGTTTTGCATATATTCTAAATCGAAGCCTAAGGCCCTTTCTGCTTTTTAACGATAAAGCAGACATAGTTTATCAGTGGTTTAAGAAATTCTTCTAGTGCCAGAGTGAAATTTATGGTTCTGTCAGTGATGGTAAGTCTTCCAGACCACAGAATTCTCTCTTGTCATATATTGTACTCTGAATTTGTGTCTGGTATCATGATGATGGCAGACACATACCAATGTCAGTAGGAGAGTGACTTAGAGATTGCTCGGTATTACTATAGGGACATTTGACTTTTTGGCTTGCTGTTTGGGAACATTTTGTCAGGGTGGCCACACCTGGGAAGAATGACTACTCTCTCCAGTCTCCTTATTCCTTTCACTCTGGTGAACATCAACAACTTTACCTTTTATTATATTGCAACGTACCACTAGAACATGTGCTGAAAACATCACTCTGATAGCAAATGTCTAAATTTGTCAGGGTCAGCACCTGTCCGGCCCAACCTTTCATGTCTCCTCCCCATTTGGCCAGCAGGTGTCGCTGGCCATCCTGTTCTCCCTGTTTTCCAGGTCTGTAGTGTGTGTCCCCAGCTCCCCAGACTGCTGCATGTCTATATGGGCTGAGTGTGTGGCTCTAAACCCCTTAGTCGTGAGTTTGAGGCCAGCTGCCTCTGCATTTATTAGATTTTGTTCCCTGGTGTTTCTTTTGTATTAGTTTCCTTGTTCCTAGTTCGTGGTTTGCGTTCTGTTTTGGTTTTTGCTTTGTGTCCTTGGTTATGTATTACCTGTCTTTGTTATTTTCCTAGTGTTAGATTCTGTTTCCTAGTTTCCCTGTTAGTCTCTTAGTTTTATGATTTAGTTTAATAGATCCACCTGTTTCCTGTTTCCCTGAGCTTCATGATTGTTTTCACCTGTCCTGCGTTGTCTTCTTAGCTTTGTGTATTTAAGCATCCGCTCCTGCTCTGTTCTCTAGTCATTGTATGTCGGTCAGTTAAGGTTACTCTGTGTATTGTTACTGTTTGATGGTACTCTGTGCTGTATTAGGTGTCGTCAAGTTACTCTGTGCTACTCTGCCTGGTTTCCTTTTGTGTGTTTACTTTCCCCAATTAACCCCTGTTGTCTCATGGAGCCGCAAGTGGATCGTCGCATTCCTTTCTCTGCCTGCATCATACCCTGTTGCCATGACAAAATTACAAGACATCGAAATTTATACGGAACAGTGCTGGCCCAAATCAGACCTCTCTGTATAACACAATATTCAAACAGTTGACCTTAACTGACTATTTGGATTGAGATAACTAGGGGAGCAATAACCTTTCCATTTTTGCATGTTTAATTAACTTACACATCAAGTAAGTGAAGCGCTATGTTATGATGTCATTTTTCTCTGGCTCACTCATACGTACCCAAACACCTGAATCATGTTTTCAGAACTAACCGAGCCACATTGAAAGCTGGCATGCAGTAGATTAAGCAGCCCATTTACCTTTGCAAGTGTCCTCCAATAATGGGCCTGAATTTGGTTCTGGCCTCGTTAAAAAATTTCTTTATGGCCTGTGGTATTGCAGAGAACTGATTTACAGGATGAAATATTTTACTTCATTTGTTTTTGTCTAGGGTTACATAAATGATGAAATTAAGGAATCAGCTAATGGCAAACGTGATTGCAGAATGTGATTGTCTTGCTATGAAAATTGCTCAAATTTTACAAATAAGATGGGCTTCACGTTTTATGATGCAGAGAGATTTCCCCTAGTTAGTTCAACAACAACAATAATAATAATAATAATATAGCTATATAAGAAGAAATATTTAATCTCCCTATCTTTATAATGTGTAAAATTATAACCAAGACAAGGTTTTACAAGTTACAAAATACTTTGATGTCATTCCTTTTAAGTTTTACCCCTTTCATAACACTGACATACCTTTCTGCATTTAGATATGATGTATGTGCTGGAAAGAAGATGAAATATGTAATACAAGCCTTTCAGAAACCTCTCTCTTAGAGAGATATTTTCTGAAGTATGATAGTTCCATATAATTATGGATGATCTTTGAAAACTTGAATAGAGGGGAAAAAGTCATCCTTAAATAAATATTTCGCATAATTATATCTCACCTACTCAGAGACAGTAAATAGGCTTCATATTACTTCTGGCCACATCTGTATTAAGGTGTCTCAGATTTGTTATCCAAAGCCGGCTCCTTTCTATGGGGTACGCTTTGATATATACAACTTACTAAAAACTGAGCAGCATCATTATCTTCGTTTCATTGCTGCAGGATATGCTTGCTTAATTTTTCATGGGAACCTAGAAGGCTTTCACCTATACAGTAACACAAATATCAGTTATCGTTTCATGTCCGCACAACATGAAAATTAAATGAATCTCTGTAATGTTGTAGAGTGATTGTTTTACAAGAGAAATGACTTTTTAACTGTCTTTATTTTAGGAAATTCCTTCCATATATTATTCTGTAATTTGTATTAGTGAAACATCTCTGCGTGTTCCTGGGCGGAGGCAGGTCTCTGCCTGTTAAAGAGCACAGCCCTTTAGGCCCCACTCTCCTTTAAATAGTCACCTGCCCCTCCATCTGTCATTTCTTTGGCACTAGCAGCACAGGTCATTTAACATTTTCTGACACCCTTTAAATATCAGTGGTGGTCCTTTCGTTACTGCAGCTTTCATCCCAAAATTATAATATTTGCTTACATTTCATTTTGTACAGCGAGAAGGTCTGGAAGCCAGTTCATGTCTTAACTCTGACACACTCCTACAATAACTATGTTACGATGAGAAGTCACCTGGCATGTGCCTTTGGGGTCAATTTGACCCCAGGCTATAGGCGTGAGAGTTACAGTTGCCATTTCTGGTGTTACAGTTCCCAGAGAGATACAATGTAAAGCATTTAAAGATGTGGCTATGCAGGGAATGAATATAGCCATAATGAACAAGCTTTTTTGCCTCCCAAGACTGAAGGAGCTTGAAACAATCTCTGATAATGCTTGTACTCCACTAATCTGAGGATTTACTATGCATTTCTAAATCACAATAAAAAAAAACCATGCTCTTAGTAAGGTTGTCATGGACGTATAGTTCAAATGTGGTCAAAAGTAT
This sequence comes from Mormyrops attenuatus, assembly GCA_026777985.1. Taxonomy (NCBI): domain Eukaryota; kingdom Metazoa; phylum Chordata; class Actinopteri; order Osteoglossiformes; family Mormyridae; genus Mormyrops; species Mormyrops attenuatus. Next base: position 18,657,035 of record JAODKC010000095.1, on the reverse strand, counting down.
TTTCGTGAATTCTCTTGGGCTGTGTTACGGCAGTAACCAACGGTTACTCTATACATCCAGTCATTAAAACCTTATGGAATCCTTTTCAATATTGGATGCTTTATAGAAAAATAGCTTGTGAGGACCCAATTGACGGATAAGCAGTATCAAAGCTTGGGGCATATTAAATTTTGATGGGAAATGTCACTGATATATAGACGTAAAAAATGCAGTGTTTGCTTATAAAGATGAATTTTTCAGATTTCTGCTTTATTAACTTTTATCTTATTGCTTTATTAAGCTGTCGCAATCAGACGAGTGTCTGAGTTCTCCCCAGTCATTCTATGTTTTGCCATTAATCAGGGCAGAGATTGTTGAGTGTTTACAGACAACCTGACGTTTGACTTGGCTTGGTGAATGTTTCAGTGTGTTATCTAAGCAGATTTCCTCATTTATTCTGCCCTCATGGGATGCCATTACATACAGTATAGTGACTTCCATGGAACGGCAGGGAGCTTGTCTCAGTTCCACAAATGAGAACAAGCCAACCCTGGTAATTTATATGACTCAATCACTGAGGAGCCAACAAGGTGCTGCAGTATTCTGATTAATTGTAGCCCTCACTTGTTAAGAATGAAGAACATTTTGGAAAATAGGTCTGAAATAACAAAGGGATGAAGAAGAACAGGTTGACTGCTTAGGTATCACATTGTCAGGATGCCAAAGATGAACATTATACATCACTTGAACTGCTTCAGTGGTAACCCTAGCGTATATTTGATATTAAACGCAAACATACTGTGTACATGACGAAAACATAGTGTAGTAACAGTTTCTCAATGTCAAAGAGTGGCCCTTGGCAGGCTCTTAATATACCTGTATTGCCATAAAGTGTAAGTGAAAAGGTCTCTTCATGCAGAATAGGTCATTCCTTGGTCATGCCCTTGGCAGGTCTCTTTGATCCACCTTACCTGCCAATGGCTTTCGCTACTGAAGTGCAGTAGCCTGCTCCTCCTCCTGTTACCCCAGGCCAGTTGCCCAAAGACAGCTTGTGAAAATGCTGGAGCATCAGGAAAATGAGGTGATCTCCAGTTTCTAATTAACATTTAATCAGTAGAACATGCTGCCATTTGCAGAATTTACCTGTATAAAATGTATAGAATCTGGTGAGTACATAATCCAGCAAGACATTCTTTTTTTTCTTTGAGTGTACAGATATGCATTGATCAGCCAAAACATTAAAAGCACCTGTCTAGTATTGAGCAGCTCCCACTTGCACTGCCAAAACAGACCAGTCCCATCAAGGCATAGACTTCACAAGACTTCTGATGGTGTCCTGCTGTATCTGACACCAAGACATTAGCAGTAGATCCTTTAAGTTCTGAAAGCTTTAAGGTGGGGCCTCCATGGATCAGACTTGTTTGTTCAGCACAAACCACAGATGCTCGATTGGATTGAGATCTGGGGAATTTGCACGCCAAGTCAACCCATTTAACTCTTTTTTATGTTACTTAAACCATTCCTGAACATTTTTTTGCAGTGCGGCGGGGAGCATTATCCTGCTGAAAGAACCCACTGCCACCAGGGAATACTGTTGCTTTGAAGGGGCAAATGCTGATTTGCAACAATGTTTAGGTAGGTAGTATGTGTCAAATTCACATCCACGTGAATGCCAGGACCCTAGGTTTTAGCAGAACCTTGGCTAAAGCATCATGCTACCTCTGCCGGCATTCCTTCTCCCTATAGCACACCATGGTGCCATCTCTTCCTCAGGTAAATGATGCAGATCACCTGGTTGTCCACATAAAATGCGACTCATCAGACCTGGTCACCTTCCTTCATTGCTCCATGGTTCAGTTCTGTTGCTCACTTCTAGGTGATTTCTGGGTGGACAGGAGTTAGCATGGGCACTCTGAGCTATGTGGCCCCATATCCAGCAAGCTGTGATGCACTGTGTGTTCTGACACATTTCTATCATAGCCAGCATTAACTTTTTCAACAATGTTTGCTACAGTAGCTCTCCTGTGGGATTGGACCAGATGGGCTAGCTTTCACTCCCCATGTGCCTCGTGACTTTCTTTGAACGACTTCTGGTAGGTACTGACCAGTGCATATCAGGAACACCCAACAAAGACCTGCCATTCTGGAGATACTCTGACCCAGTCATCTAGCCATCAAAATTTGGCCCTTGTCAAAGTTGTTTGGTTACTTGTAGTTGCCCATTTCTCCTGCCTCCAGTACATCCAGTATAACAACTGACTGTTCACTTGCTTAATATATAACAGCACCCTTAGCAGGTACCATTGCAATGAGATAATCAGTGTTATTCACTTCACCTGATAGTGGATTTAATATTATGGATAATCGGTAAATTATGGTGTACAGAATGTTATTAGCCTTCAAATAAATACTATGCAATAATTTGCAAACTATTTTGCTTGTGCAAGTATGGGTACACAATAATGTATTTGTGTGAGATAATAGGTAACAATGTGTGATCAGGGTGATAAAATATTAATTGTATGGTGGTAGGATAATAATAAAAATCAAAATGACATAAAATGACACAAATATATACATTTGGCCCTCCATATCCAGGGGTTCCGACCAACCAACCATGGATTGAAAATGTTGAAAAAAATATATATTCCAGAAATATCCCAAAAACAAATCTTGAATTTGCAATGTGAAGAAAAACAGAGACAGAGAAAGTGAGGGGGGGGAATATATATTTTTTTTCTATTTACATTATCTACGAGCATATTTTCTATATGTACTTGTATTTTAAATATTTTGTCTTTTATTATTCTGTGTATTTCTCTTTCAGGTCATTAAATGAAAGCAGTCTGTAAGTGCTGAAATAAAGGAAATGCAATGTAGCATTTACATTGCATTAGGTATTATAAACAATCAAGAGATGATTCGAAGCGTACAGGAGGATGTGTGGGTTATATGCAAATACTATGCCATTTTAAATAAGGGATTTGAGAATCCATGGATTTTGGTATCCACAGGGTGTCTTGGAACCAATCCCCTGTGGATGCCAAGGGGCAACTGTATAGCGAGCTTTTCACATCATCACTTTCTAAAGCTATTTTAAAATATCATAATACCAGTCATACTGACAAAAGAGAAATACATCCCTTTGTCTGTCTAATAGTTCTGCTTAATAGTTTATATTATTGCAATTATACAAGCGTTTTGGTTTTAGGCCATGAAGTAACTTCTTAATATAATGGGAAAAGGAGCAGTTTTGGAAGAGGTGTGCTCTTAAGGCTCCAGAATTCTTTTTAAAAGTCTAATTAATCAAAATCAGGGCTGCCCATAACGGAGGAGCGAGGGACACACTTCCATGGTTTTAAACACTGGAGTGGGGGGCATGAGTGAGTGATCATGAATAATGGTAGCTGTGCTTGGGGGGGGGGGGGGATCCTTTTGATAGAATTTTTCAGGAGCTCACTCATGTCTTTGAGTGGCAGCGATCAAAACCAACTAGTTTACGGAAAAAGAAAATAATGACCGTCATGCTATTATGCGTTATGAATGCTTTATGAAGCTTAGTTATAAAGCACTATAGATACCTTCATAATGCAGTACAAAGCATCCTTAATTCTTGTACTCACCATTATAACGCATTATCAAGGTATCTACAGTATAAGGCATTATAGATGAGATCTTCATTGGAGCCCGTAAACCTAATGCTTTATGACTGTAATTATAAGATGCTTTATTGCTTTAATTCTTATACTGACCATTATAAGGCATTCTGTGTATCTACAATGTATTGTAGATGATAGCTTCAAGTAAAGGGTTAACTTTTTTGCTATATGTTTTCTTGAATGTTATGGGAATGTAAATCCTATTTATGTGAAATATGATTAATGTAAGGGATAGGGAAATTAATGAGTTACATCAAGGAAGACATGCATCTAGACTCTTTGCTGTTTCGGCACCTATGTGATGGAATGAACTTCCCCTAGATGTCCGAGCAGTGAGTCTTCAAACGACAACTAAATACCTGCCTCCTTCAGAAGTACCTGGATTAGCACTTTCAGGATCATACTGTTATTTAAAAACTATTGTATTACTTGCCAATAGAGCTTCTTTGAGTGATAGTATTCTTAGCAGGGTTCTTTTGAACCAGTATCAGAATGTATTCACTGTTGAGACTTCTAAGCACCTATGTCAGTCGCTCTGGCTAAGGGCATCTCCCAAATGCCTTAAATGAAAATGTGAATATGCATCACTCAGGAACTGCTTTTGTAGGAAACCAAGAGACAATTTAGAAGTTTACTTTGAAAGCTTGTAAATTAGAAAATCATAATCATTAGACACTATTTTCCCTTCTAAGAAAGCTTTAAACATTCTGTGGGGAAAAACAAATTTGAAAATAGCAGTTTTGTGTAGGATTCTCCTTTATTGTGAACATACACATAACACAGATCCTGACAAAAATTGTAATTAAAACAATACTACTGCCCTATTTAGAGTTTACCTGTCTGGACTTGTAATCTGTCTTGATGTGCGTAAGATAATTCTTGGTAAGTCTGACTACATTATACATTATTTATTTGTCTAATCAATATACTGACAGACAGAAAAGAAAATCATCTGAATAGTGTTCCTTGGTGTACCAGGAATCCATTTTATGCTAAAGTGCTTATAGCCTTTTCTCAACATTTCTTCCCATTGCCTAAATTTATGTTCACTAGATTAATATAACATATTCATCTTAGACTTCACCTAGTTTTGCAAAATTTCAAGATAAATTGCTTCTTCATCCTGCTGCAGGACAGCCAAGTTTCTTAAGCTTTTAGCGCTTCTTTATACAAAAAAAAAACAGTTAATTACATGGACCCTTCAATAATAGGGACCGGAGGATTATTACTTTGAAACTCAGTCTTTGAGGCTGTCATGTACTGACATCAATGTAAACCACCGAGTATAACTCTACTCGTTACTTTACTGATTTGCACTGGCCTGAAATGGACAGTGATAAACAAATAATCCTACCCACTGAGGGTTTCAAAGCCTCATTGGTCCCACGAGTACTCAATAATATGACTGGAGTTTAGCATGAAGGCCATATATATTTATAGGAAGCATAAAGGCTTATCCTTAGATAATTTATTTAGCTTTTTCTCCCAATTCTCTGGGATAATTATATCTTGCATTCATAGGAAAATAGAATAAAAAGAAACACAGAGAGGAATGTAATAATCCCATAAACTGTGCTGGATACCTCAATTTAGATAAAGTAGTCATGTCGTTTTCCATTTAACAAATTAAAGATTTATCATGGTTCCTTTTGCACTCGTCTCTGTGCCGTGAGAAGAACCGAAGGTTAACGAGGATGTTCCTTTTTCAGCCGTTCATAAAATGCGTTTTTATGCTCTCAGCTGTGACCTAGTTCATACATTCATAGCAGAACATCATCAGGAGCAGAGGAAAAACAGTGGCAGCTGCAAAACTATTCCTGAGGGACACACAGATGTAATTCACTGTGGTTTGAAGTATTTTTCAGCCCACTCACAGGACACACAACCCCTTTCTGCTACCATTCTATGTTTTCAGGCTGAGACATTATGTGTTGGAGACTGAAAAAAATATAATGATCAAAAAATGCATTATCTTAACATTTTTCTAATCCTTTCGGCTTGCAATAACCAAATCCTTTGGCAGATATCATGTGAAATTAATGTCTCAGCAAAGACATTATGGAAGTTAAACTGCTTATGCCTAATTGTACAAATTATGTTGATACTGTCTGGAAGTCTAACTATAAAAATATACATATACTTGGAATAACTGGAGCTTTTGGGTAGCACTGTGGGCTCAGAGCTCTGGGCAGGTTTATTTCATTCCCCTGGTTTTGTTTATGGAGCTTTTCTGCTCCTTCCGTGTTTGGGTGTGTTTCTCTGGGTATTTTGGTTTCTGCAGTCTAAAGAGGTGTTTTGGTAGATTGGTTTGTACCCCTGGACCGTGTGTCTGCCGGGGAGGTCGCCAACTGGGATCCCAAGGTGTTTTGGTGTTTGGTGGGTATGGTAACACGCTGCATCAGTTGCGTGCCCCCTAACCTGACCTGACCTGTTTGTCCAATTTGCCTTATAGGTGTGTGTTCCTCTAGACAGACTGTCAACTTGGTCAGTTGACAGAAGAATAGCAGTCAAAATTTTTGTAATCAAAATCTGTGTTTTTATCAGAGGTGGCGATTTCAGGTCCAGAGAGTACAAATCCAGACCAAGATTTTGTAACATAGTATAAAGAGTATAAAGTATAAAGAGTCACAGTCACAAAGTACTCAACTGGTTGGTTGAAAAAAAATCTTGGTCTGGATTTGTACTCTCTGGACCTGAAATGTCCACCTCTGGTTTTTATAATTATGTATACACTTCTATTAAAGACTAATTTAATCGTATTTATGTGATTCATATTTAATTATATGCGTTGTAAATTGTGTTTTAAAAATGTAAATGTCAACGAAATGATCACCCAAAATATGGGATTTCAATATAAATCTCAACACTATCTTGGGATGTTTCTCTTTTGGTCAGGGCCTCTAATGATGGCTCTGACTCAAACAATGGCCTGAGCCTACAAGAGCCTTCTTTGATGTTTTCTGAGTTAACATGTTTAGTCAGGTTGACACCATTTATTGTTAGCAGATGGGGATGTGTGGTCACTATAAATATGTGAAACTGGTATAATCGCTGTAAAGAATGGCTGCAGAATAAGAGTAAGACACTTACCTGGACCAAAAAATGCAGAAACTGAATTTCTCATGTCTGATGAGTCAAAATTTGAAATTTTAGGGCCTAAAGGAGGTGCCGGGGGGGGGGAGGGTGGTACATGAGTCGCGTGTGTGCCCAATTGTTGAGCATGAAGGAGGCGGTAGTAGCTTTGCTGGTGAGACTTGGTAATTTTTACCATATTGTTATAAAAAACCTGAAGAGGAACATCCCAAAGGCTGAAGAGGACACTTCTCCCAGAGCTGCCTCGGTTCTTCTCAGCCTAAGACCAAAGCGTTCATATTTGCTATTGTACAAACTACTACAGACCCAAATCTTGACAACCTAAAACACACTTCAAAATTGTGCAAGAGCAATCTGATGAAGATGGAAACTGAAGGTCACTACTCCTACGCAGTCTCCAGACCCTAATCCGATATCATCTGTATGGGATGAAGTAGATAGAAGAATCAACCCACAAACACCTTATATCTCAAAGAATTTCTGAAAAAACATGGAAAGAGATGTTGGGATATTTCTTACTCAGACGTGCCAACCAGATGCCTTGTGTTTGTGAAGCTATTATCAAGGAGAATGGAGATTATACTACATACAAACTCCTGGGAAGGCTTTCGATTACATGCTGGAACATCGCTGGTGGGATTTACTGTCACTAGGCTGAGTATGGTTGTTGGGTGATCAAGAACCTTTCTGTGAGTTTTCTATTAGGCTTATCCCACTGAGCCTACCAACCAACTGAGTGGGCTTCCAAATGTTTCCCTTTCACAATTCATACACAGTCAGTTGACCGGGGCAGATTTAGCAGGGCAGAAATATGGCAAACTGAATTATTGCAGAGAGGGCATCCTGTGATACAGCCAAGTCACTAACGTCTTCTGTACAGCCACCTGTTCTGCTGCCATTGTTTTTGGAGATTACACACCTGTGTGCTTAATTATATACAGTTGTCAACAATGGGTGTGACTTCATTAGCCAATTTCTGTGTTTAATTGGGGCGTAAACATAATTTTGACTATATAGCACACTTTTGAAGTTTACAGCAATCGTTTATAAATTTTATAATAATGTTATATATTCAACTCTATTCAAAATTCGGACAAGTTTATCAGTGGTTATAAGATGTTTGTTCCACCAAGAAACCATCAATTATCATATTGCCACAATAACTTTGACAAACATACTAAAGATTATTTTCTTAATATATCTGTAGATTACATGTTTGCCATCTCCATCCTCTTTGGTGCTATACATGTTTTCAGATACAATAATTCATCTGATGTTATTGAGTTTCTTTATTTGTTCTAATCTAAGCTATCCAAAAATTATGTTTTAAAATTTTGAAATAAATACATTATTAATTTAGCTCAACAACCACCATTAATTCACTTCAAATATGGGTAGTCTTAGTGAAAGAACCACATGTATTACAGAGATTTTGCAAAAGTTAATAGAACATTGAAACTTTTCTTTCCCACTGGTTTTACCTCATTAAAAGAGGAATAAACATGTTGGTTAAACCTCTACCCCCATGTGTCTTTTTTTAAACTGTTTAACATGTCAGTGTCAGCATTTAATGCTGAAAGAAATTTACAAGATGAGATTTTAACACTTCCTCTCAAATCAATTTACTGGTTAAGTTGGTAAGGCAAAAAAATACAGACTTCCCAGCACATAGAAGCATATGGAAAAATCTGGGCTGCAATTCTTCTGGCTTGCCTGCATTAGTGCTGATAACTGAGCTTTAGATATGCACTCTATGCATTATAATACAGGGATACTAAAGGTTTGTGATTAACCCACCACATCTGCACACTTATACAGATTAATTTTGCTGTGATGTAACTTTCTACACCTTTATCATATAGGAAAAAAACTTCTGATTTATTATTAACTTATATCTGATGTGTCTCATTTGTTATAAACCCAGCATAGTACACCGCATGCCCATCAAACTGTAGGGTTCGTATCCTGGGTTTCAGTGGAGCCAGGTTTCAGAACCTTTTGAATAAATTAGATCAGTTTAATCGATGGATGATGGACTCAGTGTGCTTAGTCTCAACAAAGATTTACATGGAATTTACATATATAAATTTACATATATAATTTAGTATACTTGCTGTTACAAAACATATGGATATGTTTTGGCATAAGAATAAATACTGTATAGTTACACTGAGTGCAGTAAAACTTGTTAAAGAAAGTGCTAGCTAACAATGCATTTGTTACCTTTGCTTCTACGTCTAGCATAAAAACATGCAGATTTAACACATACCGTACAGTTCTCCGTAGTCTCAGGAGTCCTTTCACATGAAGTTAGCAGCAAGTACTAAACACCATACATTATACGTTTTTACACTGGGTGATAAATGGACATAATCCCTCTGTCAATTAGCTTAAAATGAAGTCAACCTTTTCCAACCCATGGTGGAAGTAACTTTTCCAGGCACAAACAGCACTACTGTTTTTAATATGCACTCATGTTTCTTCTGTGATTGCTTTGTTAAAAAGTCTTGTCAGTGCATTTGAATTTCAAATGTGTTTTTATTTCAAAAACATTGTTCTTGACTTTTCCACAAATGGTCGGAGTTATGAAACCATTGCATCTGTTCCATTAAACTCTTCTGTCTGTTCTAACATGACAGATGCGTTCCCATAAAACCTTAGAATCATGCAAAATCAAGTAACAAAATGTACAGGGTATATGAAAATAAACTGAATTGTGGACAGACCACTCAAAACCTAGCCAAGTAATTAGCTATTACATTTATAAGAACTTTTTGGTAAAACTTTACTTAAAGCACTCATGTATAATGCATTATAGATGCCTTCATAATGCATTATAATGCATTCATAAAGTATTACAAACACAGCTATAACTATTTACAAAAAGGCATAACACATTATAGCCAAGTTTATTATGCATTATGAGTGCACTATGAAGCTCTCATCTATAATTCACTATAAATACCTTTATAATCCATTATAATGGCCATTATAGTAGTATCTATTTTGCATTACAGATGAGAGCTTCACAGAGCATTCATAATGCATAATAAACATGGCTATGTGTTATGCCTTTTTATAAACTAGTTATAGCTGTTTCATAGTAGTTTATGAATACATTATATTGCATTATAAAGGTTTCTATAATGCATTATGATGACTGCTTTAAGTAAATTTTTGGCAACTTTTTTTCCCTCATTATACACCTAAGAACATAAGAAATTTAAAAACGAGAGGAGGCCATTCGGCCCATCAAGCTCGTTTGGGGAGAAATTAACTAATAGCCCAGAGTGGTTAAAATTTTTTGAATTGATGTAGCTATATATGCAGGATTTCAAATTCAAATCTGTTGTTCATTACCAGAGATCTTTCCCCTATTTACTAATTGTACATATATATCCAGTATTTCCCAAGTACATATGAGACATTTCCCTTTGCATTTTGAAAACACGTAATAAAAGTAGTTTGCTGTAAGGCATTACAGTCTATCATAATTCATCAGGTCTGATAAGTTGGAATAAAGGAGAAAAGCCATCATACAATATTTGTCAACTTGCCATTCATGTCAGCTCAAAAAGGAAGCGTTAAGATTTGGAATCCAGAGTTTGATCCATTCATCCATATTTTCTAGCTGTTTATGTAGTACAAGGTCATGATGGCTATTACAGAAGGCATGGAACAAAGGGCAGGGGGTGCCCTTCATGGGGTGCAACCATATTGCAGATTTCCATAGATGATTAATTTTAATATATATCACATTAAGAATGTTGTGTTTTTAGAACTAAATGTATTGTCATCTTGACTCCATAATCAGACTGACAGATACAAGAACAATAGAATAAAGAACCATAAGTCTTTTCATGTCATTCAGAGGTATGAAGTTACAGAGTACTGCATTAAAATATTTTTTTTTCAGATTTGTACTTTATTTGAGTATTTTAACTTTTACTTTCACAATGGTGACTATTTACTACGATACATTCTGCTCAACCATTGCCCATCACCAATGCTTAGTGCCGGATCCTGCCAGAACACATTCTGGGACATCTCTAGTTTGTCTGTATTCTGGCACCTATTTGCACAGATCTAGCAGCTCTCTAGTTAACAAAAACTAAGACAATAACATACAAAAATAAAATTAAATAAACATGTATTTTAATTTAATGTGCACTTTTCGTGCAATTTCACATATTTTAATAGTTTAGATTTATTCTTAGAAACACGTAGCATGCTTTCATGCTTTCATGTTTTCATGTTTTCATGTTTTCATTTTGCATGCGTTCTGAGACGTGTGCCCACCTTATTACCCCTTCACATCCACATTCATATGACCTTTGTGTACCGGCACCTTATGTCCGTTACCCAGTTAAACAAAAATACTATTGCATGCAGAGCACCTGAGTAGGGCTGCACAATTCAACGAGAAAAATGAATCACAATTTCTTTCACTCAGAATCGAGGTTATGATTTTCTCTTACAATTCTTGAGAAATATATTTCCTTCTTTATTATAATTTTAATTTTGCATTACATATTGTATTTTTGAAGATGGAACAAACAATTTGTAGAGAAGCGCAATATGTTGGTTAACGTACCAAAACTGCCATCCAGTATTTAACCTTTATCAATATTCAAAGTGAGAAGCACTAGAGCCACTGTTAAAGTAATGGTGATTATTGAATTGGATGATTTTATGTAGTGGAGGTTTTCTTAGGCTAATTCATCTCTCACAAGAGATCTCAAACTAAAGGCTTGCAGCATACTGATAATTCGTTATTAAATCTGGCACATAGGCCTAGATCGATCCTTCGTTTTCCACAGAATAAAAAGATCATTCCACTAATCCAGTGGGTTTGAAAAGTTTTTCCATTTTTTCTGAATAAAGCCAAAATATGAGACTCAATTTTCCTTATTGTGCTGCATTGTAACTTACAATGCTATACTCAAAACTGTCTTGAGTAAATTTAGAAGGATAGGCCTAGATCACATTTGTAAGACCAATAGGTTTGAATGTATAGTACTTTTTAAATTAAGTACTTTTAAAACAAAGGATTTTTTTTACTTTTACGTGAGCAGTGTTTTACTGGATTACTTTTACCGGAGTAACATTTTAGTGTGGTATCTTATCTATACTTTTACTTGAAAATTGAGTACTTTTTGCAACACTGATTTTATTAAGTGAAATGTAGGCTGTTTATATAGGAACAGTTTAAATGGCATGTAATATTGTTGAGGAGTTTTGGGATACAAGGTAAAGTTTCAAAAATGTGACTTAAAAAGAGAAGCACTACTATTAGCTGAACATGTGAAGTTCAACCTTCTAGTCAAACATACCAAGCAGAACTGTAGATAAAGATATGGCACCTCATATATTTATGGGTATGAAGCAATGGTTATCCATCTCCTAAACAAAAAAGATGTTAATTTCAGGCACTTTAACAAATCTGTCATTTGTTTAACGATTTCTTTCATTGACAGTCATTAACTCAGTGGAGTCTATGTGAAGCAGGAAAGAATGTGATCACAAAAATGGCACATACTGCATTGACTTTAAGGAGGGAAGTACACCTGTTATTGTCGAAGTACATTTCCACAGTAGTGCAGTATAGAGATTTGTAAATATAGTGTTTTTTGTGAATATAGTGGACCTGAAAATATGTCCCCAAAAGTAAGGAAGTTTGATGTTCTACCACACTTTAGGAACATTTTGGTCCCCAGACGTGATCTCTACAACTCGCCCCCCCACCCCCCCACATACACACACACAAACACACATACACCTATGTCAGCCTAATGAAGCTGTGATTTAAAAGTGTTTGACTCATTCTTATTGTCCCATTTTCCTACCGATTATGGCATTTTGTTTGAGCTCCAGATAATTCGCAAGGCAATGCAGTTTCCTAACAGTTTTCTACCTGAATTCCAAATTCATCCCAAATTCCGAGAAATCACCATCAAAGTCTCTGAGGAAACACATTTTTTTTCCCTAAAATGCACTTTCTGACATTTCCACCATTTAAATCAATTTGTTCTTGTTCATCTGGATGCCCTCCAGTGGCTCTCAGCTGCCCTGCCAGCTACCATTACCCAGCCACGCTGAATCTTCTATAGCTAAGCTGTTTAGTTTGCCATCATGCTCCTCTACAATGACTGCTAAATGCAGTTCATGTACCCATCAAGACATTAATCCTGGAAGACCACTGTCCTGTATCACACAACCATTTTATCTCACACCCATGTCTCCTAGATTCTGCTTGCTAAAAACGTTATTTCCTCCGTAACAAATATCCGTCAAGTTTAACTGCTTTGCAGACATGATGTATTACTCTGCCTGACTGTGGTAAGGTACAAGGTCTTCCAAGCATGTATTTTGCAGAAATCAAATAGACATCCTGGGTGTTAAATTAACACTGCTGATTTATGCAGTGTAGAGGATTAATACATGTTACCACACGATTGCCATCCAACAATATATACATATGTATTCAGAATAAATGTTGCATGTCTAATTATATTGATTTATGTCCAACTCCTTTGTCTTGGGTCACTTATAATGGAGGAAACTAATTGCAATAATGAATGAGATGTGTTGAAATGGAAACACTATTAACATACAACCAATTTATTGAGTGGCTTAAAAGGTTTACACATAAGTTATTCATAAGTGCCAGGTAATTAAATCACAGGCTTTTCAGCCATATGCCTATGTAGCAAAACAGCAATAACAATGCCCATCCATCCATCTTTTGAGGGCTTATCCAGTGGCTGACAGGGAGTCTGGAGCCCATCGCAGGCACCATTGGGCAGCAGGTTGGGGAACACTCTAAACAGGGCTGCAGTCTACCACAGAATGCACATACTGGCACACTACAGGCAATTTAGAGATGCTTATTTGCCTGATTATCTGTACTTTGCTTTTATAATGCATTCTTAGAACATGAGCATCATGTATACATACCTTAACAGCTTTAATATACATGAAAACAAGCTTTTTATGACTATACGATTACAGTGTTTATTTATGTATATTACAGCTGTCATGTCTTGACAATGTTATGAAGGTATAGTTACATGCTGCTTATGAATGCTCTATGAATGCATTCTAAATGCATTATGAAGGTGCACTGAATGTTCTATGAATGCATGATGAATGCATTATGAAGGTGTAGTTAATGTGAAGCGCAACTGTACCATCCATCCATTGTTCTTTAACAATGTCGTTGGACTGTGGGAGGAAACCATGCATCCCAGCAGAAGCCATCATGACTCCAGCGCAGCATGCAAACTCCACACACAATGAACAGGGACATGATTCAAGCCCTCTGGCCTGAAGATCTAAAGCAGAAATATGACCCATTGATCCACCATGGAATTCATTCCAACAAATTTTTAAGTTCACGTTTCGCAAGTTCAGAATGTGATTTCTTTTAAAGGACCCCCAAAATGATATCCAAGCACCTTATGAAAATTTGTAACCTAAGGGATTACCAAATGCCAAAAGTTTTGCCATATTGAGTAATTTTAAGTGTAGAACAATATTTTATTAATACAAATACATTTTTTCCCTTGTTATCAAAGCGATTTATTGTGTAATAATCTTCCTTATCCATTTTGGATTTTCATTATTACTGGTACATAATCGGTGTCACTGTCCTGCCTGATCCTCCTGTCCTTCTGGCATGGCTATAACAGGCCACGCCTGGTGTTTGTTTGTCTTACTTCTTGTTCCAGCCCTCATGTGATTCACTCCAGCTGCCTCTCGTTGTGCTCACTCATTGGCCTAGTATTTAATTGCTTCTCTTGTGATCTCTAGTTCTGTCTTTGAAGTTGTGTTGCCCCTGTTACTTGTGCCCTAGCCTCCCCTTTTTGATCCCCTGTGATCCCATTTGTTTATCTGTTCAGTTTCTTTAATAAACTCCCTTTCATTTGCCCTGATGTCTGCTCCTGCTTCCATGACAGTCATGGCCTGAAATCACAGGAGTCAAGGGCAGGCATTAGGGAAAACAAAAGGGCTTTATTGAACTTAAACAGGTGCTGGGAAACAAAACAGAACATGAGGGGTTAGAGAACTGGAAATAAGAGTGGGGAAGGACTGGGGCAGGCACATAGACTTGGCATTGATGACTGGACTAGGGAGCAGTGGACCGAGAAGCACTTTTATACACAGCTACATAAGGGAGCAAACAAGATGCAGCTGGAGTGAGAAACAAACAGGCAGGAACAAAAGGTAAGTCAAACAATTCACAGGCATGGCTCATTAAGGCCGTGCCAGGGAGGAAACAGGAGGGTCAGATGGGCAGGGCGTGACAATAGGCATAGTACTGGGTGACAAAGGATGGGAACGGCTTTGTCAGAAACATCATATTGTCATCATAGTACACCATCTTTATTTATTACTGTGTAGAGATGGTCTTATTATACTATAATACACCCTGGAAAAAAGACATTTTTTCCAGAGTGTATTATAGACAGTACAGTAATTAAAAACAAAATTGAATTATAGGTACTGCTACGTGAAGGTAAAACTTAGGAAACAAATATGGTATGGGCAGTTAAATACTTTTATTTTAAAGGTTGGTATTTCTGTAAATTCCACTATTATTCTATCTGAAGGTCCTATATCTGAAATGATTGGAATAACTTACAATTCAAAATTTATACCTTTTGTCTGCTCTGGACCGGAAATTCTCAAGGGTGGTAACAAAAGGCCAGACTTTAGGCAAGGATCTTGGAAGAGGATGAAAAAGGCGCTCATTCCAAGCACAAATGAAAGCATCATTCAATGAAATGGAGGGGTTGAGTCCCATGGCTGCAAAAAGGGCAGAGAAGAACAGGTGCCCTGGCAGCCTATTCATCCAACAGTAGCACTGACCCAGGGTGACTGTAACTACTTCGCAAAACATCCTTTGGAAGGATTAAATTTAGTTAGAGTATGATCTGAAGTCATAAAATGTCAATGATGTGCGATGCTCCAGGGAGTATGCGGCGTGCTATTAGTTCTGCTCTTGGCAAGATGGTTGATTCTCACGTTTGTGGCCATTCTGTCTATTCTCCAGTATTGTATTGTGCCCTAGAGAGGGAAGCTCTCATTTCCATATGGTGGTAATTCATCGTTGTATTGAATTTAATGATCTGGGGTCCAGTAGGGGAAGCCTTTATTGATCTTTGGCTCTTTGTTTTAGCCAATGAAGGGACAACCTAAATAAGAGGATTATGCACACACAACATATGGTTCAGCAAAGTGTAAACACCTCTAGGAAGAAATCTACACTTTCTTTTCCAGGACAATGCACACATGTTAGTGCACCATATATGATACTGAATAATTTCGTGAACCATTTATTCATGTTGCATTGTTTTCTCTTTTTTAAAATCCCATATTTTATGTTATATTCAGAAGAGGTGATAATATATAAAGTAATCATCCGTGACAATATGTGTTCATAAAAATACTAGAGCTGTTTTTTTATCAGCAATAGGTAAAAACATTGATCACACATTTCCAAAGCTATATGAAACTATAATGAGATTGTTTTTCTGTCCTTTTACTTAAATTTGCTTTTATTAATTTATTAAATTGTGTACATTTAAAGTAAACGTATGTAGTTTAATATTTTTACCCCTTTGGAACATATTTTTTGCTATTGGTTAAGGTTTTCCTCATACTAAGGTTTATTAAAACCCTAAGGTAACTTCGCAAAATGTTTCAATATTTAAGGTTTCTCAGCCAATTAGTAAGAGACAAAATGTGTCCTCCCTTGCATGCCTGGGAGCATCAAGGACAGACAATGTGTAGCTTCAGAACATAGCTCTGTTGGCCATTGGCTATTTATCACCATGTAAGCTGTACTGTTCGGCACAGCTGAAAAGAGATATTGCTGACTAGGACTGCATTTTGACCAACTGGGTGCCATGTTTAAATTGGTTGTTGTCAAAAAAGCCAGGAAGAACATGGTTTAAGGGTAAGCCTGAAAGTCCATCATGTCATACTTTCATTATGGCAGCTGTGTAGCTTTTCTGTGATCATCTTGGATTCTTTACTGGTCAAATGAAATGTGCTGTTAGTTCATGGACATAATTGAAATGTAAAAATCACTTTAATGTGCAGATTCATATTGCAGTGACCCTTGAATGCATGCTTTCACCAAAGTAGGATGACCATTCATGTAATAACTTGAGGAACATCAATATTGTGAAATGAATTGACCATTAATCAACATTTAAATAACATGTTAAATAATAAATAACTAAGACAAATAAAGTATATTCTATATATTCTGTGTGTCATCATTACACACAGGCCAATCAATTGATACATTTATTTAGAAAAATGATTCTTTGTTATTTCTAAATGCATTTGGATTTCCAAGGACCTCTGAACATCCATCCATCCATGTTCTGTACCCGCTTGTTATCTACCAAAGTTATTAAAATTGAATGCTAATTTAAAATTAAAATGGTAGACATGATGCAAGAGCAGCTATATTCAAATGATATAGTCATGGCATGAAGTTGTTAGTTTTATCCAGTTTTGTGTTCGAAACGTCAATTTCACTGTAATAAAGAGGTGAAGAATAAATGAGTGATTTCAGCAGTGTCTATTGACAGTGACTTCTATTGTTTTTATGAACACATGGCGCCAGGTGATGTGTGGCGTACACAACGGTCACTGAAAGTCTTGGGATGCTTGCTTAATTCTGTAGAGATGTTGCAAATTTATTGGTTTCATAACAAAAGTCCATTGACAAGCAATGTTTATGCACATATCTTCCACGCAGACATTTTCTTTTGAGACTGCTTTGTCAATTAGCTTTTTAACTCAGAACAGCTATTTTAATTTTATTTTATTTCGGTTTTAATTTATTAGTACTTAAAAATAATGTTTTCCTTAAAACTACTGGCTGTTTTTGTATTTTTGTGAACACGTGAATAAAGTAATGATAATGAATAAAGTACTGATTTTTGTTATAAATCCAACAATTTGCAGCATTTTCACTGAATTAAGCAAGCGTCCCCAAATTTTCCTCTGAGCCCTGAACATAATCATTAGTGACCCCCTGTCCAATTGCCATAAAGTTAATACGCATGCATGTTGATTGATCAATCACATGCATTACTGCGAAATGAATTATATTCCAAGAACACAGAAATACATCCTACACTTTCAACAAGTAGTTTGTATCGGTTTTGTTAATGACACATTGTTATTCGCATGGATGAAAATAATTATTCTGTAATATGTTATCTTGCTATATTTTAAACTTAGAATTTATGGTCTAATGACAATAATAACGAGATGAATATGTGCATAAAATATTTATGGAATAAACAAATATTAATATAACCCAATTTTAATAAATGTATTTGAAAAAACGTTGCACATTCTAGGTCTATTCCTCTACTTTGCTGAGTTGTCTAAGCGATAGGAGTTATGATTGCAAGTTGACCTTGCCTATCAGACAAGTGGATCAATGTCATATTGTTGTTTATACAATGGCTTTAAATCTTATAATACATTTATTTTCCACCCGTACTTTCACTGCAACTTTATAATTCACTACCCATGAAATTTATGCTACTCTTTTCTCCTTGTTAATTTTTTAATATTCAGATCGCATATATCTGCTTTGGAAATGTTATTAATATTTAATATTTAATACATAACATTAACACATGCTTAAAACTTTCGTATTCCATACAAGCAAAGTTGATCCAACTTTGGAGGTCAATAATTTGGTTTGTATATGGGTGGATTATTATGATGATATGATTATGATATGGAATATTACCATATGAAACTGAAGACAACTGGATAGTCTACTTTGGGACATCAATTTATTGCGAAAAGTTATATGTACGAAGTGTTTTCATTCTAGGCAGGGATTTGGGGAGCATTGAGTATATTCCAGAAAGCACTGAATAGTGGCCAGCCTGGATGAGGTGCTAAGTCCATTTCGGGATACATACTATAGGTCATATAGAAATACAGATACTCTAAAACTGCATGCAAACACTGGAAGAAGATAAGGAAGTGTGAGACCACAGTGTTGCATGCCTAGGGAACATGTCACCATGGATTAGTTTTATTTTTAAAATAGATTATTGTTGTGCTACAGGAAACAGCTTTCATGGAAATACTCCATGAGAGACTGGGATTTTTATTTGGTGAGTCCCCATAAAGAGAGTGGTGGGAGTGGAGAAAGTATGGGGAAACAGAAAGAAACTTCCATAAAATTAGCATTTTAAATTAAGGTTCTTCATGAAGAAGTCTGCCAGTTGTAGTCAGAGAGCAGAAGTCATTGGTCTCTATGATAAGTATGTGTCAAAACAACAGAGGTGAACTTTCCCCAGGGTTCTATGCAGGTTGCAAGCACAGATTACTATAATTGGCTGTCCTTTGTGTTTGAAACTTTGCCCCAGCACCTGTTCTGCGTGAGAGAAAACTTCCTGTGTGGAGGACAGTGCATTCTTGTAATCCGCAGAGTTGGAACCACTGGGATTACAAGGCCAGAGGTAAGATGTTGTATTTCTTTAATTGTGTTGATTGACACTAATTGCTGCTTGACGCCCTTAGTTTGGGATCTTGCTCAGAGCTCATTAGCAGGACTATGAACCCTGATCTGGTAAATGCAGGAGAAAAGTGCAGCCTCTCTATCATTGCCCGCTGTATGTACATCGTAGTGGCATGTCAAATCAAAGGTAGTTAGCCTTCAACTGACATAAATTTCTTAAATTTCATATATGCAACCCATTTGCAGTGTTTGTTTCTATTGTTTATTGGTTAGACCAGTGCAAACTACGCAAACTAGCTATCAGTCACCTTTCAGCCAAGTGTCCATAGAATTTCATACTTTCATATCTATAAAGCTATAATTCAAACAAGCTGCTTATGAGTCCATTGAATATCATGATGCTTTTTGCAACCAATTTTTTATTATGTTTTAGTACAATGCACACAAAGTGACACATCAAAACTGTTCAACATACAAAACGAGAGAAAAGACACCAGAACCAAAACCCCACAGGCACCCAAGGGGGTGATAATGATATATATATATCCTCCTGAGACCCAAGGAAAATTTCAGGTTATTTGTGATTTTCTATGTCTGGAGGAAATAAAACATCTTACAATTTAGATTTTTTCAAATTAATTTTTATTTTTAATTTCACAGCATGTCCTCTTT
>JAODKC010000095.1:18532298-18622759 GCA_026777985.1 Mormyrops attenuatus | reverse complement strand
TATATATGCATGCGCGTGACCGTCTGCCTTCTATGTTCATACGCCTATTTATATTTAAACCTGTAGTTTGACCTTTCTACATATTTCCTTTAAACCCGTTTCAACACATAAATAAATAAATGTACAAGCCGGCAATTTCTCCAAATGCTTTTTTCTATCCTGTTTCGGATGCTTTTTTATACGGATCGTTTTCACAGCATCTGCGTTCAGCAAACACCGGTTTAATGTATCAGCATGCTTTAATGCGCTAGCTTCTCTAGAGATAAAAAAGGGGTGGAGACAAAGGGAATAGCTTTATGTTGCCTACGTCCAAGTGTAAGTGTAATCCAAGTGTAAGCTCTTCAAAAGAATGCTAAAGAAACAGTTCTACTTCTAATCACAAATTCTAATGTAGTATAATTACGAATAAAATTGTGCTAAAGTTAGAACAGCAAATTTGTTTGAGTTACATCAAGGTATAATTAAGCTATAGTCAAGGGTTAGCATTTTGAATATTACAGTTTACAGATCCTTATTTTCCAGTAACAGTCCTAAATTGTGTTTTAAATGTGAGTCACACGGATTGATTTACTGAATAAAGATCAGCATAAAGTTTTATGTAACCTAATTTCGATTAGGCGGACGTGTTTTAGCTTTTAGGACCGAGGGAATGTTGCATGAAGAGTGCAATAACAGCCCACCAAAAGACACCAAAAGGGGACCTCGCTAATGCAATGGCATGAGTACCCGGTGTTAAGTGCAACTAATAACAATAACCAGTTGCGCTGTTGTAGGAGAGTGATTTGTAATTAACTGGTTGCCGGTATATTAGTGACGCTGCTGCCGATGTTAAAGTCGTCGACGGGGGCGGACCTTCGTGGGCTCTCTTGCCGAACACTGAAATCCATCCTATCCATTCAGTCCCCGAACTGAAAGAGTGAACAGCTGGAATCGGAAATACCCGGTAAGTCATCTTCAGGAAGAGAAATGTATTACTGCATGCTCTTCCACATGTAACTGTAAAATTTAATTGCCTCTAAACTTGTTTAAGATTTTTTTTTTTAAATCCAGTTATTGATTATTGTGTATATATTTTCTTAACTATAATCACATATTCTCTTCTTCTGTTTTATCGTCTGTATGCATTTCATATTTATAATTTTAAGCTTTATCTTTGTATTTAGATATTACCGAGCACGTGTATATGCCGTGATGGGCATTTATATATACCCCACGTATATCAAACGTCTATAGTGAACTTACAAGTTTCTATGCACGTACTGTGAAAGATCCACTGCACATAAAAGCCAAATGATAAATCCGTCCAATTTGTGACTGCAGCACGAGAGACTGAAACATTTATAACGAAAGCAGAATTGACAAACGGGTGTGCTTTTGTGTTCAGTGTGATTACAGAAGCATGCAATATATTTTTCTGAAAATGTACGGTTCATCTTTAGTATTTTAACAGTCCCGTCTGAAGTGAAATGCATCAGAAAATTACCGAATAATCATAAAATAGCACATCGATGTTTACCAGACATTAAATTACTTAAAAGTGCTTTTGCTAGAATTATATTTCTTTAGTATAGCATATTCGTATAGTGTATTCCTAAAAAGGTGATTAATCGCATTTTGTGTGAATTCCCTGCCTTCTCTAGGACAACTTCACATTCACAAGATGTGCAGCTTGCAGAATAAAGATAGTTGTCATGAATGCCGGTCTATCAGAAACATACGATGGCAGCATTAACGTCGAGTTACTGAATTCATATTAAAGATATGCTGTTTGCTCGAGTGAAAAGAACAAGAGAATACAAGAAATATATAAAATGCCTCGCATAATTTTCCTGCCGAAGCTGACGGGTGGCAGAAGTGCTCTTCCTTCATCCACTGTATGGCTTTTTCGAAAAATCCAATAGTGTGCAGCGGGAACAAGGACGGAAATGAACAACTGAAGGATAGCGCAAGACTCGTTTGTCAGGGTTATGGTGACCAGAGAGGATTAAATCCTAAAATTTGCGTGTGAAGAAAAGTCAATAAAAAGAAAAGGAGTAAAGTAGAAAAGGTGCACCAGAAAAGAACTGTCAAGACATGGGTATGCAATACCTCCTTCTTCTCTTCCTATATTTATACTTTGACCCTTTGAACGTGCATTGTGCAGCAACAGACAAGAAGATTAGAAACGTTCCCAAACGGACTCAGAAGGTGAAGGAGGTGAACAGTACTACTGTTCCTCCAGCAGCTACACGGAGAGTCGCACAGATCCAGCCACCAACTACAGGCAATCATGAAACATGCCTTGGTTATTATGACGTGAGCGGACAGTTTGATAAAGAATTTGAATGCAATAACACTGACCACCGTTACTGTTGTGGAAGTTGTTTTCTTCGATTCTGTTGTCAGTTTAAAGGGAATCGCTTAGATCAGAGAACTTGTACCAATGACAAGTCGCCAGACTGGATCAAAACTCTCCCCCCCTCCCCTATACCAACAGTTGATCCAAAGATGGTTCAAACGAACACAACAGTCTACATAACCTGTGGGGTAATTGCTTTCATCATAGTCTTGGGAGTTTCTGCAAAAGTTGCTTATGACAAATCGACACAACCCCCTCAGGAAATGAATATTCACAGGTAAGCAGGTATTTGCAATTTATACACAGACTGATTCCATCTTTTTTGGTCAACATATGTCTGTCGTCGTCCTTGGCTCCCTTTTCTACTCAGTTTATCTACATTTTTTCTTAAACATTTAGCAAATGTAGGCCTATTAATGCAGACGGCTTGCACATGAATCATTTTGCTGGGTGACAGAATTTGACTGCAATACTAAATGTTTTTCGTAAGTTTTGCTATAATAAGTCATACCAATGCTGTGTCATAGCCAAAATGAATCACCACTGTGATCAAAGTGTATACCTTAGTACAGTGATATAGAAACCTGGGGGGATATTTACCCTCCCCCAACTCAATATTTAATTAGACTTCACCTCTCCCCCCTCAAAAAAATGGGCCTTTATATTAAAATGATTGTCTTCCCCAATATCAAACTCTCTCCTTCGCCCTTGCCTTACAAATATATCCTTCACTTATCAAACCAGCAATGAAATTCGGCCTGATCAAGACTTAAATTTGAAACTTTCTTCACAGAGGAAATATGTTTAGTTTAACCTTTTTAATGCATATACAGTATTTACAGTAGACACACTTCTATGTGAAATAAAACTGAACAAATACTATTTTCAAATACCAAGAATTATACCTTTCCCTTTGAAGTACTACATGTGCTGGTGTTTGCTTTAACATGCAAATATATTCTGGTTAACACTGAAAATGGATGCCCATGCTAGAATTAGGTAAACGATTACACAGTTCATAATGTGCATTTATTTGTTTGTTTGTTTATTTATGTATGGTTCTCAAAATAATGTTTGTATATGTCATGACAAAACTGAACACATTTTAAGGCTGCAAATCATCTATAATCATTTTGAACCTGAAGATAGAACTTCAAATGCTTGTGTGACTTATCTGCACAATCCAATTTAATCTGTCCCCAGTTTCTTAATGCGATTCTTTTTAAATCCTTTTTTGATTTCAACCATTTTGACCATTTTAGCCAAGTGGTTTAATAATCACGAGTACAAGTTCCAATACAGATTATATGAATAAATATTATTATAGTTAATATTCATAAAATAGAAAAGAGTACTTCTCTATCATGGAGCAATTTATTGCAAGAGTTCAGATTTATCATTTGTTTTATAATGTTGCTGATGTTACTGAGGAAATATATTAAAAAGTGTTAGCAGAGCTTGATGTTTAGTCTTGGGGAGGCAAAAAAACTGCATCCAGCTCACCATATGTGTTAAACCATGTATCTGTTGCACACATAACCTATTATTTTGTCAGCCTGTAGGGCACCTGGTTATGCAAAGGTGCAAAGTACCAGTGCAGAACGTGTGCAGTGCTGGTCTTGCCAATTCATTGCAATTTTGACTCAGGCAACTGGGGGGGGGGGGGGGGGGTGTGGCCGGCCTCCCCCCCCCAAACTCTGCCAGTGTATAAAAGAACACTGACCGATTAACACTTCAGCACAAACAAAAGACCAAAGTTAACGTCATTGGTAGCAGCAAACCACAGAATAACGATGAGGAAAATGAAATTCCATTTGATTTGTAGGAAACGAGCTTCATTTTATCTAGATGAAAGTAACCAAAGGGAACCAGTGTAGGAGTAGAATACAGTGGTGGTAAGGTGAGTGAAAAAACACAGAAGTGTAGAATAATGAAAACAAATGATCAAAACATAGAAAACCACAACATGTATAGTTTGTGACTTGATTATTATAGTCATCTTACATGAGAACTTCAGTGTACATTACTCCTTCAGTAGAGGAAGGAGTTTAGGAAAGAGTATTTCTTGCCTTGTAACATTGTTCAGCTGGACCTACTGCAATACTTTGAACTGAATGTACAATCTGTCTCTCTTACACATAAATATCATGTATAATGGATTTTCGTCTTCATAATAAGGATCTACATGAATCCCTACAAGAAGGTAGACCAACCCCAAACAATACAAACAAGCAGTTCATTTCAAATACTCAAGGTACTTCATGAACTTTGTCTGGATAACATCTTACATTTTACTCTTAGGTCAGATACACTCAATGGAACTTTTCAGAAATACAGATAGCAAAATTAGTGACAGTTTAGCCTGCATGTACAGATGCAGACCCCTGTTATAACAATATGTATATCATTGAAGTGTTATTTTACATTTTATAAGAGGAGACAATGAATAACACTAAGGTTATGACACCACTGATAATGCCAAACCACTTGGTATCAAGAAAAAGCCTGAGTGCAGCCCTAAACAGCATGATGGAGAAATAAGGTTATTAAACTGTTTTTATATCATTGATTTATCAATCAATCAATTAATTTCCAGAATTAAAAAAAACCCTCAGATACGTTGTGTGATAATTCTTATTTTTGAGCCATAAGCAAATGATCAGAAATTAATGGCATTACTGTAGGTGTATTTTAAATGTTGTCCCTTTAGCCACTTAGACAGTAAAATTATGAATGTTCTTGCAACAAAGTCACATCAAAGTCGGGAACAAATTCAACTAAATTAGAAAGCAGATTTTCAGTTCTTTGAAGTATTTTTGGACTGAACCGTTGCTAATAATTATTTAATTGCTTAATATTTAAAGGTTTGTATGCAATATAGCATACGATATGCAGTGCAGCTGAATATTCTGCACATTTTCTAAGGATATGTCTGTTAGGAATCACTGCATTGAAACGTACCGGAACTGCTGAGCACTGCCAGCAAGATGAATGTTTGGTTCCTTCTCACAATTGCCCAACAAAACAAATTTGAATATTTTATTGTCACGTACCTTGATTACCAGGCTAGTTGCATGCCTTAAATGTCTTTTGTACATGATGTTTCTTGACTTGAGTGAGTATTTGGGCTGTTGTGACAGACCAAAATGCAGAGTGCAGGAAATGGGTGCTTGTGCTTTTCCAAATACACATAATTAGCAGAAGTATATTGCAGGGCCAGTTTCACAGACTGAGATTGGTTTAGCCATATACAGTTTGATACTTACATATCATACAAATAAATTCAGGGGATACATAATATCTATGCTACAAAAAAGTGATTTGTCTTCATTGGAATGGCATTTAATTGTGAATTTACATACGTAGGTGTAGCATTTAAAATAGCAAATGTAAACTTGGATAGTCTTAAAATAATATGTTGCACAAAATCCCAAATTGATTTGCTCCCTACAAAAGTTAAAGTAGTACACTGGAATATTAGAAACCAGGATGCCTACATCTGAGGATAAGCTACCAAAATCAATCCCACCAGTCTGGACTGAGAAGGCTGTTAATATGTATTCCTAATATCATACCCGATCTTCTGAAGACGAGGGCTTTGTTTTGGATATTTTAATAAGATGACAGTGACATTTTTCTAAAGTAGGAGCACTGTGACACCACGATTCTCACAATCCAGACAAGACAATTAGAGTAACAAAATTACCAGTTTAAATTGAGGTCGCTGATGTTTCTGCAGTGCTGAGCTTTAGCCTGGCATCTGCAGCAAAAGTAATTTAATTTCCAACTGAAAACCAGAAGCAGAATGAATAAATGTGTTTTGCCTTCATGATGCATGGCTTTTGTGCTTTGTAGTCCCTGAAGGTTTGTTCCATCTGCACTTGGCGTGGCCCTGACAGAAAATATTTTGAAGTTCAGCTCATTTACAACTGTGATTATGATTAACATTTTACTGGCATCTGTTTGAAGAGCTGTCGGAAAAATAAAAATCGTAAAAAGCCCAATGGATTCAACCATTCAAATTTTCTGCCAAGAAGTGTCGTGTACAGAACACTTTATGTATGTGAGTGTGTGTCTGGTTGTGTGAAAAAAAAAGATATTTTATAATATTTAACCGTTTTTTCACCGTTTTTTCCCCTCGTTTTTTTGCCGTTTACAGAGCCCTTGCCGACATTTTAAGGCAACAAGGACCAATTCCAATATCTCAATATGAGCGGGAAAACATCGCAGCAATGGATGGCACACCCAAAGAAAACACGCCTGTTCGAACATCTTCAAAAAACCACTATACTCCAGTTCATAAATCAAAATCCAACCATGGTAAGTGTTAACAAAAAGAGACTGGTTTACATTATGGTTTACATTATGGTAATATATTTCTATTACCATACTATTACTAACTAGTAATTAACATGTTTGTGTGACAGTATGTTGGTTGAGATTCACACTCTTCTTTTTATGCACCCTATGATCCCTAACAAAGTTTTGCATTTTTTGCATTCTGATGAAATTCAGGCCTTCTGAGGTTTAATGTTATAGTACTGTTATATAAGGGATCTCCATTGGTGAACCATGAAGTGTTGAGTTGCAGGCCAACAACTTCTATTTTGTTCAACACCCTCAAGTAGATTCCCACACATCTGCTCTGACGTGGCCTCTCTTCATATGATTGTGTACATGCTCATGCTCGCTTTCTTGGCAGCTGTGCAACTTACAAATGCACAGCTTCCAAATATTCTTTTTCACCACCCAGTAATCATCAGATTTGTCCAAGCAAACTGCATATTAAGCTAATTGCATGAAAGCCTGGCCTTGATACCTGGCACATGGCAGGATAACAGGAAACAAGGCCCAAATGGATATTGTAATTCTCAAACCATGGTGAGGTCTAATGGTGGAACTATGTGATATTTGTGTGGAATGAGTAGATGAGAGAGAAGAGTCATGCTCTCAAGTTATGCAACATTTGATCTCTCCCCAGAGACTGAACATGGCGTCATATATCACTTTGTGCATTTCCCCTTAATTTCCGGTGTGATTCTATAGCGATTACATCAGACACTATGTGGTTAAGCATTACTTTGTCATTTATGGATTACTTTTGTTTTAACTAATCTATTTATGGATACTTAGGGAAAAATCCCTTTCTTAGGGAAAAAATCCCTTTCTTATATATGCATGGCATTGCATCAGATTCCACTTAAGGTTAATAATTGGTAACAATCAGTGACCATAGGGCAGTCTATCATAGTATTGATTATAGTCAGTACACACTGATGTCGTGGGTGCACACTTCATAGAGAATGAGTACAGAACCTCTGAGAGTGGCATGTAATCCAGAGTACTGCACTGGCTTCTGTTCAGGCAGTATGATATCGAACAGACATATAACAGAATAACTTCCAGTGTTTCTTTTAGAGATGTTCTTTTGATACAGAATTTATATGAAAAAGTATGCTGCCTGTAAAAATTTTACAGTGTTCTTCTGACATTCCATTACAGAAAGGACAGCACCATTGATTAAACAGAATAAGCATAAAGAACAGATACTGTGCAATACCCTCGCATTAACCCACATATTAATAAAGTATTCATATTTTTTTACGCGTAGTCAAAATATCTTATACTTCCGCAGACATTTCGGAATTTGACATTTTTATGTATTTTACAATGCAATTACGTAATTGGGACTCTGATGAATCTTAAAGAAAAAGAAACCTTAGAGAAACCTAAGCAAATCGTTTAAAGAAGCCTAAATATTTAAATAAACTTAAAGTATATAGACTATAATTATTTTTAGTGCATTATTTGTCCATGAAATGTGTTTGTGTTTTTGTGGCAACAAAACTAATATATGGATGTGAATTTGGATGTGTATTTTTGCCTTCTGAAGTTTGCGTTATCAAAGCAGAACATAAACATTTTTTAGATATATTCGTAAACCTGTGGGTGGATGCCTGAGTACTGCAGTGATGAATCTGAGTACTGCCACCCACATGCCTGAGTATTGCAGTGATTAATCTGAGTACTGCCTACAGTTCCCTTTGCCTGTTGAGGATTGAAGCGGGCATGGGAAACACACCCCCAGTCACCTATAAAGCCTCAAGTCATTTTTGCAGTTTTGTCCGTGACAAATATCTTTGATCGAATGGACTTACAGATGCTTTTTTCCAAAGCGACATACAGTTGATGCAGCAGCGTCAGCCAGCCCCTGGAGCAACTGGGGTTAGGGGCCCTGCTCAAGGGCCCAATGGCAAATCACCCTGCCAGGCATGGGATTTGAATCGGCAACCCTCCCACCATGGGCAAATTCTATCCTAATGAGCCACACAGTATTGCAAGGTTAAAGCGTCCTAATAGTACTTGGTGAATATGCCCTGAGACTTTCAGATACTTATTTGGGAGATACAAACTGTTGTGCCTTAATGTTTAAAAAATAGTATAGAACAATTCCTTTGCATAAATTATCGGTTGAGGCATTACCCAAAGTGCATTTTAGAGAACTACTGTTCTGATGAATAATTCATTATTTCTTTGATTGTAAAAAGTAATATAAATTAAAAAGTGGACATAGTAATCTATTTCTAGGTAAGAATGTGTTTATATAAATGAACACTTTCATACCAGTTGACCACTGCCATAGAATCACACTGGTGGGCTGAACTCCAATAGCAAGATTATTTAAAACAGCTTTACATAATTCTGACTTTCATAGGCAGAACTCAGCGACACTTAATTTGGAAAAGCTGGAGAAGGATTTCCTTCCTGAATACATCTGCTGGAGTTTTTTTGTAAAGCACTCTGTGTTTTACATGTTTTGACATCTTGCTCTGCTTCCAGAAATCAACTTCTATAATATATATGTGTGTGTGTGTGTGTGTGTGTGTGTGTGTGTGTGTGTGTGTGTGTGTGTGTGTGTGTGTATATATATATGTATTATTTTTCATTGCTTTAAGATATCAGCTCTGCATGCATAAACATTGGCTGGATTACTAAACTACGATTTAATTAGTTTAATTAAAAGGAATTATGCCAGTGGGCATTTTTAGATTATACCTTCTCCTTTTTTGGTGAATCAAATATTGCTCAGTGTTGCATATATTAATAATTTTGTGGATATTAGCTGTGTATGTTTCAAAAGAATGATCAATTGGATTTCACACAAAACAAAGCTCCATCAGCCTGTGGTGTAGCTCTTCCAAGAACTTGCATAGCTGACCTGGCTACTTGTAATGCTTAGGATGCTTTGTAGTAGGACTTCTATGCAGTCTGAAGAGTAGGGATGTAAGCCAATGTCTCTAAAATAGGATCTCTACCTGTTTTTAATGGAGATGGGGGTTGAACTATGAACATAATAGTCTGTCTCAAGGCTGTGTCTATTTCTGTTTTCCATTTGCAGCCTTTTTGACATTTTGATGTATGTACTCTCCCTTTATTATCTGTTTATTATCTGTGATTATTACGCTCTTCAACCATTACTGATAATACAGTATAATGTGGGCATCAAAGCCATTTTTAGGAGAACCTGAGAATGTATTATAAATACATCTGCTCTTACTTTTTGATGATTCAGAAGACTTGACTGTGGAAGATTTGCTGTAGTGTATTGCAGAAAAGGGAACAACTAATATGTAAAAACACAAATGCATTGCAATTTATAGAATTATATTAATCATGTTTTCCGTTGAAGTACTGCACATTTGACTTTTTGAATAGAGTTCCATGTAAATAACACAGAATCCTTTATACTGGCTTGATGATATAATTATGCTTATTGCTCATGCAGCGCAGGTGTACGTGTGGTCTGTGATATTTTGTGGCCCTTGGTACAGGATGAAATGAAATGTCACACGTGATTTTGACTAAGAGGAACCAAAGATACTGTGTTTGGAGCAGAAAAACTGTTTTTTAAGACCAACTCTTCAGTTTATCAGACTTTACGCCTTAACTCCACCACTTTTTATTCTCTTGCAAGTGTGACCTTCGTGGTATAGACATCATTTTGGCCTTGCATCAGAGACCATAAATTCTTAATGTGGAGACTTCCCAGCACTAATCTCACTGTGAGTCTGCGGAGATATCAACTGAAGGATGTGTGATCTGTTCTTTTGGGAAGTTTTGAAAAATGAAGCAGTGGATGTTGGAATCGTGCGTCATGTGTGAACAAAGCATTTTCTGAACTGTGAAAGTGGCATGAGTAGTGTGTATTTACGTCAATGGTATTACGGAAATTTCTCTTGGCTGAGATGTTTATCAGTGTTATTTGAGGCCTTTGAAGAAGTTTAACAAGGTAATCTGAGAAAATGTGTGGGCCTATACGTGTATTTTCACTATCTGTTTTTGTGGTTTTGTGATTTTCAGCACATTCAAGATGCAGTTGAGTTCATGAATTAACGAAAATTCTTTGTGCTTTACTATTTATTGCAAAATCAGCCAAAGTAAAGCTATTTACATTATCAGGATAACTAAGAAAGGTGCATGTTGTTAGGAAAAGAGTGCATTATGTATTCATAAAAGATTATAGCTTATAATTAAAAAAATCATAGATAAAATTCTGAAATCAAAAGAAGTTAATCTATTTAAGGAAATCACATATAAGTGTATGATATACAGCATGTATCAAAGGGAAACAGATTAGGGAATGACCATTTTAATTCAGCATAAACATTTTTGTTTTAAAAAACGAAATCTGGAATATTGCTAGTATTTCATGCATTAGTTCTAAGTCGCAAACAATTTTTAAAGTATCACAAGGAGAGCAGCCGTTGCTTTACAGTTACACTTTACAGCTAAAGTGAAGACCCACTGTGTATGTCTGTGTGATTTTAAATTATAAGCGACTGTATTGTCTACCAGCTGTGATCCGTGTCACAGCAGAGCAGTTTAAAGCCTCTGAGGAAATAGGACATAGTGCTTCAGATGTAGTAGAGTCTAAAGCAGAGCCCTGTCAGTGATGCTGTCATGTGTGTTTTTTTTAGGAGGACACTACACAAAAGAGAGCATCCGGAGCGGAGGCCATGACTTTCACAACTTCATCTCCTCTGGGTTTGTGACATTGGGCCGAGGAAACCTTAAAGGTAATGCCTGTCATCTTTGGATGCTTCAGTTTCTGGCTCCCCCTCGGAATCTTCTCTTGCTCACAAAGCAACTTCTATACTGCTGCGCAGAATTTAATTTTTCATGACTTTTCCATCGGTGGAGAAAAACTGCCAGTGTACCACAGAGCAAGGGGTGAGTCCAGGTGGAGCAGGGTCTGAAGACAAATGTATTCAGCCAGGCTGAACACTGTCCGCACACATGGCACAATAACTATCTCATCTGTCAGCTGTGTGGTTGATGGCAGACAGATGTGAAAATGGGAAAAGTAGTAGGACTCAACAGCCTCTGACCGAAAGGGCATTTTACGCTGGGGTGTCGTCTGTGTTAGGCCTTAACTACATCCATGTGGATTTACACAGGTGAAGTCTTCATAAGACGTTAAACAAATTACTATTACCAGCAAGTTAGTATTTCAGTTATCGCTGCTAGTTGTTTAAATAGTTTAGAAAATTATTGTGATTACTATATACTTTTATGAGTTGAGTAATTCAGGCATTCGTACAAATTTATAATTTTTTTTCCTGCCTACACTCAAATACTATGGATAATCTCCCTTAGTTTTCATAAAACATGCTAGTCTGATTAATTCTAGCAACCTCTTTGATTATATATATTTTTGTTGTCTTATTGTGAAACATAGGTTGCGTGTTCATCAGACAGCACAGCTGAACACAACAGACTTTATAAGGAGACAGTTTCTCCTATGCTCAGAAAACAGAGAATTAAATGATGAAACGAATGAGCTTAGAGACACCAAGATTATAAGTGTTGTTCGAAGTTTTCTAGAGTCTGCAGGTTATCCGTTGGAAGATCTGGAGCAATGTGTGTATCGATGCTGTGTTTTGTGTGGAAATTGCTGGGAGTTGCTCAGATTGCAAGAATGAATCGAGTTACCTGAGAACTAACGATTTTGGGTAGAAGTCTATGACAAAGGCAGAAACCCCAAAAGTACGATAAGTCATTATACAATCATTCTCCCTTACACATCATATGACTTTGGCAAAATATGAATATGAAAATTTTACAGGAATCCAGATATTCTCTTTTTCCCGGCATGGATAAAGAACCCCAGAAAGCAATTACTTATGCAGTGTAGCTTTTATTCTCTTAGGTCATCTCTGCAGTGTTCTTCTAACATGCAAGGGCATTGATTTGGTGCCCCACTGTGACACCTCAGGGTAAAACAAACTTCTAAGCCTGCATTGACACATACATCAATTTAAGCATGGACTAACCTTGGTTTACATGTCAGTGTAAAAGAGCTTTATTTGATGGTGGGAGCACTTTAAGCAATTAATTACTGTAGGTATAAGAGAACTTGCTGTCCTATTTTTATTTTGTATCCATTTTGAAGGCGTAAATTCTGAAATGATAAAACATATCATTTAGGTTGCGATCACGTTTTGAGGTTAAGTGCAGTTCATGTTCATCTTTAACGTGGGATAATAAGGTCAAAGACATGAAAATTTTAATTGTGTCTTTCAGCTACATAATAAAATCAATTATAAAAATATCTATGATTTAACGGAGCTCACAGTGTAATTTAAACATTAATGAGAGCTGGCTGGTTAAGGGTTTTTTACAGATAATCATTAAAAAAAATCACACACAAACACATTTGCTGGCATTTTTATCTAGAGTGAAATGTATGTGTATGTATGTATCTTAAAGCTATAACATCTCATATCATTGTAGAGTTTGTGCATTGTCCTCCTAGAAGAACCTTTTATATATAACTGAACAAAACGTTAATATCTCATTCAAATCATTGATAGTAGTTATGAGATGAACAGATAAGGGGTGGAATAAAGTCTCAAACAGAGAACGTTATTAATTGTATTATATATTTTTTTAATATTGCTCCTTATTCATTGGGGTTTAGGTTGGCATGTGCAAAATGTACTTTATAAACACATTATTTGTATTGTACATAATTATTATGTACATTACAATTATAATTAGTGTTCTGTGATCGATAAATGTGTGGGTGATGCCACTGAAGCTGGTAGAATGACAGAGAGACAGAGGATATCATAATTACATCACAATTATATCACAAGGATACCACATATCACAATTACATTACGGCACAATATGGAGAAGCAACCCTGAACTGGACAAGCAGATGGAAGATGGATGGGTGGATGGATGGAGAGTGAAGATTTAATAATTAGGTTTCTCAGAATTTTCAGTCATGTTTATTTTTTAACCCGTGACCCTGACCATGAAAAGCAGCTGGAAATGTATCTTGTTGGCACGAAGTGTTACTTATAAAGTCATGCGGTGTATGCCTTGTCAGTGCCTTATTGGAAGCATTGAAATGTGTCTTATACTTTGTTGTGAGTAGTTTTTTTTTTTTGGAAATGAATAATCTGTACATCATTAACTTAAATCTGGGGTGGCCAATCTTATCCGCAAAGGCCCAGTGTGTATGCAGGGTTTTGGGATAACCTTTAAGTCAGCTGTTCAAACCTCAGCCAATCAGTCCTCTAATTAGTAATCTAATAAGGAATTACAGCGAAAACCTACATACACAGCGGCCTTTTCTGGATAAGATTGGGAACACTGATAATTTGTGTCCGATACCAATTGTTTAGGAGGTTCTGCTTAAATAAATTTAAAGGAACACTCACAACCCAAATAAATAAAAAAAGAATTATATTCCAAAAATATGAAAAAGCATTTTTTTATATTTATCGGTAAGTAAACACCTATTCTGGCATACAACAGTCCTAGAATGCTGTATTTTATACTTATATGCATCCTATATATTTTTATCATTTTTAAGAGAGAAGGGCTGATCATAAAGTGTGATAAACGTGCGTGATTTTCAGATTAATATCTTTTGATTTCGCACTGTTTGCACTGAATTAGTTTTTGCTATTCTTGCCTTAGTGTTATTCGGCGGTACTGCAGCCTTCTTTACTGGAATGGATTTGCTTTTCAGAAACACTTCATACTCTTAGCTGTCTCGCCTTAAGGTGAGCAATCAAATTTGTCATGTTGAAATGTTTATTAGTAGGTCCCCCTTGTGAAATATTAGTAATGTTTGCAAGATGTATTTCTAATTACGTTAAAATGATTCAACACAGCAGACATTTTTCTAACTGTTTAGTACACAGGTGTGCAAAGCAATATGGGTCACCATTTTAAAGGGAATAGTGGTAAATATCGGCTCATTTCTAATCGTTGGCCAAAGCCCGATGTTGCTGTATTGCCCATACTGATAGTTGTCCAATACAATCGGTGCATCTCTAAAATGTATTAGTAGCATGGGCTGAAGTTTAGAATGCATTGCCTCATATAATAATGCAATTAACAGCACAGTCCAAACATGCTTATATGCAACCGCGTGGTTTGCGATGTATTATTACCAACTAATTTCTAGCCACTGTCACTAAAAACCCACAGATCCCACCCATAGAGCACAGGCTGATTACCAAATAAGCAACCGTCCTTGTCAGGTAATTCCGCTGGAGACCCCTGACCTAGTGTATGTAGTGTAGCCTATGTATGTGTAAGAAAATATGGGACGAAGGGGAATTCAAAATGGAGCCTTTCATGATCCACCTGGAAACGTGATGTACTGTATTCAGTGTTGGTCAGTGAATGACCGCAAGGACACTACAGTCAGTCCTGCTAACTACAACTAATGCATTATTGAAAAACTTCATGTTCAATAAAATTGTGTACTAAAATTCACATATCCAATGGGAAAAAAGGAGTTAGGGGAATGTGGCTCCAAAACTTAGTAACTTACCCCAAATGAAATGAATTAAAGAATAAAACCAGTGAAGCCAGTGGCCAATAATGTAATTATACGCATTTTAATAAGAAATAATAAGAACGCATTAATAAATTATAGGCCTATCATAAATCGCCTAAGTGCACTTAAATCCCACACTTAAGTCAATGGGAGAATATGCTTATGGTTTCCCAGCAGAACATTACACAAATCATCACCCTGCTTCCATCTGCTTACCTTCTTCCCATAATGCATCTTGGTGCTATCTCTTCCCCAGGTAAACAGTGTACGTGCACCTGGCCATCTACATGATCCTAACACAAAATCTCATCATACCAGGCCACCTTGTTCCGTTGCTCCTTGGTTCAGTCCCGCACTCACATGCTCATTGTAGGTGCTTTCGCTCTACCGGTCTGCAGCTGTGCAGCCCCATACACATCAAGCTGCGATGCACTGTGTGTTCTGACACCTTTATATCATAGCCAACGTTAACCTTTAAGAAATTTGTGCTACAGTGGCTCTCTTGTGGGATTGTTTCAGACGGGCTAGCCTTCACTCCCCACATGCATGGATGAGCCTTGGGGCCCTTGACCCCATCACTGATTCACTGGTTGGCCTTCCTTTGTCCACTTTTGGTAGGCAGCCCACAAGACCTGCCGTTTTGGAGATGCTCTTACTCAGTTGTCTAACCATCACAGTTTGGCCCTTGTCAAAGTTGGCCAGGTCCTCATAATGGTCTCATGTAACCATAATAATTACCATAATGACAAAGTATTACTTTAGTATTTTAGTTTACCGAACATACACTGGGATTAAAATCTTTTATCTGCTTGTTAAACAGGATGATCTGTTACAGAATTCATTTTAGGTTACACGGTGGTGTTATCAGCACTTCAGGTGCTGATGGCTCTGACCTTTTTTTCACCTTGTGACAAGTCATGTTTGATAATTAGATGCTGCAAGCACTGTACAGACAGTCACCAGTGATAGAGATAATCAAGATAATGATACTGTTATCTTCATCAGAAAACACACAAACAGGGTTTGGTTTATTAGTAACGCATATATGACTACAAACAAAAGTGAAGGCACTATTGATTATTTAGTTCTCAACCTGGTGGTTATATAATAATGTTCATTCATGTCAAGTGTCAAAAACCACGACGGAATTCAACTTTCTCGTGTTTCCCCTTGCCTTATCCTGTGTTCTTCTCTGCCTTGTGCATGTAGCCTTTGGGATAGGCTCTGGACCCTCTGCGACCATGAATAGGATAAGCAGTTCTGGAAAATAAATGGATGGATGGATGGATGGATGGATGGATGTGTTTCCCCTTAATATACATGAACTGTACAATGCCAGGCCGTGGTGAGCAAACCAGGTATGTAGTGCACATCAGGGTCTGAGAGTGCAGTCCTTACTTGATTTTCTTGGAACAAATTTGCATATGTCTATTGCAGATGCTGTAGGTTGTATCTTTTTTTGCATAATGGAAGTTGTCACGTCTTAAGGCGAGTTTCAGGTTACTCAATCTCAGGAGACTGGATGCGGCGTGAGACATGCGGCGGTCCAACGGTAGCATGGACCATGGCTAGGATGAATGCTGCATGGCTTTACACTGTGTGCACCGTCGGCATTATTCAGTGGGTTTCAAAGTTCTGCTTATCAATCTACTGTGATAAAATTTTTTCTTCCGAAGAACCTTAATACACCATCTAATACACATTTGACACATTTTTATCAGTAGTAGGAGTCAGTAATCTTTATTTTATCCTTTGTGCTTTTTAAAGCAAAGCCTTAAGAAACATTGCAGTACTGTGTATTTGGAACAATTTTATAGACCAAAACTGATGCACATAGAAGTAAATGCTTACAGAGAATGCAGGCTTTTGGTATAGTGTTGTGACCCCTTTTTTCCATTCCCTCTGTTTTTAATGAAGTGTTTATATGCTGTGGGAAAGGCCTGTACAGCTGTGAGCACTGCTATCAGATGAGCTTCCTCATTCATTCCCAGTATTTTATGCCTGAAAGTGCAGATGATTGCCGTATCTATGAAAAAGATGCATATGCAGACCTCATCCCCACTTTTAAGCACTTTCTTTTTCTTGTCAATATAACTGTTGGTTTTTGAAGTTGGTTACCTTCCATGGAATAAAGAAAATAGGTGCGCAATAGGAATCCTGTCCGCCACTGTGCAACTTGTCTATTAAAACAGCATGCTAATTCAGGTAATTAGTGACCCTTCATAAATCTTTCCTGGGGAGTCATTTGGATTTAAGGAGAAATAATACCTGCTTCATTTTGCTTTCTTTCTCCCTGTGTATTCTTCTTCTTCTAGATCTATTTGAATATGAAATGGCAAATGTGGAGTCATGCAGACATCATTATATGCAGTAATTATGTAGCTCCATATTCATTATGATTATGGGTTCATTAAAAATGTTTTATAGAGTGACATCAAGGCCAAGCCTAATTCTTATTTTTGTAAATTGTTACATTTTAAAATATGGAAGAACAATGCATTATGTTGTAGGTGCTTACTATAGCACCTAAAAGCATGATTGCCGGTTATGTGAAAGTTTGTTTGATGGCAGGATTAATCTCAAATACAAATTAGCATTCTCACTGGCTATGAATAATTAACTTCCACATTAATATACTGCATAGGTGATATTTCAAAATAAATGTTCTTTTAAAGTAAAGCAGGATTGTAGATTTGCTTCAGCATTAAGAAACACCTTATTTAGGGAGTTTCGTGTTTGCTCAAGACTAGAGAAATAGTTAACATTTTTTCATAGAATACCATGGGATCTCTCTGCAGTAAAAGTATATTACCCAATCGAATGTCCTGTTATTAGGAAACAAAATTAATCTTGAAAAACTGTTAAAGTAATGGATAGATGCAAATAGGCATATAACTATATGTACTTTTTTAAACCAGCATTAGTTCTGTTGCAATTTTAACAAACATAAAAATGTAATCAAGCACATATTTAATGAAGAATTAACATTGTTACACAAAACTGGCAATAACCTTTGGAAACTGTGATCTGAGGCTGTCATTAATCTACTGGGAAAATATTACTGAGTGATATTTTAATAATTTATTTTGGAAATTAAGGAAGACGGTATCAGTACCGTAGGTAGCAATATGGTCTCGTACCTCCAGGGTGATGGTTGATGATTCCTGACATATGTTCTGTGTGTGAAGTTTGCATGTTCCTCCTCAAATAATAAAAAAAAACATATTTTACATTTATTGGGTTCTCTGAATTGTCTCTTATTTGTGGTTATTAGTGACTGGCAAGTGTGGAACAAATATGGTTTGAAATACAATGTTAATGTAAAAACTGTATTATGGTTTGAAATTTATTCACCATTTTACAGGCTATTTTCTGCTAGTTTTTCGTTTACTGCTAGATTTAATTAAATAAGATTTATTTTTGATTGACAGAAAACAGAAAAGTGATCTCAGCGAACTGCGTCAGCAAGTAATATTATTCACACTGCATTGATATCTCAGTTTAGAGCTAGATATGTTTACTACAGGATGTGAAAGTAGGTTGTTCACAGCTGCGATGATTCTGTCACCTGCATGTAATCCTTTACTAAGAGGAATTCAAAGAGCACATCCACAGAAATGATTTTGGTGATTTCAGCGGAAATTGGTGCCAGGGTTAAGAATAAGCAACGGAAGCTGGTGACTGAAGTTGAACGAACAGACAAATAAAATGCATTTTAAGCAAAAATTCTATTAACATTTTTCTATGCAACTATATCAGTAATATCTTTAATTTTGACATGCTGAAAGTGAGTAATGTAATCTCAACACTCATTTTTTGACATAAACAATAGTTGCTCTGCTTGCATATCCCAAGGCTACGGTTGATCAGCAGTCCTTGTCAAGGTGATTCGATCCCATCTATTTCTCCTTAGAGCCAGTATGTGAAATAAAAGCACTTTCTGAAATCCCCCATTTATGCTGAAGTACCTGCAACTGTACGCTGAAGTGCTTCTGTTCGGTGTACAGACAGAAAATTTCACTAAAAAGGCTCTAGTGTGCTTTTCAGGCAAACTCATTAGTATTCTGCTGCTCATATCTTCATCTTTTCAATGAATGCCTCCAAAAAAGATCATTTTCCTTGTCTCATTCACTTCCCCTCTTTAATGTGTACACTATTTCTGTTTCTGAATATTTCTCTGAGCAGAAAAGTACACCATTGAAAGCTGGACTATGCTGGGCCTCATCAATGAAGAGTGGTGCTTTTTGACTTAGCTTAGATCTGTGTGATTGTGATGTACAGTTTACCTTTTAATTATGCAAAGACTGGCATAATTCAATGGTGTATGGCCATCTGTTCGCAGAATACTAAGTGAGAAACTCTGTAAGTTCACAGTTTTATATGACCTTGAATTGCGCTAGCTCATTTACTTAAGTGTAATTTGAAGGCTTTTTAGTTATGGTAAAACACGTTGACTTACAGAGCCTCCACTAACTTTCGTAAGTTTTTAAAGATGTTTTTGCTTCATCTACTTAAATGAATTTATAATCCAGCCTCCCATATCATGAGGGCTCAGTGACTAGCACTGTCGCCTTGTGCCTCCCCAGGGTCCCCCCACCCCCTTCTTCCAGTAGGTGGACTTTGTATTTTCTTCCTGTGTCATGTATTCAGGTCAGATACCCATTAGGGTAACTGACTGTTAAATTTGCCCATAGAGTGTGTGTGGGATTTAACTCTCCCTTGTGCTGGCCTGCAGGCTGCCCCCTGTCTTATGCCCTATGCTGCCTGGGATAGGCTCCAGGCTTCTGTGACCCTAAGCGGCATAAGCGAAAATTCTGCATCTTTACATTGTCTAGGCTGCATTTATATAATAAGATGCTGTTAGAATGACAACAATGTATTGCCTTAATGCCCCATGACCTCCTAACCCCATCTGTTCCCTAATCCCCACCCAATCTCTATCTCTAGCCCCCCCAATCACTAGGCTTTTTCATACCATCATGTTATATTGCAGTTGGGTCATTGTGGGGTTTCCTCCAGGTACTCTGAGGCTAATTGGAGTTATGCGTGAGTGTGCCCTGTGATGGGTTGGTGCCCCATCCTGGGTTGTTCCCTGCATTGCGCTCATAGCTTCTGGGATAGGCTCCGGAGCCCCCGCAACCCTGAGTAAGATAAGTGGTTTCAGGAAAATGGATAGTTGGTGGGAGGATAGGTAATTACAATATTTACAAACAGTTGACAATAATAATTACAAGTTGCACATCAAATATGCATCAAATGGTATAAATGTGGTTTAACAACACGACACAGGTAGAAAAGACGGTGTCATATGTTTTGTGAAACAAATGCACAGCGATCGACAAAACATTTAGGAGTGTACTAAGTTTGCGAAATCCCACACAATCTACAAGATAACACACACAACCCGAACCCGGAAACAGAATTACAATGCAAAAAAAAAAAAACAGTCCCAAAAATAGAGCTATCAGTTGCTCCCCAATGGGCTTCAAACTTCTGCTTAATAAAACAGCATCCCCATTTTGGGCCACCAATCATCTTCTGTGTTAGAGGCTCTTCCTGGTTCCACGTGCGAGTCTGTTGGTCACATCATCTTGAGAGGAGGAACCCATGGGTGACATGGATCTAGCTTGTTGTAATCAGGTTCTCCAGATTTTCTCCAGATCCTGATGATAAATTTCACCAAACGGCAAATGGTTTGGAGGGGGGAACCATGAATTTTGCTGATGGATTGTTTCTGATAAAATGCACCAGACTGTGACGAAACACAATTATAATTATATTCAGAAAAACATCTCAAACGTAACCTCTCCCAATTATTTTGTGAAGTAATAACAAGATCCACCAAATACTTCTTGACTAATCACATTCACAAGGTCAGCAATCACCTTTACCTTTGTTGCCACTAAGCAACATTTCTTAGTTTTTGGGGTGATTTGTCTTAGAGCCTTAACAACATTACATTAAATGGCAGTTTGAGGGGGAAAATAGCCAGCGATGAGAAAAGAAGACAAAAATGCCAACACTGAGATGAAAAGAAGCCAAACCTGTCTGTCTTCTGCAAATCAGAAAGAGGCGTGTAAGCACTGTTAGGATGAAACTAAGAGCGAAATGGTGGGCTTGCACAGGGTCAGCCTGTTTCAGTGCCACGTCCGTGTGCGGATGCTCCCCGGCCTTGCAGTCAGTGTTTGCCTCAGGCACTGCAGCAGCCTGCCAGGAAGGAAAGAAAAAGAAACAAATGGAGGGTCAGTACTGATATCGAAATGTGATATCAAAATGTGATATCGAAATATTCACAGCCAGATAAAATGTGGTTATGAAAACCCAGGGCAGCAACTGGGCGGCAAGTTTTTATTACTACAATTCTGGCCAAATTTTGGCTTTACGTCTCACAGCTTTGGAAAGGAAAATCAACCACTGAGGGAAATTTATGGATGCTAGTTTGAAGCTATCCGCACATGGATTTAAAGTGACCTTTTGACTATGTCTAAACGGATCCTTTATGCTTTCAGTTAGCAAGTGTTCCTCAGCCATTAGCGTAATGCTTGTCACGGAGCATCTCTTGGGAAAATTACTATTTAAAGTAATAATTGTACTACTCCTATAAAACAAATATTTTTTTTTGTTGTATATAGTAACATAACAGTTATGTTTGGGACGATTTTAATATAGCTGATTCTGGCCGGGGAGGAGGTGTATATTGATGGCTAGGCCAGTGCCCAAATAACAAATAATAAGACACATAAAACTTGATGATTACCAGTAAATATTTTCATCTTTACTTTCAAAATGCAAGGTATAGTAATTATGACTGTTTAATACATTTACCATCATTGTAACTTTTGCTTTAATACTTTACTACATCCTATATACATCCTATGCATGTATGTTTTTTTGCCCTGCCTGACCACAGTACTAAAAAAGCTTAAAGCAAAAAAAATCTATTATGGGTGTTTTATGCTGGAAGATAAACAAGCAGGAGTAATTCTTTGCCTATTTAATATTTTAAGACATTAATTTAATTATACATTACATTATATTTGAAGGACCCCTCTGTGCACATCTTTGTTGAATATTGGCCAGTACTGGTAATTGCCCAGAGTTGTTAAGACCTGAAAAAGTTCAAATAAATGAATAACCTATTTTAGCTTCACGATCATATTGTCAACAATTCTGAAACATAATGCTGCCTTGTACTACATATGCCTCACACAGTAGGACTTGTTTTTTTCCCTCCCATTTTTAGTTTCTTTGAAAGATCTGATGGTCTGCTTTTATTTTTTTCAGTGCTGAATTCAGTATTTTTCTCTGGTTCGTTATTATGTTTTTTACATGAGAAGTAAATGTTTGTGGACATGACCCCTTTTGAATATAAAATAGGACATAGCAGAGTGAAATGATATCCAGCGCTGCTGAGTCATGCCTTGATTAGGATCACTAACCCAGCATGAGACCTGAGCATTTCTTGAGTTGGCAGATGCAACTGGAATGATAGCAAAGAGAAGTGGCAGGTTGAAGGGTCTGGAGAATGTGTGCTGGTTATTGGCTTCAGTTAACCAAAACTGAAGATATATCCACCAACTTGGCACCAATACCTAAGATTGTATCATGAACAAAAGTTAACAATATGATAAAAAAAATCTTCTTAGGAGAATTAAAAGAACATGTCTGTATCTGGAAATGAGTTGAAGAGATTTATAGTAATTGTGATCCTAGCCAAGGTCTGGAATGCTTTTCTGTAGGCCTTGATCCTTGACTGAGGAGGTATTATATTTAGGAAACTCCACGGTGGCTCATTGGGCTCAGAGTTTGACTGCTGCCTCTGCTCTTTGAGTATAGGGTTTGCTTCTTTCCCCTGTATTGTGCAAGTTGCCTCCTGAAGTCCAAAGGAATGCAGTTAGGATGACTGGTGTTTCTTAAATTGCCCAAAGAGTATGCGTGTATGTGCCCTC
The DNA here is from genome assembly GCA_026777985.1 of Mormyrops attenuatus. Classification (NCBI taxonomy): domain Eukaryota; kingdom Metazoa; phylum Chordata; class Actinopteri; order Osteoglossiformes; family Mormyridae; genus Mormyrops; species Mormyrops attenuatus. Next base: position 18,599,607 of record JAODKC010000095.1, on the reverse strand, counting down.
CAACTGACTGGCAATTGGTCTAGAGTATAGCCTAGCATTGTGCTCTGTCCTGCCTGAAATATACATATCATTTCTTATTTAGCTGGTGACCATGAAGCTTTGCTTTGCCAAACATTATCTATAATCATAATCAGCTTTTTCTGGGATTATGGAAGGGATCACATTCAACTTAATTTCAACTCTTGGTATTATGTTTTCTTTGCATAAATATGTTTGCAAAATCATTAAAGCATTAAACATAGTTTAACTTTCCTGTTTATCAAATAATTTTCTTGGAGTGCCTGTTAATGCATTCTAATGTGCTAGAATCTGTAGTGGTAAAACAGGATATGTGTATTCATATAGTTTTATATAATTAAGTTAATGTTAATTTAACATTTACTATCAAAAATCTATTAAGCTATTAAGGACAGTATCTGTTCTTTGCTTGTTCGCTTAGTTGCCTCGGGTACAGTCACAATGATTCTGCATAGTTTGTATTGTGTACATACTTTGCATGATGATTCTGATAAATCAACAGGTCTTGTTTCATTTCCAGTTTTGAAGGCATTATAGTGTGTAGTTCATTGGGTTAGGGACCCACATATGGATGGTTGTGGTTTTGAGTCCCGTGGCTGACACATTAAAAAATATCACCTTGGATCTTTGAGCGAGGCCGTTAATCCCAACAGCATTTCTGGCTGACTCTGCTCTCTGATCAGTGGCATTGTGCTGATCACTTTAGGTTGACATGTGCCTGCCCAATATTTTGTAAAAATGTACTGTGACAGACAATTGAATTAATAAGTCAACAAATAGCATGCTTCCATTGACTGTGAATAACAGTTCGTTAGACTTGTAGTAACCTTGCAGTCTGGGTAAACCTGGCCTATGAGCAGGCTTTCTGCTTCAGATCGCATCTCTTAATCCCCTCCCCCATCCCCCTTTATTCCCATTTTCTACCGATATCTCCACACATCATCAACGAGTTGTGATGTCGTGACATTCACGACTCACATATCAATGGCAGTAAACAAGGTTAGCTGCACATGTTTGAATGTATAGTCACTACATAAAGTTAATATCTGCATACATGTATTTTTTATGTCTTGTGTATGGTTATGAAATGATGCCAACCCACCAGTTTGGTTTGCACAACACCCCTATCTCTGATCCTAAGCTTTCCTTACTGATATACCACTTTGGGCACAAGCGTCTGCCAAACAACTAAGGGTAATAATGTAACTGTCATATTGGAAAGTTTAAAAATCATTGATTAAAGAAATGCTATGAGCAACTGGTTATACCATTTACCCAGTTGCATAATTCATGACATTTTATGGTAAATGTGCTCTGTAGTTAAGATAATCTCCTGTTCTTGTTCAGTATTAACTATGTCGATAAGATTACATTGCATAAACTGTACCGAAACCATAATTTTGTCCTAACATCTAAATCTATACAATCAATATTAAAATGTTTCAAAATTTTCTTGAAAAGTTGAAGAAACTTTATTAAAAACATTATAACATTCTGTATTAAACTGATGTTGTTATAAAGGGTGAAACTTTAAAACTGCTTGCCATATGATCCTCAGGTATTGCCTTACCTATGTTCAGATTCTCTATTATCATAACTATGCTTACCTTGCCGAGAGCACAACACACTATATGCAGTTTGACTTTTTGCATACTAAGCACAAAAGATGGTGCATTCTATAATGTATAGATGGTGCATTCTATAATGTATAGATGGTGCATTCTACAATGTGTAATATCTGATTTACAAAAAATGGTTAAAATAAATAAAATATACTATGTTCAGAGACTGATGGGGAAACAGTTCGGATTGTTTAAATACTTTAACACAGATGAATGTATTGTGTATTATGCAAATTTATGTTCCATCAACTTAGCCTCTTATATTAAATTAATATTATTAATACAATGGTAATTGCTTTAGATCAAATCTTACTTGCAGTATTTCTGTTCAAATCTGGTGGATTAGTAATTCATGCATGCAACTTTATTATAATTGTTAAGAAAGAAATATATTTATAATTCCAAGTAATTCTTTTTGTGCTTTTTTTTTCTTAATTTGTGAATGTGTTGGATTTAAATTTCACACATGACAGTCACAAACTGTCAATCTTTTATTGGCTGATTAATAACATTTGTTTTTTTAATGAATTACCTTCCTATTTCAGCATAGACCAATGGTAAACATTTTATTCAGTGAAAATGATTCCGTCGGAAGACAAAGATGAAAATGGGATTAAACACTTGTGACTCATACACACTGATCATATCATGCAAAACAGCCTCTGTAAAAACATACACAAACAGCAATGAGAATGAAGACCTTTCATATGTATACCCTCTCTGTTTTGTTAGTATTTATCTAATCACTTAAAAAACAAAGCAAAACAGAAGCAAACACTCTTATTGGTTAAACCAAATTAAAAGGTGGCTTCTCCAACACGTTAAAGTGAGTAAGGGTCGGTTGATCCGTGGAATGAAAAATATGCTTATGCGTCGTCATAATATAACGATGCATCTACAGTTTTATTTATTAGCTGCCCTGAGGCGGCATCATCTATTTCATTTTAGGAAGTATAAATCAATGGTTATAATAAAGCACAATCCTTCCATGTTACAAATGATAATTCACGCCAACATTCTTTTGTAGTCCCCCTACTGTCAATATCTGTTAGAGGGAGAGGGCAAGGACAGAGACCAGTCGCCCATGGAACTGCTTCTGTCAGCATGATAAGAATAAGGCAATGCAAAAAATCAGGACAGTAGTTCACGGAATACTAAGCACAGAACACTTGCACAGAATTCTAAGTAGACCGATAATGACTTACCTTTGTCTACGTCACATTTAGAAGCTAAAATGAAATTACAGGCTGCATGTAATTATATAAAATCATATACATTTTGAAAAGATGTCTGTTGAGTGGGAATAAGATGGTTAACACAGATGTCACTGGGTGAATATAAAAAAGACAGAGGAAGAAAAAGGCGAGATAAATACTCCTATCTGCCCACATTGCATTCCTTCATATAGTCTTTTTGACTTACTGCGTGATGTTGCATTCCCGAAATCTACAGCAATCGACAAGCTTTGGTTTTAGACACAAGTTACGTGTAATTGCAAAACGATGAATAGCTGTCATAAATAATGATTAACATCCGTAGGCTGAAGATTTGTCAGAAGTTCTCATTAAGTACTCTCTTCTGGCAACTTCATTAGTGTTGCTCCTCAAAGGAGATGGTATTGAAGATGCACAATAAACAGGAAATGCCTCCCACTCTCTCCACAAACAGTACACTTGCTAAATGTCAGCTCTGTCATCACCCTCCTCTTCCAGTCCAGCTGTCTGATTCACCATCAACATTTCCACATCAACTGGCCACCCTGAAAAATCATGTGGAATCACTGATTTTTAAATGTGCTGTAGTCTTGTACCAAAGAACACCACCCAAGTAATGGATAAGTGGTTACTGGCTATTGTTTCAGTATCCGACTCTTTAAATGAAGAAATCACCGACACAACAACGTTGATTTCTTTCAAACTCTTAATAAAACATTTGTCTGATATTGTATATTATTGTGAATATTTATGTCAAATGCAACATGCCTTTACTGAAAAGTCAGTGTGGTACAGTATGCATTAAGCACTATTGAAAAAGATTTTCTATACTTCGTAGAAATAAGTAACTAATATTGCATATATGGTAGCAAAAATAATTTCTGGTATCAATAAAATAATACAAATGACTACACGATAAACAGCCCTTCCCTCTTTCTGTTTCATCAACTACAATTTGTCTTTCGATCTGAAAAATGCAACTGCACTAAAAATATTTTTTTGAAACCTCTTGTGATTGTATTTTTAATATTTAATTCCCAAGCTATTTACATTTATTTTGTTTATAACTATGTGTACCAGGGAAGTCTCCATTAATCAGTTACTATATAATTTACAATTATGCATCAATCATGTGTAAATGAAAAGAACTCTCGCTGTTTTGAAATCTTTAGCAATTTGTAATGAACTTCACTGATTTTGCAGGCGTGTTTTAATAAACCTGGGAGATGTGAATTTAAAGTGAGCCCACATGACACGGCTATTATCAGCCTTCTCATTTGTAGCCGGTTCAGAACACTTGAAGATGCTATTTGTCTTGTGCCCAGGTGTTTTGTGCTGAAAGATAAACAGGCAGCAGGGTGCCAGGATCCTCAACGTAACAGAAATAGGAGCTGAGGAAGGAGCCAGAATTTGTTGTTTGCTTTAGAACATTTCATTTTAATGTGAAACATCAATCAAGCTAGTCTCTACATGCTGTGTGGTTACTTTTTACTGGAGCTCATTTTATGCTTTGGCTTGCAGTTCTAAAAAGCTCTCATGTGGACTTCCTGCCTCATGCTTATCATTTGTTAGTTTGAGGGGACACAAATGGTTTTGAGAAGAGGCTGTTTCTGGGAATATCACAAGTAAAAATATTGTTGGACGACCACTGTTTTTGTTGTGTATAGCACTTGGAAACTCTCCATATCACTGTCATTTCTACATTCTTACCCAACTAGAGTCACATGACATTCTGGTCCCACAATATAACACGAAAGTCAAGATGAATCATGGTGAGTTTGTTTGTGAGATTGATGCCTTTGCTAGTTTTTTTTTTTTTTTTAATATATATATATATATATATATATATATATATATATGTAGTATATGCTTTTATCCAACACAATGCACAGCTGAGTCTGTCTGTCCCTGGAGCAATTGAGGTTGGGGGTCTTGCTCAAGGCCCCAATGGTGAAATTGTTCTATTGAGCCTGGGATTTGAACTGATGACCTTCTGATTAAAGGCATGGAGTCCTAACCTGCTGATTTTGTGGTCCCGTTCACCATTTAATATTATTTTAAAATGCTGAAATGATTAGTATAATAATTTGATTTGGAATCAGCCTCAATATTTAGAATCACTGTTAAAGAAAATATTATGTTAGTTTACACACATGGCATTTTGTTTCCAAGAGAATAAGGGACATTGTCTATAGAGACGGGTCTAGTGGAACTTTGTAAAGCTGTAGCTTCAACTGAACTTTCTAATTGCTTCTATAGAGTGTTGCATTTTTTTTTGATTATTTTGAAACATTTCTCAAAAGAGAAGGACACATTAAAAATCATTCATAGAAATCTACAACCAACATCCCATAGTCACATTTTAATAGCATATTGCTAAAGTAAATGCAGCACGGTTTCTGCTCTGTTGGAACATAGTGCTCCACACAAATGTATTTATGGTACATGACCATGCCTACTGCTTCTGTATACTGCTCTCCAGTATGACAGCACAATAGTGTGCCTAGTATTGTGGCACTTTCAATCCTCAACAATAATACATTGCCCACATACCTTAACTCTGTTCCCTGGAACAGAAGCTATATAGTTCATCACCTAATGAAGCGCACTTACAGAGTCATACTGTGCATCATTCATCTATTCTCCAACTGAAGGACGCGGACTGTTGAGACAGCATTTCATTACCTATGTTCCCCCAACTGCTGAGCTGAGAATCTCCTGTTCACCTTGCACAGATTCTGTTTCACAATGGACTGCTTGTAGACAATATGCATGCTCAGAAACACAACCATGGCCATCTTAATAATGTTCAGGACAGTTTGTGTTCCACCTCTGCCTTCTATTTTTTGTTGTAGTTATCTTTATCTTTATCAGATACGCTCATTACAGATATGAATAATTTATAAGAGGTTTCATCTTCCGAGTTTTTTATTGTCTGTATAGTTTTGAAAAATGTTTCAAAGGAAAACTGTAATCACCACTTCATTATTTTCAATGTATTAGTCTAATGATAAAACTTCTAATGATGGTTCGTATTTTAATTACAAGACAGCAGTTTGTTTCATGGGGAAATTAAGTGATAATAAGTGATCCATTAGTTAACAACTTGAATTATATTGTTTACAGTAAATGATATATTTTTATGTTTTGAGACATACAACTTTTGAAAAAAATATATGATTTTTAATCATGTGTTGCTGTTAGCTTGCAAGTTCAGTTATACTATGAGACATATAAAGTGATTATAATAATTAATTTTTACCTTTCACGTTTTTGTTTCGTTTATCCAGTATGTGATGGAAAATTTGCGTGAGGTTTAATTTTCCTTCTTTGTTTTGCATTTTTGCAGGGTGCGCTCAGGATTGTATTGTCTAGTTGAATAGATAGCATTGTTTGGACCTGAAGACACCGTATTCTGCTTTACACAGACTCTTATCATATATCACTTAGTAGAAACATGCATCAGTCAGAAATGCTTGATAGCTTCCAGCTCTCTTCGTTGTGAGGATCATGCCTGTTGTCCCAGACATGGGAGAACAATGTTACTTTTAATGCCACTGCCTGTAAAGTGAGTTTGATTGACTGTCAGTATGTACCTCCAATTACTGTTGCTCAGCTGCAATTATGTGATGTTATTGACCTGGTACCTACTGTACTTTAAAAACTTTAAAATCAAACATAACACATGAATTGTTGAGAAATATGTTTAGAAGTTTTCTTAATGCATGTGAGACAAAGGTCTACAGTTTTCGAATTACATGTTTCCATCCATTTTCTGTAACTGCATGACCTAGTCTGGGTCACAGGGGGTGTGCATAGTCTATAGGCACCAGGACAGAAAGGCAGCTCATCACAGGGCACACTTGCACACCTATTAGCAATTTAGCAACTTCACATAACCTCAGCATGGGGGGGGAGGCAGAAGGACATGCAAACTCCAAACACACGGAGCCACAGCAGAGACTTCAGCCCAGGTCCCAGAGATGTGAGGTCACAGTGCCCACCACCGTGCCACCTTAATGCATTTCATAATTTAGTCATATCTTATCTTTGGGATATCCATTCAAGAGCTGAAGTGTAACAAGACAATGATCTGTACTAGCAGTGGGGAATTTGAGGGCCACTGTGGGTGCGGGGTTTTGGAGTGACCTCTCCATCAGCCAAAAATAAGGCAATGGTTCCCAACTCCAGTCCTGGGGACCCGCTGTTACTAGCTGATTGAGAGGTCATCCCAAAAACCCACAGCCTCACCGGCCCTCCACGGATCAGGTTCCACAACCCTGACCTAGACTTTTGGAAAATACCATCACAATGGCTGAACTACAAAAACTTTCACAGTTACTTAGAGTGTTGCATAACATTACTTAAGTATTACTGAATAAAATATAAAAATTATTGTGTTATTTGTTTACTCAAATTACATTTCATAAATATCATTGCAAAAACTCTTGTAAAAGTGGTTGTAAAAAAATCCCTTTTCACGGTACTGCAGCTACGATTTATGATTAATTTGCATTGTACGTTAATCTCTGAAGAGTATAAATGAGGAACACTATATGCTGGCTCATAGTGTAATTATAGTTTGTATTTTAAATAGTTTTCATGTTGCAACTTTTGTTGTATAGCTTATCTTGAAAAGAATTTTATTAAATGGCTATTTTTATGCATAGATTGAAATAAAGTTCTATATATAGCTTTTGTATAATTGTATTGTGTAATAAGTCATCATATAGAAAACAGAAATACTTTATGGGCAACTAAAAAATGCAAAACTCTTTAGACAGTGGTATAGCTTTCCTTAGTAGTTCACCTAGGTGAACGTTAAAATAAGCATAGTCTTTATCAGAGCAGAAAGTAATAGCTACGGGCAGTGAACTAACAGCTGTGACAGAACACAATATTAAGAAACCTGTTAACCTCAATATGTGAAACGATAAAACTTGTCGATTATCCTTGTGTGTCGGAGATGATGCTTGTATCAATGCTCTGCTCCTCTGGCACTTCATCTGAGGTCATTTGAGCCTCAGCTTGTTCTGCTCCATGTAGTCTAAAAGTATCAAATCTGGCTACTTTTATCTTTGCCTGTAGCCATGTAGAGCATTGATGTGGGTTTTTTTCTCTGTCTTTAACGAAAGTGGTATGACTATACTCTTGTGAAGAACTTATATATATATATATACACAGACACATATATAATATATACCATATACATATATGTGTGTATCACATACACATACTTTTTTGTTTGTAGACTTAGGCCAGAGGACTTCTTTTGTTCGTTGCGGTTTATGTGGTATGATGGTATGTTTCTTGACAGTGCTGAAGATTTATTTGATATTTGGGGCGGGAGGGGGTGCACGACGTTATCATCTAAACACGAAGGTCTGGTTACTGGGGGATGATGGAAGATGTATTAAATATTGCACAGGACGTGTCCCCCCCGGTTCCTATGCTCCAGACTGTAGACATTTCTAATCCAGTACTAAATGTTGCACATCAAGTATATAATGACATATATGTAGTAAGTATATATACAATAATATAAGTATAACACAATGCTAAATGCAGTGCTTACTTTCTTGAAGTCCCATGTAGATTAAGAGCAAAGCTGTTGTACAGGTTTTCTAAGTAACATGCCAGAGTCAAAAGCAGAAAAAAGCAGTAAGACACCAGGAAATTTAACGAGAATGTCAACTACAGTGTGACAGTAACTTTTTTAGATCCTTTACGATGAACATCACCATTCTTTTTGCCTTTCAGGGAATTCCGCAGGACAATTCATTTTAGTTTGTTGTTTGAGAGTTCTGCCATCTTGCTTGCATCCAAAACCGGACCACTCATCTTGACACGTATTGTATGCTTCCATGTGCAACACATAATCCCAATAGTATTTTGTAGGTAGTGATGCGTACGAGAGCTAAATTAAAATGTATCAGATTCATTTATGAGCTTTACAAAAATCAATTTCCTGAGCATTAAAAATTGAAAGGAATGGGCTGTATTCATGGGTCATGGTGGGGAGGGATTCTGCATTGAAGCCTTTATATGCTTAACCATGCTTTCAATCCTCCACTTCCCATAAATCCAATGGTGCTCTGAAAAAAATGTAAGCCTGATTGAAAAATGCTCAAGAGGAAGTTATGTGAAGTGTGATCACCACTACAGGACACGAACTGTAAGAATGCTCGTTTTGTAGTGAAAATTCAATAAGTGATATTATATTCATAGATTCCTAAGAGTATAAGGATTTAACACATAAAATACAAATACATGCTGTATTTTTTTTATTATCATTTTTTGTTTATTGCCTTTAGGAGATTCATTTTGGAAAGTTCGATGTATCATGTTTTCCAAGAGCATAACAGGTTGAAGATAGCATATTGATTTGTTATCTGAAAGTGCATCCTTTCCCACTGATGCATGTATACCGTAGGACAGTCTGCAGAGAGGTAATCTCAGTAGTCCTCTTATTCTTATTCTGCAAGCTTTTCTCCTTCTAGCCATGGATTGGTATAAACACACCCTGCTGCACCATGTTGCTTGCTACTATACCACCCAATGACATATAGTTGGTTGTTTTTTTCCCAACTTGTGATTAAATTCTGTCAAAAGTAGTTGAATATCACTAAGACAGTTTAATCCAGCATATACTGTACAGAAATCCAGAGAACCATGAAAGCGTTAAATTAAACTCAGAAAGTTGCTTGTGCACCTGCTATGTAGAGCCCTTGGGAATTCCAGCCAAGAAACTGTGAAAACTGGTTATATTATCCAGAGAAGGAGGCACTTATCTGTTTGTGAAGGTCAATGCGGCCATGCCACACTTCAAGAGATCCTCTTTTATTACCCAAATGAAAACGTTCAATAAACTAAACTGCTTTCAAGTACCAGTTCTCAAGTATGTGATTTAATAGCATTTATTTCGAAATGCAGTGTCACGATATGCCTTTTAAGTCCAGGTGAGAATAAAATAGGAATATATTGCTAAGGCTATTAGTGCCTTATTTTATAAATATAATAGCGTGTTGAGGCTTTATATCTTATCGGGTAATTTCAGAATGATTCGATTTTTTTTTTGTGGAACATATTTCAAGTAAATATCTTAGATATTATAAGTAATATACACACATTTTCAAAGAGAACTGTAGTAAAAAGATCAACATTACAAAAATAATTTTTTGGTGTATACAGTTTTGTCAGAGTTTTTCCATTATATTGTTATTTATAATACAAAAGAAAGATTTTATTTTGGATTGCAACCACCTTCAAGGAACTTTTCTTCAGTTTTTACATAGTACTAGCCGTGGCATAGGCAATATAGACAAATGCTAAGGGTGCCATCCATCCAGGGGGCGCCACAAACGGAGGAAGAAAAAAAGTGTACCATTCCACTATTCTTAAAACTAGTTGGTATTAATGTGTCTTAATATGAACAGAACAAGCCCACATGAATTTACCTGCTTAGCGAAGCCTATTAAGTAGTAGTAGTAATAACAGGGCCGGTCAATCCTATACGCGACATAGGCGATTGCCTAGGGCGCCAACTTCTGAGGGGGCACCGAACTGCCAGCAAATTTAACTTTGCCTCGAGCGGGGGGCGCTGGCGGTGATGCTCGCCTAGGGCGCCACACCAGCTAGGACCGGTACTGATTCTGGGTATGCGATTTCTAATAAAATATTCACTGGAGGTATTGAAATTTGAATTTTCTTTTAAAACAAAATACAAATGACATTGATATACTGTCTTTTGTAAAATAGGGGATGGCATAGTGGCTCAGCGTGTGGTACTGGTGGGAACATCCAGTTCAGAGAGTAAGGGATCCCTGCTTGTGGTGATAGGTTCAGACTCTGGTAATGTAATCATATCACCATCGGGTCCTTCAACAAGGCCCTTACCCTCACCTGCTCCAGGGACACTTGACCTGACCTGAAGTCTAGCCCCAAACTTTCCTTGCTGGTACGTCACTTTGTACAAATGCAGCTGCTCAGTAAATAAATATAAATAGCCTCATACCTTCCGTGTTTGGTGTTTCAAATACTGTGTGTGCAGAGCATGCATCCTGTATTGTATGATTCCTCCAGGTACTCATAGTCTAAAGTCCAAAAACATTAGTTGAATTGGTGTTTCTAGGTTCCCCACAGTGTGTGATTCTACTTGTTTTTCCCTTGTGATTAACTGGCACCCAGCATAAGGGGTTCCTGTGCTTTGTGCCAAGGAGTTCCAGCTCTAGGCTGTCTTTGACCATGTAGCAGATAAGTGGCTGGAAGTTGGCTGGATTTAGTAACTTGAGTACTTTTACTGTAATTCAATCTTGGCAAAAGTAGGTTTAGATTATGCTCTGCCCTCCAATGGAGAGTTTGTTTACCCAGTTTATCTAATATCAACCACCACTTGTTGTACTTCAATTACACAGAACAGTTCACGTGGGTTGACACTTTTTTACGTTGCTTGACTCATGCTTTTTTAACTCTGGCCAAATGCTATTGTGTCTCATATTATACCCATTCCCTCAAAGGAACAGCTTGGCTGATAGCACTGTTTAACTCTTATTTTCCTGTCATAATAATCCAAAACAATTTAAACAGTAGCCTGAAGATGAGTGAAAGTATATGAGCTTGTCAGGTGCAAATGAGAGCGACGCAGATGTGCCCATATACATAGAAAACACAGATGTTGGCAGAGTGCTGCATGGGGAGGATGAAAAAGATTTTTTTTACTATTTAAATTTACAGCTTATGTAATACATGCATACATCTGTACAATTCTCTGTCTGCCTTTATGTTGTTTGTTTTGATGAACACTATTCAGTATTGCTGATGTTTATCAATAAATCAAGATCGGTACTGTTTGCCAGTTTGTGGATACATGAAGGATAATCAGAACCCACTCAGAGCAAGAGTAAATAAATCATTCAATTAATTGTATACTCATTGCCATCATTTGCTGATCTAGGGAAGCAGGAGTTTTCCAAAAAGCTTTTCACACACCGAGCTTGCTATTCAAAGGCCCAAGATAATGGCTGAATTATCAATGTATCTCATATAATATACCTTTAAATAAGGTTGTGCAACTAATGTAAGCCTGTTTTTTTTTTGCAAAACATTTAAAAGTTTACTTTTCACTATAAACCATATTCTGACTATTATTTTTCAACTATGGGAACATTTCTGAATGTGGTCAGAGTCACAATTAGAGAAAATAAGTGATTTGAGCATAAAATCATTGTAAATGTTCACTCCATGTTATGCACACATGGTATTTCTAGATTTTTATGGAAAAATCTATAATTACTCATGACATCTTATTGTTTACTACAATTATCAGAACTTTTAATATAATTTCCCTGTTATTTTGAAATTGTAGCAAAAAAATCAACAATTGTAGCCGTAATTTATTTTAAGATTTCTATTTAAAAATACAAGAAATTCAACTAACAACAAATTTAGCAGTGTTCATTTTTCAAGTTTTCCTATGAAAACATTTTCCTTTCTAAACAATATCATCTAACATTTTAATTATTCTTCTGTCATTCAGTCTTTTTTGGGATTTTTGAAACTCTGGAAATAGGAAATAATTCATTTGCATGCTACTCCATACTGTACATTTAAAAAAAATCATTTAAAACTAGTTTCAAATGATTGAAATGTATCTATGCTGTCTGGTTCAAAGACATACCACGATGTCTATATATGAGATACATTGATTATAATTATCAGTGAAAATAAAACTGAACAAAAACCTTGATTAAATATTTTTTCTCACAAATAAATGCTTAAGTTTTATACATTTTTTAAGTTCATGTCTGGAATAGTATTACTGGTTTGAGGGTGGGTTGCCCATCGGGGATTCGCTTATTATGTGAAAGTCCTTTCAAATTGGACTAAATTGGTCTTAGTTTTAGTAAGCAGTTTGAAGATATACTTTACCAGTGTAATTTACGATAAAGAAGTGGTGAATTGTCCTCTGCCTTCCCCTGCTAGACGAGTCCTAAAGCCAAAACATGGGCATGCTGAATGTTGAATTATTTAATATACCCTATGTGGATATTCATTTTTTAATATATCTGCACCTCTCATTTAACTCCTTGAAATTCTATCTGAAGCGGAGCGATTTATGGGTTTACCATTGTGTACAAAGCAATTCTACGCATGTCTCTCTCCTGTCATTGTCTCGCACAGTTCACTGCATGGGAGCTCCTTTGATGGACTCAGTGACATTGGTCATGACACTGCAACTTGGTCTGTCACAAAGATGGACTGTTCCTAGGCTGTAAGGTGTCTTCCTGGTCATGGATACTGTAGATATTGTATCATTTGGTATTATAAGTGGGTGGCCTAGCGGCTCAGTGGGCAGCAGCATTGCCTCACATCTCCAGGGCTGGGGATTTGAATGCCACCTCTGCTCTGCTAAGTCGAGTGTTTATGTTCTCCCTCTGTTGTGTGGGTTTCCTCCAGGTAGTCTCATTTCTTCCCACAATAAATAATCATTAAGCTATCCCTAAAGTACCCATAGTGTATGACTGTGTGTGTGTGTGTGTCTGTTTGTGTTTGTGCCCTGCATGGACTGGCATCCTGTCCAGGGTTTGTGTACTGTAGCCTTGTTTTCTGTCTACTGCCTGGTATTGGCTCGAGGGCCCCCGTGACCAAGTGCTTTGAAGATGGATGGATGGATGAATCTGGTATCATAACAATGTAATATATTAATACTTTCATATCAGTAAATAAAAACACAAAATAAAACATATGAAATATTCAACAAATTCACCAAACAAAATTATAACTCTATCACGGTGTATACTTCAAAACTACTCATTTTATGTTACACAAGTTTGCACATTAACAGTTCTACTTACTGTTAAGGGATCATAATGTGAAATTTGGTTTTAATAATGTGTTATTTAAATGACATTCAGCAAGCAGTGCATTTGATGTTATAATGTTACAAATCTAAATGAATAAGTTCACAGATGAATAATGGTTACAATGCTCTGGTTCTTTTCATGACAGAAGTTTGGAATTGTCACTTGGAATTGTGCATTTATCAGAGTTGGCCTGTGTACAGACTTTGCTTACACGTTTGCTTTGAGTGGAATGTTGTTTGACATTTATTCTACATGCCTTCCAAATAAAAAACCTTTAACTTTGCAGCCAACATTTCAACTGCCAGCCTTAAACAAAGTGTATAAGCAATTATTGATCTGTATGCATATGTTTAAAATTTTGAACTTTTTAGAATCTATTTTTGACCGAGAGAAAGGAGGTGTTGTTATCATTGTAAAATGTAGCTGTCGGCTGTATGGGTTTAACTACAAAATTAATTTCAATTGTATTGTACTGGATGGATGGATGTATGGATGGATAGATAGATAGATAGATAGATAGATTTTCTCTGAGCTCAAAGCAATGAGCCAGTGTTTTTTCTACAGAGGGTCCTATTATGGAAATTTATGCTTAAAACTGTCAGAGTATTTTACCCATTTTCCTTTAGACTCCAATGAAACTATGTATCAGCATTAAGCAGTGGCAGAGACATATGTAACACATTTTGCAGATGCATTCAGGGGGCAATAGCATTTTTCATGAAACAGCAGCTCTGTGAGGTTCCCTGGGAAGACAGTGATTTTTACGCAAAGCTACAGCCAAGCAATGCTTGAAGCAAGAGGAAGCAAGAACGTAATTGAAATGCACAGATAACAAGAAGGGTAAAATAAATATCAAAGTCTTTGAGTAACCCTAGGAGTGCTGTTTAATAACAAGCTATTCATCAAGATATGTCAGATGAATGGGACAACTTAGACTTCTGTCCTCAAAAACTGGGAACTTGGGTAAACTGAAAAATCAGGCAAGATGGGAGAAAATGTTTGTGAGCAAACGAAATCTCAAGCACTTGCATATATACCAATCAGCTATAGCATAAAAAACCACCTGCCTAATATTGTGTAGGTCCACCAGCTATGAGCCGTCAAGGAATGGTCTTCATAAATCCACTGAAGGTGTCCTGTAGTCTCTGACACCAAATTGTGAGGTGGGGCCTCCATGGATCATACTTGTTTGTCCAGGCCATCCCACAGATGCTGAATCGGATTGAGATCTGGGGGATTTGGGGTTGCCAAGTCAACCCCTTGAACTCTTTTTCATGTTCCTCAAACCATTCCTAAACAATTTCTTTAGTATCTCATGGGGCATTATCCTGCTGAAAGAGGCCACTGCCGTCGGGGAATACCGTTGCCATGAAGGGGCGAACCAGGATTTGCAACAATATTTAGGTCGGTAGTACCGGTGTGCGAAATACGAGGGGTCCGGGGGGGTCCGACACCCCCCATTAAATTTTAAGGGGGGTCTCAAGATCGGTGTTGCGCAACAATAGGGAGATATGGAACCCCCTGAATATTGACGGGTATTTTGCACATTGGGTAGTACGTATCACACCCAAGGTTTCCTAGCAAAATATTGCCCACAGCATCACACTGCCTCCATTAACCAGCTTGCCTTCTTTCCATAGTCCACGTATTGTAACAAAAATGTAACTGGTCAGGCCAGGTCACCCTCTTCCATTGCTCCATGAGTTAGTTCTGATGCTCATGTGCCCATTGTAGGCTCTTTTGATGGTGAAAAGCCTCACACGCAGCAAGTTGTGATGCACTTTGTGTTCTGACACCTTTCTGTCATAGCCAGCATTAATTTTTAAGAAATTTGTGCTACAGCAGATCTCCTGTGGGGTCAGACCAGACGGGCTAGCCTTCATTCCCCAAGCACATCAATTAGTTTTGGGCACCCATGACCCCACTGCAGGTTTTCCGACTGGCCTTCTTTGGACCACTTTTGGTAGGTACTGACCACTGCATTCCGAGCACACCCTACAAGACCTGCCGTTTCGGAGATGCTCTGACCCAGTCATCTGGCCATCACAGTTTGGCCCTTGTCAAACTTGCTCAGTTCCTTACATTTGTCTATTTTTCCTGCTTCCAACACATCAACTTCAAGAAGTGATTTTTGACTTGGCTGTCATAATATTGGCATTTCATGTTGTTGACTCAGATGAATACAGCAAGCGGTGGTTTATTTTGGATCTGATTATGGAGAATAATAATTAACCACCAGCAAGTTCACCCCAATAACTTTATTCAGTTAAAAATGATGCTGGCATCAAATGAAAATGGAGATCCTCTGCAAAATCCTGAAAAGTGTGCCAGGAAGAAAAAAGCAGATCAGTTCCCTTTGCAAAAATGGTAAAGAATAATAAATTAAGGTATAATCTCAAAGTAGCAGACTTGAACATCTCTTTCCGAGGGACTTTTGTTTCATGCAAGTAACAACAGAAGAAAACTGAAGTAACTTCTCGTGTCAATAGTGACCGCCTATATTTGAAGATATTTTCCTTTATATTATTTTATATTTAACTTATTCTTTATATGGATTATTTTCTTTCATTTTCTTTTCACACAAGTTATTTTAATTGTGTGACTTATGCAGGGAAGGAAAAGATATTAAATGTGCTGTGCCTGCAGTTTTATTTATTTATTACTTATTAATTACTTGCAGATACAATGCATTTATTTTACACCTAAGTTCAACACATCTTTCTTTTACTTGTATAGGTTATAGCAATGACATGCATAATAGAAATCATTGTTTCCTAAAATATTTAGTTTCTCATTTAAAACAAATGGAAAAAGTAATTATGTATGACTATAACACAGTACGTAATAGGTTTTTTTTCTGCTTAGACTAAAGCTTTAAATTAATTTGCTTTCCAATTCTAGGCACTGTTTGTTGGTTGCAACAAAACAAACTGAATAATTCGGGTTCAGTTTTATTTTAATTACTAATTATGCCAAACTAATCATACTGTTCAACTTTACATAATTATTGTAACATTTATTGAAAAAGAATCACAATCAAATTTGAAATGGTTAACAATTTTAAAATGTCTATATAGTTTCTGAGACTGTGTGTCCTATTCGGGGTTGTGGAGGGTCCAGGGATTTAAACCCTAGTCCCAGAGGTGTGAGGTGACAATGAGGTGACAATTCTAACTGCCATTATGAAATACATTTGTTCTGATACAATGGATATGTAACTTAGAGTCAGTAAAGTGTTGGTAAAGAAATTAGCAAAGGACCAAATTAAACACAGCTTGGGGTTCCCTCATCAGTGAAAGGGTGTATTGATCAATCTAGTCATAGACTGACTAATATACAGTAGGGCAACACGGCTGCCTAACAAGATTCTCTAGATGACAGGTGTCGATGGTACTTAAAGAGCATGTTACTTATATTAGTTATGGTGATATTGCTTAAAACTAATGATTCTCAATGATAAGGCATGAATCTCATGTTGAGCTTTTTTCTTTTGCATGAATTTACTGTATGGCTAAGCTTTCATTAAATATTATCATCCGCTAATATTTGATATTATCAAGTTTCCTAAAATAACCTTAAATTCCAAATCAACAATAGTTTTAAACAAAGAAAAGAAAACAAATAAGGCATGTCTGTATCTCTGTCAGAAATGCCATGAGAGATAAAAATTCCATATTTTTCTAGGTGAGAAAAAGCAGCATATATATTTCGTATAGTGTACGTGCTTTTCCACCGTAAGATATATTTATTTTTGGATGTAGCTTGAAAACAGCAAGATGTCTTCAGTGTGATGTTTAACGGAAAATAGAAAATTATGAAGACATGGTGGTTATGTTTTTTCTAAACAGAAAAGAGGTCGAGGTCATTCTGTGCCTGCTTGGCTATACAGCATATAATTGATTCTATTGGGGATATGATTCAACAAAAGTGCATAGAAGGATAATGATGGTACCTAATGTTTGGCAGCTCATGCTGTCATTTTCTTTATTGTCTTTCTGTTTTATAGGTAGTCACAGCATTGTCATAAGATTAGCATTTCACGTTGTTGACTCAATACCTCTTTAAGCTATAGACAGTTGTGTATGTAATTAATAAAGACAACTGTTAACTTTAATGGGTTTTTCATTCAATCCTCCTACCAAACAATGACTCCATATACAATTTTTATTTATTTGCATTTTGCTCAGGTTTCCTCAAGCACCTTCATGGAGTGGTATTTTATATGACAATTGACTTGAGCCAGATTAAGCTGCTTTTACTGTTTGATTACCCAGGCTAGTCAGATTTCTTTCAGTGCTTTCTGGTTCTGTGACTGCCTGGCTCTCTCTCACAGCAATAAACATAGAAATTGGTTTTGTATGTAGGTAGAGACAGATGGCTGATAATACAGTGCCAGACAAGTAAGAGATTTCGCTCATTGGAGAAGATGAGAAAAATCAGAGTAACTTCATGTTATATATCACATATTTCCACATACTGTATTAGGATATATTTTCTCAAATTATGTAGTATAAGCAATTAATAAACATATGTATAAACATGTTGTTTCTTAATATTCTCATTTCAGTATTTAAATGTTTATGAATGAAACTCTGAATGGAGATGTGCGTCCAGTTAATATAACATTAAAACTCTGTACACTCTTCTTAGAAGGGTTACAGTAATGGGTTCTCTTTTACAAATAAAATAGCAATTGCTCCTTCTAAACGATTGTGACTGTGACAGAAGGGAAGAGCATGCCTAACTTCTGAAATGCAGGGCGGATCTCAAAGAGGGGGAGTCAAACAGAGTGATTCAAATTCTCAGCGTATTTCACTTGTTCTTTTGTCTCCCCTCTCTGAATCATGCAAGAACCAACTACATCTCAACATTTGAAAAATTGAATATATCAATGAATTTGTCAGGATTTAATTACATCTTACCCTTTTTGTGGGAATCGATTCATATTCATAAACCCATTGCTCAGAAGGCAGAGTAGCATGTTTATATGTGTACTGTATGCAAAAGTTCATTGGAAATGTAGTGATTGCATGAGTATATATTTTACTTCAATATTTACTGCACCGTTTATGCATAAACACTATCTCTGCAAACAAACCTAGCTTATTTTTTAAATATTGATCTGCAAATTTTGTGGTTACTATAGTGAAACCTTGCACGATATAAATCTTATGATTACAGTAACAAGATAGGCAAAAGCAGAACCCCTCCCCCCAAAAAACAATGTATAGGAATTGATGAAATGATCTTTCATCTTCTGATATTTATGGTTACATTATACGTTACAGTGTTATTGCATGAAACATTTGATACTCTTGGATTATATATTTGATGGTTCATTTTCTGTATTACCATGTGCACATATTGAGGATACATCTAATTTTTTCTCCAAGCAATTAGACAATCATCTTGTGTTGAATTTTCTTAGAATTTTTTAACCAAAGCATTGCATGAGTCTACCGTATGCCCCTGCTTTCATTGGTGACAGAAACAGCCCTTGATGTGCCTCTGTATTTTCTTTTTTTAAGAGAAACATGCAATATAGCTTAATTAAAGTCTCTAAACCAACAAACACTGTGGATCAGAGACAGAACAAGACAGTGACTTTCACAACTGGGTTTGTTTATCATTTACACCGCAGCAGGAAGTCGCCACAGAAAGCAAATCTAAGTGAAGAAAATAACGTGTAACGTTGCCATGCATGAAGCAGAATTTGCCCTTTTCATCATCTGTGATTTTCATTCACCCTCATATCTTGCTGTAGAATTTCTTACTAATGAACTTGTTGGAAGCAGATGAGCTGTGCATCCTGAAATGATGCTGGCCTTACATAAAACTGCGAGAATCACTCGCTGTGTCCCTCATTCTCTCAGTCTGTCTCGCTCCTGTTCTTTTTTTCTTTTCCAGGATGGAAGTCTGATGCCTAAAAAAGAACATTTAATGAAAGCATCATGTTCACCTGATTGGTGTTCTCGAGCAGATGCTTACTGTGGAGAAAACATTGTTATCCTTGATTAAGTGAAACTGCTCTGATTTTCTCAAATAACAGAACTGAAACAGGATAATTGCTTTTCGCAATTATGAAAAATATTGAGAGAAAAAAGTAATGAATGAGTTGCGGAGAAAGTTTTTGTCAGACTTTGACAAATGCACTCCTAGATTTTTTTTCTTATTATGCTCATTAATGTCTTTCTTAAGCAGTATAGGCCACAACCTAGATGGAGTGCTAGACCATCACAGGACACATTCATATACCATGGGCAGCTTAGAGATGCCAATTAGCCTAACTGCATGTCTTTGGACTATGAGAAGATCCCAGAATCCCACCCAGCATAAGGAGACCATGCAAACTCCACACAGCCAGGTCAGATTTGAATTTCCAGCCCTGGAAGTAGAAGGCAAGAGTGCTATCTACTGAGTCACCCCAGAGCAGATTTAGCTCATCTGTGAAATTATCTTTAGATGATAGTTGTTTATTGCTTTATTTAAATGGTGTTGTCTAGGAACAGAGCATTTCTACAGATTGCAGCATTATTTCCTTGTCTTAGCCATTGTATCATTATACTGATAAGAATGAAGAGAGAATAAAATTGATTTTTTTAAAATATTTGTTTAGGTAACAGGTGAACACTGAAGAGGTATCGAGCCCACATTGTCACAAACCACCACAAATTTAAGAGGATGTGACTTCTGAATGAAAGACCCAATTATTTGTCCCTTTGTAAAAGAGAGATGGGCCTGATTAACAGCATGTTTGTAACACAGTTGATTTCATCGCAGTGCATCATCGGTCACGTAATCTTAAAGTATGAACAGAATTGCTGACTGCAAATTAGATGCATTCAAAGTACTTAGTGAGTGGCTTCTTAAGCATGCACCCTGGACACCTGATGCGGGTCTTCATGTAGGGACCTATGACAATGGGAATTTCCCCAGGGAAGTTTTTACATTACACAGATCACAGCGATACGCTCTCAAAAAGCAGGCAGCCGACATCAGATTTCGAGGGGGTCATTCGTACGAGGCTATATATCAAATCAAATCCTTTTTTTCACCAGGAATAGGGAACACGTTATTAAGAGTAGTTTTCTCAATTGTCATCGAGAAACCCTCCGTCGGTAATAGGCTGAACTCAATAGCACAGGTCCCATCAACAAACCTCCCAAGCAAGCATATTGTTTTGATGCTCACAGGCTGCCTTCAGCATTAATAATGATTACCATCCGGAATTGACGTCCATATATCATTATTTTGCCAGTGTGGACGCGCAAGCAGGAATCACGGAGGGATGGTAGCAGAACATTCACAGTGGGACGCCTAACAAGACGCGAGCGTCGCTTACAGAGCCTCCTGCCACAGGTTCGAGAAGCGAGAATGGGATGCCAATTAATTTGTTAGTATGCTAATGAAAGAGAGCCACGGTGCTTCCAAACAAAAGGCCCGTTCAAAGTATGTCACCCCGCAGGATGTTTAATTAATGTGAGCATTACTGTGCCGAAGTGCTTATCTCAGTGAGTGTTTATTCTGGATACTTAGAACGGCGCACATCATTACAGCACAGGCACTGGCTCAGACAATTAATCTATAATGCCCATGGCTTCAGCGGCGTGCAGCTCTATCCGTCACTGTCTCGAATTCAGAGTAACAGGGCCGCAGCAGGTGGCCTGGATTTCTACAGTATGACAGACAGTGGTAGGGATGCCCTGCAAAATATTTCATGAGAATGCATAAATGAGTGAAACACATTATAGAATAAATCACGTCTTGCTTTTTCCGTGCACATTTCCAGCTGAATGAAGAAGGTAGTAAACTGTAAGTGATGCGGGTATGCTAAGGTACTTAATCCTGAATGTACAAGGAACAGATCTGCAATAAGATGTTGAGTGAATAGTCTAGATTTACTAGGACTTCCAGCTCCTTGTCAAGATAAATACATTTTTCTCATAAGTTCAGATGGCTTGTATGTCATGTTTCAGTTTCTTATGCATAAAAACAATGAGAATAAAATTTTCTTACTAGGCACATGATAGGAAACCACTTTGCCTCTATTTAGGTCACAGTGTGACTTAGACATATTTGTAGGGCAATGGTTAATGTGCAAACTACTTAAGTACTTAAAGCACTTTCAGTATGATCAAGAGGTTGCAGATTGAAATCTCAGTGGAGGAACTCCTGTTTTAGCCTTGAACAGGGTACTTAACACAAATTCCTTAAGTAATTATCCTGGTGGGTTAAACTGTAAGGTGGTTAGCTATGTACATCACTTTGGTTAAAAGCCTCTTCAAATTTATTTTGCAAATGAATGTGATTTCATCTGCAGCACTTCAGTGTTATTATCACCTTAATTGTGATTGCCTCTATTTTCATATTTCTTTTACCATATGCAGTTTTTACTGGAGCATCCACCGGTGTTCTTATCTGCAGAATGCGCTGTCAAAGAAAGCCCGCAGCCATTCCAATTCTTACGAAATCCTATGACAGTTAAGCATAATTGTGTCTTTCAGTTGTGACTGCTGGCTCCTGTGTTATTATAGTTACCTTCAATGCCATTCACAATAGATAAATAGCCTAGGATCTCCTTGTTTCTTTAGCAGAATTAACTTTTATTCATCCAAGTCACATTAGTACAGGGCCATAATTATGCTTACATAAGTAATTTCCTGCCTTGACATATTTTGGAGAAATACAGTTTATGCTGGGAGGGTAGACATTTTTGTTGTAGTACACCTAGTTTTTTTGGCCACCAGAGACAATGTGCTTCTTGGTTCTCCCATTCCCTTCCCCTTGGACCTAAAATCAAGATCTGAACATCAGTGACTAGTGTAAAACAAGACAACAAATGGCTACATGGTCAAAAGAGCACTGTCAGTGGACTGGTGGCCACGCTAAACTGCGTTGGTTTGATTTGACTGTCTGAAACAGAGTCATATGACCCACAAGTGTTGGAACCTCCATTTCCTGTCACTGTCATCCCTTCGGTATGGATGAGTGAAACCACTTGTTTTTCTTCAGCCCTACACTGTTTTTTGTTCTATTGAATATCTTCTATGGTACTTCGCTTAACAGATACATTACTAAGCCATGTTATAAAAGGGACACGACTTGTTCATAAACCATGTTAAGAGCTCTCTGCTATGACTCTAACCTTAAGTATGTTTAGCACATGCGGCACAAACCCCCGCTTCCCCCATAAAATTGCCAAAAGAATAGAATTAGTCAGTGTATCATTGTAAATTCATTGTATTTATGGTTAAAAGTGTAATCTATCTTACTAATTGAACCACTGCACTGATCATTTCATGGAAGTTGCTTTGGACAACATATATGTTACTTTTCCCTTTGAAACCAGGATAAATACAGCCCACAGACGCCCGTTGACGTCATGCTTCAATGGAAGCCTATGGAAGATCCTTGTAAACTTTATCTAAATGGAGAATAGACAAAAGCCTATTGTTTAATATGCTCTGATTATGTGATTTCAGAGGCCAGACGTGCTTCACTTTGAGTCTATGGGAGCTTCATACATAGATTAAGCTTAGACAGTGTTGACTGGATAGATAGACTTTCAGTCAAATATTTCAGATCACCTGGAAGGCACAAGAAAGGATTAGCTACCAATAACATCAATGCTCATAGTGTCAGTGGTGTTAGCTTGCAGTATTCATTCATTCTGTTGCATGCAGGTCCACAAAGGCATTTCGTTGGAACCTGGTGAGACAGTTTGTTTTATATGTCATCTTTAGCCATTGGCATTTGTAAATATTGTAAATAAAGTTGGTGCGATTGAGTTTGATCGTTTGTTTAATTTTCAAGTTCAGTGATTCTTAGTAGACTGGTTAGTTGGCTTGCTAACTAAGCTGCGTGTTTTTTCGAGCTGAGCTAGAGGCTTTGAAGCATGGCAGACACGGCAGCTAATCTTGTTGACTTCATTCTAAAGAAGTCCTTTGATGAAGCAGAGCAGAATTAGCGTTTAAGTAGCTGGCCAGCTAAAATACCTGATTACCAAGCTATTCCCGCACTGTGCCTCCCCCATTTTAGAAATCCCCATCCAACATGTCACATGACTTGCTTTTTTCGCTCTCATAGAAAACTGGATTCAAAGACACTGTTTTAACCTCAGCTGAAGTTAGTTGAAATGACTGATAAAAAATGCCTTGTAAACACACTCAGATACTAATTCCCATTATTCTATGGCAGTGTGAAACAATAAGGGTTAATACTTATTTTAACCCATCGAGGTTTCCTGTTGTGTACCTCCTCTAGATCACAAATTTTCATTAGCCCCCCTGCAGCAGGAGTGCTCTATTGTCCTGTTATTAGAAAGGATTATTGAATATTGCTCTGACTGTACCCTCCTTCATGTTGCTCTGTCGTGTATCAGATTGGAGAAACATTAGATCATTTCTCCAGGGTTAGGGAAAAGTATGTAGCTGATGTAAGTTGGGGACCTTTGAGTAAATTCTGTGAAACATGGACATTCTGGTTTTCTTACAGTAAAGCTGGAGTCTAAAAGCCCGTGTATATGCATGCATAAATATTGAGTTTTCATAGAGAAATGGGTGGATATCTGTGTGGAAAACTAAGAAATTCTATGTGTAAACAGCAGCTAAATATTTATACAGTCAATACATACCTTCATTTAATGGGTTTAGAACAGGGGTTTCGGAACCCTGCACATTTTTGGGTTTCCCCTCATTTAACACACCTGATTCAACGCCTTGTGCTAATTACCACACAGCTCTTGAGCTGAATAATTTGTGGTGGAACAGGGAAAGAACTAAGCCACACAGGGCTTTGGCCCCCCAGGACTGGAGTTTGACACCCCTGGTTTAGAAGTTGTACATGAGCATGCTATCAAGCAATGTTCCTTATCAACAGTTTATGGAAGTTTGTCATTTTCGTATCGTTGAAACTTTATATGATAGTAAGTCGATATGTCATTTATATCGCCCAGCTGCACAGTGTGCTGCGTAGCATTGTAAAAAAGGATTAATTTTTGAAGAACTTTTTTGCTTATTTAGTCCAGGTAATTTCACTGTTAAAAATTACTTTATATCACAGTGTAATTTTTCCTTTGGAAATATAATTCTGATAACAGGTATGTGTTTTTGCCCTGTGCTGCACTGTGATATGATGCAGGGTGTCTCCTGTCTTGTGCCCTGTGGTGCCTGGGGTAGGCTCCAGGCTAACACTGTACCTGTGTGCCGGATAAGTGGCTAGGGGGGACAGATATTCAGCATTTTTTCAGGCTTACAAATCTATTCCCCCAGCCATTTTCCATATATCAACTTATGGTTGCTGTGATCCTGAACGTTATGCTAAGAAACAGAAGGCAGAGGCAGGGTTTGCTCTGGACATATCTGTAAATCAGAGTCTTCTTTTACAGTTCTCTTATGGCTCAGGCAGGACTGGAAACAATAACCAGTCATCACGCTGAACGTGCAATGCACTTCTGGGAAATTAAATCTGTTTTCCAACAGTCATTACTAACAGGAGAGGTTAGTTCCAGAGAGAGAAGACTTCGGTCCTGTCTTGTGGTTAGCTGAGCTACACAGATTATTAATTACCTTGTTTACGGTGCTGTAAGAGAAGCTGATAATAACTGTTATGAACACAGTAAACTGAGCATAATCAATACTTGTGGACTTAATGGCTTCATCAGAGGTGTGCTGTGGGGACTTCACTATATATAACTCCCTTCAGAGCCTTGACCTAAACTAGATGCTTATGATCTACACTGCTGCCTATGTATCTGATATGTATATGAACCAAGAGTATAGATCTGGGTACAGGACATGTCCCTACCAATACTGTAAGAGTACCGTGTGTTTAGGAGGATGGGATATTTGTGGCTGATTTGGTCTCTACCAGTGTTGAAACCAAACCTACACCTTTGAGATGAACAAAAATATTAATTCAAGGCCCCTAGTTTTGTTTTTTTTTTTCTTCTTTTTCATTTTAGTCAACAATGGAAAGCCATGGAAGTATGAAAACCCCACTGGCTGAGCCTACACTGTGCTTTGGTGTTTAAAAGTTTAATGTTAAATTTGTCTGTGACCCTCTACTTTAAAAGTGAATTAACTATGCATGGATGGATACTACATTTGCAATTACTGAAAAAAATAAACTCTTACAGTATCATCATAAGTCTTAAGAGCAGTTGCAGCCTCATGATCATTTTAGTTCTTTTCTCCATGATTCCGAAGTTTGACTACATATTTCCCCTCCCTTTATTATGGTCTGTTTATATTCAGTGAACTTGTCCCTGCCATACCCTCTGGTCCTGTGGCTCCGTGAAAAGGATTCCCCGCTGCTGAATTGAACTGTCACTCCTTACTGAGTCCCTGTCCCACAAGGACCTTCTGTTCACCAGGATTTTTATAATATTCATTTAATAACTGAACCGTATTATGACAATGTTTATGCCAGTCAAAATTTATTTATTTACTTACTTGGACTGCAAGATTAAGTGCTTTTTGTCTTGAAAAGGGCCACTTCATATTTTAAATGCTAAAATTTTAAATAAAAAAATAGTCAGTAGAGAATAGTGAATTAAACTGAATTGATGGAATGCAGCCTTTTTTGTAACACAACCTTATCAGTTTGACATATAGCATGGACTTTTAATTACTTTAATGATTGGTCTGTATATGGCTCAGTGTAGTTATAGCTTAGATCATATTTCTTCTTCATCTTAACTAAAGAGTGCGTCTTTTGCCATTTGGTTCGGATTGGCTTTGAGAGACATATTAAGCAGTAAATTATTTTCGAGGATATTTTTCAGTTTCTACCATAGTGTGCAAGATGTACTACCAGTATACAGAAACGGGACACAATCTTTTGTCAGGAATACATTACAGTGATAGTTCACAAATCAATGTGGTTATAACAATGGACATTAGAGAGATATGGTTTAAAGCTGAATTAAGATCTAAATGTCAGCGCACAGAGCCTAAATTCATATTTCCAAATATATTAGTATATCTCATTTTCAGTTCAACATCACTTTCACAAAGGTTCACAGTTCTGTTTTACTGAACTGTCTCATTAAGTTGTTCATTTTTCATTTAATTTAAACCAACATTACATAAATCTTTTCGTTGGCTGTTATTGTTTCTATACAATAAAGGCAGAGCCTTTTTTCTCCCTCTGGAGAATAACTCTCATATGGCTGTTCTTCATCATAGTCTGATATCTCAGACTTTGTGTGGTTAAGACAGAGACTGTAAGACAGAGATATTCCATTTTGGAAACTGGAAGTTCACTGGCAGGTTACCAGAAATAAGACATGTGCCACTTCATCAGTCATCACATGACAGTCCTCCTGTATAAAACCATGAGACCTGCATTTTAAAAAGAAGCTATGGGTGAATAGAAGGATTGCACAGCTGTTCTTAGATCATTTAGGCATGCCTGAGAAGCCTCAAGCGAAAAGAAGAACCCACTGATTCTGAACTGGGTTAAGAACTGGGTATGAAAAATGCCCACAAAATAAATGAAATGGATACCGTTTTCGATGATTACTGATGTAAACTGCGATCTGCTTTCACTCATATAGTTCTTTAGATGGATACGCCTGCCTACACAGTGCACTTAAATGCTGCAGTTGTGGTAGATTGTTGCTGTTTCAAGATTGAAAGAGAATGTGATTGGTTTGCAACGCGTTTGATAGCTGTATAGTACATTAAGATGGTGAGTCATGATGCCACTGATCATTTTTTTAAGCACACAATAGAGAGTGCCATACACTAATGAATAGGAAAGGTCTTTCACAATAGCTTGTCGTCATAGCACAACAGCATGTCATTTATTACATACATCTTTATTTGTGTTTTTTTTTTCTTGCCGCATGTGCTTCCACCCATTTTGCCTAATTTTGTTTTCTAGGGGACCAACACTGGCCGGGGCGATCGCAGAGCTATTATGGTAGGCCTGTATACTCCCATTATCCATATCTGTGTTTGTGGTGAATGTCTGGTCTTAACCCTACAACATGCAAGGGCAAGAACTTCCTGTCGTGCGTCAATGTGATTTGGTGATGTGTTGTCTCTCTCACTGCATAGACCCAGTATTTAGTCTCCTTAAACTGCTACCTTCGAAGTGCTTGTTTCTCCAATTTCTTGGTCTATGACTCCATCTGTCAAGAAGATACCTGCAGCAGCAAGGATAAAGACAGTTTTTAATGATGTTACTTCTTATTAATTAAAGAAGACATCAGATAAATCTGTGCTTATCTTTGCTGATGACTCGTTGAACCTCTGTCCATGGAAAAAAAAAATGAGAGAGAAGACTTGCACCTTTAAGAGGAGTCATGGGGCTTGGAGGTAGCTTCTAATTAATACAGTCAATGAGAATAAAAAGGTTAACTGCTACCATTTGTTTTATCTGAAGAACAATGTGTAATTTTTCTTCCTTAAAATGAATTGTTTTTAAATGTACCTATGAGATGAACATGTCTTCAAAGGAGATATGTCCTTCTTGTAATTTAATAGTTTTTCTTTCTGGGTATATATATTTCTGCATCTTGTCTGTTTTAAAAATGCTGCCAAAATTTGTTGTAGGAACACACAAGACATGTTAAGTTGCTGTACTAATGGTATAGATGTGTATTCCTTTGAATTCACCAGTGATTTACCAGTTTAACACTATCTGTTTGCATGTTTTTTTTAGTTATATTTTTGCTATTTAATATATAAAGTCTCGTACCCAGTTTTTTTCTTTTGTTCTTGTCTATTTTGTCCCCACATAGTCTTAACATCTTTTTTTCTCAAGAGTAAACCGATACAATGGTGACACTCTCCTTATCTCCTGTCACTCTATATTGAACTGACTATAATGGATCAATACCCTTCATATGTGGTGACTATTGCTTTAGAATATTAGTCTTGCTATTGCAATGTCCAGCTCTATTTTACTTCTGCTTCTTTCAGAGTAACATCACCTGTATTAACACACCAATAACACGTAGGTTGAACCTCTTCCAGAAGATGTTTGTTGTTTTCTGGTTAATCTGTCTAATGGGGCAGAGACTTGCACTTACGTTTTTAGGAAGTGTCCATTTTGACACAGTATTGAGATTCTCATTTCAGAATGTCATTTTGCAATATTAATTATTCCTTCTACAAAACCAGCAGGTTACAGAGCACTGAATATCAGGGAAAATGCTCTGCCATTATGGGTTAACAGGGGATCAAATTGCAGGAGTAGCATGGGTCATTCAATATGGTAGTGTGCACTGAGGTGGCTGAGAAACGTGTTGACCCCCTTGAAAGGCACTTAAGCTGCAACGTACATGGTGCATTGCAGAGTACATCTGTCAATACATGACATTTGCTATTGCAAGTCCCCATAAATGTTGGTCCTTGTGTCTGGTTAAACATTTCCTATAGCAACTCTGAGCAGTACCTCATTTTTACCTCAATAGGGTACTGGTTTCAGGCAGGCTCTCCTGGGTCACCGTGTCAGTTAATCAATGCCTGCTACAAATATTGTGTAGGGAATCTTAAAACCTCTTTTTAAAGGATCGTGTCCAGTACTTGGCCTTGAATTCTTTGCGGGCTCCAGGTTTTTTAGCGTTTGCACTGTTTTTAGTGTTCAAGAGTGTAAAGCGTCAGAATTCTTGTGTGGCTTTGATTCAGTATGAAGGGGTTGGAGATGGAGGTTGGATAACGAAACAGATTCTTACATGTTCTGAGTAAGTTGACTCTCTCTTATATATATATATGATATTTATTCAGCAGGCCCTAATAGAGAGTCCTGCACAGACTGTTACATTTTTAACACCTTATGTGGAGAACCTTACACCTGGCATTAATAGAATTCATAGAGAAGGAATGTATCCATGGGGTTGCTGAGAAAAGGGAGCCCTACATGGGAAGGGGAGCAGAGAACCAAACCAAACCAAAACAATCCAATCCAATCCAAACCAAGCCAATCAGGACTGATTTTGAAGTGGTACCACAGCGCAGATAAACTGAAACCAATACAAAGTCAGGCACTTTAATGTGAGATAACTGTGGGGTACTGGAACATTGGGCTCTTGAAGGGTTTTCATCCCTGTCTGGCCACTGCTGTTGTTCTTTTTGAGAAAGCTACTTAACCTCAATTTTCTTAAATATGGTGTATAATGATAAAACAATCACCATGGAAAGGGAATTTGCCAAGCATATAAATAATCATAATAATGTCACAGCAGGCTATTGTACTGTATTTGCCTCAAGACAGAACCATGAGCCCTCATAATTTAATAAAGGCAGCTATTATGGCATTTAGCACAGCAATTAAATGGTAACATTTCCTATCTGCGGTTAAATGCCAGGCCCCTAGACTGGTACTTACCTAGCGGTACACTGTTCTTCCATCTGGAACTGGGGAAAAGGGGGGCGGCATTGAGCCATGGTCTGCATGTGCCGCTGTCAGCAGACTGGGGAGGGAAGACAGAGCCCAGCCACCACCACGAAGGGCACTGCAGCATAGGGGCGGCCACACTTCACACATGGCTTTGGTAATTAAATGGCATGGACTCCTGTTTTTCAAAGGACCCCAGGGGATGCAGACAAAAGAGGAAAAGGTCCAGCTTGCAATGGATCTGGGTCGTCACTGCCACCCTCTCTTGTCTCCATACCCGGCTGTGGTCCAGCCCTAGGGGGGTTTTCATTAATTTTCACACAAATGTCTGCTGCTGGCAATAATGCTTGTATATGACATGACATTTAGATGGCCATTCAAGAGCCCGCATTTGGTAAAACCAACTTATTAATAACACCATTCCATTAAGCCTGCAATCCTCTATTACTGCGGTGTCTTGCATTTCACGATTGTCATTACTAGCCACTGAGTCAAATCATGAATGATGTATTTCATCCTAACATTATTCTGCTTTCTTTTACGTCTCATCTTAGTTGACGGCACCCTGCATTTATTCCTCTGGACAATAAGGCTTACGTGTAATTCTGTAGTCAGATTGCTGTTACCCAAACTTTTAGTGGGTTCCATACTTCTGCATTTGTTAACCAGATGTGAATCATAACTTGTTTTAATCCTGCGACATTCAGAGATGTAAGCACTTGTGCCAAAACAGTGGCAAGGAAAGGAATTGCACTTTTCACTGCAGCTAGGGAGCAGAGAACAAAAAGTTGCATCCAATTCACAAAAATAGCAGCCTTGCAGATGATGCAGTGGAGAACATCACCGGGGGCTAAAGAACTGCTCATGCGCATGTGCAGTGAAAATTTGGCCTGTTTAAACTTTGCTTTCCAGGGGAATTTCCAACATTTTTTTGTGGAAATCTTGAAAGAAATTAGTCAAGCTCTCAACATCATTACTTATCAGTCGAGTGGTTTCTTTGTGTTTAGATCATGATATCTGGCGTCACTCATAGTAAGGTGTTCTCTTGAACTGATTACTCATCCAGCCATGTTATAGAAATCAAATACCCAGCAAGATTCCAATCACCCAGCAATACTGAATTGACTATTGAGACAAATTATGTAATATTTTTATATTTGCATAATGGTTTGGCCTGGTAGCTTCACATCCTTTTTTTGTAAATCTTACTAAAATGTTTTACATGTGATCAGGCTCTGGAAATGTCAGAATGTTGAATCATTGGTATGCCATCTGGTTATTCATTATGCAAAATTTGCATGGGTGTCCTTGTTAATGTATATTGAATATGATTATAACCATGGAGGAGGAAAGCAGATGTGAACTATCGTTAGATACTGGGTTTCAGCCGGACTTTCATTTACTCTTTAAATATTATTATTTAAATAAATCATGTACCCGAAAAAAAAATCCTGGAACAAGTCTATCACAGCTATTATCAGACAAACTCTGGAGTCTGTTGTGGTATTAATACCATTAATAAGAACATGTATTTAATGAAATCATAATACCAGTAAAGTAGTTCACAGATATATGGAAATATTTGCATTATAGATACTTCTGTCAAACAGCAAATTTTAGTCATAGACAGTGTTTTTATTAGACCAAATAGTTATGAGATCATCTTGTTACTGGCTTGTGGGATACATTGAGTCTGTTATGTGTAGGTGTAACAGAATTGTAATGTGCCTAAAGTGATTGTAAGAATATCACTTTTGGTAAAATATCAAGTAGAAAGTACAGTTGCAATTAGTGAACGCAAACATCAGGCCTACAGTTTTATTGTTTTTTTTTTAATTTACAGTAATAACGCACAATCGTTGTCATTGTCATCATCATTATCATAGCCTGTATTCTTCTGACTTGGCTAATTGAATGTAAAAGTATGTGTTATGTCTTTTAAACCTAGAGCTCTATGACCAAATGACTGCAACTTGTCTCAGGAGCATTGCTGGGAGTTTGAATCCCACCTCTGCTCTGTGTGTGTGGACATTGGATGTTCTCCCAGCAGTTAAACAGAACGGAGTCTCCAGATCAGGGATTCTCAAATTTTTTGATCAAAGGTCCACATCAGATTTTTGTTTAAAGTCAGAGGTCCAGAGCAATTTTCAACAACAAAACAGCATTTCATGAACTAAAATGAGTTAACAATGACTCTCGATATAGGCATCAATATATAACCATAATGGGGTGGGATTATGATGAGTTATGTGTGCAAAATATAGTCGTTCTACATTTAGTTTTTGCATTTCACACTACACGCCTTTTTTATGTTAACCGTATTGATTCCATAAGGTGCATTATTGGCTGGGTCTGGATTAACACGCAAGTTCAGCCCACAACCAGACCATGGTCCAGATGTTGAGAACTCCTGCTCTAAATTGAGCATTGTATATGACTATGAGCGTGCGAGTGTATGTGCAGGTAGCCTGTGATGGATTGGCATCCCCTGCGGGGTGAACCCCAGCCTTGTACCCTTTGTTGTCTGGGATATACTGTACTGAGACGAACACGAAAAATTCTCGTTAATCAACCCCTTTAGTTGTTCAAACGCTCACACTTGTTCTACAGAAATTGACAATAGCTGTCAGACATTTCCGAAAAAGGTTCTGTTCTAATCATTCCTGCTACCCTCTCTCATACTGTACACCCACTTTCCCCATCACAGCTAAATGAGCTGACATGAAGCCCTTGACTTGAAGAAACCCAATTTACAGAGCTGACTTACCTGTTAGGTAGCTGACAGACTGCTTGTGTTTGACAGGGCACTTTTGGGTGTGACTATAAAGGGATTCACTTCAGTGCGGCTTTCTCGGAAGCAACTAATTGGCCCCTGAGTCAAAGCTTGTTGATGGAAATGGTTTATTCTTTTTGTTAATTATACTACAGTAGAGAGGTTGTGTTTTTGTATTTTTGCACCCAAGTATAAATGTAGCTAATGGTCGCTGTAGTGATGCATTGCAGGTAGTTAGTCTAAAAAGCAACACAAATGTCTCCTGAAAATTCAAAATGAAAGAAAAGCACAGAATGTATTTATTATACAGATTAGATACAGAGTACAAATTTCTATTTGTGATTTTAGCCAAGTATAATGGAGACATATAAAAGTAAGGTTCATTTGCAGTGTATTTTGGGGTTGTATGTTACTTCTTATCAACTGCTGTACCATATATTTGTTGTTCCTTGATGTTTACTTATACCTAATTTAAATTCATTCTCTTCTGTACCATAAGCTTTTACCCATCGACCATTGTGGATTTCACCATCTTATTTTTCCTTAAACAAAAACTACATATAAAGAATTTGCCTTTTCAGTTGCTCAGCTGTCAAACTGTGGGGTTATCCAGAAAACCCCTGTGACCTCACTGTTTATGCCTCAACGGAGAAATATGAGAAAAAAATGTAGTCATGGGAACAGCATTATCTATGTAGCTGGAAGGAGTGTAAGCATAAAATGGCCCTTTATAACAGGTCTGTATGCTGTGGGAATATCGGAGCAGTTTGAAAGCTTGACTTGTCTATGTGTTGCATTTTAAAATGCAACGACTATATTCTGAATCAGGATGATACAGCAATTGAATGGAGTTCATCTGTTTAACACCCTTAGTAATGCATCTTGAGAAGCACAGACCAGCAATCCATTGTACAATCCATGTAAAATGTAACAGACTTGAAACACTTTCTCTCTGTCGAGTAAATCCTGAAGCCAACTGCTTGATCATTGGCTGCATTGCCATTCTATCATAGTAAAATAAACGGAAGAGAATGCAGCATGATACGTAACAAAGCAACATTACAAATACTTAATAAGTATGTGGAGGTGTATGCTAATAAATGGATTATTATGGCAGCAAAAAAGGTATCATTGCCAAAATGTTACTGAAGAGACACTCTAGGTAAAGTGTGACTAAGAAATGTTCTATAGCGATATCACTCTTTCTGTTGGCCCCACTCTTCCTCTAGCTTTCCATTTCCGATTTGCACTGCATCTTTCAAGAACATGTTTTTAATATTTGTAACAGAATGTGTTATATCTACAAACTGTAAAGTGAAATACGTAGCTTGTTGCTGGAGGACAGCTTGAGAACAAAGGGACTGTAATTACTGATAGCCAGCAGGAATGCATCTTCCCTTTAGTTTAGAATCATATAAAGTTCCTCCTATCAAGAAGAAAGGAAATATACCATGGTTGGAAATGTTTTGTGTATACATCACCTCTTTCATCTTTTCATTAAAAACTGTTTTGCCATCTATTAAATACTGTAATGTCTAGGGATCATACTGGGTTTAAACTGTGCTCATTATATATGGTAACAGTCTGACATATTTTTTTCCACCAAAAGGGACCTTGGTCATTCACTGTTAGAAAGTCTTATTATCATATCGCTTACTTCTCAGAAAAGGCTGTTTTTGTTTTGAGTAAAATTGTGTGTTCGAAATGCAGTATCGACAAGGACAAAACAGAAATGGCACAGGAAGCTAGCCAGCAGAAAATATCATTTACGTCGCCTGTGATGGAGATGCTTAGTGTGTGCCTTCCCAAGTTTTGGCAGATCACAAAGGGACAAGAGTGATAGCAATTTCAAGTCCAAATATCATGAGCTCATAAAGTGCAGGCCTACAAACAATGTGGGTTCCTAATCTTTCTATCAATCAATCCTTCTTACTGTACTGTACGTGTTTGATATATCTGTATATATAAGTGTGCTTGTCCATTCCCTTGGCTGTTTTTCAATAATAATATTTCCTTGCATTTTTATAGGTAATCACCAACATAACTATAACCATCTGCCACTTACTAGTCCAACCTGTACACCTAAGAATGGTAAGAAAATAAGTTGACTGAATGATATTTTGTAAATTGGGATATAATGTTAAAATAGCAGTGTGATTCTATTAAAATATTTGAATAGAAATACCTCAGTATCATGCCAGTTCTATTTTGCTTTATACTTTGCATGATGCCACTTTTACATCTCCCTGTATATAAATCTGTACATGTAACTTTACACTTACTGTGTAGATCATTTTTTCAGCTTTTTGTACTGTTTTTGTTATTTTCTAATTATATTCTAGTTTTGTTTTAAAAGTGAGTCTGTTTTACATTGCTCTTATTTTGGTATTTCATTATTTGCATAGCCTCAGGAGTGCTTCAGAGCATATATATTCGCTACATGGTATACCTATTTGACAATGCACAGTATGTGACAAATAAACCAAAAAAGGGTGAAAGGGTGTATCATTAAGAGCTTGCTTTTTGATATTTCGTAAAAAATGATTGAAAAAGAAATAAGGGATCTTTTATTATAAGAAATGCAAAATAGAACTGCCATTGTACTGAGGTATTTATAAAATATTTTAATAGAAATTAACCAGAACATGCAAAAATATACACATTTGTCCTGTCCAGAAGGCAGATCAAAATCGTTACTTTTTTTTTTGTAAGTGAATGCATAACTTACTGTATACATTAATATAGAGCTCATTTCACATAAAAGCATTTATATTATCCAGATTTGGATTTTCTTTTCTAAAGGCATTGCATTTATAGAATTTAGAAGGAGAGATAATTAAATTTTATATTAGAACAAGATAACATCTAAAATTAGATTTGTAGCTTTTCAACTGTACCAATACAATGGAGTGTGCAGTGTGAATGAGAGTGTGATTGCTGTATGGTTTTTAAGTGTTGTAAAACCCACTGTAACATCTTTTGTATATTTGAAAGCCTTTCACCACATACTGCATATAGGTCTGATCCAGACTGTGATACAGCTTCACTTGCCCTTCCCCCACAAAAAAAAAAAATTCAAAACTTAAATGCAGAATAACATGAATCGTAAAATACTGGATATGAAATTCTTTACTGAAATAGTCGACAGCTGGTCGTTTGTCAGTGTTCTTTAAAAATGACACCTACTCCACTGGTTTATTTACATAATAAAAATGGTTTGAATGGAAGTACTTGAAATTGCCACTGACGATGTCTGATGGGCATCAAGTACAGATAACTTAGCTGTGGAATCTTTTTGTTGTACACTCTGGCACCTACATAATTTATACTATATACATTATATCGTTGTTTGACTTGTTGATATAATTTAACCACCATCTTTTTGGTAAGAACGTGCATCCTTATGCATTTATTTTGTATTGTGCATTCCCTGATTAAATCAGCTTCATATGCTTAATTCAAGACTTTTTATTATGTAAATAACACCCTGTTTATTATGTAAAAAGCACCCTGTTATTATGATGAAAAAGAAAGAAAAAAAACTTTATCACCAAATGTGATTAAGACAAGTTTCTTACAAATGTCTATTACCTTACAGATAGAAAAGGGCAATACTTCTGTAGTTTTTTTAATTTACTTCAAGGTAAAAACTTAAACTGAGCAACAGTATCCTGAAAAATAGTCCCCAAATCCCTCTCCAATCATATTTTTTATTAGTTTTCCCTACTTTTACAATATACGCATGTACATGCTATATATACAGTCACAGTACCCTAAAGAATTGACTGTTCCACAGTAGGCAGCACAGATATGCCCAGGCATTTTTCTGGCTGTTCTGATTTTCTTCACTGACTGTGGAAAATTATCTGAAGTACATTTTTCACCATAGAAGCATCATTATTAGTGCCAGTAGTAATTTATCTTTAATATGCGTATAATGTTTCATCATTTTTTTACATTCAACTCGAATGCTTTTTCTAGCATTTGGATGTGAAAAACAATATTGTTAATTTAAATAAAAGCTTAATTAAAACACATGATTTAATAAAGTCAGAAGAAACCACAATGTAAGAAATTTTGATGAATTTCACATTTTCAACTTGGAGTTTTATTTAATTGAATAATACATGCAGTTGGCTCGTTGGTGGCACTGCCAGATCATAGCTGTAGGCTCGGGGTTCCGATCCCATCCCTGCTTTGTGTGTGGCCTTTGCATGCTCTCCCTTGGCACAGCTTTCTCTGGGACGCTCTGGCTACCTCCCGCAGTTCAAAGACATAACTGAACTGCTGTCTGTAAATTGCCCATGATGTGTGTGAATATGTGTGTGTTTTTGTGCTCAGGCTTGTGCCCTATACGGCCCGGCCAGTCCATGACCTGCACTGGATAAATAGCTAAGCGACTGATAAAGTTAACTTAATGCCTGAAGCAGTGTAGTAGTTTTTCGTCTGTTTTCTCCTTCTTGTTGTGTGTGTGTGTTTGTGTGTGTGTGGGGGAGGGGGATTAGATTTCACATTAGTAAAAGAATTATTTAGACAAAATGATTATCTTGCTTACCTGTTTGCTTTTAGATTATAATGTAAAACACAAGTTACTGCAAATAAAATACAAATACAATATGATTGTTGGGTAAGCATTTGAACTGATGGATTCTAACTATTCTAAATTATCTGCTAATCTCATTGTGGTGATTTGATCCATAAAAGTCCATGATACCTACATTTGGGGACCCCAGCGTCCCAAGGATGTAAATAAGGTTAATGAAACTATTGGCCTGATACCCCGTAAAGGTCATGGCATTTCCAATCCACTCTGCAAATTTTCTGCTTGGATAAGAAACTGAAATGCTGTACAGTAAAATGTTCTCCACTGTCATTTTTAGATGAAATTTTAGTCTTAGCCTTGAGCGTCAAATGAGCTATTCCTAAGTAATTTTCAAAAGTATATGACAATATGCTTTGCCGCATCTATATTTTGTCGCACAAATCTAACACGATTGAAGCTAATTTTCTAAAGCACATTCATGTTTCTAAAAAATAAAATGCCTCATTGCGGGCATTTCACCCAAAGAGTTCCAGGTATGAATAAATTCATCTTTTTTTTGTCCCCACAAAACCGAAAAGACGTGTTAATAATATGATATTACCGATGAATCATGGCAGTCACTCACGTAAGGAAGGAGACAGTGATTCCCCTTATCTACCATTGTTCTTTTTTAGGTCTTGACATAATAAGGATGGTGGTGGGTCCTCACAGTCTCATTTTTGTTCATAACCTTGACAGTTATTTATCTGCTAGGGGGTAAAGACTTTAATATGACACACTTTCGGCATGAAAATCAATTTGTAAAACATTTTAAGTGAATCACAGAGAGAAATTTCATTAAAATATTAATGGAATCCATGAAAAGTTATGGAAAATCGATTTGAGGAGTTTTTTTTCCATTAAAAAACTGACAAAAAAGAACTGTTAGTTCAAAACTGTGGATAAAGCTTGATGTAACTGGTGTCTTTCCACTGAGAAACCACAAAGTATGCTGTTTTTTGTGAAACCATGACAACAAAGTAGTTCTGCAGGCTACAGTTACCACAGAACCAGCACCGCAGGTACCAAAACCATGAGCAATAACATTGAGGCAAACACTGAGGAAATCTGAAATAACTTCCATGTACATATAATAAACAACTAGTTTTAATTTTCTTTTAAATATTCTTGGGGTTGTTTGCTTGGAAAATAGTAAAAGCAGGTAAGTAAAACATAGACGTATTATGTGCAGAATTAATGTTTGCCAGTGAATTTAGAAGATATCCTGGGGGATGTGGTATTTGAGTGTAATTGGTCCAGGGTGCCAGGATAAGGCAAGGGATGACTTTATTTTCACATGTGCCATGAATTTAACGGATTTCCTGCGGCCACTGGCACGTAACCCACGCCTGTCCCTTTTGTTAATGCACCTGGATGTCATATTCCCCTTTCTGCTGCACTCTGCCTGTTTTTAAGCCCGCTTTACCTGCCACCCACACCCCCTAATCTGTCCTATGTCTGAATGACGGACATTTGTCCCGCGGGGGTGGTGGCCCTCACCAGTGTCACGACATGTCACGCTGCTCCCCTGCTGAGCACAATGCATGAGGAAGACAGATGCAGGAAAAAATCATATGTAAACCAAAGTGATCTGCATGTGGATGCCTCTTCCACCTGCCTCCCGCCCAGTGCCAAATGGCAGTGAATCCCTCACATTCTGCCCTGCCCAGTCATTCTAGGCATTGATTGTGATCTGATTGTGATCTTCTGTTCTCTTCTGTTTCCCTGCAGAGAGCACTCGGATGAACAGCATCCTTACCTCGCAGACAGAACCCTATGATCTGTCCTTCTCACGGTCCTTCCAGAGCCTGTCCCACTTGCCCCCCTCCTATGAGTCAGCAGTGAAATCAGACCTAAATAAATACTCCTCTCTCAAAAGATTAAGTAAGTGTACCCCACCTTCATTGTACAAAGTTTAATATATTATTTGATAATTATTCCTCAAATTTTAAAAATACAGAGAAAAAACAACCAATATGTAAAACTTAAGATTATAATAATGAAACTATTAATTCCTACGCCACTATGTCTGTTACAAAAATGAACTGCAGTGCCATATAATACAGTTTAATTTAGACATTATTAATAATGAGGATATAATACAAAGTTATTCTTCAGTCCTAACTGATAAACATGCATTAAAATCAAACTTACCACCAAAGTTTTGTGTGGTTTTGGATGATACGGTCACATAAAATAAGCAGCACCAACCTTAGAGATCTACAGTACTATGCAAACAAGCGATATATTAAAAGGTAATCGCCGCAGCTTTTCTGTCATTGCGCAAATGTAAGGGTGCTGTGAAACCTGCTTATATCATTTGGGTGCTTTAAGATTGTGCTGCGTTTGTTTGATTTGCTCAATATTATATATTCTGATTAGACATTTTTTCTCTTACTGCGATGCTTTAAGGGAATCAATTTTGAAGTAACCTAGAGGTGGCTTTTTATAACAAACGGAAGGAGTTACAGTTTATTTTAACAAAGGAGAAGCAGCATTTCAATGCAATGATTCATTTTCGTTGTAGAATGTGGCTGCGCTTGTCTTTCTCAGAATGAGTTAAATGCGTTATCTTTGTTGTGGCATTTCTAGCTTTTTATACTGTATATAAAAGAGGGGCAGACCATTTTGAAGGGTCTTAATTGACAGCTCTTCAACACAAACCTCCTTCACTTGCACGGTGACCGGTAAATACTCACCTACCCAATCACAAGGAAACATTTCTAGCAGCAGTTCCTTCTACAGTCTCCTCCGGCGATGCCGTCAGAGCAGCACCATTTGTTTTGAAATCAAATCATATGCAGTAGTAAATATCCAGCAGGCTAAGCTGCTTCTACTTCATTCTGCGTCAGTGTTTGATTGTACTTGGGAGTTTATACATTGTTCAAAACCATGATGTATTGTTTTTATTAATCTCACAAAACACAAAACCAGCATAAGAAAAAGCCCTTCTTAAACTGTATGAATATGGCATAGATATAACATTATTACATCCTGAATAGTATATTGCTCATGAAATATGGTATTATGAAATGATCTAAGCAATACTTGAATTATTAGAATTGTTAGAATCACATTTTATTCTTCGCTCTATAGCCATAAAGTGAATGAGAGTACTATTCTACACTACAGTATGTTTTAATGCTTTTGCTAAAACAGAAAAATAATATTTTTGAGCAATTTATCTCATAACACACCTTATCTAAATCCGCTCCTGAGACTGTATTATGATTGATGTTTTACAAGTAGACAGCATGTGCATAACATCCCTATTGGAGTATGCTGGGGTTGTCGATCCGTGATCAATCTCGATGATGCACTTTCCGGTACGTGCGGTATAGCTGACATACAGTGAAACCAATTATGAGTT
The DNA here is from genome assembly GCA_026777985.1 of Mormyrops attenuatus. Classification (NCBI taxonomy): domain Eukaryota; kingdom Metazoa; phylum Chordata; class Actinopteri; order Osteoglossiformes; family Mormyridae; genus Mormyrops; species Mormyrops attenuatus. The sequence continues at coordinate 18,558,819 of JAODKC010000095.1, read as the reverse complement.
TTCCGAGTGCACTGAGAATTTTTTAAACTGATACGATGCATTTTCAATCATGATTGAAAAAGGTCGAGACATGATATAAAATTACATACAAATGTATAGAAATGCTTGGATAAACACAGAAAATTGTCAGAAATATCTTATTAAAAGTGTATCTTCAAAATGCATCTGACACATCCACATTAAATTACAAGATAATAATGATGTTACAGTTGTGAAAAAATATGTCTTGAGTTGCACATGTGGCAGAAGGAAAGTAAGAACAACTGGGTTTTCAACAGAAAATCTAATAGAGGAAGAGGTAATAGGATTTTAGGGGAATGCAAAGCAATGCAGTCTTGGGAAAGCTACTAGCACATCTGGGAGGCATGCCAATCAATGAGCTGCTAACTAACGATCACATCATCAAAAATAATTAAAGGTAAATGATTAAAATGGTTGTGGCTCAAGTGTGAGCAGGTTGCAAATTAGGGGCTGAATACACTGAAGATGATTTTCTGAGGTGTTCAGCGGATTCATACCTGAGCTCTAACAATGTTTCATTGCACCATGTGGTTTTATGCAATTTAGTGACACTGTAGGGCATCCTGTGTTTCTTAAATAAATATAGAAAGATGGCATGCATAATTACAGTACAACTGTACTTCGAAAGCACTTGATTCACATTCCCACCGACGTAATGATTCAGTGCTGGATTTAAACTGCTTGTTGCAACCTAGATCAACACACGGGCGTTCCTGACTGAGCTGTTTGCAGCCTCTTCTCACGCCTTAAACAATTGTCACAGCATAAGCATGAATTTTACACTTTCCTTGCTACATGTCACACCATGAACCTATCGTAATATTACAATGGGGAATATTCATTATTATGTGCAGCCACATATCCAAAAGTGAAGCTGATTTTAACAATACTTATTCTATAATTTAATTGATTTATATAATATGCCATGAACATGAATTTAATCAGTTTAAAATTGTAATGTTATATCTGGCATTGCTTCATAACTTCATAACTTCATTGGCACTCATTCTATTAACATAAAGAACAATATCAGTAAATATGGGCCAATGTATAGCTTAGTGGGTCAGGACACTGTATCTGTGGTCAGGAGGTCCTTGATTCAACTCCCATTGTTGCCAGAGTGACTTCTCTGTTGGGCCACTGAGCATGTCCCCTAACCCACATTTGCCCCAGGAGCTATCTTACCCTGCTTTATTATATGCATGTCTCTTTGCATAAAAGCTTCTGCTAAATAAATAAAATATAAAAGGGAGGAGGCAGAATGCATTATGTAGAGACAGTGTTTGTGTTTTAACTCGTGATGTGTCCCTCACCACAGCTGATAAAGATGTAGAGGAGTACTACTCCCGGAAAAGGCACCTGCCCGACTTGGCGGCTCGTGGGACGCTGCCCCTGCACGTGATTAAGATGAACCAGGAGCAGCAGGCTCCCCCACAGCGTCAGCGGCCACGGCGTGTGCAGAGGGCCATGTCGCAGGACCGGGTGCTTTCTCCGGAAAGGGGCCCCGTTCCCGACTACGACATGTCCCCCTACAACGTGTCCTCCTATGGCCGGATCCTGTCCGATGAGCAGCTCCTGTCCGCCGAGCGCCTCCAATCCCAGGACCCGCTCCTTTCACCGGACAAAATGATGTCACTGAAGCGCTCAAGCTTATGTGACAAATCCATGTCGCGGGCTCTGTCGCACACCGATGTGTTCGTACCCACCACACCCGTCATGGACCGGTACAAGATGACAAAAATGCACTCCCATCCCAGTGCCTCGAACAATGCGCACAACACCGTGACCGTGAACCAGACCGTTTCCAAGCGGCAGGCTTTTGCGTCACGACGGACACACACAATGGAACAACTACACTACATCCCGGGACATCACCACCACTACCGCACAGCAAGCAAGACCGAAGTAACTGTTTAACCTGAGGGACTTCAGTGTCACGCGGGAATGGGAAACACATTAGCGGCAGTAAATGCAATGACAACAGGATTATCCACACATGTGAACAATCCCAGCAAAATGTAAACCTGAGGCACCAACTATTATAGGACAAGCTGCATTTAAATCAGATAAACAAACAAAAAACATAGTCTTTATTTTCAACACCAGCTTTCCAGAATAGCCGGTACAGAGATCATGATTTTTGTGCACAGTTGCACATCAACCAGTACTTGTATATGAATGGGAAAGGATGCACAAGAAATGTCTGACACTTCATGTGTAGTTTAATATTTGAGTGCAGTTTACAAAGGGCTTTTCATGTTGACACATATGGAGCGGTATCTCAGTGGTTATGTTATGACAGGAAACATGCTTAAGGGTGTGAAAGGAGAGCGGTACTCTAATAACTTTATAAATATATAAATATATTTACTATTTGTACTTCCAGTCCTATTTAGCTTTAGAGATTCTTCGTCAACTAAACTGGTGTTAGCACTTCAATTGGTGCCTCTCAAAACTGTACCATTTCAGTAATGAAGTGGAATCGTGGGTTAAAAAGCACAATGAATTCAAAATACCTTTTTACATTTCTTTTAAATTCTTCTTCTTTTGGTAATGGCTAGCACGTATTAGCTTACTATATAAAAATGGTCAGTTTCTTTGCAAAGATTGTTGTAAATATGCTATACTAGGATCAGTCAATGGGTTGGTTGGCTTTTGTAAAAGAGTTTTTTTTTCCTTTTTTGTAGCAGTAGTAGTAGTGAAAGGTAATGACCGTAATTCCAGATTAGACAGGCCACTAAACAAAACGGACATAACTGAGTTCAATAATGTATGTTTGTCTATTTACATGTCTTTGTAGAATGAGAAGTGAATGAATGTGATTGACCGACTATATACCACTGTTGATACCCGGCTTTAGACTGTGTCCCTGTGATTCAAAAGGCAGGTGAACATATTATGCTTAGTGCAGTAGCTTAAAAAAAGAAATTAAAAAAATCATAATTATTTTCACAGTATAACATATTCCTGTATGTCTTATATATGTATTTAGCCAGGAAAAGCTGCTTTCTTTTAACATATCAATAACTGTGTTGTTATATATAAGGTACTGCATATGTCAGAACTGGAAAATTATTGTTGTGTAATGGTTGAAGTGTTACAGCTGTCTTGACATAACTAAAACAATCAAATGAATATAATATTCAAATACTAGCAAAGAAAGGATTAAAACTGTGAATTGTTTGTCCAAATGTTTTAATTAAAGCAATGCCTTATATTATGAATCCTAAACTAATATCTTAATTTTATAATTATGCTTCAAATATGCGGAAACAATTTTCCCAATTGTGAAAAAATTAATCCTCCTATATCATTTCGTAACAGTGACACTAAGAGTATAAGCAGTGTGTTCACAGTATGACATGTGGATATGATATGAAATATATACCTCAAATTTTGAATTGAATGGTTCATTCCTGTTCATTCCAGTTTATTTAAATATTTATATGGAAAACGTGAGAATATTTGCTATATTTGTACTGATTTCTCTTGAAGAACCATGAAGTTATGATGTAGTTCTTAATTTAAATCACAGTATATTATCAGTCCTATTGTATACCTGAGCCCAGTTTAAAAAAAGTGTCAAAATCCTCCTTGCTAAGTATTGGCTTTTTACTATTTAGAATAATATTTGGATGATTTTAACTTTTGAATTTGAAAAAGGAAAAACTGAGACACCGGTTAGTAGTTTCACAAATGATTCCTCTTCTTTCCACCTGTTCATCATCGAAGTGGTTTGTAAAGAGATAAGAAGTAACAATCACGTTTGTTTTTTCACATCAATTTGTGAAACTACAAAAATATTAAGTAAAAGTGGTTATTTATATTCCAAATCTGATTAAATATTTCATGCTGATAACAACTAATAAATTCCCTGCCTTGTGCCATATGCTACTTCACTTTCTCGGAGAATTACTTTACGCATCCAAACAGGTCTTTTCTGAGTTCAATTGTTGACCTTTTCCTGTTCTGTTTTCTTAAAGGAATAGTTAGTCTAAAGATGGATAAAATGACCATACGTAGTAAAACATTATAGAAAAGGATTTGTTCTATCACTTTCACTCTTACATGTTTATTAGTAAACTGTTTGTAGAAGACAATGCACTGCATGATTAAAATGCTGGACACAGTAACTTGGCAGTCCAAGATGGTAATGGTGGATGAGTTTATATGACACTATCCCTCTTTAAACGTAGGTTAACATCTAGCATTGATAGCACTCCAGTAAAGAGAAGCACTTTTGTTCTAATGTAAAACTCTGTAACATCATTAAAGGACCCCTTTAAAACATATTGAATAAGCCATGCATTAAAAATTATATTAGCAGTTGTTGAGTTTAAACTAAAATGCAATTAGAAAATTCATTCATTCGCGTTTATGTATGACTTCAGTTGAATATTTCCCTACATTCTGTATTTTGTTCATTAACCAATCCACTAGATCAGCATCTCATGATCTTCTCCAAGCAATAAAACTGTTAATGTGTACTACACTCACCAGGGTCAGATATGCTGTGATCAGTATATTTAAAGGTAAAAAGTTTCCCTGCTTTTGTGTCTTGTGTCTGACGACAGGCTGCAGGATGGATAGATAAATCTGCATTTATTACTATTTCTTCTGGTGTAAAATTTTGTGGTACCTATAAAAACATTATCCTCAAAACAATTTTCCACTGTGACACACTATTAGTGCATGAATCCAAAAGTAAAATATACTTAAATGAAATAGGATTTTTTTTCTGATTCACTGTTGAGATAGACTTGCCCCATCTTTGACAGGAGAACAAAACCAGGTATTAATGAATCCCAACAGGGATTCTGCAAACTCCTTGTTAAGCTAACCCTAGATACATTTTAATGAAAATGGCAGTTTGGTGTAGGTATGCAGGGCCTAAAAAGAATCATTGTAATATTTTATACTGAAATAAATCCCTGTCTTGTGAAGCCTACGAAAAGCCTAATGTTATACAATGAGGCATGCAGCTTATTTAACATGTTCCATCTGAAGTTAATTAACCTCTCAGGCACTGTATAGATTTGCTTGTCACATTTAAACTAATGCTCTTTAACTTAATTTTCAACAACTATGTTATAAACATAAAAACCCTGCCCCTCACCTAAAAGATATACATAATGTGTTACTTGCCTAACTTGCATGACACTTACAACAAAATATTCTACTAAATATATAATGTATGTATTAAGTAAGGATTTAGTAGTGAAGTACAGCCTTATACAACGTGCAAATGGAGTTATACTGTATATACATTGTCAAATTCTATGACTTTTGAGGTTCCCTTATGATACTGTACAAAATCACAGCCATGCACTTGTTTTATAAATGAGACCCCAGATGAGGGATGTGAACCTGATCTATCCCTACTTGAAGTACATTTGAACCAATGACAACTTCATTTCATTCAAATCATTATCACTTGCTGCTAATTTTTCACAGTTATGTGCTTATTAAAGGCATATGAGTCACTCCAGAAAGATCGATAACGCAAGCACTTAAAAAAGATTAAAGAAGATGAACATCAAGTTACCACAAGGCAGTTAATGTTATGCTGTAGTTAAAATCTGAGTGGAGAGAGGCAGATATGAACAAGAGGAGACAAAAGCTCCTTTTTGTAGTCGTAGGAGAGGAACAAAAGAAAAGAACCTCCGAGGGTCCAAGGCCAAATGACTGCCCAACCCCCCAGGCGTGATAACTTTATGCAATATTCTGAAATACAAGTGTAGGTGTTGTTAGAACTGAAGATCAAAGTGCATATCATACAAGCCTGTGTGCTACTCAGCTTGCCTTCCATATAAATTATAATAAACACATGTAAATACACAATAAAGGTAACAACAACATGAAGGTCCCTGTTTCCATGAGGCACAATAACAGCTTTGTTGCACTCTGACATAGATGTTACATGTATCTGGAGGGATATTGTCTAGATGAAACACCATTATTCCGTGTTCTCAGTTTCTTCCTGTAAGTACTCACCTGGTGAATGAATTGACAATGACATATGGTTCATCAAACCATTCAGTGGGGGCCTCTGGGTAGATAGGGTGCATTATTAAGCTAGAAGATTCTAACCCCATTACGACTGAAATGTTTCACCATGTAATAAATGTGATTGCTTGGAATGGCTTTGTTTGCTGGTACATACAGTGGGTGGACAAAAAAAGGTTGAACGGCAATTACCAACTTGTGTCAGCTATGAAAGAAGCCCACAAATCAGCACTTTGATATGTGCGTCTCATAGTAACATGGAACATCTGAGTTCCAAAAAGACTACGTAGCTGGTGCTCAAACAGCAAGTGCATTGGTCACCCTTATTTATTATTTAATGTTAAGTCAAACTTAAATAATGTTGAGAGCGTCACAAAGCTGGAATTTATGGCAGTGCTGCCATTCAAGGCTAACGTAAAAAGATGCATGGCCTGGTGTAAGGGGCACAGAAGCTGGACTCCTAAGCAACGGGAAAAATTGATTCAAAGGGATTGACGCTGTTCATAAAGCAAAGGTTGGGCTAACTCCTTAGGAGGTCCTTGCTACTAATATTGTTGTGTGGTTGTTTTTTGTAATCAAACTAATGCTAGTTTTGATTCCTCTTAGCTTAGCTGTTCATTCAGCCGTAAAACTGACTTCCTTAAGGAGGCAGGGGGATGGGGGCAGGCTGTTCACCTGACGATCTGGCCTTGTCGGGAAAGTTTAATAACATATCGTTTGCAATTGCTGAAACAATCATACAGTCCAGCTCCAGCTAAACCACAGGTGTCCTGGGGGGCCAGAGCCCTGCACATTTTTGGGTTTCCCCTCGTTTAACACACCTGATTCCACTTCTTGTGCTAATTACCACATAGCTGTTGAGCTGAATCATTTGTGGTGGAACAGGGAAAGAACTAAGCTACACAGGGCTCCGGCCCTCCAGGACTGCAGTTTGACACCCCTGAGCTAAACTAACCTGGGTTTAATGGAGGGGCTCACCACATGTCCCTTACCATAATGTCAGCGGGCATCAGCTTAAGAACAGCTTGCCCTGATTGGCTAAAACAAATGTCTTCCTCCAGTTACCAATACATTGTTGCCGGGGTTCACCTTGGACAGGATGCCGATCCATCGCACAGTACATACATGCACGTGCTTACACACTATGGACAACTTACAGAAGTCAACTAACTGCATGTCTTTGATCTGCGAGGGAATGCAAGAAGGAAACGAGCACAAAACATGGGTAGGACATGCAAAAACAGAGAGAGAGGGCTGACGTGGGATTCAAATCCCCAATCCTGGAGAGGTGAGTACATTATTACCTATGTAATGCAATAGATGCTCAAACAATAATATGCGTGTGCTATGTCAACATAACCAAACATAAACAGATTTGACGAATCTAATAACACATAACACATTAAAGCATAGGCATGATTTTGTGTCTCCTACAGATGAATTTCTGCTACCTTATTGCCAGGCAATGTGACATCAAAAGCTTCTTTAAATTCATTGGAATTAAAGGGTGCAAATACATTCCTCACAACATGAAAACAAAAGCTTGCAAATGCATGTTTTAACAGATATTTGTAGGTAATAGTTTCAGCTTCCAATCTGCACAAATACTTTCCTCTCTCCATTCAGATCTGAATATGACATATCAATTAAAGAGAATGTGCAAAACTCAGGTAAAAATGCTTTGGCACAGTAGCTTTATCTAAATATCAGAAAAGAAGGAGAGTAGACTGATTTTACATATATCTTCCGAATATAGAAAGTCAAGTTGTTAAAGTAAAAACAGCTGTCTCTACCAGATTTCTTAAACGCTAACACCAAATGTCTCTGCATAGATACATGTGCGCAGTTCTTGTATCAAGGATTTGTGCAATGCCCTACCTCATCAATTTCCCACTGTTCTGGGAAAGAGCTAGACCAAGTTTGATTTAATTTTGCTACTACAATGTAGAAAATTCACCGTTGATTAACCCACTATGGTGGGGATGAGGCGAAAAGGAAAGCTCAGCGATTCTCAGCAGTAGAAACGCCACATAATATAAGAAAATTCCTAACATGTGTTACTTGGAGATATTTTAGCTAATTAAAAGTAGACGAGCTAACATATTCTCGCAGCCATGTATAACAGAAAAGCATTGCGGAGTTAATAATGCATCTGCCTGTAAGTGCTGTAGATTGTAAAAAGGTTACCGCTAACATTTACATTCAAATTACTAAATGAATCTTCAAAAACAGGTATAATATTTTACTTTCACAATACTTACTTAAAACTGCTGCTCAGAAGAGGCTATTTTAAAATCAGCATTGGTAAAAACAATCTTGTTTTCTGACTTTTTTGACACCAGTACAACACGTGTGTTTCTGTGTGTGTGTGTGTGTGTGTATATATATATAATTGTGGTTACATCAACATAAAGCAAAGTTTTTAACTGTTCAGTAAGTATTGAGATCAATCTAAAATATATCAAAACCTGGTGAATGTAGAAATATATTAAACGATGAGACAAATGGTACTTGTACCTTGCCTTCAACAAGCATATTTCTGATTTTAATTATGCAAATCCTCATCCAAAGCAAAGAAAATGGGATTGCTGAGAGCGGTGGCATTTGAGAGACAATTAGCTCAAACACAAAGATGCTTTGTTATTTTCAGGAAGGCACTTGCTGAAATCAGTCACAAGCAGAGCTTTGATAGTCATCAGAATAAAATCTCCATAATTCTCCACATACTTTTACACTGCAGAAGAGGAGAGCAACTTGTATTAGAGGAATCACTGAGGTGGTGATATTGCGTTACTGTGGGCCGCCCTTCAGTTCTGCCACGGTTGTTGACCCTGGGCTGGTCCCCACGGACTCGATTGGACTGTGTGAAACGGCATACGCTAAACTGACATGACCTTCAGTGATCTAGGAAGTGTACACCCACACTAATATTAATGGAAATAACTTATCTTGTTTTGTGTCTCAACTTCTGAACAGATTATTTAATTATTCATGAAAAGCTGTCTAGATTGCTGCCACCTTGAGAACATATGTCTTTGATTTGGCTATTTTCTGTTTAGGATTACATGATATAGTATTTTGTACTCGTTCCAAAAATCCCTTAGCTCGCCTCTAAAAGGTGTATAATTAATCACAAGGAAACCACAGTAGTTTAAAAAGGTATTTATTATAATTATGATTATTAATATTATGGTAGTAGTAGTATTAGTACCATTAATAATAATATTAACAATAAAATAATTGTTTTATTATTATTGTTGTTAATATTATTATTCTTAATATACAACAATTATAATAACAGAATCTTGAAAGGCACTGAGACACTACTGCAACATTATTACATATACCACACAAACTCTACCACCTTCACACTGGCAGTTACTCCGACCTGTAACCTAGCAACCAATCGTCCACATCGAAAAGAATGGAAGTTGCCTTCTTGTATATTCAGAGCATGATCTTTGGATACAATTTTCTCCACCCAGAGGCCTGCTTCCTCCACTCTGACAATGGCATACGAGAAAGCCTACAAAAATCAATTCTAAATGCAGATCTTGATTTTTAATCCTTTAATTTGTATGTTTTCATTTGCTAAATAATACATAAAGGGAAAAATAACTCAGTAATCACTGAATAAATGTCTATTTGAATATAATAGATGGATATTGGTGTAATGTCCTATGGTGGTAAAATGTAAGGTTTTCTCTGTAGGAGCTATGATATACTGGATCCAGCATTTGATACATTACAGCTACCATGTTCCCAAAATTTTAGGGTACGTGCTTGTATGTGTGTTTGTGTGGGTGTGGGGGGGGGGTATTACCTTGTAGGGAGAAAATGTTCCCACAATGTGATTAAAAACATGTTATTTTGGCCTAAAATGGCCAACATATTCTGTTTGGTTACTTATGGTTAGGGTTAGGTATTGGTGTGTGTGGATTATGTGTATATTGCATTGTGGGGACCAAATGTTCCCTACAATGTAATAAAAACCTCTTCTTTTGACGTTGTGGGGACCATTTTTCAAGTGCCCACAAGGTCTGTGAATGCAATCAAAAAAGTAAAAATGTCAAAAGTCTCATATTTTGTTTGGTTACTTATGGTTAAGGTTAGGGCTGGGTAGGGGTTAAGGTCATCATGTTGGGATTAGAGTTTTCCCCATAGAAATGAATGGACAGTCCCCACAAAGATATAATTACAAATCTGTGTGTGTGTGTGTGTGTGTGTTACAGTCAATTGCCTAAAACCTAGACTAAAAACTTGCCTCCATAGATTTAGTATTGCCAAAGAATCCCCATATATAGTCATGTCACGCAGTATGTCACAATGAAGAAGGATTTCCTGAGTGAGTCGATAAATCATACCTGGGCAGACTAGTATCATTGTCAGGGTGAAATCTTCCACAGTGTCTTTGGGGAAGCTGAGAGGACGGAAGGATAAAGGCCAGCAATGAGCTAGAGGATCCCCTACCAACAGGGTGGCTGCCCCTGTCAAACAGCACTGCAGGCCACGATGATTTGTCTCAATAATTACGCAAAGAATGACCCTGGCTGTTATGCTATTTACTCCACAATCTGCCACGTTAAATTCACCACCAGCGTGCCCCCAGTGAAGGACCACCGCTCGAGGTCTGTGGCTTGGCTGCACAAGGCGAATGACCCACAGGGAAGGTAGGTGAAGCAGGCTTCATTTCAGTAGCTGGGAGGTCAAGGTGAGCAGCTGCACCATGTGGATCATGGCTGGAACGTGCCGCTCTACAAGCTTTAACTTGAAATAGTGAAGACCTAAACGGTCTACCGTTCTGAAGCATGTTCTAATACGAGTCAGTGACCATCTACTTAACATGATCCAAGGCATGCTTGGGGATCCCTGCTATGTTCAATGGCAATATAGTAATATAGTAATATTGGGAAACATGTCATAATCTTTACACCTTTAGGACTATAGATTTAAGTCCTGGCCCATCTCTGGGTGTGTGCATTTTCACCTTGCATTCTTTTATTGCAGCGTTCATTGAAACTTTCCTTTTACGATGTATAAAAGGCAATATAAATGTTATAACCAGCACCCACAGACAACTAAAACCACCAAAGGGCAGACTGTTGACAGATGTTAGCTGAGTTGGCTACCAACTGTTTAAGTGTCAGACTTTCTTTGGTTGAAACCCCTTAAAGCAGAGTATCTATCATTAGAGGGTTGATGCTAACGTCCCCGACAGCTACTTCCTAGAAAAGATAGTGGACTGTTAGTCTGAAATGTTGTGCATGCAGACTGATGCAGAATGATTCATTAGATTAGGCATTCAAATTAAGCATGTCCAGAAGACTTTTTGAAACTGGCTACATAGTGCCAGAAGATAACAGACCACCCCTTAGTAAAGTGGAGGGTACATCAGGCATAAAAAAAAACAGAGGAACTGTATTGCCTCACTCTCATGCAAGCATCCAACTTCCCCCACAATGTATGCCTTGTGGGAAGGATTACACCACCCAGTGCTGGGATGCACACATGGCGTGCCTCCACACTGCCTAGCCTACACTCACCTTCCTTTGATTTCCCCGCATTAACACTGCATTATTTCAAAAATTACCTCATTTTTTTTTAGTTGATAACTATAAAAATCTGTTGAATATGTTCATTTTAACCTTCCTTAGTACTTTTTCCTAGGTGCTAAATAAATTCGATCATCTTTTCATAATCTTTTCTGTGGTCCCCTATGAAAATATAATCTAAGGCATATATCTTCATTACAAAGGTGGCAACTCATGTTTATATGTTATTGATATTTCACGCCCACTATCCCACAATCCTGTGGCACTATACGAAAACGAGTGATTCAAGTGATAAGTTTCTGGAAAAACACTGGAAATAATGTTATTTGCCTTTTCATTGGCTTTCCTCTTTGAAACAGCTGAAAAGAGGAATTGACTCAACATTCAGCAAAACCCACAGGCTAGATAACCCAGAATTCACAGCACAATAAGAACATGTCCTGTTAAAAGGAACTAAGATTAAGTTAAAACCAGGATTTTACATACAAGAAGATCACATAAATAGTTGTATTTGATTTCCGCAAACCTTTTGCGGTGCATTGAATAAATTGCTCTGGTGATTGGTCAACAATTGCTTTGGGAAATTCAGTACTTTTTTGATATTTTCGGTTTCTGGTAATAATATTCGAAAATATTAGCAATTCTGTATGATTACTTAATGTTTTTTCTCCTCTGGGTGGCTGCTACCTATTTGTACTGAAAAGATCTTTTTAAAAGCTTTTTTTAAAAAAGTGTTTAAAAAAGAAAAAAAAATCGTTACATATGTTTAATTCCAGCTAAACATTAGCAGCTAGATGTTTCATTAGCACCCATTCTAAAGACATAAAAAATGTGGTAATTTGGATGCACAACTAACTTTATGTAAAGTGTACATACATATAACCAGAAAGAAAAATATTTTGGATTTCTTAAGTGAAGGACTTTCATTTCCGCTGAAGACTAATTGGCATTTACTTAAAAGACTGGAATATACTGTAGAGCCACACAGAGTTCGAATGCAAGGTTTTTCTTTTTTCCGCCGTTTAACCACAGTTTTGAATAGCAGTAGTGAGTTTTAAAGTGCCTTCCTCAGTAGCCACCTGAAACTTCCATAATGCTGTTTTACTGTTATCCATCCATCCATTTAGCCAGTACAAGGTCACAGTGACCATGAAGTCCATCCCAGGAATCACAGGAATTAAGCCAGGGGACATTCCGGATAGGACACCCATGCTAACTGCTATAGATATTGATTTTTAAAATATATTTACTACAAAATGACTGAAATGAAAAATACTCAACATTATTTAAGGAACCGTAGTATTTATCAGATCCTTATACTGAGGCTTATTTCTGATGTGAGTCATATTAATTAAAAGGGGTGGGAAGCAAATCTTGTTACCCCCATGACCTGTCAATTATCTTTTACCATTTGCAGGGTGACAGCGATTTTTGAACCTTTGACATGTTGATGAATCAACATGTACACACAGGGTGCTATAGAGACATCATTCCACCACAAGTGTGTCTGTACGCTGTGGGAGGACACTGGAGAACCCAGAGTGACCCCCCCCCCCCAAAAAAAAAGAAAGAAAGAAAGAAAAAATAGCGCAAGAACATGTAAACTCCACAGGCTCACAGGCCTGGGGTGGGAATAAAACATCACAGCCATCACTATGGTTTGCGGTCCTATTATTCTGTCTCAAAGTAACAATTATAAAAGGGTTCGGCAGCCATACAATATACCGTAAGGATAGGCGGCAGTATTTACATTCACAATTTCCTGTAACAGTTCCATGAATCGTTAGTTCCTATGTAAACTATGTGATAGTGTTTTTTTAGGGAATTATCACTGAAGAGACAACAAACTGGAATGCAGACAATGCATCAACAAGATAGGAGATTTTTTTTTGAATCAGTTCTGAATCCTTTCATTACCTCTCTGACAGTCTGACAAAGATGCTCAGTGTCCGTATGGCCTTTGTCTCTTTCTGCATTGCTAAAGCTCTTGTTCACACTAAAGGCTGAAGCCTTTAGCTCCGATCATGTTTTGAATCGGGGCTGTGCCATTTTGACCATAGGTTCTGGAGAAGAAGAAATAATTGGTGTGGTAGAGACATGGGAGGGCGGGGATAAATCAGCAAGGGTGTCTTATCTGACCCGCTATACAAGGAGTCTTCACTGATATGTCAGGCATCTGCAATTTGATGGTGGCACTGGGGGGGTTGCATCGCTCCTCAAATCTACTCTTTGGTCTCATGTGTTCTGCCATGTGTTTCAAAGTGTGAAAAGTGTCATTGGCAAGAGTGTTAATCAGAGGAGCAGCAGTCAGTTGCCTTTGGCTTTTCTAACGGACACAGAAAGAGTGCAGACCGACAGCCTAGTCTAATCTGGAAATGACTCAATCGCTATAGGGCTGACACACAGAAAAAGGAAAAAAAAAATCTAAATGAAATACATAAAAATGTGAAATGTGATACTGAAATGTGAGAAATTGACCTCATTGGAACTCCTCTCATTTTGCTTCGTTACACCCATAAGCTAACCTATTTGGTCACATATTTATAGAAGGATGAATTCATCGGTAGTAATATTGAAAAACAGATTCAGCTGGAGTTCTTATTTTTTAATAGTGACTTTGCACTTTGCATGTATGGGATGCCGTATATGGATCATTTTGTATGTTTAAATGGGGAGGAGATGGTAGAAGGTTGAGGGGTACCTAAGGTGTTTTTACACTGCACAGGAGAAAGAAGATACAAAATTCATCCACAGATAGGCGCACAGTACAAACCATACTTTATTAGGCTGTGTAAGATGTATGAATGATGTTGTGAAACAAACTGCCATCTGGAATTGAGAGTACATCTTAATCACATGATTTATTATATTATTCAGGAATGTAGTTTTAAGAAATAAATCAAATTCATCTTGCAGAAGCAGATGATGCACTGATTACATGTAGAAAAGGTCACAGATTAGATGAAGCAAATTTGACTGAGTTGAGATTTGTGAATTAATTAAAAAAATATGCAATTATATAAGCTCCCTTCAAACCTCTAGATCTGAAGAAGCAGAGCAACTCCAGCAAGGGTCCATTTGGATGGGTTCTCCTTGGTCTTCAGGCTGAACGTCCACACAAACGTAGGCCCTCTCTGCCTGGTCTTGTATACTGGGCACTGGTACACACTGCGAGTCTCCTGCTTGTCTACAGGAATGGCTTTTATGAAGATGACAGGCATTGATGGATTCAGCTCCTTCAATCGGGCTTCGCTTATTATTCCTGCCTGTAGTACAAAACATCACAACACTGCTTATTACAGAAGTGACATGTATTCAGTTTAATGCATTCCACAGTTAAGCTACACTGCAGCATTAGGGTTATACATGAAAATGACTACTAACTGCATTTTACTTATTGCTAAAATAAAATTCTTATTCCAATTGTTTCGTTTAAATTTAGTTTTAAATAAGATAGAGGTGTTTTACGGTTTCTCATAGCATAAATGAGAATGTGTGGCTGAGTGGGCTAAGCCTCTGTGCCTGTGATCAGAAGGCCATCGGTTTGAGCTCAGCATCAGCAGAACAGTCATGTCTGTGGACCCTTAACCCCTAATTCCATGGGCACTGCTGCGAGTGCCAGCCCTCTGCTACCAAGCCTACTCCCACCTATGTATGTGTCATGGAGAGCCAAATGAGGTAAGTGAATGGAGAATTTCCCCCTGGGGATCAATGAAGTATCATCATTTCAGTTCAAATGCAATGAAAGATTATTTCCTAATACACCCTATAAAATGTGTAAAACAAGCACGCTCTTTGGAAAGGGGAAAAAAAAACAGACACCTATTCCTTCTGGATCATTTTGGAAGTAGAAATGGCAATATTAATTCAATAATTTACTATGACCGCTACTGTTTGATACTGGCAACTGAATCAATAACTCAGCAATTTGCCTTAAGGATTTATTTTACACTATAGTGAAAACTGCTCAGGGGGTTCTTGCTATAAACGTATAAACAGCAATTTTGGTAGCTACAACAAAATTTACACAATATGCCACCTTAGATTTATAAAATCGAGTGATATCATATAGTTAAAAACATATTGGCCTCAAATTCCCTAAGAAGCCTAATTGTTTTAGCCAAAAGCAGCCGCTCAAAGAAAAGTGTACAGTAAATGCATGTTAGAATCATTCAGTATTTCTCTCTAAAACCTACAGCGTATGTTTAAGAATCCAAAGCAGTACGGATGTTCTGTGTCACTGATATGCCATTCTTTAATCGTATAATCCATTTGTCCTGTAATAGCAGTTTAGACCCTCCATCCGGCTGTCTGAATTTGAATTTAAGAATACATCCTTTCAAAGTTCTTCCAGGGTAGTTGAAACCAGGCTGACATTAAGGTCCCTTGGCATTACAGGCTTTGACTAAACACACATGGAATTGTTCTATATGACACATGGTCTATAATTCAACTGCCCTATGACAATCTCTGCACTGTTAACACTTGGAATTTACTTTCTGAGATCGTACGGATACAAAGGTAAAGGCATATGTGCCACTCAAAAGTCTAATGTGTCATTCAACCTTACTATCTGAACATACAGCATGCATTTCAAGTGCCCATAATTCAAAAAGAAAATATGCATTATGTACTTGGCCCTAGTACATTACAGTAACTAGGGTAACTACCCTCAATGGACCTGATTAATCACCAAAAAATCTGAAAAATTTCACTATGCATCTGGATTTGCTGCAATGTATTGTGATTATTCGCTCTTTTTAAATGTTTCAATTAATACTTCTATATCAAATCAGCCTATGATCAAACTTAGTATTAGTTCAGTACATATGCAATACATTTTTACCAAAATGATGCTGTACATGTCTTTGGTCTCACACTCTCACTCTTCGTTGATATGAACACGCATCATGGCGGACCCCAAACCCCCAGCTGATCAACGCACGCTCTGTTATCCATTCAGCTTCACGGGATTGTGATAAAAATGCGAAAGGGATGCTTGGGTAGCAACACATGTGCATCCTTCCCTTTCCCATAGCAAAACACTTTCTGACTTCACATCTATTCAAAATTCACACAGCACATGAATAAAACATGACGCCACTATGGTATATTATGGGACAAGCACAGAGAGACTTTTTAGGCAGCAAGCAGAATGGTGTTTCTCTCCCCTGGAAACATTTGCCTCTGCATTACAGATCTTTTGTGTCACACTTTCTGCTGCCATGCTTGTCATGAGTCACAATTTTAAACAGATCAAGACGTCCACTGAACTTTATCTGCAAAATAGCACTTTGGGGCTGACAGTTCTCATCTTCTTCCTCACATATAGCACGCTAAGCTCTGAGGATTCCCAGCACCATTTTGCTTATTATATGCAAGATGGTTTGGATAGCTTTTGCCTGCAATGCACTGGGAGCCCATCCCTGTGCTGGCCAACTTAGCAGAGAAAGTAAGAGTTCTTTGTTTTCTCAGATCTATTGATTCCTCTGTATAGCACAAAGCTCCCTCTCAAACTCTTCAGCGGCTCGTGTCCAGCACCACTCAGCCATGATGCAGTACGAGGTTGTACGTTTTTTTCACATACAGACACATCGACAAGCTCTGTTAGGCAAGCTATTCAGTTATTGCGCACAAGCTTTCAAAGTGACTTGTCAAGGGGAGATCTCTCAATATTGTTAAAATATAGTGTCACTTGTGGCACCTTACCTTTCTCCTTACTGCTTATCTGAAGAGAAAATCCACTACACTGAGACTACAGTCAGTTTCCCTGCATGCAAAAGAGAAAGAGCCTTTGTCTAGGTATTGAAACTTAAATCCTTCCCGGATGCACCTTTGTCTCTTACGCAGTACATTTACCATTTGAATCATGTCAATAATTGCATCAGTTTCATGAGAAATTTATTTCATAAAGTATATTGACTGCTTGATTGCTTTGTGAGAATATAGTTCTGGCTCATGTTGTATCAGTTAAAGTTTAGAATATATCCTGCATAAATAGGATAATGCACAACATTTCATTTCTCCCAGAGAAATTGCTATGCAGATGACATCTAGTAAATGGTCATCTGTAAGGTTGACTTTTCCTATGGTTTGCATTTTCACATGGTAGCTAACTTCATATATTACCTCACACATTCAACAAAGATTTTAGACTGGCAGATAAAACAAGAACCAACGTGATCTTGATCAGTATCTACCTTTGCTATTTTCTCTGTAATGCTGACAAAATGATGCCAGTTTCTAATAATCCTTCCAGATTGATTTCCTTTTCTATTCCCTCATCAATCCCCCTCTTTTGTGCTTAAGGAAGATGATATCCCCCATTATCATAAAAGCATCAATCAATACATTTCTCTTTCAATCCTCTCTACTCCTTGGTTTCTTAGCACCCTGACCAAACCCTAAATACACCAAAATAGTCAATAATCTCCTTTCCCTTGATGTGTTTTCCCTTATGTGACACCAACTACACTCATCAAATCTTGTAAACCCACCACATGGCAACAGAATCACATTTTCTCTCCCCTCCTCCAGGATGTAACCTATTATATAATTCCCTTTATCTTCTCCTAACTCAACTTTCCGCACACAGCTGGCTTCCTCCCCTCAGGTTTCAGACTCTGGTTGCAAGCTTGTAATGTCCCCGTCTTTAGAAAATCACTCAACAAATCATCCTCACAGAATTGCCAGTTTCTTCGCTTGCTTTCCTTATAGCAAGTTACTTACAACTTCCTTCTTCAAATGGTCAATTACAGGCCTGGGAAACTAAAGTAATCCAAGGCAGTCCTCCTATCTCTGACCAATATTTTCCACTAAGGATATGCAGCCTACACTCACATGTGATCTTCCTGGCACTCTATACACCAACCTATCAAATCGCCATTAGCGAACACTGGGAAAAAGCCTTTAAATTGATTTTTTTTTCTGTATCTGTTCAATGGAACTGACAAAATCTCACTTTACATAAATATCCAGCCTATGTTACTGGTCATTCGAAAAGGTTGAAGGTTCCAGGTGCATCAACAATAATTTTAAAAGACAAAGAACTCAACCATTTCCAAAAAAACACAGGGTATCAGGCTACATTTCTCCATGCAAGTCCCTATCACTGCCAATATCTGCCAGAACAATGTTATGCTGGTAGTATTAGAAGTGTTAGGTAGTAAAGTATTAGAAATCATAATATGTAACCATAATCTACAGAAGAACACAAACAGCTTGTTAGATTAAAAAGAGAAAAAGGGGATATTTCTATAAGCAACGTATATTTTGCATAGTTTGCTCAAACTTGGTTCTGGAATCTGAATGTATATATGTACTATTGATATCTCGCATGGAAAAAAAATACATGTTACCAAATAGTACTGCAAACTACATTTGTATATAATTTTGATCTTTGAATTCAGAAAACTCATGTCATATGAAGGAGATGGTTATCGTAACCCAACACCCCCCCCCACCCCCAGAAGCAAATTCACTTAGACATCTCGATCCTTTGTCTAATACATGAAAAGCAGCCGTGCTGATAAGTAAATCTTGCCTGTACATACTGTTTTTATTTGGTAATTAATAGCAATACTAATGCACTTCACAGATGCCTTTAAGGAGGGCAGAATGTATACATGTTCTTTCAAAATTACAAGCACTCACAGGAATGAATGTCAAAGGTACTCAACATCGATTATATGCACTGACTGGAGTGTTTGACCTCTGACCTCTAATGATGATATTCTGACCAAGAGGCCGCCTGTTGTTTGGGACGTGCCTATGAATGGGCCGATCCGATTCCGATACACAACTGGCAATTCGATACAAATTCCAATACAACAGCTCTTTTTACTTTGTTATACTTTATATATTATTATTTTTAAGCTAGTAAATACAGATGGAAAAAAATGCATGGCAAAAAGTATTTAATTAGGCTACTAATTGTGTAAGTATACACAAGTGGCAAATGCTTAAAATTTTAAAACAATTTTTCCCCCATTGGCACCAGCTCAGTTACACTTTGTTGCGATGGCAGCCCCTCGTATCACAAGCTGCAGCGAGTTCTCAAAACTGTCCAAGTTAGCGACTCCCAAATCATCCATTGCTTTTTTTGTCTCGCACAGTTGCGTGCCCTTTGTTAAGTCGGATTGTCCATTAAACGCTATTCCCACCTCTCAAAACTTTATTTAACAAAGATTGCAAATCGCTGTGCTACTGGTTTCTGTTAAAAGCGTAAAATACTCCCAAATCGTCTTATCTTACGCTCCTCGTACTGCAAAGGTTATGCGCATGACGTCACCGCAGGTGGAAGTCACTGCACTCACACCCACTGAGTAGCAAAAAAGACTGAGGGGCAGCGTTAGTGTTCGACTTGAATACCGCAAAAAAACACATGTAAAATGGGAAAGAGCTGTTTTGCGATCGATTGTGCAAACAGATTTAACACAAAATAGGAGCTATCTTTTTAGAGATTGCCAAAAACTAAATAAGTAAGTATAGGACGTGGATCGGTCACGCATGGCCGATACCCGATCTGTCAAACAGGTCTGGATCGGCACCGATACAGATCCGAATATCGGATCGGTGCATCTCTAGACGTACCTGTGTATCCCACCGTGCTCCCTCCATGAAGAGGCCATGTATGCAGGCTCCCTCTCGCGGCGTGCTGCTGAACTCCTCTCGGGTCTTCTTGGTCACGTCACACTGTAGACACATCTTGTCCAACGGCCATTCGTTCTTCCTCGCCATGGACTGCATAATGGCAGTGAGGAAGGACTGAGGATTGAAGAAGCCAGCCAGCCACACCGCAGATGGCAAGGTGAAATCCGATGTCCATGTTTCTAGCTCTTTGATGCGGTTGAGTAGGTCCATGAACCAGACGGCCAGCCCAGACATTGACGCATAAGCACGCTTTGTCCATGTATCCGGAACTTGGTCAAGAAAAAGGGCATTCTGCAGATTCTCCATGTCACTTGTCATTGTGAGCTCCCCCTAACATAGGTAACAAAAACAAAAACCTTTAAAGGAAATCATTTCAAAGTACGTGAATTTTTAACAGTTCAAGAAAACAGTTTGGAATCATAATGTAAACCATACAAAAATGGGTGTACCTTTTCTCAAAAGGGGAACGAGAGGCGAACAAGAATCCAAAGTAGAGTAAAACCATATTAATGACCAAGTCTTGAGGGATACCGTATCAATACCATCTCAACAATATTTACTTTAGTTGTGGAGAGGAAACAAAGACACGGTCCTCAGGGCAAATGTAGAACCAAAATAAGCAGGATTGCAGTCATTGTTCATTGTGATGCCTTTAATTTAGTTTACAGCCAAACAATGAACTCAGTCACTCCCTTGCGTATTCCCCTAACTCCCTGACTCTCATGAATCACAGTGACCTCATTAACCGTTTACCGATGTCAGCACTAACTGCCCCCAACATACATGCCAATAAAAAGCATACATGTATTTTTGCTAAGTAAATGGTGCGTGACTCACATGGAAACTGAGCTGTCTGACCTCAGTGAAAAATAAGAGTCACCCAGCTACTGTATGCTTGTTTCTTTAACGTTCTTCAGTCCATAAACAAATGCAATATGAAGAAATATATAAAACCTAATATATAATATAATGTTCAAATGAAACAATATTGACAAATAATAAGTGGAAGTAAGAAGAGACACATAATGTTATTCTCAAATTTAGATGTCCCACAGTGAAACTCAACAAAGCTTATACAATAATCAGCTTATATGCCATTCGTCCATCCATCTTCCACATCTGCTTATCCAGCAGAAGGCTGCAATGTGCCTGAAGACTATCCCAGGATGCAAATGCATCTAGGACAGGAGGCAGAGGAGACTCTGTATACGATTCCAGGCCATTGCAGGACACACACTCATACAATCACATCCTAAGGGCAAATAAGAGATGACAATTCACCTGACCACATGCTTTCTGACAGATGTAACCCAGCGTACTTGGAGAAAACCCATTAAAGTAAAGGTAGAACAGATAAATGTCAGACACAGAGCCAAATGTAGAAGTGTGAAGCCACAGTGCTAACCACTGAGGTACCTTCTGCAACCTTATACAACAAAGAAATTACAGCCTATAAGCTTGTAGGGTTGAAAACGTTACTCTAACAATTTAACAAGCCCTATTGCAAATACCTTTAAAGAAACTTTCCGAACATTTACAAAGCCTTGATGTAGTTTTTGATCATTTTTTGCTGTACCAAATAGTTTTAATAGACAAAGGGTTCTGAAAACAAAAAAATACCATAATCAAAAGCAAAACTGCCCTATCCATGACACTGACTGTGGCACATGGCATTTTTAAAAATTAAGTTTAACTAAAAATCCATTATCAATTATTTGAATGAAGGGCTTTTTTTATCTGTATGTGGGAAATTAATTATTATACAGTTGCTCTCTATACAGCAGCATACTATATTTCACAAATATTGCTTCTCAGAAATGACCACTTCTGCTACTCTGCAAGATCTGGGCATCTGCTTACTGCGTCTTTTGGGTTGGTCAGGTAATGTTTATTGAGGATTTTTTCCTGTAGCACGAAAGACAACTTCTCTGAAACAGTATGTCCGAAAGCCTCCACAACAGCAATTTAAACATAAAAGCTCAGGGTTCTGAACATGCAATAAAGCAGACTTGCTGCAAAGATTATAAGGGCAGATTACAATGAATATTAATACAAGAACTGTCAGCAAAAGACTATGATATGATTCATTGATCCAGTAATAAAAACAACTTAGAAAGTCAGCAAATTCTTTCAGTATTTTGTATTGAATATAACATTTTTATAAACACTCATTTTTTTAAAGCTTCTATCCTTCACGTCCACTGATTTTGTTAAAAGACTTGCACAAGAAATATATGTTTTTATACAATTAGTTAAAAAATATTGATCTAGCTTGATTACAGTGATACACTGAATGACACGGCACGGTTCAATACAATGAATTATCAGTGAAATTAACATCCACACTAAAAAAAGATGACACTGCACTGATTTTTCCCCCAATGAGAGTGCCAGTGTCTGACTTAAATAAATAAATCAATTGAGGGCTATCCATCCATCCACCAATGCATCCATCCATCTGTGTATTAATGGTAAGTCACTTGCCTTCAATCCCAGACCAAGTTCTTTCAGGGAGCGCTTGATTTCCTGTGTTAGGATATTCATGCGCTCACACTCCTGGAAGGCGACCACAATGTAAGGTGTCCGATCCTCTACCTTCCCCATAAGCTCTGGGATATTGAACTCATCAGGCAGTTTCTCCAAAATTTCATCCAGAACAGACTTCACCTGTTGGGCAGCATGTGCATTATTGCAAAAAAAATCACAGCAATAATTATACTATTATTATTACTGTTATTCATGATACAGATCAATTACATTACGTATTAACCATAAAACAGAAAGAGTTTCGTATCATGCCGTATAATTGTTTTCAATAGTGTATAAATAATTACAGATTTAAATATCCATGATCAGCTTAACCAACAGCATAAACCACTGTTGACTAAAAACCAAATAACCATATTGACAGCATGATATAAGGATTAAATGAAAATATGAAACAGAAGGTGGTTCTAGTCAAATGACTACGGGAGGGAGTGGGGAAGTTTTAGTTTAGTAATAAATGTGCTCTTTATCTAGGAAGTTATGGGAGTAAGCACTAGAATCTGTCTCATTTTAGTATGATCTATTCTTTGGAATAGGCAGGAGTATTAGAATATAGCTATATTTCTTTCATGCTCTGTAGATAACATTTTGTGAAATCCTGTATGATTCATGAGTTCCAGGAAGTAGCTGGCCACGGGCAGCATGGCATAATAGAAAGATTATGTCATAATGCAATGAAAAAATTCATTGCCTAGCCACCATCACTGAGAACCAATTTATTATGTATTAATGGCTATAAAGACAAAAACCTGAACCACAATTATATGCTATATCCCTGGTTTTATTTTAGTTGAAAATTTGTCCCTGTGGGTTACTTTTTGAAAGAGACACCATTCCCATCCATAGTACACACACACACACACACACACACACACGTCAGGTATACCTATCCTTAAGGGGTCCGCTCATTCACATCTATTGGAAAAATGCTAATGCTAACTATGACAACCTTAACCCCTACCCAGCCCTAACCACAACCATAAGTAACCAAGCAAAATACAAGACCTCTGGCATTTTTAGTTTTTTCATAGCAGTCACCGATTTTTATAAAATAGAGCTTTCCCTTATGAGGACCAGGAAACCGGTCCCTATAAGGGAAAAAAAAACAGATATTTATCACGTTATGGGGACATTGTGTCCCCATAAGGATAGGTATACCCGCTAAGCACACACACACACTTATATTATTTACTACATTAATTGATAAATAAAGTCAACATTACACTTGAATGCCATGTCTGAGAAAGGAAACAACAACCTACCTAGAGACAATGGATAGAAATATGTAAGTATGTAGGCATCTAAGTAACTTTAACAAAAACAATTGTGGTGGTTGAAGTGGCTCTCCACTGGATCTGTAAAGCGCTTTGGGTGTCTTGAAAATGACTATATAATTGTAACACTCACTCATTCATTCATTCATTCAAGAAAAAAAAACTAAGCAAGCACTATTTTTCTAGGGAACAAAAAAGTAATTGAAGAAAGCCATTTTTAGTTATTCTGGAAGAGATTGTTAATTTGAAATCTCTCTCAACAGCTGAAACCTTCATCTTCCTTTCTGTGTAACCGACAACTTAAAATGAATTTGAATTAGCCTATTATGTCTAACTTCCGAACTCCCAAATGTCTCTGGGTCAATGCCATGTCTTGTGTGCTTTTATTCATAGCATTTTACATGCACTGTGCCTCTCTAGAGCTGAGAGGCAAGTTACATTAGAACAACTTCAGCTCTTTCGAATGCAATCACTACATGGATGAGCTAAGCAAATTAAGCTTAGTATAAACTTTTTTGGAAAATAAAACCTTATACAGGCCCCATACAGGCTAATTTGGAATTGTGTTGCACTCAATAGACTACGTAATTAGAACTGAACAAAATAAGCTATGTAATTTTAGTCAGATATTATGCAGGCTTTTTATAAACCTGTGTTCTTGAACAATTATACAAACAACTGCTGGGGCTAATAGCTTTAAAAACCTACTATTTAATTATTTCAGGTCTATGTACATATATAGAAAAAGGAATTAAACTGACCTTTTATTTTGTTCACACCAGTTCAGAAATGCTATGTTGGCATTTGAGATATAAGGACACATACACTGTGTCTGCTTTGTTAAAAATTTTGTTTTTCAGCCCAGCTCTGCAGATGTGGATCTAAGGCAGGATCCAGGCCCCTGCCCGCCTTATGAAGCTCATACAGTTCAGCCTGCCATGTCATGTTGAATGGACTGGAGAAAAAAGTGAATGCGCAGTACACAATAACTATCTATAGCGATTTGTAGTATACATTTTATAGTGGGCAAAAAATCTGTTCTGTTCATCTTTCCAGTCCAATTGAAGGACTAATGATTTTGACCACAGCTGTAAATAACAGCATATTTACGCTTGGCAAAATCTGTCTGGAGGCCACCTTTTTGGTACTATACATACGTTTACTTATGCCCGCAATTTGATAAGCATGCTCCACTAACCGAATTTAATAAACATAAGGATACGCCGAATTTATACGGATTATTGACTTTTGGGCATCACAATACGTCTCTCATTAATATTTTAGACATACTACTAATCTGCTTATCAAATTGTGGGCATGAGTAAACATCAATATATTACTGGAAAGCCGGCATTCAGCCTGCTATCTGGGCATACATATGTTGGTACACCCATTATTTAAAGCCCTGTTTGACAGAGGATGTAAAATGCCGGAAGGTAAGGCCTACATTAAACACATTTTCCTCATTCAGCAACAAGAACATGAAGATGCTAAACACATCTATTGATAAGTCTATGCTTTTGGCAGTTGTAAAGACATGAATGACCCTATTCTTAAACTCAAAAGGTCATCTCTCATAATACATTCTGGTGCACTGACATTGTTCTGATCTCTCATATTTTAAATGTCAGAATACAGCAAGGGGGTCTGGAGAAGATAGACACAGTTTGATCTGCTGGGACAAATGTGTGCCCGGCCTAAGTCATAAACATATAGCTGCGATGATTTTTTATTTTATTTTACTGCATTCAGTAGAGAAGGCCACGAATGGCAGGCTAAATTTTTGTGTAACATAAAGCCCAAATAAGGGGTTGATGCAAAAAATTGTATGGTAGATAATAAAAAGTGTTGGATGGGATCCTAATGCATTTTTCATTATGAAAGACACTACTTTCTCAGTTACAGAGGAAAATTTCAACTGTTTTCAGTTTTCGCAGGACAAAAGTCATTAAATTCAATGGGGAAGAAGACTACAAAGAAGCAAAAAGGCTATACATCAAATGTGCTTAGCAGTCAATAAGGCTCCTACTAGAGACTAGCAGATTGAGGGCGTGGGAGAGATCAAAACAAAGCTTTGCTGCTTATTCCTGTAGATATTTCTGAAGAACTACCTGAAAACATCTGTCACAGCATTCTTCAGATATCTTTAGTCACACAGAAAATTACCGAAGACAGGTTTCATTATCCTCAGCATGATCACTTTATAAAATGGGTTCCCTAGTCAGATATTTCACTTTTGCGCCTGAAGCTCACCGAAAACAAAACCGACCATCCAAATGTCGTCTGGCTTTACAGTTTAAATGTAATATGGGCTCAGCCATGTTGGCTGCAAACTCTAGAGACTGCCAGATTAACACTGTGCCAAAAGATAGAGTATCAGAGTAAAAACTGTCAAAATAGTTCCACGATTTAGCCATCTTTCTGCTGGCGGAATGTCAGTGCTGCATCTGTACAGAAATCCCTTTTGTC